>OY776084.1:17057049-17756716 GCA_963675205.1 Catocala nupta | reverse complement strand
AGCTCTCACTGATTGTACCAATCAGTGAGAGTTGTAGTAATATTTTTTATATTTCATTCGGGCTCAGATAGATCAATTGAAAACATTTTTTAATATTTTGGTGTCAGTATTTCCTGTTAATCATTGATGATACCATTAAAAAATAATGAGATCCGTGTATCTTGGAGTGTTACTCAAGACTTCAAAGACATCGCAAGACACGCAGTTGGACAAGGATAAATCCAGATATGAAAAATTAAAAACAGAATACAATTTTAATATAAGTCTACTGTGGTTAGTATAATTTGAGTAAGACTGGCATAGTATATAATATGCTAAGCGTATTTAAGATTAACAGCCTTTACGGCTTTATATTCTCGTCGAATCATAGGCGCATAGTAACTGATCTTTCCATCTAACCTCCATACTGTTGCGGACTGATTAAATTCAGAGATGATATTGAGACAGATTGGAGCTACTTACTTTTAAATGTATAATTTCAGTTAACTTTTTCTAACTTTTTTTCGGTTAATTTTTCTATGCAATATTGCTAAAGGCGACACAATATTTTTTTAAGTATATTTCTTCCGGTGCTTGTAAGAGTAAGAGGAATAATGAGAGTTAGGGTATGAGGAAATCTCCTCATAAATCTGTAAAGGCGAAATTACCCTACCCTCAAACTACGAGTGCTAATCCAAATTTTGAAAATTATCATTTTATTTGTCGTGTTCATTTTAGGTGTCAGCCTCGATGGCGTAGTGGTTAGTGTAACCAACTGCCACACCTGAGGTGGCGGGTTCGATTCCCGCACAAGTCAAACATTTGTGTGCATGAACATGGATGTTTGTCTTGGTCTGGGTGTTTCTATGTATAATATGTATGTATTTACAAAAAGAAATTCTATAATATGTATGTTTATCCATTTTCTAGTACCCATATAACAAGCTCTGCTTAGTTTGGGCTAGATGGTTTTGTGTGTATGTGGTAGAATATTATTATTATTATTTAGGAACATTAGCCACAATAGTTTTCAGTCTACCTGGCTCCTTGTCAAAATTATAATCATAATTTATTAATATAAAAGTCGCCGCGAAATTTACTTTCACAATGAAATTATTTCTTAGCAATGTTTCATAGAACATTAATATAATTCAAAAGAGAAGACGACCAAGTGAAAATTTTAATAATAGTAATCCGAAGATTGGTCTGCAATTATTGCGGCACTTATAAGGCGTTATTTCGAGTTTTGAATTACAATTTATAATGTAATTACCGTTTTCCTTTGTTATGAGAATTTCAGATGTCGAATTCATTTGAAATTTTTATATTATGTATTAAATTCTTTTAAAATTCTCTTATAAGTAATAATAATGTATAATGTACTTTTAAAATAAAAAATTGAAGGACGCGGCACAAACGCAAAATAAAACTATATACAGGTGAGTGGTATTGTTTTGGTTTTATGGATTTATTTTAAAACTTAGATATTTTTCATACATGAATATTATAATAATGCCATAAGAAGGTGGCTGCGATAAAAGGCATACAGGAAGTAGTTGTAAGTGTGTGCCAAATCAATAGTAAGAAGGTAACTTTTAAAGTGGACTGATACAGACCTAAATATCGATAATTATGTATATTATCTGTACTAATAGTATAAAGCTGAAGAGAGTTTGTTCGTTTGGTTGAACGCGCTAATCTCAGGAACTACTGGTTCGAATTGAAAAATGCTTTTATTGTTGGATAGCTTTTTTATCGAGGACGGTTATAGGCTATATAACATCACGCCACGACCCATAAGAGCGACGCAGTAATCATAAACGCGGGTGAAACCGCGGGCACATCTAGTAAACAATGTAGGTTAAAGTTCTTATTCCTAGTTGAAACATATCGATGTGAAACATATCGATCAGCAGCCATGGTCACGGGGAGACTGGCTGCTGGAAAGCAACCGAAACGTCGGGGAAAGTGTAAACCAATAATAAATAAATTTAATAGTTTAAATAATTGTATTAGCTTATAAATTAGTAAAATAAAATCAATAGTAGTAGTAGTGTAATATTTTCAAAATTTTGTAATACAGTGCTAAATAAACAACGCGATATAATCCGTATATAGTAGTTTAATTTCAATAGGACCCTATAATACCCAAAGTAGGTACTTAGCTGCTTGTGTGAAAGAGCAATCAGTAAAACATTCTTACGTCTCAACAAATACTTCAAACATATCGAAAAAGAAAAAAATATTCACTGACTGTATTTTTTGCAAGGTACACAAGTTTGTAGAGACACGTTTATAAAAACTCTCCAGACAACTCCTAAACGTGTAAATACGTTATTGTGTAAAATGAGATCCGATGTTGGTTTAGTAGACAGACGCGGAACTCAAGGAGGCCATAATACAATTCTCTATACGACGCTATATTTACTTTTTGCAACGACTCCCCCTTGTATGACTTCTATTTCTCTAAGTCAGTCAATCAGTGAGTGGTAATTTTTATTAGTATCTCCCAGAGGTTAAATCCGCCCCTGAGAGGAGTTTATTGCGACATAGTGCGCGAAATTTCTGCTATTTGATACAGAAACGGAGAGATATTTTAGAGTACATATTTAATATAAAGAGTAACAAACAAAAAAAAAGGATGTAGTCGGTGTAATTGCTTATGTGTGTGTGTGTGTGTGTGTGTGTGTGTGTGTGTGTATGTGTGTGTGTGTGTGTGTGTGTGTGTGTGTGTGTGTGTGTGTGTGTATGTGTGTGTGTGTGTGTGTGTGTGTGTGTGTGTGTGTGTGTGTGTGTGTGTGTGTGTGTGTGTGTGCGTTGCATGTGTGGTTGGTTGGTTGGGGTGTGGTTATGTATTGTTGAAAGTTTTAAGTGTGTCGACTATGTGCGTTAGGTGTGTCATAAAGGTGTCGGTGGCAGTTACATCTGTGAGTATGGAGTCGGGGTCATAAGGTGTAATCTGCTTGAAGTGGCAGTATTGTTCATGGTGTAGCCATTTAAGTGTGTATTTAGGGCATTGTGTCAAAAGGTTTAAAAATGTTTGGGTGGTATTGTTGTCACAGGGGCATGTGTCGTTATCAATTATGTGAAAGCGGTGTAAATACTGTCTGTGATATCCGTGTCCAGTGAGTAGCTGAGTAAGTGCGAATGTGTGCCCTGTGGTGCTAATGAGTTTGTGTAGATGTGTGAGTGTAGGGCACCAAGTTTTAATGATAACACCTTTAGTGTTGTTAATATATGCCTCCGCGGTGAGAGTGGAGCTTTTCTGTTTGGCCAGGCGTTTGACATAGCTCAATGGGACGTGTGAGAACGTGAGAGGTATGTCTTTAGTTGCAGCTTCTTTAGCAGCGATATCTGCTAGTTCATTGCCATATATATTTGTGTGTGCCTTGACCCAGACGAATGTGATGTGTATATTAGTAAAGTGTAAAAAATTGTGGATGTTAGTGGTTATTTGATGTGTACTGTTGATGTTTTGAATGTCTTCCAAGGCAGACATTGAGTCGGACATGATAACGGCCGCCGCAATGGGAGGGGTTTGCGTGGCGGCCCAGATGCATGCCTGATTGATTGCGACGAGCTCGGCTTGGAACACTGTACATGATGGGTGTAGTCTGTGATGCTCGGTTATGGTTGTGTTTTGTGGGGTGTGTACAATGAAGGCTGCTCCCACCTGACCGTCGTGTTTGCTTCCATCAGTGTAAATGTGATGTGCGTGTAAATGGTTTATGAGTAGGTTATCGAGGCTGTCCTGTGTGTCTGTTGAGTGGTATTGATGTGGAATGCGGTGTGCAGGGTGTAGTAGGAGTGCAGGCTGTGTAGGTCGGTCGAGTAATGTGTCGTCGGGGAGGTGATCAGTGGAGCCGGTGATACGAGCCAGTTCCGCGGTGGCGCACTCCTTAACTTTAATGTCAAGTGGAGTGAGTGTTGATATAGCGATTGTATTGATGGTGTTAACTGTGCGGAACCCTTTAATTATTTTTAGCGCGAAACCTCTTTGAAGGGATAATAGTTTTTTTCTGTTGGTGCCATAATTGAGTGCACCTTGCCAAACACTGGCTGCATAACAAACGATTGGTTCAATCACTCCCCGGTAAAGTGTGTGTATGTTCTCGGAGTGTACTCCCCAAGTGGGACGAACGAATTTGGTGAGTTTGTTGTGTAGTGCGCGTGCTTTGGTAGTGATATGGTCGACGTGTTGTGTGAAGTGTAGATTGTCGTCGATGATGACGCCCAGAACCCTGGCAGTACGGCTAAATGGGATGTGAACGTTATTCATGCAGATGTTGAGTAGACGTGTTTTGTTTGTGAATGCTAGTGCTACGGTTTTTTCCGGGGCGAACGTTAATTTGGCAGAGTTGCCCCATTCAAGAATGGTTTGTAAGCTAGTGTTAATGTTGTGTTGAAGTGTAGTGAGTTTCTTGTGTGATGCCATCAGGGTGATGTCATCAGCAAAGGCCCGCAGATGGCAGCCCTCCGGTAGGCACCCTCCTCCGGGTGAGTCGCCAGACATGTCTAGTAACTCGTCTAGGATCAGGTTCCAAAAGGTGGGTCCGCATACAGAGCCCTGAATGCAACCCCTGGTGAGCGTTTTTGTTGTTGTGGTTTCGGCGTAGTGTATGGTGGCTGTGCGGTGTGTGAAGTAATTCTGGATTATAGTGTAAATGTTTTTAGGGCATTTAGTGTGGTGCAGGCGTGCGAGGATGGAGGGCCACCAGGCGTTGTCGAATGCTGCCTTTATATCTAAAGATATCATGGCGACATGGAGTCCTTTTTTCTTTTGTTGAGTGATCGAATGAGTAATATCATGAAGTGCATGTATGGTGGATATTTGTTGTTTAAAGCCGTACTGCCTGGAGTTCGACGTGTGTGTAATGTTGAGGTAATGCGTGAGCCGCTGGGTAATGAGTTTTTCGAGTGTTTTGCCCAATACTGGTATAAGCCCAATCGGCCGGTATGAGGAGAGTTTAGAGTGCTCGGCTTTGTTGGGTTTAGGTACGATTTTTACAATAGCGTGTTTCCAGGACTTAGGGAAGATGGATGATGTTAAACAGCGATTAATGGTGTTTTTAAGTGGTAATTTAAGTTTATATAATATGGATGGAAACTACCTACATATGTGTGACCCTATCGTCGAAATGAGTGTGGTGATGCAAAATGCCTAAAACCGGATATGATATTTCTGAAAGTATTCAAACTGCATTGTGAAGAAGCACAAGCGGCCGGCATACCTTCTGTCTCGTATAATAAAGCCAAGCAAGATTATCTGACTAAGTTCAATTTGAAAACTAAGAAATTAAAGGAAGATACATGCAACATGTGCGATTCATTCCATTTTTTATTGTTCCTAATAAACAAACAAATAATAAAATAAAAGAAGTATCCGAAGAAGATAAACATCAAATTGCACTGGATCACGATACACACCTTAAACTAGCCAAAGTTTTACAAAATATCATGAAGAGTGACTTACTTCTAGCAAAAAACTATCCATTTGTAGAAACAATCACATTTGATTTACAAAAAGTCTCCCATTATACCTTATACCACGTATACCTACTAACATCGTTTTTTATAAACGCAAGTTATGGGTGTACAATTTGGGAGTACACACAGGAACTAATGACCAAGCCTATTGTTACGTGTGAGTGGAAGGAGAAGCGGGCCGGGGTTCTCAAGAAGTAGGTTCATGCCTTCTTAAGCATATATTTGAAAACCTAAAGCCAAGAATTTAATTTTGTGAAGTGATTCGTGTGGAGGACACAATGAAAATATTAAATTATTACTTATTTTAAAGGCTCTATTGAATGATCAGCCATCTTTGGAAGAAATAAGTTTGCGATTTTTGGAGTCAGGACATAGTTTCCTTCCAAATTATAATGATTTTCCAAAAATTTAGTGCGCTTTAAAGCTGCACCAAAGTATCTACATATTTACCTGAAAATTACATACATATAATGAAAAACTGTAAAAAGCATAAACCATTGAAAGTACTTACAATGGATAAAACAGATTTTGTAACATCTTCCGAGCTGGAAAGTATTATCACAAATAGAAAAAAAGCAGTTCACGGAACGAAGGTGGCATGGTTAAAAACTAAAGAAATTGTTTTACGAAAAAGTGAGATGCTAAAGTGAGATGATATACTAGCGGTCGCCTTCCTGCCGGAGGCTCTACGAGGGGGTCGTGCGGTCCATGGCCCTATATGGGGCCCCAGTTTGGGCAGACAACCTGACGGCCCGCAATATCTCGGCGCTTCGTGCACCACAGCGCACCATGGCCGTCAGGTTGATTAGGGGATACCGCACGATCTCGTTCGAGGCTGCGAGCCTCCTCGCCGGATCAATGCCATGGGACCTGGAAGCGGCGCTCCTGGCGTCGCTCTATCGTTGGCGCCAGGAGGCACTAGCTCGGGGCGAAGGACCGGATCCTCCCGCTATCAAGGCGGCGAGGTCCGAGCTCCGCCAGGTCCTAGTGGCGAATTGGAAGGAGCGACTTGTGCACCCCAGTGCCGGGCACGCCACGATCGTGGCGGTAAGTCCCGTGTTTAAGGAGTGGCTGGAGAGGCGGCATGGCGCCCTCACCTTCCAGCTGACACAGGTTCTGACTGGCCACGGATGTTTTGGCCGGTTCCTGTGTCGTATACGCCGGCAAGAGACGCCCGGTTGTCACCACTGCGGTGACTGCCGCGACGTTATTGAGGACACGGCGCTGCACACTTTGGCGGTTTGCCCCGCCTGGGCATCGCAGCGTCGTGATTTGATCGCGGCAGTCGGATCGGTTGCCCTCTCGCTCCCGGCCGTAGTTCAGTCTATGGTCCGGAGTGAGAGGTCGTGGAACGCCGTCGCCTCCTTTTGCGAGGAAGTGATTTCCATCAAGGAGGCGGCGGAGCGGGAGAGGGAGCGTTTAAACCCTCTCCCCAACCACAGAGCCGGGCGCCGGAGGGCGCGAGATGACCTCCAGCCACCCTGAGGTTTGACCTGGGGGTGGCGGGCTTTATGGGCCTGCCCGCCATCCGTTCAGCACCAAGTCCGAGAGGCGGCGTGCGTGTTCCCACGCGCGCCTCTGTGTCGAGTCCGTCTCCCCTCTAGGGGGGAGACAGTAGGGTTTTATGTGAAGTAGTGCCTATTTTGGGTAGGTCTTTCGTGTGGCCTGCCGTTTCATACGGCGGGCCGTAACCTCAGCGGGGTCGCGACCGCATGCGAAAGCGATTCGCGCGGCCCCGTCGATAGTGGTTGTGTCGAGGAACACCGTGGTAGGTTTAGTCGGTATTCCGGGAGGTACATTATCTTTTATTTAACATCTTTATTTTACCCCGGCGAGTCCGACATAATCCCTCCGCCCGCCCCCGCGGAGGGAAATGCGTCATTGCATTCCCTCACGTAAAAAAAAAAAAAAAAAAAAATACTAGCGGTCGCCTAGTGGTCAATATTCGACCAAAATTTTTCTGTTTTTCTCTATTATATATAAATAAGGTATGGGTAACCATAGTTACAAAGAATTGTACGACGTCAGACGAACAATGTCGAAATACAACGAACGCGATTCGACTGCGTGTATCAAATGCATGGTTGTGTACGTGTAGTATTATTCCATTAATTTAATTTATATTTTTATAAATTTACATTAATTTAATATTTTCCATTATTTTATAAAAATATAAGGATTCGCCCCTCCTTCTCCATATAAACTTTAACTGTGCCAAATTTCATACTCCTCCGTCCGCGCAATTTTTGTAAAAAAAAGGGGTATAAAGTTTTTGTTTCACGTATTAATATATAGATATGACGTCAAGCTTTGAAGAAGAATTTAAAGAAGTCAATATTAAAATACGCTCGTGGCAGGCAAAAAAACATTTCAAAATTATTACTATAACCTATGTGGCCTATTGGCAAAGCAATACCAGGTGCTAAACTTAAAGACCTGAAAAGTCTTTCACATCTCATTCCGCAGGATGCAATGCATTTTACCAAAATTTAACGGCGGATGACAATGTGTTAGACGACGTAGACGGATTTTCGGGGGAGATTGATATCAAAATTAAAACAGATGAAGAAGAAAACTGATTTTGTTTAATGTTACTGTTTCTTATTACTTTTCATTAAATTTTGTTAATCTTTTTGCAAGTGTTTTATTACCCCAGTTTCAAACAAAAAGATCCAGCTCACATTTTTAATATTGTAAAAGAGAACCAAAGAGGTTTTTAGTAAAAAAATGTATATTTATTCACATGAAACTTATTAAAACAATAATGTTCCGGAAGAAGATAAAACTACCTAATATTTAAATGAAATTTAATCAAAGCTAAAGTCTCGTTATTTTAATATACCAATTTTAAACTCCTATTTTCTTAAAAGGTAGTTTTTGTGGTTGGATCTATTTTGCATAACTACGTCCAATTGGCCATTGCTAGTAGGCAACGCACCAATTTAGAGCTCATTATATTCTTTTCCTTTAAATTTGCGATCTCATAAGTAAGATTAGTTTTGGATGAAGATAAAGGCGCTATGCAAGTTTATATACCTATATAGTAGATAAGTATTAAATGGATTTTGACAAAATATCTATCAAATTTATTCAGTCAGTAAGATATTTGGCAAATAAAAAGAGCCCTTACAGATATTCCTTATCTAAAAAATTCTTCGAATTATGTAACTTATTCATCAAACTAATTCGTATCTACTTGTATAACACTTTGAGACTCCAATTACTTGGCCGCGTTTTCATCTCTTTAGCTTAAAGTAATCATTCTTTATTTCTAACATGTTCACCTTTAAAAGGGTCTGACGGTGTAATAAAAGTGTCCATTTGTAACCACCCTCATCAAATTACTCATAAATTCTGGGTTTATAATGTGGCATTTAAAAAATTTGATGAACTCTTTTAGGTCTTATTTACTTCGTCGTCAAGAGCGGTAATTTAAGGAGCTTGTAGAAAGTATTATAGATGGTTTATACTAGAAAAGCGGTGCTATTATGTGTAGGTTAACGACGTTTGTATGGTAGCATGTTTAGTAGCGTAAAAAGGCAAAAGGGCTATCTTTTATTGCTATTATATCATACAGCTAGTGTAACTGCGCCCACGACTTCGTTCGCGTTATAGTATGGGTAGTGAGGTATGGAGTTCACTGTGCACACCGTATAATCCTTTCTATTATAATTATAATGTTCTGTACCTGGTAGATCACTCGGGTATTAAATAAATACACGTAGTTCAGTTCACAGAAGAGTAGATATATTCACAAGCACAAGCACAGATATAGTCCGAAAGAAAGATATACAAGAGAAGGAGAAAGTCAGTGATAGCGTAGGAGAAAGCGTGAGAATCAGACAGCGATGGAAAAGCACATAAACAATATATTATATACTCGTAAGTTCGCGCGGCGGGTCAACGGATGACACGGGGTACACGTCAGAGAGTTTAAGGTCGACTGAATGACATAGCGACCGGCGCCCGCGCCACACTTAGGTTCAGGGACCGGTTTGCCGGGCGTGGTTCCATTGAACGATATTCGCACAACGCACGGCTTCGACGCTGTGCAGTGAAATATGATAATAATGTGTTGATGTACATAGTTTCTAATTACTGTAAGTATTATTTATATAAATGTATATAGGATAGTGTAAGTATAATGTAGGTAGTATATAGTAAAGTAAATGTTTAGTAAATGTAATATGTAGGGAGCCTACAGCGTGGTTGTCGAAAACTAAAACGCGTCGCTTGGATAAGAGTACAGTCAAGATCCGTGTTACCTGATAAGATGATGATACGGATGCTAGCCATGGACTAATAAAGAATTTGCGAATAAAGAACTTATAACTTTATTCAATGAGACACTTGATTATGTCAATGCATCTCTATATTCTATGTTAGCCGTGGAATCACCCGGAGCATATACAAAATGGTTGTTTGGGTTGCTAATACGTGATAGAGCAACATAAAGTTGGCCATGTGAAAAGCAATCAGCCTTGGGCTTTGTTAATAGTCATAGCGTAACAGAAGCTTACTGGGAATTGCACACGTTTGAAACAAAAAGGTAAACTATTGGTAATAATTCGGATCCTGGGAATGAAAACTACGTCACCAGTGCCACAACCTGTTAAGATTTCGGCTTCGATGATATTTCGTTCAAGATTTGTTACTTTTAGCCGAGTGCCGTTGCATAGTTTTGGAGGACTTAAATTTCTGAGTAGAATGATTGGTACTCCGACTTTTAAATAAATGTTGTGTGCTGGAGGACCTGGTGTATTTAGAGAATCTAAGACCTCTACCGGATAGTAAGTGCCATCTTCTTTCATAACCATGTTAATAGATATATATTTCCTTTTTTCCACAGAAAAATGTCAATATTTGAGAATCGATCGTTGCTGCTTGGTCGTTTCGAGAGGCCAAAATAGCTTGATGGCATAGCCAAGAAGCATCACGGTTTGAGATCTCTATGGGTTCCCCGTATATAGAACAATACTGGCCCTCGACTAAAATTACTTTACCACCTTCTTGAATGGGATATGTGCCGTCACCAATTTTTAGCAGACTCTTCCTTTCTCTCTACAGACTACTCAAATTTATGATATAGCGTTCCCACCTTCCCACCTGTTGGACATATAAGTGAGAGCCGCTGTACCTTCCAGTGCCCGAGAGTACCTTCAGGGACCAGTTATAGACAGGTCTTGTCCCCAAATCCTAAGACCCAGTTCTCGTAAGCGAGCTACCTTGTGCCCAAGTGGCAATACCTACATTTTGTAAACTATCACAAAATGTCAATAAATTGGCAAATAAATGACGCAAACGATGTGCACTATCACTGACGCATGCCTCGGCTAAAGCATCATCCCAATGCTGATCGCCATATAATAAATGTCGTGCGCGGCAAGCAGCTTGATATGTGGGATATTCTATATCATCCACTTTGCGGAGCTTAGCAAAAGAAGTAGGCCCTCGCACTGTGTGAAGAAGAAGGCTTAAATGATAGCACTCTGCATTATTTGGGTGCACAGTGTACACTCTTCCAACCACGTGTTCCTTAGAAATGCCGGGCTCACCTTCCACAGTAGTTCTACGCCTCTTACGATTAAAACCTTGCTGTTTATTGTAAGTATAATAATGTGGCACTTCATTGTACAATAGAGACTTCGCGAAATTATCTCTTTCGCAAAGGCGAAGGAATGCGAGCAAGGTGGTTTGTCTCGGGTTGTCCATCCTTTCTGCCACATTTTCTGGCTGAAAGTATACTCGCTGCCCACCTACCAGGTGCACGTCGAGATGGATGACCGGCGGATGCCTTTCATGTATTGGAAAACTCAAAATGCGCCAAACTGCCTCCGAAGACTTTATGTATCGGCCAGATTGGTATCTTGTGACTTCGTCATATTCGTTGAAAATCTTAACATCGCGATTCAGAAAATGACGTCATATGCTTGTGCGTCACCATCTATCGAATATGGTGTTCAACTGTTAACATTAGTTTTATTTTTGAATTGCGTGTGTTACTTTACTTCTTGAACACTTTAAATTCATATTATCTAATATCTCTTGATAGAGTGAACCGATTGCGATGAAACAAAAACTAAGTAAAACGTCAAGTTGCGTAAAATTTTTACTTATAAAAGTTATCTACATTGATTTCGTACATTTTACGTGATGCGTGCACAGACAATCAGACAAAAATTCTAAAAATGCTGGCATTGGGTTCTGTTGGTTATCCTTTAACACCCTAGCTATATTTTAGAAATATATTCGAAGTACAAAAACGACTTTTCTACAGATTTATTATATGTATAGATTCTCGCACTAGCTTTGGTCAGGATAGTCTGATTTTTAAGGGTGGCTACTTACAATCGAACTCACTGGACTCATATCTTGTAGATCTTATCTCATAAGTTATTTATTGAGAACTGTAACACATCACACAGCCTCAGATTGACAATTACAAGCAATTGTGATACAAAACCGGCCTTTCAAAATAATTCACACTGTGAGTTTGTAAATATTTTTGTCAGATAAAAAAGAGGAGATAACAGGTATGTATAATAAAATAATAAAAACATTATTAAAATTTTAACCAAACCAAAGTAATATGAAACGACCAAAATAACAATAGAGCGGCACTTAGAGATAATAAACGAAACAAAGAATAACAAATAAAACATTGAGAGGTAGAATTCAAAGTGGTTCTTTGGTCGAGGAACAGTTTGAATTCGTCACGGTGTCAAGTAGGCGAGGCTCAGAAAAATGGAAATCTTTAGAAGAGCCCCTCGTCGTAAATCAAGCTGTTACATAAGTATCGAAACTGAGACACCAATTTTAAATATCAAGAATTTACACAAAATATAAGATGCATTAGCTGCTTAAATGCGAATGTAAGTTTGTGTGTTTGATTGTTTCTTATGCGTTCACACTTCAACTACTTTACCGATTATCATGTAATTTCGCATACACGTTGTCCGAGGGATAGAAATTTGTTACTCTACATTAACGCAAGCGAAGCCGCGGGCAAGTAATATTATAAATACGAACGTTCGCGTCAACGTTAACATTAGCTTAAAAATCGTATTATGATTGTAAATTCAATACATGTTATTTAAGTATACTATATCAATAAAGTTTATAGTTCTGAAATAGTGCCGAATTAGGTCACAAATAGACCTAAATAGTATAGTTAAATAGTGTAAATAATATAATAATATGTCTTCCTATAGTTTTATAAGAATATTATGTAAAAACGTAAACATTGCTAATAAAATGTGCATTTTTCCCTCAAGTTGGGAATGTTAGGGTTCCTAGGTCCTAAGGTTTTAATAAAAGGTTTCACCTGTGTATTATATTTTGTGCGCTACGAAAGGCGCTAAAAGATGTTGAAGGAATTGTATTCCTATATAGTATAGTCGTAAATTTATTAAACTTTTTCTTTATATCGACGTAACCGCAAGTTAGATTTTTAGCATAAAACGTAGAATATCTATACCTAGACCTAACTCCCGATAGGTAAAATAGGTATCACTAGCTAGGTCTTTTCGTGCCCTACGCGGCACTGGTTATATCATCACGCTTGCTAGTATAGTTTCATAGTTATAAGCAGAAATATGATAATTTTATAGTAAAAATAAACTTGTTTACCGGAGATTTCTGGCCGGCTCTCGTTATAGTAAAGTTCTGAGGTACCTAAGCGACACAGTATCGCTCGACCGTGGGTGCTCAAGAAACCTCATCTTCAAGCCTCAAGAATCAAACGGAGCCAGCCAGAAACCTCAAGAAACGAACAGTCAAGATGTATATTATTTGAATGAAGTCCTGACCCGCATACCGCATGACACGTTTTCAGAGCCTGCGCACCGTGACCAGTAACCGCTACAGTACAGTCCACACACCGTGTATAGGACGTCAGCGACTTGTCGGTTGTTTTCGTAACCATCGCAATAGTAACCTCAACCCCGAATTCGCCCGTCTGGTACAGTTATATTTTCAAGCGTTATCTACTTGACCGATTATCATGCAATTCCGTATACATTTCAGGAGTACAGAAAAGGACATGGGTCAAAATTAAGTACTATTCCCGAAAGATAGCTAGTAACGTAATGTACAAGAAAAACATACAGCAATGAAGCCTTATTTAATTTATTTTGTGAGAAAAAGGAGCAGACATTTAATACTGTTGTTGGGCAATCAAAATATCTAGTTGATAACTGCTGATGTGATTGGCTGATGGATATATGTATAATAATAATATAATATTCTATCACATACACACAATACCATCTAGCCCAAACTAAGCAGAGCTTGTACTATGGGTTCTAGACAGTGGATAAACATACTTATATACTTTATTTTTGTAAATACTCACATAAGAATTTAATTTTAAAACGTTTTAGTTAATTTCAAATATTGTAACAAACGATAGCAAAATATGGCTACGGCTATATTTTTAATTATAGTCAAGGGAAATACAGTTTGTCCCCGCAAAAGCTACAAAAATCTCTGTAACATCCGGTAGGCGGATGTGCGGGTGTTTCCGATTCTGAGATTATATACATATATATATGTACATTCCACTGACTGGTTTATATGACTGCACATTTCTATTAATATAAGATTCAAGTTCTTTTTTATCTTATTGATCCACAAATGGTTGGGCCAAGCCTATATGTTTTATGCGTCTACTGATTGAATGCTTGTTGTCTTACAGTCAGGGATTACACTGAGTACATAAAAATATATATCTAAAGACAATAAACCGCTACTTTTTAAGAGTGATTAGCACTACAAATGTTTAATTAATTTCGATAGGTACGTCAAATAAATAAGTATTGTCTACTTGTATTATAAATTTTATATCGTGGAGTAATTTAGAAATTTGGTTTTTGTTACTGAGGTAGAGTAATGATAAAAAATAAATTATAAGTAATTATATAATTATTATCACAGAAACCATCTGTTCTTAGGTACTTTTTAAACCGACGGTTCTTTTCATTGAATATATGCAATATGCAAGCTTTATCAAATTAAGCAACCAGAACGTGCCTTTGTAAGCTTGGAGTAGCTTAGCTGAAATACCAATAAGCGATAATCCAGCCTAAAATAGTCCTAGTTTACCAGTCATACTGCGATAAGTCATATAAAACTCCCATCGATATTATGCGAAAGTATCTTTGTTGTTATTTTACCTTTTCATCACTGTAACAAGTTAAATGATAATGCTTGGTATGTATGTTATCAAAAAAATGTAGTCGAATGTATGAATAACACCTAATAATTATTCATTCCTTACTTTGATGGAATAATAATAATTTAGCCAATATAAGCCGCACGTATTTTGGGTTTTTCTATTAAAATTCTGGCAGTATGCCCGTTAAACGGTAACAGGTTCACCCCCTATTACGTAATGATACTATTACAGTATGTAAGACTAAAAATTAAAAAAAAAACTATTATTTGTAGCTGTGCTTAAATTAACTATATTTTTACTATGACTGTTATAAAAAACATTTTTGAAAGATAGAGACAATATAAATTTTGGAAGTGTGTATCGACTTATATCGCTAACTCTATCTTAAAACATAACTAGTGATGTAATACACCCTTGCTTACGCATTCAGGCATAAATAGACGTGAGTATGTAGAAGCATATCTAATAGTGTTATAATATCAGCTCTCTATATAAAATGTCCCACTGCTGAAAATGGCCTTCTTCTCAGTGTAAGAAGGGGAAGGCCACAGTGCACTATACTGGCCTAGTGCGTGTTGGCTACCATCAGCCATTCGAGAACATTGTAAAGGAGAGAATCTTTCACAATGTACAGTGAGCTGCAAAAATGCATACCCATTTCAAAACTAAAATGGTATAAGCCGGTAATTGACGCTATCTAACGGTAATCGATTCAAGAACTGTTAAGTAGTTTATTTATATAGTTGCGGTACACTACTTTAAAAAAGAAAAAAAGTGGATTTTTTAATAACTCAATTTTGATAAATTTACTTTAAACAATTTTGAATCTCAATTCACAATAGTTTAGTTAAAAAAAGGCACATATTTCAGGGTAAAACAAGAAGCAAAGAATTACAAATGAATTTATAAATTTATAGCGGGTAGTTTATTTTATAGATACTTTCGATGACTCCCTATTCTGATCACGCAAACATTATTTTGTCCTTGTGTTCGAGTGCCTTTTCGGTCGGGATTATATTTTATCATAAATTTTACCTATTTGCTACAATGAGTAGGCCTTGCAATATTTATAAAACAATGCCATCTTGTTCATTCATATTCATTCCAATTCAAGTGTTCACAGGATTTTGGAATTTAAGGTATCCATGCACTATTACAGGTGACTGTAACATCGTGAGGAAACCAGCATGGTTTCCTCACGATGTTTTTCTTCACCGTTGAAGCAAGCGATATAACTATTTAATACACACATCATTTCGAAAAGTCAGAGTTTTGCCTTTGGTACCTACCCGAGAGCTCTGCATGACAGTGCAATGGTCTCCCGCTAGGCTATCGCTACTTAATATATTAAGATTATATTTATTCGTAAGCCGGTTATAGTGAATGTCGTGCTCTCAATATATCTCTGTCGGGACTGTCGTATATCGGCCTTTTGCTCGCACACAATTTATGATTAACTTGCTTCCGACCATAGCTCTGCTCGAATGTTATCCCCTTCTTGTTTTCTTGCACAAATTTCAGTTAAATCATGTAATATCAGTTGGCAAAACAGGTGTGTTAATCTTTAGTAAACTATTTTGATGACATATATTTATGCTTTCGCTACAGCCGAACGCGTGGATACGATTCAAGTTTTTAGTTGTTAGCAGCATAGATTTGAAATACGTTAGATAGACGACAATAATCTTTACACCTATATAATAGGTCTTAAAATTGACTGTTTACACGGTAAGTAGTCTGACAGTTAACCATATATATAGGTATTTAAATGTACTACAAAAACTAACTTTTCCTGTTTCTTAACCCCTCATGCTTAAGATATCTAATATTGTAACACTGAAAACTTTACAAACGTACAATTCTGTATTTGAATAGAAAAGTAAGTCCACTTTTATAAATTAGTGTTTGTTAGCCCAACATTGCACTCTAGAAAGTGATAAAAGTTAAAGCAAACGTACATCCAAATTAAGAACAATGATTTCTGAATCACACAACGAATTGTCCGGTGCGGGAGTCGAATCCACAACCCCCAGCACGTCAGAATCAGCGAGCCAATCGCTTGGCCGCTGCGGCATCCGTGCAGAAACACGTACACAACACAACGTACAAACTGATCTTAGCTAAGTTCAACGGCTTACACTACCAGTTTGGTGGTTGAGGATTACCCTACAGCTATTTCAAAGTAAATATTGTATACAAAGTTTATTCCGATATTGGTGTTAGTAATTAGTAGCCGTGAGACTATTGCCGTATGTCGTTAAAAAAACAGCTTTATAGATTGTAGCAACAAAGCTATGACGTGTACATATAGTCGACAGTAAAATTGCTTTACCACCCTTAGAGTAAATGTCGTTTGCATATCACAAAACAATAATGTCTATTTTTGATTGCAAGTGACATCAGTACAGTGACAGTTGTCATCAATGCGCGATGTCAGACACGTAGAACTATTTATTAATTAAAATAAAGTCTATCATTACATATTATAAAAGAAAGTCCTGCGCCGCGTCTGTATGTCTGTCTTTTTTTACGATAAACTCCAAAACTAAGAGTTAATTTTAATACGATTTTCACCAATAAACAGAGTTATTCACGATTAAAATATAGGGATAAATGGTGAAAATGTTGGCAATAGTCAAGCTGCCAGGAGCTTTATATCTAATAAGCTCTACTAGCTTTTTTGGATAGTCCATTTATCGAGGATATATAACACCACGCTATAATCCATGAGAGCAGAGTAGGGACAGCTAGTTATAAATAGGTGGTGTGCAAAAAAAGGACGATGAATAAGAATTTAATAAAAGATTATTAACAAACTATATTTATGAAATTAAAATAAATAAATTAAAAAACCTCTTAGTTGACATTAACATAAAATGTGATAAATAATAAAGTTATCACGTTTAATAATACGTCAAATAATAACTTGTATTTCCGCCATTTGATTCAATTACTGCCAAAAATCTTTTTATTGAGCCCACAAGCCGCTCACAAATATCTGTATCCCGCATAGCCTCCCAAATCTCTCTGCAATGACTCTCAATTGCTTCTTTAGTTCTCTCATTACGATGTGTCCATTTTTGCACCATAAATCCCCAAACATTTTTGATTGGGTTTAAGTCTGGAAATTTTGAAAGCCATGGTATCAGTCGAAAGCATTGGTGTTGACGGAACCACTCGCGAATAACAGCAGCAGTGTGTAACCGACAGTTGTCTTGAAAGAAGTAAAGTTCGGCGATATCATCTTCTGGGTAAATGTTGCAAACAGTTTGTAACATGACGTTTTCTGGAGTGTCAACATAATTTTGCGCAGTTGCTTTTGAAGGTAATGCGCATAATTCACCGACACCATTAGCCGACTTCCAGCTCCAAACGTTTGCACTGATTCTACCAGACTCCGTGTCCAGTACTAGGTATATGATTTTCATCATATCTTGTATTGTCATATCGCCAGAGATTTAACACTCCATTATACGCACCTCTAATAATTACACGATTTTACGCGCGCGGCACCACCGTGCTCCAAACTAATTGATAGATTTTAATTATTGGATTAGAAATATTACAAACTTCACAGTGTAATATAGTGATATAGTATTTGTATAGTGTTAGTAGAAATTATTATTTATTGACTATACCTCGTAATCTGTTTTTGATATAGAATACTTTTGTAGTGTAACATGTTCTGTGTGTATAAATATCTCGGTACGGGGAATGCAAGCAGCAGTGATGTCCAAAAAAAAAAATTTCAACTTTATTACATGGAACCTAAACACAAAGTATGGAAATAATTTGATTGGTAACACTTCAGCCAGATTTAATACATATGTATGTATATATAACATGATACAGGCTTTATCTATTTTCTTTTTAATTTTAAGCTCATGGATAACGCCGCCGATTTACTGTAAATACGGATACAAAGTAAAAACGGAACTTGAAAACATTTCGTACGATTATCATAAGCTATTTTCAAAGGAGGAAAACTTTTGTTTACACAAGAACGGATTTTCCGCTTGACATTGTAACCTTCACCTTTATCGGGCATCTTATCGAATGTAAAAACAACATAACGTTTACGAATAAAACATGAAATTCATTCTTTTGTAAGATACAAAGGAACACGTAGAATACTAAAAGCAGTTTCATTTATAAAACTATTAAAACTATCGTTGTAATAAAAAGTAGTACTACTCAAGTATTATGGCTGCACCATTCGAAAGTAAGTTCCCCGCAAACCCTGACCGCAAGTACTTCGTTGCTAAGCCATAAAAGCAGTAATAGTACAGTCCAACTTTACCGTTCGTCTTCTCACTTCCAATGAGCGTGCTGGTTTTTAATTAAAACTGAAGTCGAAATGAAAAAGTCGGCACAGCTCCTTGCCACGGCATCATTAGAGCCACCCTCGTTCCAATCTGAATCCGATATCAAACCGTGATACAAGAAACTTTAAAACAAGTACAATTCATTAGGCTTGCAATAAAGGCATCGCTAAATCGGCCGTTAAGAAACGACTGTTCGAAAACTCTCTTCCAACTTATTGAAACTCGGTTCTCGAATCAATTCGAATAAGTGTTTTACACTTTCCATGGGATCGAATGGAATAAAACGGGGTTCTATTTGCCAATTATTCAAATGGGCGTCTGCAATTCTAAAAGGATAAAAATGTAACACAATTCTGTAAATATTCCGACGCGATCTGAATTAGAACGAGTCCCTAAAGGATTTCGACCCGAAAGTATCGAATTTACTTATGCTAATCCTACGTCACCCCGAGGATAAAAGTCTGTTTCGACACTAATTAACTTACAACGAACAGTGTTGTGTATTTTCTAAAACAAAGACTTTCCTGGAAGACAAGGTAGCGGCTGTCAATTATATTATAGTCCTGAAGAAGATAAGAAGAGCTGCGATAACTGCGGACGACAAAGCGCACCTTGTAAACCCCTTAGTTCAGAGTATACAGTCACTTCTCAAATAAATACAAAAAAGGGTTTACCTACTTTGAAATAAGGCACAAAAAAGATCTGGTGATTACGCCTAGCGTATATTTTATCAGTATTTTAACTCAATTTCTAATAGTTTGAAATTGAATTTAAAACTTCAAATATATCTTTTATTTTAAACATAAACTGATGAATGTAGCAAACAATTAAACGTACACGCTTCGGACAATGATTATGTGGATTTTTGTTTGAATTAAGATATGATTAGGGAAAGTGTAGTAATTCTATCGGAAATCTCAATAGCAGCATGATGAAAACTGTGTCTGGCTATACAATTATTTTTTGTCCTGTCTTATAATATGAAGCCTAAACACAGCAGATATATGTATATATGATCTATCTTCTATCCTATATTCCTACCCTTTCACAGCGCTTTGCAAGATGAACAATAGAATACTGACAGTACTGAAGACACAATCATATTAAGCTTTAAATAATCCCCTTACCAGCTCTGAGGCATGAAGATTATGTTATACAAACTAAGTAGTGGTTGACGACCAGCCGCATAATTCCCAATTCAAACAGATACTAAATAGAGGTGGAGTAACTTGTACATACAAGTTAACCAATTAGTAGAGATGTTACTCTGGCATTTGTACTATGAACAATTTGATATTGGAACCTTTAATGCGGGTTTACTAGGCATTATGAATATTCTCACATAACTTATATGATTACATGTCCATGTTACTAACGAATTTGATGTGTTTGAGTATAATTTGGGCATTTTGTCAAGTGACTCTCAGTGGCATTATAGAGTCTGGAACTTAAACATTGCCTCTCGTTTATATACCTTAGAGAGCTCTTACAGAAGGATAGTATACCGACCATTAATACGGTAAATATATGAAGGTAAGCTCACTGTAAGTTAATCTATAGAATTGACGGATGATTGCGCGGATGGCATACTAGTTTAACTGGTCGCCTTTACGCTACTACTGCGCCGAGTGTTACGTGTTCGATACCCAAACGGCACAAAAAATTGTGTGGTCCGTAAATAGCTGTTTTAGATCTAGGTATTATTTGTGTCCGTTTCTTCAATATTTGTAAAGGCCTACATGCATTATTCTTAGTGCGGGACTTCTCTTTTTAAAGATAAAACATGTTTTAGAAGAAATAAAAGATGTTAAGATATTTTCGAGCTATTATTAAAAATGCAACTACGAGTTTATTTGTTTTTGTGAAATTTTAAACGTTGTCAGGGGAATAGATAGGATAACTTTAACCCAAAAAAGTGCTGTTACTAATATAACCTTTTTTCTTTTTACGTGGAGGAATGGTTATGTCGGACTCACCAAAGAAAGATGGTGATAAGAGACAGCCCGGCAATACCACTAAACCTATCACGGTGTTCCTCGATGAAACCGTAGGCCAGTACCCGAAAAGATCTACCTTTTGGGGGGAGAGAGAGACGACACAGAGACGCGCGTGGGAACATGCACGCCACCTCTCGGGCCTAATGATGATCGGGTGGCGGGCAGGCCCACGAAGCCCACCACCCCTAGGTCAAACCTCAGGGTGGATGGAGGTCACCTCGCGCCCTCCGGCGCACGGTTCTGCGGTTGGGGAGAGGGTTTAAGCGGTCCCTCTTCCACTCCGCCGCCTCCTTGTTAGAAATTACTTCTTCACAGAAGGAGGCGATGGCGTTCCACGACCTCTCACTCCGGACCATGGACTGAACTACAGCCGGAAGCGAGAAGGCATAAGCATTTCGACTGCCGCGATCAACTCACGGTGCTGCGATGCCTAGGCGGGGCAATTCGCCAAAGTGTACAGCGCCGTTTCCTTAACAACGTCGCGGCAGCTGCCGCAGTGGTGACCTAACCTAATCTACATTTACGCGAGCGAAGCTAACATCTAGTAAATTCTAACACGTGAAAGGAGAAAAGGACTAAATATGATCATGATGACTTCTAAATAAACATATGATGATTGACGTACTGATTTGTGCCTCAGTACGCAGCGCTAGTAAATACAACTGCCGTGTAAGTAGGTTTCGAGATAAAGGACAATGCTCTGGCTTGTATGGATTCCAGTATCGGTTTATACCTTTATAAATATTTTTTGTGACGAGATGAAATTTACCTCATTATGTACGGTATAATAAATACTTACAAAATAAAAATGATTTACGAAATGTTCCGAGATTTTTAGAAAATGCTCGTCTATAATCAGTTACTCTTACTTATAACTTTATCTTAGATGTTAAAAATCATCAGTTATGTGTAACAAAAGTCATAATTTTAATACCACTATACATTTAAGAGCCAGGAATTGCAAAACTGAGTTATATTTTACAACATAAGTTAATAAAACTACCAAATCAATTTTCCACCCGCAGTGTTGCTCATGTGGAAAGTTATAATATAGGGATTTATATGGCCTCCATTTTGTTTTACTTTTTTAATATCTTAAACCCGGAAATATGTTGTTGCACTTGTTGCCATAGTAAGAACATTAATATTAGGGGTTAAAGTATCAAATTGCCGATTTGTACTGAAAAATTGAAACACGTTTTTTACTAAGATGTAGTACATTTTAGAAAAAACGTGTATCAATTTTTCAGTTTTATTATTTAATCAAAATATCATATTTATTTAATCAAAATATTTACTCTCATTAAATAGATAATGAGGGTAAATATTTCGTAAATATTTTTATTTGTAGAGACATAACTGCCATCTAAACGGAAGTTCATTTACGCCTTTACGATAGAACTCCGGGGATATAGATTCGACAAACTGCGTGAAAGCATTTTGTACTACCTTCCGGGAAGAAAATTTAATATCACGTAGAAAATTGTCCAAACCATGAAGAAAATGGTAGTCCGTTAGAGCGAGTATGGTTTCTAACTGCAGCTCCTGTAGAGTTATCTCGTGTAGTGTGAGGTCTTGCGTTATCAAGGAGCAATAATGGTGAAGATCGATTCACGTGTTCGGGCTGTTTCACTGCCAGTTTCGCCATCATTGTTCGAAATTTGGCACAGTAAACATCTGTTATTATTGCTTGACCAGACGTTTGAAAGCTATAGTGAATAACACCATGAAGAGACTACCAAACAGTTACCATTACCTTTTTGTTGGTAAGCTTTACTTTAGGGTACTGTTGCGGCGTTTGACCTTGGGTCAGCTATTGCATTTTTCGCTTACGGTTGTTGTAAAGAATCCACTTTTAGTCACATGTCACAATTCAATCAAATATTCCTTCATTTCTGTACCGATTCAACAAGGCAACACAAGTTTCAACACGCATTTCTTTCTGCAGATCAGTCAAATCATGAGGCATCCATTTTTTATATATTTTTATCTTATTGATTTGATGCAAATGAGACAATATTAGATAGATAGAGTAACGTTAAGCCATGCCGCTAATTCCTGGGTAATTTGACTCGGATCAGCTTCCACCATCTCCTTCAATTCAACGTTATTCACCTGTGTGGGCGGTCTTCCACGTGGTCCGTTCTTCAAGTCGAAGTTTCCATTACGAAAGCATTTAAACCAAAAACGCACGGTGCGTTCATAAGCAGTCTTCTCTGCAAACGCAGCGTTGATATTGCGAGCCGTTTCTGCCGCGTTAGTACCGCATAGGAAATCTTATTTAAAAATGACTCGTATTTTCGAAGTATCCATCTTTCCCGTCTAAGCTGAATAAAAAAACAATTGAAAGTCGGAAATCGAATATTGCATATATTTTAAGGAAGAATCTTATAGGTATCATGTGAAAAAGTATCTATTAATATACAACGGCAACTTCAAACTTTAGCCCCTATTATATCGATTTAAAAAAAAATATAGTAATAGCTTTCTTAATTTTATATAAATGTTTTGCAAATAATTATGAGATATATTTTCTGCAATTATAATACGTTTCTAATATTTGTGAGTGGGATATTTAAATAACGATTTCTTTATTGCTGGTAACCCTGATAATCCTTCGTAACTGTTTTAAAAACAGTTGTAAAGTCAAAATAAAACTATATGAATCGTTTCAATCCTTAATTTATTAAAGATAACCGTATAGCTTTTAGAACTCAATACTACAAGAGAAAACATGAACATTTTAAAAATGTACGTGTGTTTTCGGATAACTACGGTACACTATGCCTTGTTCTTTTTTAAGGGTGATGTAACGATTGCCCATTCTCCTTTTCAGGTCAAGAAATTCATGGTAGAAGTACAGAGTCTGAAACGGACGCTGTGACTCTGTTTGTGGGTGCAAACGACGATACACTCGCTATTTTGTGGAGCCCAAAAATATAGCGGAATATGGTCTTATATATTAATACACTTCTGCTTCATTTTCGGGAATATAAGACTAAGTATTTATTTATTTCATTTAATAGTACAGCTTTTCACTCAATTTTATGTACAAAATTATCGTGTAAGATTTTGTATTTATGCACATTAGAGCTGCTTCTTTTCACACAACACTTTATATCTCGTTTCGTCGCAGAAGAGCAATCTTATATGCAAGCAAAATGATTATTACTTACGAGCTTAAACTACCGCTATGAATCTTCTTTATTGTGAAGTAAACGGAGTACTACTTTAAAGTCACTTTGAGTAAGTACACAAACACATGATTTACTTATTACCAGTTTAAACGAAGGTCAGACTGAAAGCTTTTTGGAAATTAAAACCGGTGTGATACAGAAACCTGTTAATATTTTTATTGCTTTTCGAAGTAGTCCCCGTTCCTTTCTAAGCACCGTCGCATGCAATGGAACTATTGAGCAGTGAGCCCACTCTTCTTTAGGGATCTTTTCCACGCCTTTTTCAAGCGCAGCCACAGCATTTTCAGGATTTATAAAACGAATTCCTCTAAGGTTGTTTTATTTTTGGAAATAAATAAAAGTCACAAGGTGCCAGGTCGGGACTGCAAGGAGGATGACTCACTAACTCCACACCTTCGGTAGACAAATATTCGATAGTCCTTTATCGTGGTGGTTGTCTGTCCTTAGAATGTCATCTTTCAATCATCTTTTTCCCTTGACATCTGCCCTTCTTTAATATTGTCGGCAAATCTTCGAATGGAAACAGTTATTGCGCAAATTGTCTTCTGGTTTCGGGTTCGTAATTATATATCTAGCTTGCATCACCTGTAATGATGTCATATACAGCATTTGAGTTACCTCCATCATAATATTCAAGCATTGAGCGGCATCAATCCAAACGTTTTTGATCATACGTCAAATCATGAGGTATCAATCTAGTGTAAAGCTTTCTGACGCCTAAATGATAAGGCTTTTTGTACTTGACTCATACCAATGCCTAAAACTGCCCGAATATTTTGATATGTCACCCGTCTATCAGCTTCTATCATTAGCCGCACAGTACTCACGTTATCTTCAGTAGTAGTAGAAGGACGTCCTTTTCGAGAATCATCAGTGAGTTTACTTCGATCACGTTTAAACTCAGTAAACTAGTTGTAAACAGTGGCACGAGATGGAGCTTTATAATGAAATGTCAATCGGAGTCTATCGTAACATTGTTGTTAAGTAAGACTGCAATGAAAGTCGTAATAAATCATTGAACGACAATTTTCTCTAGTTAAATCCATTTTGAGGCACGAAAGACACTTTTTAAATAGCCGCTAATTTGTAAAAACAAATGACATATGAAGTCGTTATACATTTACAGATTCCGAAAGAGTTCATAATTCGAAATTTAAATAAATTTTTATCGGCTGATTTTCTTATTGACCTATTTAAAAACTTTCAGTGTTACCCACATACATAGACCCATAGTTTAGATTTATATTCAGATTACATGAATATGGCAAATTTTGACAAATTTAACATTATTAACAATAAAAATATAATAATATCATTTCTGTATTGAACTTTCCCATTGCTAGGCACGGGCTTCTTCTCAGTGTGAGGAAGGTTAGGCTATAGTCCACCACGCTGGCCCAATGCGGGCTGGCAAACTTCACTTAACTTCGAGAACATTGTGGAGAGCCGACATGCAGTTTTCCTTACGATGTTTTCCTTTACCACAAGCGATAAATAATTTAAGATTAATTTAGGTTATTATTATGATCTCTACCTATATATCAAAGTTAAGTTAAAAGCAGCGATAGCTCAGTGGGGGGACCAACAGATTGCACTGCAGAGGGTCTCGGGTTCGAACCCACGTCACGCACCTCTGACTTTCGGAAGTTATATGACTTTTCGAAATTATGTGCGTATTGATTGACAATTATCGCCTGCTCCGTGCCTCGGAGAGCACGTTAAGCCGTCGGTCCCGACTGCCATGAACATCTATATCTATAAGTCGGCCTCGATGGCGTAGTGGTTAGTGTAACCGACTGCTACGCCTGAGGTCGCGGGTTCGATTCCCGCACAAGTCAAATATTTGTGTGCATGAACATGGATGTTTGTCTTGGTCTGGGTGTTTCTATGTATAATATGTATCTATTTACGAAAAAAAATGTATATATGTATGTTTATCCATTGTCTAGTACCCATAGTACAAGCTTTGCTTAGTTTGGGCTAGATGGTGTTGTGTGTATGTGGTAGAATATTTATTTATTTATTTATCTATGGCAGTCGTTATTGAGGAAGTCGACACAAAAGATCCCACTGGGTCGAAGTGTCACCGGTCTGTACTGACTGGCCCCCACACAAGATAAGATAAATCAAAGTTTCTATAACGTAGATATAAATTTCAGTTTTGCTGTTTATTAATTCAGGGATATTAAATACACCCCTTATTTGATGGAATATTAGAAACAATAAAAAGCATCGTGTCTGTGGATTTGGCTTCGGTAACAATATTTTTTGTGGATGATGTTCGAGTCGGCTATACTGTTATTAGAATTTTCTTTGTAGAAATCGCCGTAGTAACACGGACTTTGGCATTATGCCCGATAAACGACAATAGACTCGTCCCCTATAATGTTAATCCTTAAACATAGCCGAAATGTGGGTGTTATACCCATCTGCCAACCCCTTCAGGAATATAGGCATGTGAATATGAGACTATTCTTTGAGTAAGATAGTTTGCTGCTTACTTAAAATATATGAGTTTAAAGTTAGCTGCAGACTAAATGAGCAAAATTTTCGTTAAAACGTGACTTTAGTTTTACAAGTCTTAACGTTAGTCTTATGCTGGATATAAACCACAATATATTTCGTCCTCGTGAAGAGCATTAACCTGGAGACAACTACGAGCTTGCAATGGTTGGAAAATAGAGTCAGCTTGGGTTGAACACAAATTACCACTGCACTAAAACCTACTTCTGTAGTTTTATATAAACTATTTGTTTACTTCAATATTCTTCATTTCTTTCATGTTTATTTCTTTTCTATTTTCGAATTATTGTCAATATAATTTAATTTAAAATAAAGAGAAATTTTTGTATTGTATGGATTAAATAACATGAGCGCGTATTTAAAATGTTATATGCTTTAATTTGTTTAAATATTCAATACGATGCAAATAAATTAAACGCCTTACTAAATTTTTATAGTGATATACTATGCAAGCATAAATTTCAGATAACCAGATTATTATAAAGCCCAATTATCGTAATTAAAACTTTCCAAAATAGAGTACCAGTTTAGTTTTAGTGTCATAAAGTCACAAATTTTAATACCTTAATTAAAAATAACATCAAATGTGAGCACAAATTACATTATAGTTCATACGTGACGTAAACATAATTATTTGTTACGAGAATTAGTCTTTTGAAGTGTGAATGAAGATTTTTTTAGTTAAACTAACATCATGTACCTATTACGTCATATTTCACTTAAGAAATAACGTGATAGTATATCTGCTCTCACAAAGAATGAAATATAACTTTACCGAGTACAAGAATTCTTTTATAGATCTAAGATCGTACAATTTCATTTGGCGGATAAAAGTGGGTGTCTATTCGGTAATGTAACATGTAATGTAATAATATTACATCTTCAGCGTCCTCTAAAAGGTTCCTTACATGCTGGTAGTCGGCTAAATAAAATTACAACGTTAACCTTTAAGGGACAACGATCCGGTTAGGTGATAATACATTTTGTATTAGGCGTAAAGGTTGAGAACAGTTACATCATATTACGAAAGTTCTCTATCCTGACATTTGTAGTGTACAGTATAATTCATAACAGCTACATAACACGATTTAATTTTCTTTAAGTGTAAGAGTCAGAGAAAAATAAATTTATATGTCTATACATGCAATGTCTTTGTGAAGGGTAGCCACTTATCTACTTAATGTATCAGCGTAAATCTGTCATGGATATGACACTGTTTTTAATAAGGAATTAATAAGTAATTATTTATCAATTTATATTTAAATTTGTAGCAAAATCGATAACTATATTTTAAATGTTAATAGGTTCAAAGCTACATATTCTTCATTCCCTTTCTTTTCTTTTTCACTAAAATTGACTCCACGGTACCTGATGAAGGTCAGTAGTCACTTGACTACAATATACTTATTAAAGCCTCGCTTAAAGAACCCAGAATTGAAAATGGATGGACAAATACACTCACAGACATAGGCTACTGGGACTATATCTATGAAGGTGAACGTAGTGTATATCATTTCGCCATTTGGTTTGAATTAGAATGTGTTTAATCGACGATGAAATAGTTTAATACCTTAGCTGATATTAACCTCATTAATAAAATACGCATAGCGAAATAGAATAAAGGTAAACATACTTTTGACATAGAGTAAACTAAAACGTACGAAGTAAATGTTATAAACGGCGGCCTAATCTTGGACTAGGGATCTTTTTCAAGCTGTTTGCTTTTTACAAATTATATCATGTATAACTGAGTATATCTCTGTGATTGGTGATGTCTAGCAGTTGTTACAAAATTGGTGCATTCAAAATAATAGGTATATCAGCAGATAATTAAAAACAATTACGGATAATATACTATAACTTTTCTTTACAGCAATATGCAAATACATGATGCTAAGTTACAGTTAGAAGAAGATAGTATTAACGAAGATAATACATTAGAAAGGATTACGTCTAGTCTGATACATTTTCTATCATAGCAACCCTAGTTAGTTTTATAAGTTTCCTTTGCTTTAAAACTAGTTTTATCTTGGCACGTCTTATTGATACGCGAGTATGTGTTCCACAAATGAATTTTGAAAGAGTGATTGTTCATTTTCAAACTCATTATGGTAAGAAAAGCTTGTGAAATCAATCACGGTAAATGTACATCGTAATTGCTTTAGGAGTTTCGAAGAAATTTTAAGTCCGATACTCTCTGAAACAAAATTAAACAAACAGATAAGTACATAATTATATACAACTTTAAAGGTATTTTATTTCTTTAATAAATGTTAATGCTTGTATGTAACGCCATTTCAAAGAAGTCAGAAGACAAGAACAAGTTAGTGCTTTGATCAAACTGTCTATGTATTATATTGCGCTTATGTTTGTGTGCAATGAGTTAAGTCCTGTAGGCCTACTAGTGTTCGTGCTATTTGCACCATGAAACACGTCAAGTAACAATCTGATCCTCCTTAACCTTAAGTAGTTTAATCAACGAAGAAATGTTACTTTAAAAGAAAGAGAATCGAGGAATCACAGTTCCTGAGTATATTATTAATATTTTGTTCATCCCGAAGTTTCGGATAGACATTTTTACTATTGACCTCCAGGTGCACGCTATCAACGATTGATAAATCACACGCAAACATCGCGCGAGCTGGTAGAGTTTGTTATACAAGTGCTAGCGAGCTACTAAGTATTTCGAATTCAGAGTGAAATCTATATCTATACTAATATTATAAAAAGGAAAGATTTGATTTTTTGTTTGTAAGGCTTTAAATCAAAAATGAATTAACCGGTTTTAAAAATTCTTTCACCATTAGTCCGTATATTATCACGGAGTAACATAGGCTATACTCTATTTAAAAAAAGGACTGGTACTAACACAACCTAACCTACTTATTACGTGAGTGACAAAGCCGTGGGCAAAAGCTAATTGTTCATTAATATTGTTTAGTTTAGGTCAAAAATTAGGAACTAGTAAAACATTCCACCTTAACAGTCTAAAGTAATCTCTCAAACACGAAGCGTCAGTTTACACCATTCGAGTGAGTTGGATATCAATTACATTTAGTGGCTTCACTGCTTCACAACCTGGCTAATTGTTGAGTGACTAATGCTCGTTACGTGTTCGCGAAGTCAAACTACTTAGCCCTATCTTGTTGCTTACCGTAAATTACATAATGTACCCACAGATTGCTTTCAAATGTCGCAGTACTTGTTATCAAGACGTAATCATTTGAGTTTAATTATGTTCCATCTATGGTATTCAGGCAGTTCCAGTCCATATATAGTCCATGTTCTTTGTGTCCGTTATTTGAATGTTTGTAAAGTTTACCGTTATACAGGCATTATTACTCCGAGTGAGGGAGTCATCAATAAAAACACATTTAAATAAGAATTTAAAATCATAAATTCATATTTTGGCCTATCACTGTAAATCATTATCTAATAATAATAATAGTTTATTCAGTTTAATAATAATAATATTTTTTATTGAAAACCTTGTTACATTTTCATAATAATTATATGGTAATGACTACAATAGCATAAACTGTGTCGTAGCCATTAATGCCCACATCCGAATATATTTTAAATAACTATGGTTAGTAAGGGTACAATTTTATTGTTTATTTTAAGTAATTTTATGCCTATATTGAGGATGAGAGTATGTGTTTGTCGGTGAGTGTCTGTGTGTGTATTGTGTATATGTACATATATGTGTATCTGTGTTTATCAGTATGTGTAGGTGTGTGTATATGTATGAGAGTAAGATGTATTTGTTATCATGCTATGATGTCCTCACATTGTGTATAAGTTTGTGAAAGAAGCCACTCTGTTACTTTCAGCTTAGATTTATTATAAGTCAAAGGATAAAGGATTTTAAGTTGGTACAAATATGAATAACAATAGGTCTTAAAAATACTTAAAATAGGATACAATACTTTGGACGCATGTACTAGGTTATACCTGTATCAAAAGCGATACGTGCGTTTACAGTGTAATAGGAAGAGCATTCTTAAAAATATTTTACTAGTATATATTGTTCTATAGTAAGTTACTATTATACTGATAATAATATTACTTATTCATATAATCTTGTACCTATACTAATTATATTATGTATTTTGGTTTTGATGAGAAATAATATATAGGTAGTAGTGCCTCGCTGATCTCAGCATGAATGGGCCGGCTCGACCGGGGAAGGATTACCCTCTCACAGCATATCGATGTGAAATAGCAGTATTCCTACTATGGTGTTTCGTTTGGTGAGTGAGAGTGCCGGAGGCCTGTTCACCCTCTTTCCCCCTTCCCGCTCTTTCTCCTTCCCACTTCCTTTTACTTTTCTTCCTTTCCTAAAGGCTCGGCAACGCGCAAGTGATGCCTCTAGTGTTGCAGGCGTCCATAGGCTACGGTGACCACTTACCATCAGGTGGGCCGTATGTTTGTTTGCCACGTAGATATATAACAAAATAATCGATATTATTATTATTATTTAATTGCAGTTCTTTTCAAATACATTACAAAACCTTTCCAATTATGCTAAAATAGTGTTGGTCAAATTACAAAATATAACAGAGAATAAAAACAAATCTACCTAAAATATCCCCTTCCATTCGCTTATCTATGAAATATAATAGAATGAGAATGCGAACAAAGGCAAAAAAGTGAGTGATGGTTTTACCTTATCTCTGCAAACCTCGTTTGCTCGTACAGATGTTTGTAATCCATTAGAACACCATTTCTTACGCGATGTTTTGATGCAACTTTAAAAAAGATATATTCGCAATATGTTCAGCTAAAATGTTGATGAAATCTATTATGTTCCAACGCTTTTAGTAATTTTGAATGAAGATGTTTAAATGAAACGACTCTACAACTTGCTTGAAACTTAGCACTTTAGAAATTTTACAAATTGAAATGTTAAAATTTTTATGAAACATTTGGAATTTCTTTATATTCTTATCTAAATATTACATAGTGTTTTCTTACTAGCTTTGGAAAGTTTATTTACCACAAGAATTCATCAAACCATATATGACATACCAGATCTAATTTGATAGAGCATCAAAGATAACAAATTGTATATTTGCAGATAACGACGTAATCAACAAAACCAAACAATTCTCAAAGACTGACTGGATCGAATAGATGACGTAAAGGTTAACTATTTATAGCCTAGCTAAGGCAAGGCTACTAAGGAAAAAAATGCTCTATATATACATAGATATTATTAGATACAGCTACTGTTACAACCAAAGCTATCCTGATTATTTATTTTCTTCTCCTTTTGTAATTTAGAGGCTTTTATAACAAAGTAATATGATAGCCCCATCGTGGCTATCCCTGATTAAAAAACAAGATATAACAACCACAGAACAGGATGCTCTTTAATAACAACCTTACTTACTTTTTAAGTTTCGCTGAAGAAATGATATGAAAATTGACATTTTGAACTTTTTTTTTTTGCTCGTCAAAATGACCACACTCCGCCTGATGGTAAGCAGTCGTGTGGTCTAAGAGCAGTGGCCTCCACATCGTCCTCATAGCAGCCGAGGCGATGTTGAGGTCTCTACTTTGACGGCCTGAGAAGGTGCTTTTCATGCCCCGCTTAAAGGACCCAGGATTGAAGGAAGAAGGAAACACGTGCCTTGGCAGAGAATTCCATGCCTTGATCGTTCGGCAGAGGTATGAGGACCCAAACTTGTTGGTACGCACTCTAGTCGACTCCACCGTGTAAGGATGGCATCTGAGCCCAGCACGCGTTGTTCTGGATAGGAAAGGGGAAGGCGGGATAAGGTGGAATAACTCTTCAGAGCACTCACCGTGGTTTATTCTATAGAAACATGCCAAAGAGGCAATATCCCTACCGAGTTGCAGAGGTTCCAGTAAACTCGTGACCTCTGGATCTCCGATATTTTTGAAACGATTGAGCTGGTCGATTGCTAGAATGCCTTCTAGCAATCGATAAAAGAAGTCTCAAACCAGACAACATATCATAGTTTTGATTATATGTTTTACTTGATATGTGTTTGTCGTAATTTTAACTAGGTTACACTGCCGTGGCGATATTGCCTTGAAAAGCTGAACACAAGAAAGTTTATTTATTCATATACTATAAACAGGGTAAATAAGACCGATTTTCTACCAAAGCTAAAAATAAATTTTATTTCTAAAGATGACAATTCACATATATATTTGAGTTCGAAAATACATTATTTTATTTACAGCAAGAAGAACCACCCAGATCAACTCAAGCCTCTAAAATTAATAAAGACAAAGACGAAGGTGACTTTCAACTACTTACAAATAAATAAATATATAACTTTTGTAGACGTACCACTTCATACAATTTAGTTCTACAGCTATACAAGACCTAAATGCGAAATAACTAAGTAGATAAGTTAATTCACAAGAAATTTGTACTTTCACTAAATACCACCATTGTGTTGAACTTAGAACATTTCAAACAGAACATTTGGAGAACAAAACACTTTACTAAAATAGTAATAATCCTAATTTCAGAATCCTTTCCATGACTATCTTACAATGGTTATATTAATTTCGTCTCTTGCTTTTCTATTATCTTACTAAATCATAAATACATTTAAGGATACCTTGATTCGATAAAAAAATTATACAGACAATTTAGATTTGTTTTCACAACATTTCATACCTAATAATAGGTCACTATCAATCTAATTACCAAATTCAAACTATGTGAAAACCTGTGGGCTAATTCTCTTTGTAAAAACTGTTCCGAATGGCGTTCCAATCTAGATTTAGTATTATGCATATTACAAATGGTGTATACTTAACCTAAAATAAACGTTAATACAATGTAAACATACATTGTATTTTAGTTTACATCCAAATTTTTAGATTAGATCGTAACTCTATTTTGAACAGCTTTAATTACGAGAATTGGCTCTCTCCTTGAATCAAGTGTAAACATAAAATAAACATGTATGGTGTGTTTACAAAGATACAAACCGCTAAAGGCATATTCAATCAATTATTATTTTTAATATATCGCATAATATATGATTACAACCAAATCAAGACCAAACGTGTCCGTTAATAATTATATATATTTTGATCGAGTTGCTACGTGAGCTGAGATACTATCTAATTGGGAGATATGCCGTTCGCACCATTATTAGCAGAATAAATTATATATCTAACACTATGCAATCGAGAATGTAAACTGAGGTGACCAACGAGGCATTAACATAAAATATTTCAATCATAATAAAAAGCTTATTCTTATTTGTGACTTAGTCACCCTTTGATACCGAAACTAGTCATATTGCCCGAAAAAGATCATCCGTGTGTGTACTGGGGGGATAATACGGGGTTATTGATTTAAAGAACTGCATAAGTTCAGTGAGTTCAGTGTGATGTAATACAGGTTTAAATTACATGTATGAAACTGTATTCACAAAAATATCACTATAAAAACATGAGATAATTTCATTAGTATTCGTCCCAAATGAACACAGATAAGATGCGCTTCTAATTGTACATTGACCCGATGCATCGGACCTTCGTTCTTTGACCGCATGCGAGCTACAGTATGGTTAGCGCGGGTCATCCCCTGTACGTTTTTGGATTCCCTTTAAAGTATAAGAAAGTATGTATATTGATAAAAAAATAAGGTTAATTTAATTTACGGTAAATTTGACCACGAAGTCTGAAGAACCAATAATTCACCTCTTTAAATGAAATAAAGTTTAAAGGTGTTTAAAGTGGCAACCTGTGTAATAAATACTATTCAAGCAGTTTATTATTACAATGTCTTGATAATAATCTTTAAGGGGACTAATCTATAGAGATTTATTTATTTAAATTTACACCATAAACACATTACTATACAATTATAATTTACATACATACATGCTAAAATAAGAAACTTATTAAAAAAGAATTACGAGCAAGATGCTGTAAAAAGAAGAGCAGTTATATACTTATCGCTGTCTTCTATATGATCTTCAACCAACCTTTACCAAGAGTTGAATGATCTTCTAGTTTAGCCTGATGCAGCTGATTTCAAAGCCATATTTGATTAGGGTAACTGCGATTTGGTAATTACTTTCCTAACTAACTAGCTATTCCTAAAACGTAACTGTTGCTAATTGGATATCTGCAATGAACTTTCCAATCTAGAATATCGTGGTGGCTCTTTTATTACTAACTGAGCATTATATTCTGGAATGTTCTTTGGTATACCAAAATAGTTCTTTAGTTTACCGGGAATACGAATACATATATTTTGTGCAATAATACATACGAAATTTTAGATATTGAATACTTATATATTATACAAGTTACCTATATACATAGTCTCATGACATCTATCCCCGATGGGATGAACAAAGGCATATCACACCAACTTTAGATCACTAGATATTCTTTTTGGTCTCACGAAATAAAGACAGCCTTGTTGGTATCCCGTCAATATGCCGACAAGGGTTCGTTAACTATAGCCGTGTTTTACATCTAACTTTCTCGGTGGTGCAGCGGTAATGTATGTATTTGATTGCCATGCATGAGATACCAAATCCGACCCCCGAATCAGGCAACATGGGATTGGGTTTTTCTGTCAAGTAAAAGCACCTGTCAAGTGTCCGGTAAACTTCAATAGATTCGCCCCTTATTACATATCATCTAAAACAACCACTGGCAATATATGGGTGTAATACACCTATCGCAAATCCATTGTAGATATAGGTGTAAGTCTACGAGAGTATGTATATTTATATACAATAATAAAATATTCTTAGCGTGACTAGTCTAGTTTACACTTAGTTTATATTTTATGGATTTATATCCAACATTGCATTAAACACGTAATCAAATTTTTTACGTGACTATCATTCTTCAGGATTTGTTCATAGTAAAACTGAACCAATTTTTGCAACAAAATATAGCTCCTATGCATCGTAATCTCGTTGGAAAACTTTAATGAAAATAGTCACAAAGTAGTAAAATAGAGTGTTCCACCGGAAGAAATTTTAAACTACTCCACTGAAAGTTCCATAACTCTGTAGAATACACATAGTTCGTATTGCAAGAAACAGATTCAAGCAAAAGAAACAATCGTGCATAACTGACCAGAAGTTGGTTTATTTATTCAAAGACGCTTTGTTATAAACTTAATTAACTCACCGGTGAAATATTAAGTTATTTTAAGTATTGAAGTAGTGGTGTAATCCTTACTAATATTATAAATGCGAATGTATTTTTTTTTTGTTGCGCTTTCACGCCTTAACTACGAACTTTACCGATCATTGTGCAATTTGGCATACACGTTCTCAGGGGTACATACAGTAAAGGACATAGGAGGACCTTTCATCCAGAAAAAATAGGTACTGTTCCCGAGCAAGCAAAGCTGCGGGCAAAAGCTTAGTATTTTCATAAATTTAATGTATCTAATTGGGTAGTTATATACAGCACCTAAAAATTAAACAATATATAGCATTCAAAAGAAATTTTATAATAATAGTAATCGCAGTTAGTAGTAACATAAATCCCCAATTGATATTTTAAATTAGAATTTATGTTACGTAGTGGGAGATTCTTGCCATCCACATCTCGCATATCGTATGTCCCTTTTTCTGTCATTTGACTATTATCCCTACTATTTGTAAAATAATCTTATTTAGTTTAAGTTGAGTTATTAAAAATATATTTACCTTTTAAAATTTGGGTAGCAGTCTGGTAAAGGTAAAAACAAAATGTAGTCAACTAATTACATACCTTCCTATTACAATTTAAACAAATAGTCGCGTGGACTAAAGACATTTTAAGGTAAAATATATTAACGACATCATGATGAATATTTGCCTACAATAAATAATTATAGTCACCTTGACTGTCGTTGTAGACTAAGGCTAATTAGTACGACTTTACACGACGATACACAAAACAAGCAATATTGATTTGAATAAAATCGTCTGACTTTCTTTAAGTACGATCATACTAAGAATTTATTAAACTTAGTACTTGGTCTATGCAAAAGCTACTATGGCATAAGATTTTTACGCACGTATTTGTTGTTTGGAAGAATGGTACGATTATTCTTGAAGAATTACAAACCCACAAGCTTGGTGTAACTGAATTATTTGAATAGGACCTGGAACGGCAGCGCAACATTTTTCGTATCCCTCCTAGGAATGTATACGCCTCAGGCTTAAGTAACGTGTAATATTAAATTTGCTACCAACCAGATGTTCATCCCTTTGAGAATAAACCCCGAGTAGTTTCCGAAGCGTTATTTTGCTTGTTTATTGCTTTGTATACAAGCAACAACATGTTATTGTCTGTTTCTAAAATTGGTGCGATTGTAATCGAGTAATACAGGACACGGCGTGTTTTCTTAAAATATAGGTAGTTTTCGTAACATTGCCTTGATCGTATGTTCCATAAAATGTCCACCTTACAGATGTATTATAAATATCCCTTGAGAAGATTATCGGACACGATGGATAATAAACATATGTATAACGGTACATTTATTTATCTCTATCCTGTATGTGTCTTTTTAGTTATGAAAGCGATAAATTAAGTACAACCTACACACGCCACATTTTTACATATCTTTATACTACCAAAAATAGTCTTAGTCAGACATGTCAATAGGCTAATAGTGTCACGTGTGTCACAGTTTATTTAAATTTAACAATAATAAGCCGATACCCGAACAAAATAATTACGTCAAATTAAAATGTTATATAGACAGCTCAAATTAATATGTTATGAAAATTAGCTGATTTTAAAGAGCGTTAAAGCTTTTGTATGTATGAATACTGTTGGAGATAAACGTATGTACAAAATTTTAATTGGGCTCACATGACAACCCGTTGCCTCAAAAATAGTTCGCTTACTCCACCTACGCTTTGGTATACCTATTGGTAGCGTGCACGGCTATACCTATTGGTAATTGCATACTCGTGTCGTTTTTTAAAAAGGGTTCGTTCGAATGGCTAAAATAGAAATCCGCTTTGTATTTTTGGTGTGAAAACGAAGTTTGAATATAGATTGACATTCGGTTTGCGGTTCCGTTGAAATGATTCGACGCGACAGAGGCTAACGAGAAACATCAGAACTCTGCGAACAAAATTCAATTATCCTTCGCAATCGTGGGACCACTTATTGTTTTCCATTTTGTTGATGTTTATTGGTTTTAGTTTCTCTTATATCTGTTTCGCAGTTTGGTTGAATAGACTAGCGGTTCTTTGATGAAATATGGTACCGCTTTGGTTTACCAGTCGGTACTTTATTTAGTATCAAAGAACTGTTAATTGTGATTATAAAACTTGTCCAATTTATTGACGAGTTATAATGACAGTTACTTCACAATTGTTGTAGTTTTGTACTTTTAGATTTCCTTTAAAATTATTTTGTAACTAACATTCATTTCGTTACTGAACACGCAAATTTAGAGCATATTCTATAACAAATTATTTAAATTAAGTAATTGTTTAGTAAAAAATAGATCGGTACAATAAAAATATTTTCTTACCTTGTCAATTTATAGAATGTTAGACATAATTGCTCATTGTGGCCGCCGGTGTGCCGCTGCGACTCAATAGGTTAAGAGCATATTTTATTTTGCCCAGCATTCCAATCATTTTGATCATTTCTGTAAAAACGTTTTACAAAATTGTTAACATAAAAGTTATATTCAATTTATAACGAAACTAGCTTTTATACGCGGCATCGCTCCCGTAAAAGTAGGTTAAGTTATGTTAATAACAGTACCTTTTTTGACGAAATATAGTTTTTGAGTTAAATCCTAACAAACAAACAAACCAAAAATCAAATCTTTCCTCCTTATATTATATTATTAGTATATATATACATCAAATGCTTTAACTAAATAGCCAATCGAACCTGCCAGTGGTAACACCTTGTTTCAAACTATAGTAATACATACATCCACATAAAATGTTCCGTAACCGAATTATGTAAACCTAAACTGAGCTTAAATGTTCTCATATCATTCATTACTTCCCTCGGTACTCCAAACTACTGGTTAATGTGCGAGTTAAAACGACATATGATATAACTTTAATATCTTATCTCGTGATTACAGCCGTTAGTTTCAAATGGAGTAATTGCAGAATAATTTAAAATAATTTGATTCCTTGACTACGGTTTGAGTGAAAGTGGTGGTCGTTATAAAGGTCGATTTATTATTATTCGTTCATTATTATTTTAATTACAATTATATGATAGTTATCTGTCTCACAATAGTTCAATATTATGGTCACTGTAGTAGTTCCCTGCAGACTGATGGAAAAGTTCATGTTGGAAAAATTGTGGTCACCCTTATCACATCTGTATTGTTCGATAGACATGAAGATATACATATGTGATTTACGTACCGTGTATTTCTGATTTAATTTTAATTTACTAGTTGCTGTCAGTCCGCACCCATAATACCAATCATTATTAAAATATATCCATTAACCCTTCGTTGTTCCTGTTTTAGCTGATTCAAATAAAACCATTATTACCAGTATTTTTTATAGGTTTTATAGTAGGTAAGTCTGTTTTATATTAGTTTTACGTATAGTATTATATTATCTGTGGTTTTACTAATAATAATTTTATGTTGGTTCACAAATCTGCTTTGCGACAAAAATTTACAGAATGGTCAGATCTCCAACTAGAGAGTCCTAAACGCTGAGTATTAACCAATTTGGACTTTTTCTTTATAATACACTAGTGACCCGCCTCGGCTTCGCACGGGTAGTTCAAAACCTTAACAAATTATACACCTTAACCTTCCTCATTAATCACTCTATATATTGGTGGAAATCGGAAACCGGTGAAAATTCATTACAGAAGTTTTTGAGTTAATAGGAAACAGACAGACAGACAGACGCAACGGAGAACTTTGTTTTATAATAATGTAGTAATGTGTGATAACGTGTGCTATGTACTGAAAATGAATTAAGGCTAAAGCCTAATGTTAGCCTCCAGCTCTTTTAATGTCAATATTATCATTTGCCACTATAATCGTGGGAAGGTATGCAAAGTGGTTAAAACTTTGATATGAGTGTTGCATGTTCAGATAAAATAGCTTATAAATAAAAACAAAATAAATTACAATACTTAAGAGTCTTTTGTATTATAATTTCGTGAATATGCGAGGTAAAAAAACATCTAGCCTTTGGACACGCACAACGCTAATGAAAATATTGAGCCGTGCTTGCGCGTCACCTGATGGTAAGCTGTAACGGCCGCTCATGGCTAAGGCTGTGTTTTCTTAATATCACAGCAGCAATTTCAAAGAAACCCAATCAAGTAGCTGCCTATCGTCAGTCATAAAGGTGACAAATGTACACACGGTCTGTGCCTGGTGGTAGACGGTTGACATTCATCAAGTGTTACTTTATGACCTAAATGAATAAATAATTATTAAATTTAGTAACCACTTACTAAAGTGTACATATGTGCAAGAACTTGCCGAGAGTATTCATATTATTATGTAACAATAGGTCTGTTTAATAAATCAATGAATTTTGAATTTAGTATTGTACTAATGTAGTCTATATTACGGTTAACGCTTACCATTACGCGGACCGTAGGTTTATTTGCCAATTTACTACTATAAAAAATATCATAAATAATTATCTATATGTAAAGTGGTTGCCACGAAAGACATTGCCCACGAAAGCCGCCTAATATTAGCCTCGAAAGAGAAAGTATTTTAAATAAAACTGAAGTCATACAATCATGATATATTTATAAATTAAGGCACGATTACTTTATAGGCCGTTTCATTTAAAAAGTTTTCTATTTTGTTGAAATATAAATGTCTTCTAATGCTTATAGGTGGTCTCTTTTTATAGTCAACAAAGTGCGAGGGTGGCGAACAAAATAAATCGGCAAAGCGTTTCTTCTAAAATGATGACTGTAGTTCCTTTCACTTTTATTCACTAAACGATACCATTAATTAAAAGTTAGGTGATTAGCGCCAAATAACCTATTCAAGGCAGCGAACACAGAAACCCTTTGTCAACCTCAGAAGAAACTTTACTGTAAATTGATTCATTTATTATGCTTTATTTGAAAGTCAAGCGTCATTTATCGATAAAGGAATATTTAATTAAAGCTACAACGTGCCGGGCTCGAGTCGAGGCTAACCTTACCAAGTTAAACAAATCGCAGTCACTAGAGGCGACTGGCAAGTTAAGTCAGTCAAAATCGTTTGAACTTGTAAGTAATATTTATAAATCCAAAACTCCCTATCATCAGGATCCGAGAATATTTGGCATTCGTGTAATTTGAACTACATGGGTCTACGTCTTGAACCAAGATATCTGCGAGCCCATTGCGCCGTGATGCTTTGTGTTATACCAAGACAATGGAAAAGTCCAATAAATCCTTGTTGCGTTCCCAGCGGTCGCGCCGCGCGCCGGTAGGGTGTTCTTGAACGGCGCGTTGTGTCTGTGACGTCATGATCAAAAAACAGAAATATCCTATAAGCACAGGTGGCTGAAACAAACGGAAAAATAAATATATAAAAATATATAGTTAATTTAAAAATATTTATGACAAGTACAACAATTTTATCATCGTCGAAGTATTAAAAAAATATTTGAAAGTGACGTAACTTCAGGTTGTAATATTATAAGGTTGTTATAAAGAGGATTTTATTTGTATTCGATAAACTCTGTAATTACTGAACCGATTTTAATTTCACTTTTCAAAAGCTAAACCATCCAGATGTAATATAGGTTATATAACATCACGCTACGCCACGGGAGTAGAATAGACATAAACGTAGGTGATACCGTGGGGGACTCCTAGTAAACAGTAAATCTCTCAGGATCGATCCGAAGACGGTATGACAAAAAAAATCCTTTACACTCGATATCAAAGTCGAGAGCCATTTATCGATTATCCTTGTTCGTAATTATTTGAGACCTGAGCTCTCAAAGTGATCTTCGTAATTCGAACAGTACAGGCACTCACTCGAGGGCTCTCAATCTAATTATTTGATTTAATAATATCAGAAGCGCCTCTTTAAAGTGCTTCAAGCTTATTTGAATTTCTAAGTAACGCATGCGGTTGACGCATTAAAAAGAAAACTGAGATAATTAATGTTAATTTAAAAACAATAAAGTTTTAATCATACGGTCGAATGGTTTATATCTATCTTTTACTTCACTATATTACTTTTAGTTTATAAATATAAAGCCTATATATCTGCTTAAATAAGAAATAAAAAATGAGTTATGGATTATTTTTGTTAGGATTAAACACAAAGTACACACTATGGATATACCGAGTCCAGATTAGGAGGCTTTATAAATATAGAAACAACGCACACTTCCTCCATGAGTTGTTAAAATGCCTGTAAATTGTATACTCTAACGTGATAACACAGATAACGCATGTCTTCGAAAACTTATCGTGTAACGTCTACTCAAAAATTAAAGTTATAATAAAATTACTATAATTGTTTAGCAATTAAGGATTAACATTAAAATTGAACAATAAATTTTAATCATAATTAAATAGATTCTTGCTGCTTAAATTATATAACATAATTTTAACGAAAGATTATCATTGTTAATAGCTATTCAACTCGGGAAACAGGAAGGCCTATCAATTAGCCGGATCATTGACGTGAAAAATGTCCCGTCCTTGAAAGGTAGCTCCGGACAATTTCGTTCTTTTAAAATTTTCTCGAACATTTATTTTTTGTAACTTTCATTAATTTAATGGGCTCATTTTATTTTACGGTCTTTGCTTCGTTAGAAGATAATATTGTACAAATATATACTTGTAGTTGTATACAAGAACATAATTTAAAACTGACATTTAGCTATGCGCTTGGACTCACCACACTCACAAGGGCCACGAAACATACGCTCTAAGCAAATACAATTAATGAGGCATCAAGTGTTATACGTGACACTGTATGATGCAACGCAATATGCTGAGTGTATTCACATGTCACGGTTTCAGAAATCGTGAAACTTCTGTTTGCTATTACGGTTTTGCTGTATACGGAAATTATATAGCTTATTGTATTTTATGATGTGTGTTTTCATACGCCAGTGAAACCACACCAGCCACAATGCATAACCTTATCAGCCAAAAGCAGAATACATAGATTCACGCATATATCCCAGAGCGATAGCCAAAGACTACGGATTTCCATTTTCTACGATCCTGACACACTTCTCGGGCTTCATTAACTCTCAACACATTCCTCATACACGCTCGACGGTTTAAGGTGCTCTTAACCTGGGCTTCGTCCAGAACGCCTCTGATCTGATCAAAAAACGTCCGCCTAGGTCTTCCTCTTGCGACTGTTCCATTCATTCCTTATAAACTTAGTCAATCTTTTCTCGTCCATTTTTTTTACTTGCCTAAACCAGCTTGGCATACTCTTTTCTATTCTTGTCACTATATCCACTTTCATGCCGCATTTCTCTCTAATCACACTGTAGTGGCAATGCTAACGCATAATTATATGTACAGATAATATAATAGTATTCGGCCAAAGCCAATACTAAAACACTATTCCTTTTTCTATCTTTTAGAGTCACACCACATAAGTTTCTCAGGGCTCTTATTTCGCTCAAAAGCCGAATAACAAAAATATCTTAGATTATTCGACTTAAGTTTATTGAAGATTATAGCTTAGGTACCTAATGATCAACCTACTGGCTGCCAATGGGCAATTAATGACCTAAGCTAGTAATCTCAATTTATTTTTGAATAGATTATATGATTTTAATTTGTTTATGGAAGTAATCTTAAACTATAACCTTCAATAAACTCATATAATCTTCAACAAACTTTTTTAACATGCACTGTTTCTCGTTAAGAAATGCCATGTCCATGATTAGACCCTGATAATATTTATTAGATCACTCTTCCATTAAAATAAAGATATTGATAAATTAATACCCATAATGTATAAATCCATACTTCGTACCAATACTCGTATTATGTAAAAATATCATGTTATAAAATCTGTTATGCGACTACGGAAAATGATTATAATTAACGGAAAAATGTTCTACCTTTATACCGACTGGGTAATAAGTTATATGCTGATGCTATCATCTTCTTATTGTCATAGGCAGTGGCACTATGGATTATTTCTATATGGAGCCCTTTTATTGTCTGAAAGCATAAACTTTGTCTTAAATATTTAACGTTACGAATGGCAATATGTACGCAAAAGAATTTGCCTGCCAGATGTACGTATACAATGAGAAGACACGTATATCAATTCCTTATTCTTATTGAAGTCAATAAAGGTTATCGACAAAAATATATGAGCTACTTAGCCTTTTCATGCTATCACAAACATTGCTATTATTACACAAGCTCCACTCTAACTTTCCAAAGGGCTGTAAAATATGAAGGAGTTCGAGAACTACTACTAGAAAATAACGAGTGAACGTTGGCGAAAGTCGAAACAAACTTGGATCGTTTGCGGAGACGATAGTGAGACAGATGGTGCCAACCAAGATAGTTTTCGTGAAGGCTCGTCTTCTTAATGCGTCAAGAAAGTCTCAAGTAATTTCGGAGTCACTCTGACGCACTCCTCATTTCTGCGGCTTTTGGAACTATATATATAACTGTAAGTTTTGATATGAGTAAACTCGGTTTTATCTACACAGCTGGGTTGTTGCTTCAGTTATTATAAAAATAAAAACTATTGTTAAAGTTTTCGTTGAGAACGTTGAATATGATTTTGTGTACGATATAAACCCGACACTAACAGAAATATGTAATTGACTATTTTATCTTTTTATTATTTATATGCCATCATGCGTTTGAACAATTAAACATACATAAACCTGAGCTGACTCATGTACATTTATGTTTAATTTAGCATTGCTTTTGTTTAGTTACACAATTTAATAGTAAAACTCATAAATTCATAATTTAAGCATTCGGTATTTTAATGTTTTATAGCCTAAATACTGGGTGTTTCTTAGTATAGTAAAAACCTCTCAGGAAGTGATTATACTTGCTATTATAAACAACTTTTGTTCTGGGACATTGCCGAAATCGCGAAGAAAAACAGCTGTTCCATACAAAATTGGACATTGACCTCGACGAAATATTTTTTTTTGCGATTTTGGCAATATCCTAGAACAAAAGTTGGTCATAATAACGAGTATAATCGCCCCTAAGAGGTTTTTACTATACTTACTAAGAAACACCCAGTATAGTTGAAATACACAAGTACAAGGCGAATCAGTTCTGGTTACATAAAGGTCAAGTACACATATCAACTCAGAAACGGATTGGCACCGTATCAACTCGAGCCGTGCAGTATTCTTTGTATGAAACTCCCAACTGCAACGTACACTAATCGGAAACGTAACGTAATCGCTTCGCCTCGCGGTCGGCGAGCCGTAAGTGCGGCGTCGCCTAGCCGAAACCTAGTCGACGTACCGAATCCGGTTTCGTTACGTGTTTACGTAAGTAGTAGTGTAGGCTGACGCCTGGTTGACGGCGAGGCGAAAGGCGATACGGTTACGTTACCTTTCCGAGTTGATATGTGTGCAGGTATGACCTTAAACGTGTAAGTTTTTCGAAATGATTATTTATTTATTTAATTTTTAATCTTATATTATACTATAATAAATATTAAAGTAAAGATTATTTAGAACTAGCCGAATGGCTAGGCTATAAATACTGATAGTCTAGTGCAGCGATCTGTAACCCGCGGACCGCGTGTCTCCTCTTTGCGGCCCGCAACTGTTTTGTAAATAAGGATATCATTTGGAATTATTTTAATTTCGCGTCAAAACTGAAATCAACTCCAGCCGCGAAAGCTGGCACTGGCCCACAAAATACTTCTCAACATCTGTAGTTGCTTTTTGCATTTTTAACATAGGTGCCAATTCTGTTGTCACAAAATTCTCTTATCTTAGCTAAAAATCTCTAAAATTTAGTTTTGTCCTGTCACTTTTAGCGATTTCAGAATACGAAATGTCGTTTGACAGGACTAAACAAAATTTTAGAGATATTTAGCTAAGATAAGAGAATTTTGTGACAACAGAATTGGTACCATAATCGATAAAGTCATACAAAGTTATGAACATGTCCGGCCCGCCTCTATTTAATTTTGTCACTATGTGGCCCGTACCTGCTAAAAGGTTTCGACCGCTGATCTAGTGGATGGCTCGTTAAACTAACGCGCAGTGTCTTGATCTCTCCTCAATCTATTGTCTCAGTGCCAATTCACTCACCGAGTGATTGGGCCGGTTTAGAGTTATTGTTTAACTATTACTCGTCGCTTACATAAAAACCGGTTCAAGTCGGCGCGCGCAAGCGCAGCCGCTCGTTAACAGGTAATGAACCTTATTCATAATAAGTGAGCCTTTAGTTGAGAATGAAGTAGTTAGTGAAGTTGTCGATAATATTTCAAAAGAGGGTAGTAGCATGTAGGAAAAGGGCTTAAGAGAGGGAGAATCACTAATGATGAATAATAATGAGGAAGACATACCCAGCTAGGAAGATACATGGATGTTATACAGAAGAGAAAAGAGAAGAAAAAGCGAGATGATTGACATATGTATTACGAATAACGAGAAGTTACTAAAACAGTTTTTGTTGGCCAAACTTTTTGAAAAAGAAAATACAGACTGATTGGTAAAAGACTGGACATATTGAAGGAGGTTATTCAGTATTCGATTCTGGACCCGAATATCTAAAAAAATTGGTATTTATAATTTGTGCTAGTTATCCAATAAAAACTTAATGTGCGGACACTCTTGCGCATATACTAATGCTAAACAGAACCTCCGCCCCCCACCCCCGCTACCGCAACCCGCATTCTCCCAAATTTTCACCCCCGCCCGTATTTTTCTTATCAAAGGTTAGCCTCGGTAGCGGCTCGACAGCTGTGTGCGACGCACGCAGTATCCACATTTTATGGGTATTTCATACAAATTTTCATAAAGGTTTTCTTTGCAGGTTACACAGATTTTAATTTTGTTTTTTTTCTACGTTACATAAATACGTTTGACCAAAAATTATCATGTCCTTAAGTATGTACAATGTTTAACCAGTCACCCTGTATATGTGGCATAATTGACATAAAATATGTTAACGCTTTTAAAATAAGGGTTTCCTTTGAGCACTTACTATGTGCGGCAAAATTGGCTTCGAGCTCATTTATTATAAGATAAAGTATGGAAAGTATACAAAACTTGGGAGGTTGGTGTTTCGTACGGATGTATAAGAAACATAGATCTTGAATTATTATCCGATAAGGAATTACTATCTGCTATCAAAAGTTAGAATGATTGTGAGATTTTATCGGTAAAAAAGCTAAATCGAAGAGGGTCCGAATCCGAATGGATTCCTACCGAGACAGTACGTATAATTATGTTTCAAAGGAAGCTCGCGCCCGGAATATATTAAATTGATTAATATTAGAGTAAAGGTAGAACCATTTATATATCCGGTAACGCAATGTTCCCGCTGTTGGCACTTTGGCCATCCTAAAAAGTTCTATCCATCTATTAATATTGTTTACCCAAAGTGTGGTCAAGATCACGCAAATTGTGACACAACCTTATTTAAATGCGTGAATTGTAAGGAAAATTATATGTCTCTTGCTAAAACTTGTCCTGTGTATATAAAGTAGAACAAGATACGGAGTCTAATGTCAGATTTCAATTATACATACTGACGTGCGTTAAATATGTATATCCTTTCTCACCACGACCCAATGTGCAATCTGAAACCACGATTCCTACAAATGCTAACAACATACCGGTCACATCTCAACCGCCGTCTTGTGTTTCAACCTATGCGATCATTGCAGCGGGACCAAATAATAACCTTAACATGTCAAGTAATACAAGATTGCAACCTTCTAAGCGGAAACAACGTAAATCATCGGAGCAGATTACATTCAATTTGAATAATTCAGTTTCGGAGGCGGACATCGAACTGAACGTGGAAGTGGCCGTGCCGCTGCTTCTAGCTGCCGCGCGCTCAGTGAAGACAGACCTCGGTCGCGTCGCCGTAGCCGCCCGCGCCGTTGGCATCGGCCAACTACTGCGAACGACAATCCTGATGAAGACACCTCATCTTGTTCAAGTGATGCGCACATGAATATTTCAGAAAACGATTGTAGCAAACATTCCGAGCATGCGCCGAGTAAAAATAAGTCATTTAAAATGAATGTTTATTAATCTTAGTTTTTTAATCCTATTAACTAATGTTAATAGGATTAAAAAACTAATATTTTCTAAGGCCCCGTTTAGGGAGACGCGGACCGTTGCGCGTCGCATAGGGCATCGCGTCGCACGGTGCGTCGAGCGTATTTCCGTTCACGGTGAAGCGGCGCGTCCAGTGGTGCGTGAAGCGGCAGGCGGGTCCGCGGCGTTGCACGCACAAAGACAAACACAAGGCAATGTATAGTTGTGTTTAAGGAGACGCGTGGCGTTGTGCGGCGCGTGGTGCGGAGCGGGCGGAATGACGGTGCTTGCCGCGGCTGCCGTAGCGGGTAGTGCAGCTACCACTTTGGACAGTCTTCTTTGAACTTCTCACAACGCAGACGTGTCGTTACAATGAACTACGATTTCATCGATATATTACTAGAAGATAATTGTTACTTAAAGCATAAGTGTTTTGTTTACTGCTAGAGGAGAACCAACAAACTGATTGACAGACGAACGATGCGACGCGGCGGGGCTCGCGGCTGGCGACGTGGCGAGCGACGTGGCGGGCGACGCGGCGGCGGCCGAAGCGTGAACCGCCGCGAGCTGCGCTCAATATCAAACAAAACGCACGTGATCACGGTTGTGCCTGAACGCTCTCATACATTCCCATATGTTTGAATTGACCGCGCGACGCGACGGACGGTCGGACGCGTCGCGCAACGCCCCGCGTCTCCCTAAACGAGGCCTAAAAGTTACGTACAACTTTGAGGAAAAATTAAATCTGCGATAAACATTATTATAGAATGGTTGTCTTGTCTACGTTTATTCAAAGTATTTCGGATATGTCCTTATTCAAAAATATGTTTGATATGCTGTTAAATTGTAAGAATGGCGAACATCACGATTAATATTGTGCAGTGGAATTCGCAGTGTTAGACCAAAGCGGTTGGAATTCGAACAATTATGAATCCAAGATAATTATTATTAGTAATTCGGTAAGCAATTTTAAATTAAGTAATTATAGGATTTATAGGGTATACAGGGAGGACGGGTATGGAGGGTTATGTATAATCATCCATAATGGAGTTAGGCGCAGGCGCAGTTATGTCGTATGGATCACCCTAATGAAGACATACAGATACTTAATGTTAAAGTTTTTAACTGCACAAGCATAGAACATGTCGTGGCTGTCTACTGCCCATAGTGGGTACAGACGCGACGACACGACTGGGATATTTTGATCTCAAAATTTAATAGTAAAATCTTAATTCTCGGTGATTTTAACACTCACCATTTCACTTGGTCTTGCAAATCTGATGATAGAGTTTCTCAAATTTATGAAGCTATAACAGATTGTTGCCTAGTGCCATTGAATGATGGTAATCATACTCGTGTGAAACTGCTGGCCGGGTCAGTTCAACAGAGCTCGCCTGATATTTCTTTGGCTATTTCCGATATTAGATTTTCTAAATCACCAACGAATCCTTCGGAAACGACCACCTCATTATAAATATTTCTACTGTGTCCTCTTACACACCATTGTTTACTAACAAACATAACTTTCGACTAGCTGACTGGAAATCGTATAACAATAGTCGTCTTTAAAATACATTTATAAATTTTATTGCATCAAATGAACCACAACGTTTATATGAAAGTTTAATTAACTACATTGATCAAACGGCAAATGATGTTATTCCTATTAAAAAACGTAGCTTAAACCCTACTCGTAATTTTGTTCCAGAACCTTATAGAAGTCCATTCTCAATTATCACATTCTGTAGCGAAAAGGAGACTTGCGCTCTCTAATTTTAGGAAAAGTCGTATTCCTTCTAACCTAATAATTCTTAATAAGTGTTTACAAGTCTCAAAGGCTCATTAAAAAGTCATCTAAGAATTATTGGCATACATTTTGTGACAGTTTAAATGAAATGTCTTCTGCGAGCGAAATGTGGAGGAAGATGAAATGGGTGAAGGGTAACACAATCCGCCGATCATTTGTAGATCTAAAGAGGAGTGAATGTTTATTGGCTAGTTTATGTCCGGCCTATAATCTCTCAGCTAAACCTAACTTCAACTCCAACAATGATACATTAGATTGCGAAATTACCTTACACAAATTAGAAACCAGTATCAAAGCTAGCGATACGGCACCGGTGCGACAATATAACATTCTCAATGATAAATAAATTACCAGTTGTTGCCAAAAAGATACTATGTTCCATATACAAAATATGCCTGTCTACCGGCTTTGTTCCCTCTCAGTGGCGAGATACTTCTCTGATCCCAATTCTTAAGCCCGGCCGTAATCCATCACTCATTTCATATCTTCGGCCAATAAGTTTAATTTCATATGTCTGCAAGATTTTCCATTCAATCCTAAATAGGCGGTTAGAATGGTTTTGAGAAAGGAAAGGATTATTTTCAGAAGAAGCAGTAGGATTCAAGAAATCAAAATCTAGCCTAGATAACCTAACACGATCGGTTACGAGAATTCAATCAGGTTTCTCAAAGGATTTGGTGACTGTGGCATGCTTTGTCGACATTGACAACGCGTATAATTATTTTAAATATAAATTAATTATTATCCATTATAGATCAAATTGGTGTAGGATCTAAAATATGCAATTATCTTTGGAACTTTCTAAGTTTAAGGAACTTGAAAATTAATCACGATTCTGCTTTTATCAGCCGAACTACTAGCCAGGGTCTAGCGAAAGGCGATCCACTTTCACCATTATTATTCAACATTGCAAAACATAATATTTGTAATTCTATTAAATATGTATACTTTTCTTAGTATGCCGACGATTTTGTCATATACTGTACTGAGAAGAATGTAGAACATGCTCGTGTGGCGCTCCAGAGCTCATTAGACTTAATGGTTAATATTTGACAAAATTTGGGTTCGATTATTTCGCCTTCCAAGAGCTTCACTCTGTATATTTATGAAGGGAATAAATAGGGACAATTGTGTCAAAATATATTCTAAACCACTTCGAGAAGTGGTAAACGTAAAGTATTTAGATAACGTTCTCTCAGTTGGACTAAGCATATAAATGAATTATACGAAAAAGTGCGTACATTTTTAAATATTCTGAAATTATTAGCCGGAACTGGATGGGAGGGTGTACACTTTAAGCATCTAAGACGCCTGTATATATCAATTATTAGAAGTCGTCTAGATTACGGTAGCTTTTTGTTTGAAAATGCCTGAACATCTAAGTTATACAAGTTGGACAAAGTCCATAATGCAGATATGTACATAATCGGTGGTTTTGTAAAAAGCACTCTCATACACGTGATGGAGAGTGAGTTGTGTATTAATCAATCCCTTAAGTATTCGCAGACTTTTTCTTGGGGGCAAATTTTGGCCTAAATCGATGTCGTTGTCTAACAGTATTTCAATAATTATTTTAGAAGAACTAAAGTTTCTCACTTCACGCAGATATTGGCGACATAAAAAAGTCCCTACTCTTATTGAGATACATTCAAAATTTCAGAATATTGCTATAGATTTAAGATCATGTTTGGATATGTTTTCGTTGGACCACTGGAGTAGCTTTTATGAAATAAGCCATATAGTTAGGTATAACAACGAAAGAATAATACGTGCTAAGAGGGATTATGTACCTAGTTTATTACGCGTAAAATTTTCTTTGTTTCTCAATAGTAAATATGACAATCATTACAAAATATATACAGGTGCTTCAAAAGAAAATAAGTCGAATATGGGTACTGCCATTTTTGACCCTCAAACTAATTATACCCTACAGTACAAAATTGCTCATAGTATGTGTAGTACTTCTCTTGAACTAATTGCCATCTTTAAAGCCTAAGTATACATTGAACCAATAAATTATAATAGGATTGTAATATTAACAGACTCGAGAAGTGCTTTGCAACACGTGGCTCGGTGTACGTCTTATTTAGACTTAGAGGCACTCCGATAGCCTACGAGATTATAAAAATTCAGTTTAACCTTAAGGCAAATTCCAAAGAAGTAATCCTTGAATGGGTTCCTTCACACATTGGTCTCGAAGGCAATGAAAAAGTAGATATACTTTTTTTAATAGATACATTGGCAAAACAGGCGTCTAGCGAAGGCATACATAGGTATGCCTTCGCTAGACGCCTGAAAAAGTACTTTTTCACTGATTGTATTTATCTAATTCGGGAACATTGTCGTGATATTTGGACGACTTACTTTAACCAGCGATCACTGGAAAAAGGCATATTGTACAAGACGTTACAGAATGAACCCTGGAAGTCGCAATGGTTTAATAATTGTACACTGAGCCGACAAACCTTAGTTATAGCTTTTAAACTGCGATCCAGGCAAGTTTCACTTAATAAATTTGCTTATATGATGAAGAAGGATCTATCGCCTCTCTGTTCCGAGTGTGGCTTATTAGAAGATGCGTTACACATCATGGTGGAATGTGTCCGGAACGAGGATATTAGAAATGAAATGTTACTCATAAAACTAAAGATTTGAAGGACCTGGAGGTCTTTCAAATATTTAGTTTTAAAATTCTGTTACAGCTAGTAGTTTTGTTACAGTAGTTGGCCTATCCTATTGCTCTATATAAAATTACTGCATGTGGAATACGGTGACGTTCACTATGCACATGAATGTCCTGTTTTTCCATTGTTATTTTGATATATTGTATGTGTAGACCTGAGACCCCAATGGAAGGGAAGTAGTCCTCGGGACTAAAACTCCATATATAAATTTAAAAAATCTATTGTCTCGATTTTAATGCAACTACACGCAACTCTATCAAAAAATCAAATCGCAGCCAGGGTTTTCATTTCTCAAACCTGCTTCGTTACTACCCTGCAGAGGTACTGGAGCATGGGCAACCTGCTGATCGACCTCGCAGTGGCCGCCCGGCTAAACGTAGTGACGTTCAGAAACGGTACATCAGACTTCTTACCACCCGTGATCCAATAATGAACGCTACCAATCTGAGATTAGAACTATAAGCTGCTACTGGACTGGATATTAGCACTCAGACCATTCGTAATTTTTTACACCACTTTAGATTACGATCAAGGAGATCCTGGCGAGCACCTTTAAATACACGGGAATGACAGTGACGCAGATTACAGTGGGCAAGGTAGAGACAAAACGATGAAGACGAAGAGGAAGATGTCTGGCGTAATTGTCTTTTCTTTATCGAAACACGGATCAATACGCACCCTGATAATCGACGTGTCCAAGTTTGGAGACGGTCTGGGAATTCCGAAAGGCAAAGAACTGCCACTGGAACCGTTCAGCAACGCGGCAAATCAGTATCTTTTTGAGGCGGAATAATGATTGGAGCTCGAACGCCTTTGATCATGTACCAAGGGTCTATGACAGCTAATTTGTACAATACAGCTATTATTGATGGCATCATTAGATCATTCAGGATCAATTATGGTAAACAATTCGTGTTGGTCGATGATAACGAGTTAGCGCTGCTCTCCGGGAATACGAAATCACGCGGTTTGACTGGCCGGCTGGCTCGTCGGACTTAAACCCAATCGAGCACGCATGGGACGCTTTTGAGCAAGCTGTTTGGAGTCGTCAGCCACTTCCATGAACTCTGTCAGCGATCAAGGAAGTCGAATTCAAGAATGGGACAGGTTACCACAAGAACTATAGGACAGCTTGATCTACAGCATGCCCAGGAGGCATCGCATTTCGGATCAGATTTTCGCATGCATTCAAGACAGGGGAGTAGTCGTTTTGTATTAAATTTGTACACAAAAGCATATAAAAATGAATAACATTATTTACTTTAATTACACCTTCGCATTTCTATAAATTGCAAATTTCACGGAAACTGATAAAAATATTTTGTTAAAGAAAAACAAAAAGAATATAGACATTTCCATCCGACTACGGCGAAGCCAAAAGGAAGGGTAATGATTTTGGCAGTATGTGTATGTACATATGTTTGTATGTTCCACCGTAGCGCCTAAACTACTGAACCGATTTTAATGAATGAGGTGTCAATAGATTTGTAATAATAGCCCAGGTGATATAAGGTAATTAAATTTTACGAAATCGTAATAAATAAAAAAATAAAGTTTAAAACTATAACCCGACTATGTAAAAAGGGAGTCTAAAAAGGTCGAAACAAGAAAATAATTCAAATAGAAATCCAGAAATGCATAGGTACAAAAATGGTCAAGGTAGAGCTGTGGTCGCACCTACTACACGTATACTTATACCTACTATGATAATATGGGGGCCAGGAACACCTCCAATAAACAGACAGGGTAAGTATACAGTGGGTGCGACTCTACCTTGACCATTTTTGTACCAATGCTTTTCTGGACTTCTATAGACAGGTTATAGTGTTTTAATCTTTATTTTCAATTTTCATATTAAAATTGTGTGTTTTTAAATGTTAAAGCAATAAATAATGCATTCATTAATTATATTTTGATACAAGAAAAAATATCTTAACTTTTCCAAGTGAACGCGGACTTTTTTTATGTGAGTAGGTACAGTACGTAAAACAACATAATGATTATGAAAACGTGAACGTAAAGCGGTATGCAGATAAGAAAAATCGATGCAAAACAACAGATAAAGAAGAAAAGGAACAGCGATATTATACACGCAACTCGGGTTTATACAAGGTGTATAAAATTTTGTGACATCGTTGCCACTCCTTGTTTGTCTTGCTTTTGTCATTCTTCGCAGTAGATAATGGCCCATTTGCGCACACTCTGTGTTAAAAAGTTAAAGTTTTGTACGTTAGCTGAAAGAGTTTGGTACTGGATATATGTACATTGCGGATATTGTAATTTTGGTTTAAATCAAGAAGTAATAAAATTTTATGATTGTCAATATCTAAATTATTTATCATTTTTAGTACGTAGTACCCGATACGGCATGGGAATAGTAACAGCCTTACTTATAAAAATACCGCTAAACATTGCTTAGCTATCTCTTATCTAAGAAGCTTTATTTATAAACCAATTTTAACGGTCTCTCAGGTGATAGCTCTCAAAAACACGAAACAATTTTATTCTTGCAACATTTGACCGTCAGCATAGAGCATGACCAAACTAATTTACCAAATAATGCAATTGAAGTGATACATCATCTATGATTTGATCTATAATAAACCATTTTTTAAGTTTTAGTATCTGTGGCGTGGAGACTTTTACTTGTCTTTAACAGATGGTGTGCTGAATAGCTGTGAGTGTTTGATTATTGAAAGAATATATTATCACTTCGCTTAAATATAATAAACAGCTAACTATAAGAAAATAAATTTGTCGTCTGGTTTCTATGATAGAAACAAAAATGAAAAAGTCAATTTTCACAATTTGGAATAAAAAAGTACAGTGTATTTTTAAATACACATAATCATAACGAACTGCTGCGTATTCTAATGAATAATAACAAGAATACTATGTTTTCTTAAAAAGTGCATTTACTAACAACAATAAACAAAATAACTACCAGTGTTCTTCTGTTTCTGATTGTTTTTGTCTGATTATATTTTTGCAATGTTTTTCTTTTACATACTTCATGATATGTTTTGATATTATAATGTAGTTAACATGAATCATTGTAATTAAAATGTTTGAATACTTATAAAATATAACAATCTTTATTATATTGTTTAAAGGTTAAGTAATCATGAATATAAAGTAAAATTTTGTTATATTTTATGAACACGAAACTCGGCCTTTGATCTGGTAAAAGTTACACGGGGTATTATCTTTTTACAACGAAATTGAAATACTACACCTACCGCAGTATTTTTTGTAAACAATTTTTTTTGTTTTCCCTTCTGGTGCTAGAATCACCAGGCTACTCTGTGCGCTTCCTCTGGAGCATGCCACATACAGCTGGCCGTGGGAGAACCAGCTTTCTCTCAAGTCTACTCCTGCTGTCTTAAGACTTTGACCTTGAGCTTTGTTCATGGTTATTGCTAAGCAGATTTTGATGGGCAACTGCACTCTCTTGAATTCGAAGGGGTAATTTGATGGTGTTAAGGGAATCCTAGGAATAAATACAGACACTCCTCGAAAAGAACTGGTCAGTATAGCTGCCTCGATTACATTGCGATGCAATGTTTTCACTTGCAATCTGGTGCCATTGCATAATTTTGGTGGATTTATATTGCGCAGTAACATAATTGGCGCACCAACTCTCAATTTTAATATATAAGTTGGGAGACCGGGACCGGGTCTTCAGTGTATTCAGGAACTCGACCGGATAATGAATGGCATCATCGGTGTTTATCACTTAGTCGACGGATTTATATTGATATTCGACGGATGGAATTAATTGTACCTAACTCTGTAGGGAGAATTATATTATAATCCAGTTCCGAGAAATCACCATTTCCTATTTTAAGCAACAGGTCTGAGAACTGTCCGGCAGTAATATCTCCCCTCAGATGGAATCTCATATTTTTGGTAAGGCTCAGTTTTGTCACTGAAGGCCATAAATAAGACCGCTTCACGCACGCTTTAACTTCGTTCGCTCACGTTCCTCTGGGCACTACTGGTAAAGTCACCAGAAATCGCCTGCTACTCCTCCCATCTGACAATTATAATTCCTAATATCTTGTCAAGATCTATTTAGGGCTTACACTCAAAATATTCTAATGAAATAGTGAAAATTAACCAAACAAATTTATACGACAATCGCAAATATTTGCTAAGTAGGTAATCTAAGAGATTTTCAAGGAAATTTCGAAGGTAAATCAAGGTAAGGAACAAAATAAAATAGAAATTTCGAATTCTAATCCGATTTAAATATTCTTTTATATTTGTATTTAACATGTTTTTTTTAATATGGAATGATTCGAAACCTTTTTTGAATAAAATCGGATTGAGTTGAAGCGACTTAGTAGAAGTATGAAGAGAAGATAGTCAGCTTACGTTTCTACGTAAGCTGACTATCTTAAAGAGAATAAGAGCGAAAGGATAGATCACAGAAAATTTATTGAATAGCAATAGCACAGATTAAACTTTTACACAGGCTTTTGCTACAGCTTGGCATCTTATACGAGTATTACATAAATACATAATAAAATACTTCGGCGGAAGTCCGAGCGATATGCGCTCCGCGGTGAAGTGTTCTGTCGACTGGCCGCGTGGCACCGGTGGCCGGGCGGGGCGCAGAAGCAGGTAGCGAGGCCACCGGCCGAGTCTATTGTTTAGGCTGGGTCCGGAGTATTGATATCAACTTCGAAGCAAATCACCCCCAAAATAACTTTCTACCCCTTTTTAACCCCGTTAAGAGATGAATTTCAATAAGATACGAAACACTTTTTCTCTCAATTCTGTTACAGAATGTTTATGCAAAATTTGAAGTAGATTGGACCAAGGAATCACGTTGCCCCATACAAACTTTGCCCCCCTTTTTCACCCCTTTAGGGGTAGAATTTCGGAAAATCCTTTCTTATCAGATGCCTACGTCATACAAAGAACACACCCTCTAAGTTTCAGGTCTCTACGATCAGCAATTGAGGCTGTGATCCGTCAGTCAGTCAGTCATTTAGGACAAAGCATTTTATATGTATAGATTGGGAAAGTCACGCAGTACGAAGAAAACTGCGTTGAACCGTTTTTCCTTCAAAAAGTATAAATCTACGATATACCACTTATTTCATTTTTATGTAATTAATATTTTCGTAAACGATTGACGTTAATGTCAAATCTGTCCCAGCTGATCGGGAAATCTACCATATTGTCTCTTAGCTAGGTTTAAATAAGGGACCGCCGCTGATTAGATCTCAGTATATAGTGTCTTATCTATAGTTTCGATTTCTGTACTGTTTAGCTATTGCTAAATTTACTCTCAGCGCTAACTAACATTCAAATTCTTTATTGCACCAAAAATAAACCTTCTGAATGAAATATAAAGAACATGCATGTACATTTACACAAACAGTTACAATAAACAGGAGATAATAAAACGAAAGGCTTCGTAAACAGAAGAAGAAATCTTTTACAAACAATTTAGTTTCATTATTGAACTACCCTATATTGATAGTAACCAAATAACTAAAGTTTGTAACGAGATTTTGCAGAATACTATTTGAGTTCAAATCCCAGGTTGGTCAAAAGCGTAATTGAGCGATCCTGGTTGAAAATTGGATTGCCCAATCAACTATGAAGTTTGATGAATTTACCTAGATTTTGGCTAAATTCAATACCGATGAAGGTAAACAAAACAATACTAAGCATTGCATCGAGTTTATTTATAGACTTATATCAGCAAAGGGGTAAGCAGAAATGCAATTACACTAATCGTCAGTTATGTTTTAAGTACCACGTTATAAGGAACTAGCTGTTGCCCGCGGATTCGCTCACATAAAAATAGGTTAGGTTATGTTAGTAACAGGTATTTTTATAAATAAAATATAACATATGTTACTCGGTGATAATAAGGCTTCCTAATGGTAAAATAACTTCTAAATCGGTTGAGAAGCTTTTGAGTTAAATCGTTACAAACAAACAAAAAAATCTAATCCTTCCTCTCTATAATATTAGTATAGACAAGCATTTTCTGCATAACGGGCATAACTCCCAAAATTTAATGATAATAATTTTACTGTTTGGTGTTTAACACACGTATAACACATTGCCCGAAGAGGTTTCGTACAGCAGGAGCATTCAAGAATTCGCTCCATCGAGACAGTATCGTAATGAGTTTATACCTGACAACAGCTAATGACCTTGTTTCATACAGAATTCAAACATTGTATCTATTATATTGTTATTATACATTATAGATCTATTATAAAACATCATATTAACTTATATAATAAAAATAATGATATTTACAACTTAAACACTAGAAATAAGCATGAGTTTGTAGGTTCGTATCTTCGTTTACATAAAGTTCACAATTCATTTACAATATACTTACAATTTTTTAATAAACTACCTACTGATATTATAAATTTGACTTTACTCAAATTTAAAAGTGCTGTTTGAAGACAGCTTAATATCCGGAAGGGCTATTATTCTATCAATGATTATTTAAATGATAAATACTGTTGAAGTATCTGTCTTTTCTTTTAACAATCATTACACATATATTTTGTTTAACCACATTTAGTCACGAATTACCTTTTCATCAGTCACAAAGTGTATGTGCGCCCTCATGCCATACTACTATCTATATAAATTACTACTATTTTTGGTTTGTAGTAATATTTATTATATTACTACAAACCAAAAATGCTTCATGCATAGTATTAAAATAGCTTTTTTTAAATATTATGCATCAACCATTTTAAACACCCTGTACATAAAAGAGATGAAGAATACTGAAATTTTAATTTAAATGATGATTCAAAAGATTAATTGTAAGTTTCTTGCAGATATCTTCTTATCGGTTTAACCTTTTGCCTGAACCTAATACTTAACAAAAAATGTAAATTCAGTAAATTTAGTGAACTCATTTACCTTTGACGTCCATAAGTGTTACTTTGTGACTTGAACAAATAAATAATTTTTGGGTTTGACCTTATCTGAACGTACATCTTTATTATTAAAATAGTAACCACTATGATCCTAAATCAAATAGAAAATCACAATAAACATATTTAATCACTGCATATCAAGTGCCTTAGTGGCAGCCTGCAGCGAAAGTAAATGCAGTGACTGATGTGCATGGCTCCGATTCATTTTCTAAGTTGGATTTAATTGAATAAGACCTTAACATTAATATATGTATTCATAAAGAATCTGACACGGCCACGTATTGACACACTTACAATATGTACTTATATGTTTATCAATGAAAAGCAATTATATTATTGTACAACAAATATTTTACAATAGTATGAAGTACTTACTTGATAATTAACAAAACAATTCTAATTAGTCGTAGTCCATGAAACAGTAGATACACTAGGCATATCTATTCCCGATAACAACGCAACTACGTGCATCAGAATCAGAAATCAATAGTCATTATAGTGAATGACCACTCAATCTTGTCAGCAGTTCACACTTGACATATATTACAGAGCACTCAAGACAACAAGCCAACCCGTACCTGCTATCGCTTTATATATAATAATATTTATAGCTAAGTTAAATAGACACTCATTCAATATTGGTATCGATTCTACGTTCAATGGTGGTTCAATAATTACACAGACTTGGTTATCAAATGCTAAGGTTGTACATTATACTAGCTAAACCTGGCCATGCTTTTCTGTGGCCCAGTCTGATGACTGATAGATGGCGTAGCGATTTAAGTGGTCAGCTCGCCACTGCCACTGACGAAAAATTGTGTCATCCACAAATGGTTGAAATTGTCCGAATCTGAAATGTTTTTCCTGACTCTGCTTTTTCTGAATCCTCTGCGTTACAGGAATTACATCTTCAGTAGGAGTAGGCTTTATAAAAATAAATGATAATATTTCCCCTTTTATCTTAAAACTTCGAGATGAAAAGTATATAAAAACACTCATATATAGAAAGCAACATTTTGTAATTTCAGGTCTTTGCATAGTCTACTTTTTGAGTTATGTGTACACAAACATTCCAAAGCTAAATATTGTATACATAGTTATAAAGATTGATGATACTCCAAAAAATTAAAAAGAAGCGGTCTACAAATAACCGTGACAAACTATAATTTAGGTACATGTATAGACGGTAATTAAGATTTAAGTGCTTTTAAAGCTAATAATAATAATAATAATAATCTCGACTGCCGCGGTTGCCTACGCATAGACAAAATATGGCATTGGTAGGTGCCCATGACTCGCTATTGCCTAATTATTTAGAGAATAGCGAGAATCTCAGTGATACCCATTAATCCTGTATTGTGCTGCTGTAGCGGCATGTCGTACAGCAGGCGTCAAGTTCCCTTTAAACGACACTGCTGCATAGCGAAAAGCTGCTCCGGCATGGCAATGCAGGATTGAGCGTCATATCGCTGGGGCAAGGGCACTTATTGGTAAACTAATCTGCTTCAGGGAGGGCAATACTCGCCCTAGAGTGATGCGCTTTGTGAGTCGAGCTTTCTTGGGAACTCTCGGGTCACAGAGCGCATTGACTTCCTGAATCAGAAAGTTTATGCGTGGGCAAACCGTTTGCGATGATACAAAAAACGCATGAACCGGTATAACATGAATTACACATTTCAAAGAGACCAGAGATGATATAGAAGCTGGGAACGACCAGATCAATGTGTGACTGGTGGGTGGCTGCCGGATGCTGATACCACAAACACCTTTTGGCGTAGCATCTGGTCGGTGACCATGGGCCACACAGAGGGCGATTGGATCCGTGATGTCGAGCGAGCGGTTGAACAAATTCCAGAGATGGAAGACGTAATCATTGAAGACCGGGATGTTACTAGTGCAGTCCGTTCGTTATCAAATTGGAAGTCTCCAGGTTCGGACGGGCTGCATAACTTCTGGCTGAAATGGCTACGTAGTTCGCATGCTTGCTTGGCATCGCAGTTTCAATCAACCGTAGAATCTGGGTCGTTGCCTGATTTTATGACCACAGGAGTTACGCACCTGCTCCACAAAGCAGGTAGTACTCACGAACCTGGAAATTATAGACCGATCACCTGTTTACCATCGGTCTATAAGCTTCTTATATTTATTCTGAGAGCCAAAATTTCGAAACATATTGAAATCAATTCCATTATGTCGGCCTCTCAGAATGGTTGTAGTAAGGGGGCTCGTGGTACGAAGGAACTCATCCTCATTGATATGGCCATTAGCCAACAGGTTCGCCGTAATAGCAGGAGTTTGGCGACATGTTGGATAGATTACAAGAAAGCGTTTGATTCAGTGCCGCATACATGGCTCTTGAGGGTGCTGGAGCTGTATAAAGTAAATACAATTCTATGCAACTTCTTGAAGTTGTGTATGGGGCAATAGAAAACGGTTTACTATCCAGAGTGTCGACAGACCCAGGCGACCAGCGACCTAATAAGGTTTTGCCTAACGTTGAACCCTCTCAGTATATTACTAGAGGGTTCAGGGCTAGGTTACAGGTTAAAGAGAGGCGGTCAGGGCGTATCACACTTGCTATAGATGGATGATTTAAAGCTGTTTGCCCGCACTGATTCACATACTAAGATAAACTTATTAAGAGTAACTGATTGCTTTAGTAAATCTATCAACATGGAGTTTGATGTGGATAAATGTGCAGTCATGCATGCAAAGCAAGGAAGGATGGTGGAATCCGAGAGCATTGAAATTTCAGATTCCATTAACCTAAGATCGCTTCTCATTACTGATACCTACAAATACTTGGGTATGTCACAAGCCTTAGATATAAATTAAGCGGACATGAAACAATCGTTGAAGGAGTGCTTCTTTGGTGCCCTGAGAAAAGTACTTAACAGTCTTTTATCAGAAGGCAACAAGCAGCGGGCTGTCCGTATCATCGGAGATTCAGAGGTCACGAGTTCACTGGAACCTCTGCAACTCCGTAGGGATATTGCCTCTTTGGCATGTTTCTACAGAATATACCACGGGGAGTGCTCTGAAGAGTTATTTCACCTTATCCCGCCCTCCCCTTTCCTATCCAGAACAACGCGTGCTGGGCTCAGATGCCATCCTTACACGGTGGAGTCGACTAGAGTGCATACCAACAAGTTTGGCTCCTCATACCTCTGCCGAACGATCAAGGCATGGAATTCTCTGCCAAAGCACGTGTTTCCTTCTTCATTCAATCCTGGGTACTTTAAGCGGGGCATGAAAAAGCACCTTCCCAGGCCGTCAAAGTAGAGACCTCAACATCGCCTCGGCTGCTATGAGGACGATGTGGAGGCCACTGCTCTTAGACCACACGACTGCTTACCATCAGGCGGAGTGTGGTCATTTTGAAGAGCAAAAAGAAAATAAAGAAAAAAAAAAGGTTCGCGCTTTTAACGGTTGGGTTATGCCGCTTCTTTTATACTCCTTTGGAATACTTAAGTGGACTCAGACTGAGTTAGATGCTCTCGACAGGAAGGTTCGTACACTGTTGACGGCATACCGAATGCATCATCCTCGTTCGTCTGTGATGAGGTTGTACATCCCGCGGAAATGTGGGGATCGAGGTTTTTTAAATGCCAAAACCCTTCATAACCGGGAGGTGTGCAACCTTAGAGAATATTTCCTCCAAACGAACGTGGATATGCATCGTGATGTTGTCGCAATGAATAACGGACTCACCCCGCTTAATCTAGCTAAAGAGAGCTGGCGCATCCCTGTAGTACTCAGCATTGACGACCGCAAGAGTGTATGGCAGAGCAAGAAGCTTCACGGTAGGTTCTACAAGGCCCTATGTGGGCCTAATGTAGACCTTCTCGCCTCCGTGAACAGGCTACGCTTCGGTGAACTCTTTGGGGAAATCAAAGGGTATGTCTGTGCAATTATGGACGAAGTTGCTAGTACCCATAGTACAAGCTCTGCTTAGTTTGAGTTAGATGGTGTTGTGTGTATGTGATAGAATATTATTAATATTAATAGTTATCAAGACGAATAACTACCGGAAATATATCCTGAGGGATGGTACGATTGACATATGTCGGGCGTGCCACCAATCCGGTGAATCTCTCAGGCATATAGTTTCCGGTTGTTCTCGTCTTGCTAATGGTGAGTACTTGCACAGACATAACCAAGTAGCCAGAATTATCCATCGGCAACTTGCTCTGAAGTACAAACTTGTAGAGGTCGATGTGCCTTACTACAGGTATGTAGCAGAACCAGTTCTCGAAAAGGACCATATCACACTGTATTGGGATCGATCTATTATCACAGACAGGACTGTTGTTGCCAACAAGCCTGATATTGTGGTAATAGATCGATTAGAGCGCCGTGCAATGATTGTCGATATCACTATCCCTCATGATGGCAACTTCGTGAAAGCTGAGAAGGAAAAACAATTAAAATACCTGGACTTAGCACACGAGGTCGTCGATATGTGGGATGTGGACTCGGCAATCATTATACCGTTACGGTGAAAGGTCTAATAGCCAAGAGCCTCGACCAACATCTTAAGAGGCTCGCGTTAGGTGCTTGGGTCAGGTGTCAGATGCAGAAGGCAGTCCTACTCGATACGGCACGCATAGTGAAGAGGTTCCTCTCTCTGGACCCCTAACCACCGCCAGCTTGGACCTTGTCTCGATACCTGTGGGCCTCCATAATTTTTATATTTTTAAATGCGTTTTTTTATAATTATATATTTAAAATGTAATTATTATTGGTTGCTAGTTAAAAAATGTGAATAATAATAATGTTTATTTGCACAATAAAGGTTTAACAATATTAACATTTTGATGACACTGTATCCTTAAATAATAAAAACAATTTTATTCAGTTATAAGTGTTATGTTGAACTCTGGTACACATGGTAAGATTTAACTTGTGTTATGGTTATGTGTTCCAAAGGGTCTACAACCAACAGCAGCTGATTGACGTTTTAAAACGTGCCCGGGTCCTCCCGGGCATTCCAGATAAAAACGTGAGGAATTTGATCCAGAGTATGCATACGAGGCTTCAGGAGTGTATTGCTAAGAGAGGAGGACATACTCGTTACTAAAAAGAAGAAACAAAAGTGACAAGAACAGTATTTTGTCTTTTTCCGGTGATTTCTTTTGTTCATGTTTTTCATTCAAAATGGCCAATTTCGTTATGAACTTAAAAAAAACAATTCATGATCATTATTTAAAACAATTGTTAGCCTATATTATAACCAATAACATTATTTTGTAGTTACATAAGTTAAACAATTTAATGTCTTTATTGTTTTCATGGTACAGCAAAAAATCTTAGTGGCCCTTATTTTGTTTTGAGTAGTATATAAAGATAAATCATCAATGACAACCCAAGCGATTAACAAACATAAATATAGATTTTTGATAATTTTAGTATTACGTTTATAGCGCTTTCAAAACATATTTTACTAGACTACTACCACACTGCTTTCAAACGCAAACGTTCCAAAAACTGACAAACAGAGCAACCAGACTCGGAACTATATGTGATTTTTCTCGTGTGAGGATCGAACCCATACAACTCGACGCATTGTCAGTATAGAGGCGATCGCTTAAACCACTATGCCATTATTAGATTTATTACATTAAGTATTTTTATACTTCGACGTAGGTTTCACCAAATATGATGTTATTTATCCTGCATAAAATACACTCATGATTTTTATTTTAATATTACGTCTACCCTTTTCCTGCTCTATTGATTGAAAAGGGATACACTGAGATTATATAGAATCAGCCAGTGTACCACAGAGTCGGCACAATAAATTACTGGAGTATCGTGTGGTACGTCAGTATGTGATGATTTATAAGGTGCAAAATTCCGTTCACGGGAGTCATGGTTCGGGTTGCGTGATAGCCCGTGGGTATCGGCTAAATAAGGCAGTGGAATTCTCTAGGGTTCGGGTGTACCAACATGCTTCGCATGACATAATAATGAAGCCTTGTAAATGAATGATACCAACCACCGAAGTTTTCTTGGCCGCGTTCGTCCCTGAGGAATGCTTTCTTGGTTAATATAAGTTTACCTTTGTCCACAAATTCAATCGCTATTTACATGTTATGTTGTCACAAATTTTGTTTGTATTACCTGCAATCAAGTTTTAGAAGGTATCTGAGACTGCATTGGATGTATACCAGTATTACTAGGATCACATAAACGGAACTACGAATAAAAATTCCTGCTTGTGTTTAATAAAATTTTCCACAATCGATAAGGGAAATCGGATATATGTTGAAAAACTTTCTCTCACACTAGGGATCAATTTATCTGTGTCGAGGGGCATCTAAAAACAATTGAAAAAAAAGAACATCTAGACCCTATAACAACTGTTAATGGATCGTATTTGATTTTCCTGTATGAGAATCAAACCTGCTATACATTATCAGTGTCAAAGCTACTTTGATATTAACTGCACAGATAATGTATTGGTTTACGTGGTCGCCTCGCCACTGCCACTGCGCCGAGTGTTGTGGGTTCGAATCCCACACGGGACAAAATATTGTGTTATCCACAAGTGGTTCTTCTGAGTCTGGGTGTTCTTTGAGTCCGTTGTTTGAATGTTTGTAAAGTCCCCCGCGACACAGGAATTATAAACAATAAGAGCTCTGTCTTTAAAAAAATCTACTATATCCTCTGTGCTATCAATACACAATAATTATAGTGTTATATTGTATACATATTGCCCGATCCAAATAGGAAGAACCAAGTTTATAATTTTAATAGTTATAAACTGCAAGTTTACATAGTCTTATTAAAAAAGTTGCAACATGTTATAATGTTAACGTCATAATCAACAACGTAATATAGTTTAAATTTTCATGAAAACTCGTGTGCTAAGGTGCTTTGTCTTCGTTATACTGAAACGTGCACTCTATAAACAACTTGCTGTTCCCTCCGACACTTAGATACTGCAGCAAGAAACATTGAATGCTCACTTAAGAGTTTTAGATTGTTACATGCAACTAATCATCTATGTCTATGTTAATGTCGGCCTCGTTGATGTAGTGGTCAGTGTAACTGACTGCCACACCTGAGGTAGCGGGTTCGATTCCCGCACAAGTCAAACATTTGTGTGCATGAACATGGATGTTTGTCTTGGTTTGGGTGTTTCTATGTATAATATGTATGTATTTACAAAAAAAAGTATATATGTATGTTTATCCATTGTCTTGTACCCATAGTACAAGCTCTGCTTAGTTTGGGTTAGATGGTATTGTGTGTATGTGATAGAATAGAATATTATATTATACTAATATAATAAAGAAGAAAGATTTGATTTTTTTGTTTGTAAGGATTAAATTCATAAACTACTTGACTGATTTTAAAATTCTTTTACCACTAGAAAGCTATATTATCACCGAGTAACATCCTACTAATATTATAAATGTGAAAGTTTGTGAGGATGGATAGATGGATGTTTATTACTCATTCACGCAAAAACTACTGAACGGAGTTTGATGAAAGTTTAAAGTATTATTGTTTATACACTATCTCTTAAGATACAGGTACTATTGTCTAGTTTAAGAGACAGGGCTCAAATAGTGTACCTACTAAAATTGTACATAGTTACGCTATTATAATAATTAAATTGTGCACTGTACCAGTAAATTTTTGGTGATAAATAAACTTATTATTATTATTATACATTAGAATAATATGTAGGCTACTAAAAATCTATCTATCATAACATAAATCTACATTAACGCGAGTGAAGCCGCGGGCAAAATCTTTTAGTATTATAAATGAAACTAGGGATAATATAACCCATATTTATTATATAACCGGGAATCGAGACCGACTACGACTAACATAGACTAACATTACATTTTAAGACAACGCCTGCACTAGGAATAAATATTGTTTCGCAGGGCACTTTACAAACATTCAAACAACGGATATAAAAAAAACACCCAGTCTCGTTACAACCATTTTACATCACACATTATTTTCCTGTGTAAGGATCTTACTTACAACACCCTTTGCAGTGTCAATGCCGAGAGAATCATTGAAACTGATACGCTATCATTGCATATTCTTACTAGTATTACACTGGAGAACAGTCATGTTGCGGCATGGTAAGTTGAAGTCAATTTTGTGTAAGTTCAGTATGCTGAATACGCGAAAAATATCAGTCTATCACTCTAGTTTATGAGATAAGACTTTATAACTATATGACTGAAAGAAGGTCGAAATAAAAATACAATTACATATTAAATATATATTACGACAAGAAAACCTAATACATTTAATAAGCTATTAATAAAATCAAAATGTAAAAATTAGAAAATACTTTATCTGTAAGCTTTTGTATTGTGTCTATGTTTAGGACAATCCCTTATTAAACTCAAGCAATAGTCTGCTATCATAATATGGCTGTCGCATCGGCCTTGGTATCTTTCTTTCATCGTTATCTTTCATATTATTATATATTAAGATATTCAATATAAAGAACGGTTCCATCTCCTGATGGAACCGTTCTTTATATTGAATATCTCAGGAACCAGAATCAATCCATACAAAGTACATAAATACATTTCGGTTATGACTGATGAAGGTGTTTATTAAAATTAGTAACAAAATTAATGCCTCAGAAAATATATATTTTTTTGTTTCCCAGTGTTATAAATGCGAATATGAGTTTTTTTGTATTTTACGCTTTGCGGCATTAACTACTCAACCAATCATCATGAAATTTCACATACATGTTGTCAGCAATAAAAAAGTACATACCTTTCATTGACAAAAAGGACTTTTACTAATCTAACCTAATGTACATTTTCGCAAGCGAAGCTGAAGGTTTTGCCTTCGGCTTTTTGTCATGTATAAATAATGTGATTCAATTGATATTTGGATACTTTCGCGCATCGAAAGTATCATCGCTTTAATATAACTTTATAAATCTGACCAGGCTGAAAATAACGTTTTCACTTCTATAAATTCAGTGACTCGCGGTCGTTCGAAGATTTAAATCATAGATAGGCTTTCGCGCTACTTGGATTGCATGAAAATGGTCCATACTGAAAAGATTGAGTTTACACATTAGATTGAGTATAGTGTACAAACCTAACTAATATTATAAATGCGAATGTGAGTTTGTTAGTTCGTTCGTTACGCTGTCACGCCTTAACTGCTTGACCAATAATCATGAAATTTTGTATGCACGTGCTTAGAGGTACAGTAAAGGACATAGAGTACTACAGCTAGAAAAAGCACTATTCCAGATAGATATAATTTACACATAAACGCGTGTGAAACCGCAGGTAAAATCTGGTTTTCAATATAAGTGACCGTGTTAATACCGCATTTATAATTCAGATCTCATCAGCAATGTGTATCAGATGTAAAGATCTTCTAAACATAGTAAGTTTTAGATTGAATAAAACTTAACGATCGTACACAAAGATAAGCACAAATACCACAGAACTAATGAGGCAAGCTCTCCTTATCTGATAAGATTTATGCCTTCTAAGTACGACAATAATACAAATAAATATTATAACAAAGAACGTACTTTGTTATACAAATAATTACTATTTCTTTTTCGCAATATAAACATTGGCTCAACTAACAATACGAAAATATATTTCGCCACGATAACATTAAATAACGATACAAAAAACATCTCGAGGTCAATGAGACTAAGTTAAGGTCGAACCACACCCGACGACTTGCCAAGCATTGGCTATTTATAACATCATGAATTAGCAAACTTGTAAAGTAAAGCAGCCTCATCAGGAAGAAAGGATAGTTTCCAAAGTCTGTGACCGATTTTTTCACTGAGTGGAATCCGTCCCGTGACATATAGAGGTACTTATCCTTCGAAACTACTGCAATTTCTGAGATCCAATTCATAAAGACGGCACCAGTAATCTCATACATAAAAGAACCACTTTGAAAAAGTCAATGATATTACTGGAAAATATGGAACACGTTTGTTATTTTAATTTAATCCATTTACTCATTATTTTTTAAAACATAATGTTCTAAAAGATAGGTAGGCTTTTTTTTAAGTGTACCTATTGCTCTCCAGATATCTACAGATCCTTATTTTCATAGAACATTTATTGTTACTTATGTTTTTATGATATAAAATTACAAGAATAAAAAAAAATCCCCGGAAATAGGTGAACATAGGAAGTTGTAAATTATGTCGTAGGTCCCTACTTGTCGTCGTAAACTGATAATAAGAATCAAATCAAATTAAAAACTAAACAGCAAAGGTAAGCAGTTACTTTGTCCTAGTGTCGGCAACGCACTGGTAACATTACGACCTATGGCTATGGCAAATACTATGAATATAAATTGCTATTATTATTATATAAAAATATAATGTTGTATATTTATATAAACTGCCCTATTGCTGAGCACGGACCTCTTCTCAGTTTGTCAAATAAAGTTGAGTATCTATAGTAGTAAACTGTGCATAAATTTGCTGTTTCTTCAAATATTCTTACTTCCAACTCAATGCATTTTTGTCACAATATCTCAATATCTTGTTTTCATTTCATACTTTAGCTTATATTTTCTCACAACAAAAGATATCTAGGAAAATATAAATCCCCTCAGAGCTTCTTACTTGCTTAATAAGTCTTAATTAATACACGTACTATCTTAGTTCAGCTTAGTATTATCCCGTATTACAGCGAAAGACTCTCTGCATAGAGATTAGTCATTACTGTGACTCTTCCGGCAACTGTTTTATAAAGTAAATACACTGCTTTTTCATTATATTTTCTTTATGCAAGTGGATTTAGTTATCATTGAGGTACGATATTTAATAAAATATAAAAGTATATGAAATATACATAATCATGTATCTAGTAGAAATAAGACAATAAATAGTAATTTAACACAGTTTTAATTTAGACTGCCAACGGCCAAACAATATTTGAAGAATATCGAGGTTGCATTTTTCATATAATTTTGCATGTACATTGCGGTTTTTAATAAATAGAGATAGTGACACAAAAGTAAGACTTCAAATAGAATACTCAATATATAGAGGCCAATTTCTATGTATTGTCTCTATCTACCAGTATACTTAAGAGTAAATTTCGGCCAGGGCGACCAATCTCAACGACGGTTGGCCATCTACGCAAGAGATATTATAGTGCACATGTGTGTGTAAACACAAGTGCACTAACAGTTCACTACCAAAAGATAGTGATAAATATAATCCGATAGTATGGCAATCCGACACGACCAGAAAGAGATCAGGCGTAGGAACAACTGCCTTATACAGTTTCCGTGGTATCTAACAACACTAGCATCCTAATGCCGGACTGCTATTTACATTCTTTGGCAGAAAATTCCAATATTTTTTTGTTAATCCTATCCGATTCGAGCCTGAAGCTCAGTAGTCACATTTACTACCGCTGTACCACATCAGTATGCTATATTTGTATATATAAAACAAGTAAGAAAAATGAACTATCCATGAAATGTATGCAGTGGCGGATTATCCTTAAAGAAAACTAGGCATGTGCCAGGGGACGCGAAGGACAACAGTACATGTTTGCTAGCCTATCTAATTATAATGCAAAATATATGGCGGTCAGAGACGCGTATATGCTATGCTACCCTAGGGCACACTCGATATTTAATCGGGCTCTGAATGCCACACATCTAAGTAACAATTAGGACTCGCACTGTTTATCACAGCTTTATTTTAAAAACAACGGGGAAGCGGTTTTTTGTAAAAGCATCGAGTTAGCTATAAAACTGATATTAAACAAGATATAACTACTTTTTATTCATAAATCAATAATGAATAAATGTTCAGCATTAAATATCAACAGATATCAATATCATTAAATCAACTACATCTTATCCTAACTAATATTATAAATGTGAATGTCAGTTTGTTTATTCACCTTCACTTCCCGACCGATCATCATGAAATTTGGCATACACATTTTCAGAGCACCAGAAAAGGGCATAAGGCACATTTCATCCAGAAAAAAATGTGTTAATAACTTAACCTAAACTTATTTTTTCTTTTGATACCCAGGAAAAATGCTTGATGCACTACCCGCCGGCTTGGGGACGGCACCAGCAGGGCGTGTGGGACTCACCAGCCGAGAGCTGGTATACCCACTAAAAAACCTGGGGTGTTCCCTCTCTCACCAGAGGGGCCAGTTGGGAGTCTAAAAAGATTCATCCATAGCAGGCCGTGGGACTCACCAGCCTATTGCTGGTATACCCACTAAAAAAACCTGGGGTGTTCCCTCTCTCACCCAGTGGGGAGGGCCTGTTGGGAGTCTAAAAAGATTCATCCATAGCAGGCCCCCCCGTGTGGGTGCCAGCCGGGTCAATGGGACCCGACCTCCTCTCGTCCCCGGGGGAGAGCATTTCACCGCTCTCCCCTTTCGACGTAAGAAGGCGCGCGGGAACACCGCGCGCGCCCTCTATGGGTTCTTACTCACGGGTGGCAGGGTCCCCTGAGGCCTTGCCACCCAGAACCCTTAGCTGGGGGGCAGGAGAGCGACATAAGCGCATCTCCTGCGCCCCCTCCTCCGGCGGCGGACGTCCGGGGCGTAAGGATCGTCCTCACGCCCCCGCTCCGCCGCCTCCTTCTGCGAGATGACAGCCTCGCAGAAGGACTTCATAGCGCCCCAGCACCTGTCGTCGCCGACCATCTTGGATATGACGGTCGGCAACGAGAGGTGGGGGCCAATCACGGCGACCAGGGCACAGCGCTCCTCGGCCCACGCCGGACACTCCTCCAGCGTGCCCCCGAAATTAACCTAACCTAACATTTACGCGACCAATGCCACGGGAAAAATCTAGTATACATATATATTTGAGTATTTGAATGCAAATATTACTGAGGCTTTTGAAAAGCATATGGTTAGTTGTTGTCTTTAAAGACTATACAAGGAAGTTTATAAAAGATTTCATAAACTCGTAAAGAGCAAAGGAAATCTTATTGAAAAGTTTCTAGACGATTTCCAGCGCTATTTATGTATTTTCTGGGATCCCCGTCTCTAAAGATTGAAATGGAATTTCTTAGGACCAGTAAAAAGGTACTCGCGATTGGTTGTTGTATTTTCACTTATATTTATTCATCTAGCAAAACAACTCAGTGGCATACAATCTTATCACCACTATATATAGGTTTTTAAACCCCAAAATTACATCTCGTGAAGTTTGTATAAGTGTTTTAACTACACAAACAACGGAAAAACCTGCATGCCCTTGGAGTGGCAGAGGAATATTACACCCATATTTCGCCAGCTAAGTTTCTAGATCCCCGTAATATGTAGGGACACTATTGTCGTCTATCAGACAAATTGTTAGATTCCGTACTGAATTTCCTAAAATACTAACTCAAGAATTCTTTTTCGACTTGGGATTTGGACCCCTCATGATCGCACGTAAACTAGTGATATGCACAATTGGATTATAATCGAATATATTATGCCACAGGCATTCCAAAGTCACGATCGAGATTTTCTGGTTATTTTTAAATATTTTCGAGCTCAATATACTCGAATTCGGTATCCAATTGAATGTTCTCCATTACAAAATCAATCTGGATTGACTGACTCACTGACTGAATTACCGATAAAATCGTCATCGACTTCATGAATAAGCCACTACTCCAATGTAGAAGCAATATTAGGGTCTGATTCGTTTGGTCACAGGTAACGATTGATTCTAATCCTTTCCAAAACAATATACAAAATCTCTAATAAAATCACATACTTACTGATATAGGTCTGGTAGACTTACAAAATTCTTTTATTTAAAATCATTAGTTTACAACGCGCATGAAATGGCCTATTGCTTTGTCTTCCTGTGGTTCACTATAGAACTCAAAGGTACTGAGACGTATAACGCGTTCTTACGCACGAGACCGAGATAGAAACAATTTATTATACGGTTGGAAGTCTGTCAGACCTATAACAGTGCTTAATACAGGGCTGATATTACCTCGCTTTAGCCGGAACTCCCCCGTGGGACTTGGAAGTGGAAGTGCTCGCCGAAACGTTTAAAGTGATGTCTTCATGGAGGAGACGGATGTTTGTCCCCTCCCAGGGGTAATAACTGGTACAGAGAACCGAGCCCACCAAGGCGTATTCCTAAAATGGAAGGAGTGGCTGGAGGTGCCGTCAGCGGGATTCAGAACCGTGGAGGCCCTCCAGCCGGTGTTAGAGCGGTGGGCACGGCGGCAGCATGGGACTCTTTCCTTTCGACTGGTGCAGGTATTATCAAGGCACGGTTGCTTTGGCAAGTACCTGCACATGGTCGCTAGGAGGGAATTAAGTCCCATCTGTCACCTCTGCGGGTTTGTTGAGGACACGGCGCAGTACACGCTCGATGCATGTCCTGCCTGGGCGGTGCAGCGCCGTGAACTCGTAGGCGTTGTGGGTGTCGACCTCTCGCTGCCGTCCGTGATCAAAGTCTTGGTCGACAGCGAGAGGATCTGGATAGCGGTCGCATCTTTCTGCGAGGAGGTTATCTAGCGGACGGAGGCGGTGAAGCGGATCCGTGAGGAGAGTATCCTTGCAGATCCGAGCCACCGCCAGCGGACCGGGTGGCGCAGGCCCACCTATGCGTGCCTGATGCCGCCATAGTGAAGGCCGTGGGCGGGAGAACGGGGATCTCCCGTCCGCCAGCAATTGAGTCGGAGTAACGCCCTCTGTCGTGCCGGGGTGTCACTCAGGAGTCGTCGTTCTCTGCTGGGTGGGTCGCTGATGTAGTTTCACTTCCAGCGACCCACCCACCATTAAGGGCAGCTAGTTGGCACACAGTAAAAAAAAATGGACTGTTATTACCTCGTTTTGCAAAACTGTATTCGAATATCTTTTGAATGTATTATGCGCAACACTAACTAAACATTAGCGCAAATACATGCTACATGATAATCGACGCATATTAAATCTGCCAAACGCTAATAGACAAAAAAGAAGGGAGCCAAAATGTCGCACGTAAAATAAAATTATCTGTAGACAGTCTAGATTTACAATAATAATATCTTCAATATTTTCACCCTCCAATAATGTCATGTCTATTCGCCATGTCACTCGGTAACATATTGACTGTGACAGCCTTATTGAAACAAGTGAACCAGCCCCATTTCCATTTTCCCTTACTTGCGGAATATTAAGACGTATTCCAATGTAGAACATGTTAAAATAATAATTTTCTTACGGTTACGTGAACATTAGATATTGTAATTAAATTTGAAGCTGCCTCGATGGCGATGGCGTGGCTGTAATGAATGCGGCTGCTGTGTACGGGGTTTTGGATTCAACTACTGGGTTGAGCAAAGTGGTATTGGTTTATTGGTTTTGCTTATATTATATATATAATATACCGGACATACGTATAATCTCGTATAATCTCATATAATCTCAAGGAATTCTCAGTCACAGCACTCACTGAGAATTCCTTTACAGAAAATCCCGTTCAATAAGTAATTAATTAGCCGCCTTTATGAGTATATAAATGTTGTAAATGTTTATTATATTATGTGTATATTATGTTTGTCTATTCTATTATAAAACTGTACTGTCTTTATAAATGAATATTAAAAAAAGACCTTAAAAGGGTTTGACTAAAGGCATTTAAAACCAAAACAATAGCTTTAAAATTTGTATCTGTCTGAATGTTTGATCTAGTATTACTTATCACTGAATAGAATTTGATTAGGTTCATAATTTTGTAGCCTGAAATTCAACTTAATAATTAAGCCAAGTCTTATCTTATTCGGTTTAGTAGACTTAGAGATATTGTGTATAGAACGACTGACTTAAATTACCTCATAAGCGACTTATATTAACGCGAATGAAGTCTGGAGCAAGGAGTAGTTTAAACATAAATTATCAAGCTAAGTGCTATTCCACACTTTAAATGAACTTCTAGAAAAACAGAGCGCTGTCTTACAAAATCAGCGTCCATAAAAATGGCGCTTTTCCTGCTAAAAAGTGAAACAGCTGTTCAAAAACGGTACTCAGTACTCCTAACGAGCGTTGAATCCATTAATTATCAAAACAGAAACGTTTTTGCATGAAGGAGCCCGAAACTGAACACCACAATTAAGAACAGGGCATAAATAAAATTAAAACGACGACGTCATATCACGAAACACAATCTGTGGCTGATTAATGACACCTTTAGGCTCGTCTCTTGGATAATGTCTTAATAAAAGATTTATTTTGGCGTGTTATTATAATGACTAAATGGATTGCATAGAGGCAAGCGCTTGCCTCGCAGCAGTGACAGTGATGGGTTTTAATTTCACAAGAGACAGTTATTTGAGTACACTAAAAACTGTTTTGATTCGCGGTATACTTTATGTCCGTTAATAACGCGTATAATAATGGCCCAAACATATAGTTTGTAGTCTTCCGGGACATTAATTTATTTACTTATTTATTTATAGTTAACATAAGATCAGGTGAGATATACGGGGCCCCAGTTTGGGCGGACAACCTGACGGCCCGAAACATTTCGGCGCTACGTGCACCACAGCGCGCCATGGCCGTCAGGTTGATTAGAGGATACCGCACGATCTCGTTCGAGGCTGCGAGCCTCCTCGCCGGATCGATGCCATGGGACCTGGAAGCGGCGCTCTTGGCGTCGCTCTATCGTTGGCGCCAGGAGGCGCTAGCTCGGGGCGAGGGACCGGATCTTCCCGCTGTCAAGGCGGCAAGGTCCGAGCTCCGCCAGGTCCTAGTGGCAAATTGGAAGGAGCGACTTGTGCACCCCAGTGCCGGGCACGCCACGATCGTGGCGGTAAGTCCCGTTTTTAACCCCCGACGCAAAAACGACGGGGTGTTATAAGTTAGACGTGTCTGTGTGTGTGAGTGTGTGTATGTATGTGTGTGTTTCTGTCTGTGGCATCGTAGCTCCCGAACGGGTTAACCGATTTTAATTTTGTTATTTTGTTTAAAAGAGGAATTAGTCGGCAATGTTCTTAGTTATGTTTGATGAAAATCAGTCCAAGATGGGCGCCGCCACAAAATGGCAGAGTACATTTTTTTTACAACTCTCTCAATATGGGTCTCAAATGAAAAGGCTTGACTAGTAGAATACACTATGATAAATTTCAAATCCAAGATGGCCGCTACCATAAAATGACGAATTACATTTTGTTTTTTACAACTCTCTCAATATGGGTATCAAATGAATTTTGTGTCGGGGGTTCTTTAAATTTTTAATTTATTAATTTTATTGAGAAGTGGCTGGAGAGGCGGCATGGCGCCCTCACCTTCCGGCTGACACAGGTACTGACTGGCCACGGTTGTTTTGGCCGGTTCCTGTGTCGTATACGCCGGCAAGAGACGCCCGGTTGTCACCACTGCGGCGACTGCAGCGACGTTGTAGAGGATACGGCGCTGCACACTTTGGCGGTTTGCCCCGCCTGGGCATCGCAGCGCCGTGATTTGATCGCGGCAGTCGAATTGGTTGCCCTCTCGCTCCCGGCCGTAGTTCAGTCTATGGTCCGGAGTGAGAGGTCGTGGAACGCCGTCGCCTCCTTCTGCGAGGAGGTGATTTCCATCAAGGAGGCGGCGGAGCGGGAGAGGGAGCGTATACACCGTCTCCCCAACCGCAGAGCCGGGCGCCGGAGGGCGCGCGATGACCTCCAGCCACCCTGAGGTTTGACCTGGGGGTGGCGGGCTTTGTGGGCCTGCCCGCCATCCATTCAGCACCAGGTCCGAGAGGCGGCGTGCGTGTTCCCACGCGCGCCTCTGTGTCGAGTCCGTCTCCCCTCTAGGGGGGAGACAGTAGGGTTTTTATAGTGTGAAGTAGTGCCTATTTTGGGTAGGTCTCTCGTGTAGTGGCCTGCCGTTTCATACGGCGGGCCGAAACCTCGGCGGGGTCGCGACCGTATGCGAAAGTGATTCGCGCGACCCCGTCGATAGTGGTTTTGTCGAGGAACACCGTGGTAGGTTTAGTCGGTATTCCGGGAGTTACATTATATTTTAACATCTTTACCTTACCCCGGCGAGTCCGACATAATCCCTCCGCCCGCCCCCGCGGAGGGATATGCGTCATTGCATTCCTCCACGTAAAAAAAAAAAAAAAAAATACGATCAGGTGAGATAGCAGCAATCTTACAATAAATATTACAATTACAAAAATAAATTAAAGTGATACAAAACCATTTACATTATTTAACCTAGAAACACTAACACAATAAAAACAATATTATAATAGTAATAAAAAATACATAAGGTTTGGTCCCTAATGTAGAGGTTGTCTTTTATTACAAAAATAATGTTCGCGGTTTTGTAAACAATAGAGATTTAACCTACAGTTAAATATGAAGCATTGTTTTAAGAACTTTTTTCTTATATTATGTGATTAATAACTATTAACATTGGTGCACTAAGGCAAGATAAATTTTACTAAAGTAATTACTAATAGCCGACTAAGTTTTATAGTTTACTGTCCAAGCCGTTGCCATTCCAGTCAGATGATCCTTTTATTTATATTATCTATACTTCTATACTAATATTATAAAGAGGAAAGGTTAGATTTTTTGTTTGTTAGGATTTAACTCAAAAACTACTCAACCTATTTTAATAATACCATCTCCATTAGAAAGCTGTATTATCACCAAGTAAAATAGAATATATACTATTCAATAAATAATTCTTAAAAAAAACTAAACAACATATTTTATTAAAAAAAGCAAACTAAAAAAGTAGAAAATAATTTAATAGTTCTAATGTCAAAAAGCGTGCATATTTTAATTTCTTAAACTTTTTTTTATTTTTCGATATTATTGTATTGTCATCGGTCCTCGATAAGTGTGCAAAGTTTCAAATCAATCCGTCAGTTTGAAAGGAGTGAAAATCACGTTCAAATATTCCGTTACATAAATACATACCTAGCTAATTAAAGCGTGTTAAAAAGATGTACTGTTACTAATATAACCCAACCTAACCTACTTACTAGAATACATAATATAAAAATGGGTTTAAGAAGTTAAAGTCCATTACCACAGACGGTAGTAGCAGTCAAATTAGTAAAAAAGATAACAAGTTAGGTTTTGAAATGATGAACCAATATTAGTTGATAAAATTGTAAATTTTATACAGTTTAACTGCACGGATGGCGTAGTCGTTTAAGTGGTCGCTTCGCCACAGCCACTGCGCCGAGTGTTGCGGGTTCGAATCCCATACAGGACAAAAATTTGTATGAACCACACATGGTTGTTCCGAGTCTGGGTGTTCTTTGTGTCCGTTGTATGAATGTTTTTAAAGTCCCTGCGACACATAAATTATTCATGGTGCGGGAGTTAAATTGAAAAAATAGAAGAAATGAAAGTTGATAGAGGTTCATAATATACTTTACAAATTATATATTATTTCTTTTTTTTAAGACTACCAAGCATTATTGCTGTGCCTTGAGGAAATTTTTAAATAGGTATTTAAACTACGGACACATAGAACAACATAACATACAGGGTGATTTTGAAATCGTGTAATTCCTTTTAACCACGCATTCTACTGGTGATATAGAATAACCCTGACCATATTTTTTCTTAATTAGAATAATGGTTTCGGCAAAATTAGAGTACAGATTTTTTTCATGAAATGATTTCAAATAGTCATATTTTAACCACCTGACACAATCTTAATATTTTGCTAATTTAAAAATAATAACATAACAATAACTGATGTCGTAAATAATAGGGGGCAATAAAAAGGACCGCCCGTTATTATTTACGACATTAATTATTAATATGTTTTTTTATTTTAATTAGTAAAAAATTAAAATTGCCTCGGTTGGTTAACATATGACTATCTGACACCATTTCACGAAAAAAACGGACCATAAATTTTTCAAAAAAAATAATTCTAATTAAATAAAAATATGGTCAGGGTTATTCTATATCACCAGTAGAATGCATGGTTAAAAGGAATTACACGATTTCAAAATCACCCTGTATAGTTTTGTCCTGTGCGGTCGAGCTTACAACATTTCGCGCGAAGGCAAAAAGGTGACTACGCGACAATTTAAGTTATGACACCATCAATGCAATTCATATTCATATTAATATAATACGAACATAAGAACTGACAAAATAAGTTTTGCAAAATAAACATTATTATTATTTTTACAAGCATGAACGATAGCTGCGTGAGTATTTGTTGCTTTCGATTTTGTATTAGTATGAAAACGAATGAGAAGACGTTTTCTATGTTCGCATTGTACATATATGTTTTTCTTTGGCATCAATTGGCATGAATCATAGATGCATTAAATGTCGTCTTTTCGGTACTGTCTTGTACGACCTTTTTAGTAGATATTAAATATTTTCAACAATACTACGCATTTACTATTTGAAGAAATATTAAACACTTTATGAAATCTTATGAATAGCATTAAAATATTGCTCAAATATGGGTACTTTTTTATGTTTGTGAATGGCCAATATCTTTTACAAAATGCTTCTAGTTCAAATGGTGTCATTTTGTTTGACTATAAACTGTAATATTTAAAATGGCAATTATTTTAATATCTCTACGTGCCATCGACATAAAACAAATTGTTCAAATCTATAATATGGACCAAATATTCTTACTTTGTCGTTTACGCACGTACCTCAATAAGTATTACGGGTTAGGTATTCAGTCCAAACATTATTCGTAGCAGCTCTATTGTCAATCTAGTATAAAAACAACGAAAAAATTAATACACCAACTGAGCTTTTTAGTATATCTGAAAATAATTAAGTACGCAAAAAAATTACACTGATTATTAAATTTTACATAAAATGTGTGTAAAGTATTTTATACAAAAAAAAATATTACTAAAAAGCTTTTGCAATAAAAATATTGTTTCGATATTTTAGCAGACACAACTTAATAGCATGTGCGTGTAAGGGCTCTTAAAATATGATAGCTCCTTTCTATTAAATTTTGTATATTTTTTGGACAAACAAAAGTAATAGTACTCCTTCACGAAATAATGTATCGTTACGTGTGTAAGAATGATGGTCTCATTTAGTCGCAGGATGAATTGCGTAGTGGGATGTAATAATAACAGCAGCCATCTGGCGTTGTCTACTTAGCTCTCTGATTACAAACAACACAACATTAATTATGTTTTTGCTTCGGAAGATACTGAAGTAATTTACGTGCCCCCGTTTTTGGGCGAAATAAATGTTTGCCATAAGTCTGCGGTGAGCGCTCGTGCTTATAATTGTTAGTATAGGCAAGCAAAATATTATCGGGAACAATTCATTTTGTGATAACAAAGTTTCTTGTTCGATATAACAAAGACTCAGAACAACAATTATTAGCTTGTTTACTAGTGTTCCTACAGAAAATATTACTCTGGCCGCTTAATTAGACAGTAAATGTTACATCAACCTTGTTTCTGTCGTCGAGTTGTTTACGAAGATTTTATCATCCCGAAAACAGTCCAGGTCCAGATTGTAATTTACGAGAACAAAAAGAAACAAATCGTTTGGTTGTCGGAATATAAACGAATGGGTCTGGTCTTCGGCTGGAGAGTAAATTGACGCATTCCCCGACCAGTAGATTCGAATTTCAGTAATTAGAAGGCACGATACCGACGCGATATTGATATTATGTACCTACCTACATTTTTATTATCACGTCAACAGTGTATTTACGTATATTACATTTAAGTGTAAAACAGACACAGAGTACCTTTTTAAATTTATTTTTTTCAATATTATGTTAATAAAAACCTGAATATAAAGTTACCTTAAATGAATTGGCGTTCCCTACTACGCCAACGGCTGCTTTAGAGATCCTGCTGGACCTAACGCCGCTACACATTATTGTGGAGTCAAACAATTCGATCTGCAGAGCCTGTGGTAAACAGGACGAGTCCATATCACACCTACTGTGTGAATGTGACGCGTTGGCCGGACTAAGGATGGGTCTGATGGGATTGGCATATCCGAACCCTGAAGACTTCAGGCTTCTCCCTCTGAAGTGTACGCTACGACTGATGCAGTACATTCATAGAGAGATAGCTCAGGAATAAACCTCGGGGCCGACACAAAAGATCCCACTGGGTCGAAGTGTCGCCGGTCTGCGCTGACTGGCCCCCAAATCAAGATAAGATACCTTAAATGAAGAGCATAAAAATTAACATTCAGTTTTTTAAGCATTTGTGGTATACAAATGTTTAACAGATTATTACCGCAATAAAATAACATCATCTTTACCTGATTGTATTGATAAATAATTTATTTTTATTATTCAACTATATATATATATCTATTTTAATTTATGATTGAGAAAATACATTTAAGTCTGGCTGGACTAGTAATTTTTCTTTCAAGTTTTGTGATATAGACATGAACTATTCTTTAGCCATCCTATGGATCGGTTTGATTATCTTATAAAAGTGTGATCAAAAAGAGTTTTGACGGTTCACAAACCTAACTTGCCCATGCATAATATGCTTCCCATTTTAAACTTCTTTTCCCTAAGAGCACTAACGAGTGAGTGATACTCCAGATATTGCAAGCTATCATGAGCTACGTAGCTTCACGTAATAGCAGTTAGCCAGCTACATATGTGTACTTATAATAAAATTGTATAAATAATTATATTTAGAACATAGAAACCGTAATAAAAAACAATAGTTGGAGGAGGGTTGGTGAGAGTGGGACAAGCTATTTTTACAACTTCTAAATTTATTATCATTATTTCTTAAATGTATTGTTTTATCGTCTACTGCAACAGTTTAAATGTTCTTTTACTGCTTATGAAACTTAAGTTAAGTCAAGCTACTAGACTTTCAAAAGGATTATTGTCAAAGGTTCGGAGTTACTAACATTAATATCATTTATATATATCATCGTCGAATCGGTAACGTATCGTTCTATTTAAAAGTACTCGATATCTGCAACTCACACCAAATTGAAATGCCAATCATTGTCCTCGAAGAACGTTGCATTCACATTAAACTCAATAGGAATCTTGTTTCGTGCAGTAATGGCTAAATTAATTTGAGATTAGCTTCAATTATAATTTGGAGACATATTTAAGTAATTAAGCGTATCAAAAAATCATATTTACTAGTCAAATAAACGGGAAATGTGATCTGAAAACCAATTTTCATAAATAGTTTACAATTCGTGATATTTATCACACTAAGGCTAAATAGAAACTGGCATAAGTTTCTGAGTGATCTTAAGTGCCGAGGTCGAGTTTCTAGATCGGACAATGTATTATTGGGTTTATAAATAACAGCAATCAAACACAGCACACATACATTTATAATATATGTATGTATATGACTCTCCCTGTAATATAGTTTTATTACTATATACCTATATATATTTTTATTTATACAAATAAGATGGCAAACAAGCATACGGCCCACCTGATTGTAAGTGGTCACCGTAGCCTATGGACGCCTGCAACACCAGAGGCATCACTTGCGCGTTGCTGACGCTCTAGGAAAGGAAAAAGAGAAAAAGGAAGTGGGAAGGAGAAGGAGCGGGAAGGGGGACAGAGGGTGATTAGGCCTCCGGCACTCTCACTCACCAAACGAAACAACAGTAGGAATACTGCTATTTCACGTTGATATACTATGAGAGGGTAGTCCTTCCCGGTCGAGCCGACCCATTCATGCGGAAATCAGCGAGGCTCTGCTACTATTTTCATTAAGTAACCTAATTATTGTTGTAGGATATATTTTAATTATGCTAGCTAGTATTATCGTCAAAATAAGATTACGGCGGTCATTATTATGGCAGGAGATCCACGCAATTTAATTTAATGTCGTGCCGTTAATCTGACTTTTTCTTTTACTTTATAACTCGGTTACTCATTTATTGACCCAAATTCATTATCCTATCTAATACTTTAGGTGTAAATGTGAGTTTGTTACGCTATCAAGTCTCAACTATGGGATACATCATCATAAAATTTCGCATATAATTTGTCAGGGGTACAGAAAAGTATTTAGTAAATAACGACACGGACAAATGCTAGTAGCATATAAAAATACATACATATTTTAAACTTTGTCATTTTGTCATTTTCATACAGTTTCATGGAAATATTTTAATTAGGTGTATTACTATACATAGACGCCACCGACATAGCATTATACTTCCCGTTAAACATCTCGTTTAAATATTCAATTAAACTAGCAGCTTGTTTAAACAGACTGCGGAAGCTATGACAAAACTTTTAACTAGTGTTTCAATTAGTATTCAGTAGCTCACTTTGTGGATCCTAACGATTCACAATTATCTAAATAACTGAAGAAGTAATAATCTTTTATTGAATTGAGATAGGTCGTCCAATTCCCAAAGGGAACATTCAGCAGATTGAAAATCAAATCGTCATCGGAATCTGATGGATTTCATTACGCTTTAATCAGATTTTCACCCGAACAATAGCTTTATAAGAACGTATTGAACGAATTGGAATGGATCGATGTTAATTAAAACAACCCATTTGTTAATTTATAACGAGGTCTTTTGGGGTTCATTGAACTTTTACTTAAAGCAGTTAAATATAAATTTACGAGCCACGCTTTGCTGAAGGAATTAATATTTTTTATAATATTGCGTAGTCTATTATTACTGGCCACTAGGTCACGACGGTGGCGCAGCAGTGAAAGAAGAAAAGAAAGAAAGAAATCTTTATTGCTTTACTTTTATGTGGGCACAATGCGTTTAAGGATAAAAAAAAACTATTATTAATAAAGTAGAAAAAACCAACTAAAACAGAGTAACAGAATAAAATTAATAAACATCTAGTGACACATGCGTCCCACAGCTGCAGCAAACCGGGCCTCAGTTCAGCATTTGCCCATTTGTCCAGCATTTTTTTTGGGTCCCAAAAACCAGGCACTGGTCTTCTACTGGAGCCTGTCATAGTGACGTACGAAAGCCAAAAAGTATAAAGAAACATACATAGTTATATATGATACAGAATAATACAGAAAGAAAGTGTGGACTGCTGTGCATGAGGTCTCAGGTTTAATTTCCGGGTTGGGCATAGTGTTATTGGGTTGACTGCCTCAGTGGTGTAGCGGTAGTATATGCGACTGCTGTGTATGAGGTTTTAATCCTGGGTCGGACCAACTAAAAATTATTGGTGGTAATTCTGACGTGCAATTCTCTGTAGCAACATGGAAATGTAAACTGAGCCCGGTAAACGGCAATAGGATCGCTTCTTATTTCGCGAATTCTAAAACCTTAGCTGGCGAAAGATGCATTAAATGTACCCCTGCCTACATACAGGCGTGTGACTAGGTATATATGTACCTTGTATTTTTAACACGCTTTTATTAGCTTGATATGTATCTATGAATCTATGTAACGGAATCTATGAATGTGATTTTCACCCTTTTCAAACCGACGGATTGATTTGAAACTTTGCACACTTATCGAGAACCGATGACAACGCACTAATTTTGAAAATTAAAACAATAATAGTTTAACAAATAGAAATAAATAATAGTTTGAAAAACTTAAAAAACACGCTTTATAAAAAGAATTAAAAAGGGTGGGGTGCTTTCTAAGATATTTTGATAACGCTTTTTTACATTGAAATTATTAAATTATGACCCCCCGTGACCATGGCTGCTGAAAAGCAACCGAAACGTCGGGGAAAGTGTAAACTTAAAAACAAATAGATTTGATAGTTTTAATAATTTAATTAGCTTAAAATTAGTAAAGTTTAATAGTATAGTATAGTATAGTAGTGTAACAGTTTCAAAATTATGTAATAGAGTGTTAAATAAACAACGCGATAAAATCCGTATATAGTAGTTTAATTTCAATGAATAACATTCGCGTAAACAGAAGACAATATTATTAAATTATATTCTAATTTTTTTAACAAAGCGTGTTTTTTAGTATTTTATACTATTATTTATTGTAGTAGTAGAGCCTCGCTGTTTTCAGCATGAATGGGCCGGGCCGGCTCGACCGAGGAAGGACTACCCTCTCACAGAATATCGACGTGAAATAGCAGTATTCTTACTGTTGTGTTTCATTCGGCGAGTAAGAGTGCTGGAGGCCCAAATTTCTCCTTTTACCCCTTCCCGCTCCTTCTCCTTCCCACTTCCTTTTTTTCTTTTTCCTTTTCTAAAGGGTCGGCAACGCGCAAATAATGCCTTTGGCGTTGCAGGCGTCCATAGGCTACAGTAACCACTTACCATCAGGTGGGCGTATGCTTGTTTGCCACCTTAGATGTATAAAAAAATCCTATGTAATGTATGGATGCCGGTTTTATGTCATAACGTCAAAATTGGTAGCGATTGCCTAGTTACGGTCTACGGACTATTACTAACTAGTAATATTTAGGTTGGCATCGTATCGTATCTTCCCTGTCATTTATAGGTTGCAGGTGAGATACCGTGCTATTAACAGAACAGTTTAGAAGATACTTACATAAAACTATGTAGTACTCAGAACATATAAGAGATGTAGTTATTTTTATTTTATAGAAATTCCAAATATACCACTTCATAAGACTAAGTTTGTAATAATAACAATTTTTATATACAAGAAATATAAACTAAAGAGAAAAACAAAACTTCAAAATTAAAAAGCGTCATTTATTACAATAGGTATTTATTATAGTCTTGTTAATCTATTGGTATAAGTTGATAATAACGTGTAAGGCTGTTTGTAAGATCGTGGCTTTATTTCCAGTCGTCTAGTACACTTGCAGAATCAAGTCTGGTATTGCAAGAGATCTAATGCTATTGTATGTACATGATGTGATGCTCACCATCAGTTTGTAGCTAGGAGTATAAAAAGCTTATTGGTATTTATTTATTACTAGGTAACTCAACAGCTGCCATGAACATCTATGGCAGTCGTTATTGGGCAGTCAGTGACCTTTAATATCCTTACACTGGTCTAGCCTTAGGGTATCGTTAGCCTTCGGGTTGCGGAGGTCAGGTGGCAGCCGTGTAAAAACTGATATCCAGTCAAATCCGGTTAGACCAGAAAAGCCGACCTCAAGTGACTTGGGAATAATAAAGGCTAGGGAGAAGAGGAGAACTCAACAGTTTTTTTATAGTATGCATGGAATTATAGCAGCAGTATTCCAACATGAAATAAAATGATAGTAAAATAACACACAAAAAAATATCTATATATCTTATTTATTTATTAGTGAGTACATTAACGACTTGTTTCCGATATGACTCTTTAGGTAATTGAAATATATCGATACTTTCAAAGCGTACAGAATAAATGCGAGGTAGTTGCATGATGTCATATCAGCATTTTTGCCTTAATTGGTGCGATGATAAGGTACACTAAATAAATCAATGGGTGTGTCTGGTGCGGCACTTTTGAGAACAAAATTGTATACACGATAGAAGTTCATTACTATCAAGCCCACCGTGTAAGATATCAAAGAGTAGAAGAAAAGTAGAAGTAAACCAATGATATAGAATGTAACCCAACCGATAAAGCGTTTTTCGTTTTTCTGTAGCGATCAATAGCTATAAAATAGATAATTATTATAAGATTTGCTTTCTATTTGGTAAGATCTAAAAAGAGCGAGCGAAATATGTGTGTAAAACACATTTAACGGGATGTTGAAAGTGTGATTTTATCAATATAAGAATGTTTGAGCTTAATGTATGTAGTACCTACAAAGTGATTCGTAATAAAAACAGGCGCCTATATTTCCCTTTAGACTCTTTCATTTTAACGAAATGAAAAGTAATACCGTAATACATGTTATTATTCTTTAGTAATACTTTCTTAAGACAAGCTTACGCAGTTAACACTTTAACTATTAGCTATTTACCGAAGATTTTTCTGGCTATCAAAGAAAACCTCGTCGAGCGTCGCTCGTTTGGTGGTCTAAACATTCAATAATAGTGTAAAAGTATAGCAAGTGAAAAGCATAAACGTATATTTGCAATAAAATAGTACGCGACATGCACAGGAAGACGCAGCAAGAGTAGGCTCTCCACAAGGTGGACCGAAGATCTGGTACAGACCGCTGTAAGCGGATGGATGCGAGTGGCCGGCGGCCCAAGACCGGTTTATGTAGAAAACTTTGCGGAAGGCCTATGTCCAGCAGTGGAGGTCTTCTCTCTGACATGATGACTATGCGGCATTCGCAATGCATGTAACGCACTTTATGACGCTTATACTAACCGATTGCATTAATTACACTTTCCATTTTCCTTTTTTAGAAGACATCGTCCTCTCTGCAATTAAAACCTGTGTCATGAGGGACTTTACAAAGATTCAAACAATGGTCACAAAGAACATCCAGACCCAGAACAACTATTTGTGGATTACACAAAGTTTTCCCTGTACGGGAATTCGAACCAACACTCGGCGCAGAGACAGTGGCGAGGCGACCACTTAAACGAGTAGGTACGCTATTCGTACAGACAATATAATTAGTTGTTAGAATTTAATTAGTTGTCCGGTAATAAAGAAACCCAAGACAGCGACGCGATATGTTTTAGCACGTCTCTCAATTTATAAATAAATAAAAATATTTATTCACCAAATAAAGAAATACACATTCTCAGATGTTAATTAATAATATAACTAAGGAAAATAATGTATTATTTTGCCAAAACCTTCCTACACTAGGCTAGGCCTGTCGTATAGGTAGTCTTTTTATTCACATTTACCATTAATTATTCTTGATTCGACGTAAATAAATACATATATCATAAACATTTTTTACAATAATTAACAAGATCGTATTTAAAAATTATAGTCAATTATATAAATAAAAATTAACAATTAAATTATATATTTAGAGTAAAAACGTAAAATTACAATAAATTTAAAAAGAAATGAAATTATATTATACATACTAATTTGAATATCAATAATTTCACAATTATATTATTAAACTCTTTTAAAGTAAATGTTTTATAAAGGTCTCTGTATCATCATAAATCCAGGTAAGTAATGTTTCATGAATAGTTAATTTAACTTCGTGCATTGACATATTTTGTTAATTCTGTTATACACAAAGGGCTTCATATAGGTATTTCTCAGTACACTAGTGGGACTTGCCAGTGAATATGGCAGACTGTTATATGCTGGATTTGTGCAGTAACTGGAAAGTACTCTCTTTAGCTTGGAGTGGAAAGGGTAAAAGAAGGAACATGGTTGTGGTGACATGGATATGACCATTTCAACCACATGCATACTCTTATCTATATAACGCATAAAACAAACAGCTCACTAGTATATAATATCACTCAGCTCTAATACAAGTATTATATCTCGCGCACCAGTTGTTTACAAAATATGTTCAGACAAACCGAACTTCCTCACAATATTGGCGTAATAAATCACCGCTAGAAATTACGGTCAAGTTCTAAGCATCGACGGTAAAGGGCGACGGTGAATGTTTGATTTAACGTCCGGAATACCCACTTCTGACTTGACAGCTGACATTTCTATCGGTTGCCCTATAAAATAACTAATAGTGTTTCATTTATTATGTATAGCAGCACCTTTTGAAAATACGGTTATGGTTTTATACAGTTTCTAGGGATACAAGTCATCCACGTTAATATAATAAATGCAAAAGTAATAGTTTGTACAGATGGTGTAGTAATTAAAGTGGTTGCTTCGCCACTGCCACTGCACCGAATGTTGTGGGTTCGAATCCCACACGAAACAGAAACTTTGTGTGATTCACAAATGGTTGTTTCGAGTCTGGGTGTTCTTTGTGTCTGTTGTTTGAATGATTGTAAAGTCATCCGCGACTGAGGATCTATGGCTAGGTGCGGGATGTGACTTTCTAAAAAAGAGAAAATACTATTTATAAAGTATGTATAATAAACCCTGTCCGATCCATTAAGGGCGTGTTACTCTCTTAACAATATTTGTTAAGAAAAATAACAATAATAACTATATAAAGTAAACCGTCTTTATAATATTTTTTATGTACAGTATTGATCAGCATTAATCCCCTAAATTACTGAAATTTCGCTCGGTCTAGCAACACTCCGCTAAACTTACACTACATACTTTTGGCGGCATTTTTCTAAGGCGTAGGTAGGTAGGCGCGTAGCGCGGCGCAGCATCGGTAAACCTTTATGAATTTTAGTGATACCTAGGTATTATGATTAATAAGTTGTCGGTGTTGCCATGGGTAATCTATGAACAAATTATTAAAAAAAAAAATTTACTGGAGTAATTTTTTGATCAATTTTATAAAAGAATGTCACGTATGTACTCATAATAAGCTACTGTATGACACCTTTAAGGATCGGACAGGATTTATTATACACACTGTATAATAAATGCAAATGTAATAGTATGTTTGTCGTGATTTAATATAACGTACCAAGTTTGTTGTCATAACTTACATTCTTAAATTACGACTTTACTTAATATAATATATTATATTTGTTGACAACATTAATGACTAAAAAATATTTTAGGTGCAGTTTTTTCGATACCCTTTCCTTACTGATGTTTCGACAGGAAATGGCTATGCAGAAATAGTTCTACAAAGAACTGGATGACGTGTCAGTAGGCTACTTAGTATCTCTGTTGCTGTATAACATAATATATAGACCATATGGAGGATCGATCTCCACAAATTGCACTCCATCAATCAAAAAAGTCTCGAGAATTGTCTACAAAGTTCATATTTCAGACTACCCGTACACGTCATGATTTTGCTTTAAAAACGTCGAATTCACAGTGTAGGTACATGGAAAAAACATAGAAGGTAATATTACGCAATGAAGACAGATGGAAAAATAAATAGTTAGACATAATACACAAGTATTTAGCACAGTTGGCCTCAAGCCCGTGCCTACGGCACTTCAGTATTCTAATTACCTTGCCAATAAACGGACGTGTTTATGCATCGATAGCATTTCATTGTAATACATATTAGCCATATTATATTGACTGCTACCCACCATACCATATAGCTCATAACTACATGTGCAAGCCTCATGCCATGTGAGGTAATCATAGGTACGTTTTTAACACGACAGCCCACGCAATCGCCTCCAGTTGTGCGTTAACCACGATGTGTCAAAATAGCTTTTAGTGCTATTGATTTTTAATGATGTTCTGGTCAAAACAAAGCGCTGTTATCTTATTTTTCTAAAGCGATATCTAAATTATCACCAAGGGGAATAAAACACGAAAATTCGAAACAAGCGAATCGAGCCTAAAATTAAACGTTAAATACAAAACGAATTTCCAACAAGGCTGTTATTATAATATAACTTTATAGCAACTTGTTAACAAGATCATTACAGAGCCTATCGTAAATCACACCGGGTTTTCAAAGCAAAGGGAAATGCTGCGATAAAACGAAGGCTTTCTTGCGTCTAAACGACATACATACTTTAGTATTATTGCGTTTTAAAAGATAACGCGCTGATTTGTGTTTCTTCAAGATATGAAAAGATGTGTATCGTATTGTTTTATTTCAGCTTTCTTATTTTCTATTTTCTTTGTAAAGTACTTGCTTGTAATAGAGTTTACCGAATTGCATCACTGTACATGCAATTGACTCATCTTTCAAACCATTCTTTTCAATGATTATTTAAGTAGAATCATCGTTAAATGCTAAAAAACCCTTCTGAATATTTCATATTTTTTTCGGTTCGGTATAAGTTATCTTCTAATGTCTTTACCAATAACTAGCTTTAGCCTACGGCTTCGCTTACTTGGGAACGCTTATTTTCTAGATAAAAGGTAAGCTGTTTCCATTTCTGAAACCCTGCCAACGTGTATGCAAAATCTCATGATAATTGGTCGTATAGTTACGGCATCTATGATATGATACTATAGAAACGTACCTATCAAACAATCAAACTCATATTTGAATTTATAATACTATGGTTAGGATTTATGACACGGATTATTTTACAATACATCCATCAATTAAATAAGGGTAGTTACGAGGACCCCAATTAATTCATTTAATCGTCTCATTGGTACCTTGAGCTATAGATCCAGGAATAGATGATCACATTGGTAGCTGATGCTCCTAATCTCCTCAATTCTGATCCTAAAGGGTTGACCACAATCCAAACTGGCGCAATTTCGTATAATTTATTCCGTGCTAACTTCAATATTTTCATATTTTCGCCTATAAAGGTGGTCCGTGCCAATTTTATAGCTCATAAATTCCGATGATAACTCCTTTGTCTGTGGGTACTTTTCCGGTATAACGAGTGGGTATTGACAATTTGTATAACGAAGCTCTTAAGGAAATTGGCTCAAATTTATTGTTGGATGCTCAAGATTGTACCAGCGGGGTAGATTTTATCAATTTAACGTAGATATTTATTGAAATTCATAAATGCTTTGGAAGCCGTAAGTTTATTTTTTGGTTGTATATTTCCGGGTACCTAATGTGCTCCGGCTTTCAGTATGAAATATAGATTAGCTTATTTCTTAAGAAATGCATCTTATTTTCGTAGCGTAATAAAATGAATTGAATTGACATTTTTTATAGACATATTTATTTAAAACTTAACTGTTTTTAAACACCAAATCGTTATTCAGCTTCTGGATATATGGACACGATATTCATATACACATAATGTTTTATGAAGTTGGAAAACTAATATTCAGAACTTGTACATAGTACGAGGAATTGTGTAGCATTGATTATTGTGATTTGATAACTAAAACTATTTTAGCTATTTCGAAGGTAATATTAATATAAGTTTTAGTTTATTGTCTAAACCGTAAAAATTTAAATAAATACTACATGTATTGTAAAGGATGTCCCAAAATTAACGCAAGATTTGAATTTGTCGCCATTTGTGCAGAAAAGTGTTGGCAACCCAAAAAAAAAAACAGTTCAACAGCAGCGTTACACGATAGAACAACGTATCTTCATTAGGCTTATCAAGCAGTGACTATTACTGGTGCTTGATATCGCGACATGATAACACAGTTCTTTCTGCCTCATATATGTATATATGTGGTTTCAACAAGACGGTGCTACATGCCATACAGCCCGTGAAACAATTCAATTACTGCATGAGACATTTCCAGGTCGTGTACTCTCCCGTTTCGGTGATCAGAATTGACCCCATAGATCGTGTGATTTAACACCATTAGATGTATTTTTATGGGCTCTGTGACTTGTGATTTCAAATAGAAATCACAGGTCTATGTCAAGAAGCCCACGACCAGCTGTGCATTAAAGGAGGAAATTCAACGCTGCATTAACGTAATTCCGCCACATTTATGCAAAATAGTCATGAAAAATTTCATCAAACGAGTGCGTATGTGCATGCAAAGCCGTGGAAGACATTTACCCGATGTGTTATTCCATAAATAACTCTATCCTATGTACTTTATAATTCAATAAACAAATAACAATCAAAATACTAAAACTATGTTTTCTATTTAAATCAAATCATGCGTTAATTTTGGGACACCTTTATATACTCATTTAAATTTTTACGGTTTCTTATCGTATATTACATTATTATTATATACATTATACTATATCGTAACATTATATACATACATAGACCCTCGCCTCTATCCCCAAAGGGTAAGGGTAAGATAAAGATATATTGCCAACTATGATTTTATGTTCCATTTTATAGGCGGGGAGTTGTCGTCATCAAGCATCCTAACTAATATTATAAATGCGAATGCGAATTTGAGTTTGTTTATTTGTTACGCTTTTACGCCTAACTACTCGACTAATCATCATGCAATTTCGCATACACGTTGTCAGGGAAGCAAAAAAGGACATAGAGTACCTTTCATTCAGAAAAAAGTACTGTTACTGACTTTACCTAACCTACATTTACGCGAACGAAACCGCGTGTAAAAGGAGAATCAGCAATCGTAATATCACATATATCGTACTATTAAATATTATACAATTTAAATACGTATAGGTTTAAAAAAAATTTATTAACTCAAAAGAACACACAGTCCACTCATTGAGCATAATAAATTACATTATAATTATATACCAAGTATTAACAAATATGACAGTAGTGCGATATGTTTGAAACGTAATGGCTCCAAAAAAGAGAATAATAAATAACGTAGCAGACGTTTTGTGAAATTTTGCTGCAAGTTCATAATACGATACTATGTATATATAATATTTTTTTATGTTTTTAGACTTTGGCTCTGTATTATTAGTATAATTATTATAAATATATAGTATAGAAATAAATATAACATATATATTGAACAAATACGACACCAGCATAATTTATTTTGTATGTAAAAATAAACTCTAATGTGTAATTAGTTTTTTTTTTAAATATACATATATATATATATTCTTTTCTTCTTTTATGGTTTATTTTATTTTACTGTATTAAATATGTTATATATTTGTTTTGTCGAATGTTTTGTTTAATATTTATTTGTATATGATTATTTAAAATATATTTTCGCTGATGTACTTTTTTATATTATTTTTGAAAGTAGGCATACTTTCAATCACTTTTAATTCATTTGTCACTCTATGCCCTATTAGTAAAATATACAATATTACAAGAATAATATCAAGTCTATATTTTCAAGATTGAGGAGACTATATAGACATTAGCTGGCCATGATTCGATTAGAACGGGACATGTAATGAATGGCATGCCTATTACATAAGTTAGGCTTCAATTAAGTGGGTATTACCTTCAGATACAGCTCGATTGATCGTCGCTGTGACGTAAGGGATGGCACGTATATAGCGTTTAATTTATTCATCTAATAGATCTTGCATGTGATTGTGTTAATATCATGCATAAATGGCTACTGTTCAAATCTACGGTTTATGTATACTGGGTGATATATAGGTTAGTGTTATTTATTGCCTATGCTACAAAGACTTAGATCTGTAAGCATAAGCATATAAATAAGCAGGCAAGTTACACCTACATTTTTCTGGTTTTGATTTAGGATTAACCCTCTTGGCAAATTTATTTCCATCTACTGGGCTAAGCTTTTCTAGCAAAATATTTAAATAACATTTTGCCTGACCCAGTAATCGAACTCTTATAATGGCAGCTGTTTAATACTTAATTGTTTAAATTAACACTTCTTGTCAATAGATGTTGCTTCACGTACCTATACAGTTAATATGTAGCTCACTCAATGAATGACGCTGTGCAAATGACGTCATAATTTAAAACTCGCAAGTGTTTGTTTCAGAAGACATATAAAAGGGAGCCGTTTTATTTGAGATGTCAGTTTTTCGATAGTAACAGTGATTAAGGTATAAAGTAAAGTGTTATAGTACCTAAGTGCAAAAGTTGTGTTTCACTCACACGCAAACATGACCTAAAGTCATACCGCGGGTTCAAAGAAGCAGCATCACTGTTAATACGTTGATGTATATTTGTAACACTTATTGTGGATAATGTAATTGGGTCGTCAATAATAAGTGCACAAATAAATACATTCAGTATTTTCATTGATAATAATCAATTAAATTGCCACACAGAATAGCTCAATACAATATATACAATAATGACAGCTTGTTTAATGAAGAAATTATGTAATTACGAGTACTATAAGTTAAAATAATGTTTACAATATATTTGGCCCAAACAAGCGCGGTTTCGAGCAAGGCCACTGAAAAAACGCAACGAATTAAATAACATCTAATAGATTCAACTGCTGAACTTGTTGACCTTAAATATAGATGGCATTCTTAATCCACAAAAGCATATATTTGCTTATTCTTGAAAAAAATATAACTCGGCCTACTGTTAAATAAATAGTCTATATTATTAAGGCCTTACTATCGTTATTTAATAGTTATATATTCTATGACATACTGCATTACGTAATAAAATTACGTTGTCAGTTACTAAAGAAACTAATCGACAATTCGCATATTGACGAGAAAATTGCAAGCAATTTTCATAAGCAAACGATGTCTAAAAGATATATTATTTTTACAGCCTTACTATCTTTACTAATATTATAAATGCAAATGTAAGTGTGTTTATTTATTACTGTTTCACACCTTAACTACTCGACCGATCGATATCCAATTTTGCATACACGTTGTCGGGATACAGAATAGGATATACAAGATAGAGTACATTTCATCCAAAAAAAAATTACCGTTACAAGCCTAACATAACCTAACCTACATTTATGCGAGCGAAGCCGTGAGTAAAATCTAGTATTCTATATATTTAATAACCGTAATAAGGTATATTTCAAAATTATTAATAAAAATATAATCAAAATAAGTGACTACGAAAACACGTCTTATTATTCCTTGTGTTAGCCTAAAGCAGGATCCAAGTTAATCCGGTCGCCCTCAATGTGGAAATTTAATTAAAATGAATACCGAGACCTGACTCCAACGGAACTTAATATTCGTGGTGTGCCAAAGTATACTCAATTATAAAGTCCATAGCAGAGTAATCATTTTACTACACTGAGAAGATTAGTGACGGCGAATGGAAACGGGTATTTTGTATTTTGCTTAAAAAGAAATTAAGGTTGTAGATAATATTGTCTTATGTTTACGCGGTTGCTAGACACTGAAATTAAAATGCTATATACTTATATTGTTGTGGTTTATTTAAAATCCACTACTTCCATTTTTATAATTACTACACTATTTATATACTTTCTCCGACGTTTGAATTGCTTTTTAGTAGACATGGTCACTAAGATGGCGTTTATCTCAGTGCATTGAAGTGTAAAATTTCAAAGTATTCAAACATAATTATTTTCATTTTTAAGTGTGATATTATTATGTTAGTAATCTATCATTTACAACATATTTACATGATTAATTCTAAAGCTAATTAATCTAACATATATTTGTAATCTATTTACAAAAAATTACATAATTATAAAAAAGCTAATAATAACAAACATAATATTTTTTTTACTGGGGATATTTAAGTTGAATGAGCTCAAATTATTATCGGGCACGCCACGATCGTGGCGGTAAGTCCCGTTTTTGAGGAGTGGCTGGATAGGCGGCATGGCGCCCTCACCTTCCGGCTGACACAGGTTCTGACTGGCCACGGTTGTTTTGGCCAGTTCCTGTGTCGTATACGCCGGCAAGAGACGCCCGGTTGTCACCACTGCGGCGACTGCCGCGACGTTGTAGAGGACACGGCGCTGCACACTTTGGCGGTTTGCCCCGCCTGGGCATCGCAGCACCGTGAGTTGATCGCGGCAGTCGGATCGGTTGCCCTCTCGCTCCCGGCCGTAGTCCAGTCTATGGTCCGGAGTGAGAGGTCGTGGAACGCCGTCGCCTCCTTCTGTGAGGAAGTAATTTCCATCAAGGAGGCGGCGGAGCGGGAGAGGGAGCGTTTAAACCCTCTCCCCAACCGCAGAGCCGGGCGCCGGAGGGTGCGAGACGACCTCCAGCCACCCTGAGGTTTGACCTGGGGGTGTCGGGCTTTGTGGGCCTGCCCGCCATCCGTTCAGCACCAGGTCCGAGAGGCGGCGTGCGTGTTCCCACGCGCGCCTCTGTGTCGAGTCCGTCTCCCCTCTAGGAGAGACAGTAGGGTTTTATGTGAAGTAGAGCCTATTTTGGGTAGGTCTTTCGTGTAGTGGCCTGCCGTTTAATACGGCGGGCCGTAACCTCGGCGGGGTCGCGACCGCATGCGAAAGCGATTCGCGCGGCCCCGTCGATAGTGGTTTTGTCGAGGAACACCGTGGTAGGTTTAGTCGGTATTCCGGGAGGTACATTGTCTTTTAACATCTTTCTTTTACCCCGGTGAGTCCGACATAATCCCTCCGCCCGCCCCCGCGGAGGGATATGCGTCATTGCATTCCCCCAGGTAAAAAAAAAAAAAAAAAAAAAAGCTCAAATTATTATGAAGACTGCTGTGTATTGGCTTTGACTTAACGAATTATTTAAGCCTAATTAGAATATATTTTTTAAATTGCAATGGATTCCATTCATTGGAAGAGAATATATATTCATATATCCTTAGTATGAACCGATGATCTTTTGAAATCTTAGATTCATACCCTTTAGCATCACACATGCATATAGTAATCACGCTTTCAATTATATGATGCGATCGGCTTTAAAGTTATTACCAACTTACCTTTAAAAAGCATTTGTCATCCAACTTGAACCAAATTCCGCCGATATCATAATCATGGGTGGATTATATCAGATCAGCTATTAAAGATAAATTATTTTCATGACACAATCTTTTCACAGTGACATGACCTCAAGAAAAATATTTATGTAGTGTGATATGTAATCTACACTACAGTTTTAAATGGAATAAGTGTATTTTAAAAGTATTTTCAGTAAGTCTGGGTCCAAAGAACTGTTAAAACGAGATGAGAAATAATGCAATCAAAATACGCCCTGATCAAAGAGCCAAGATACGAACGTACACGCCCCGCGAATATATTTATTTGCGGCAGGTACATATGCTGTGGGCGGAGCGAAGTGGCATGTCATACTTCAACTGACTAAAACCACATCCATGTTCCTTCTTTTGCCCCTTAACCTTTAGATTGCTTTCGGATTACTCCACGAACCAAGCAGGCAACGGCCTGCCACATGAACTAGCAGGTGTGGGTAGTACATGTGGCAGGCTTGCTTGTTTGCTGACAAATAGAAAGGCGTGCGAGAACACATCACACCACTATCTTGGACCTCTTTCTTACTAATTAAACGCCTGACGCTCAATGGTCTTCGCCTGTCTCTTATTACGTTGCGCATACTGTCGCAAAACATTATTTATAGTAATCTGGTATTGCGTGGTGTATCCTTAAACTATGCCTTAGTTTTTGCCTTGGGTGATAGATAATTTGTTTTATCATTCAATTTTTCTTAGGAACTATATTCTATCTGATTACCAGCCAACCTCGCAAGTAGGTATATATTTTATTTAACCAACTATCAAAACAACGTATATCATTGTTTCTGTACAGTTCCAGAATCTACGGTTTTACTTGTATGAAAAATTTCAGATAGAAATACTTCGACAATTTACAAACTTGGGAATTGAACCCAGAAAAACACGAAATCATACGGGTAAACATAACAATAAATCAACATTTCAACAAGCTAGTGAATCAACATAATACATTATATTGATTATATCTTATTATTTTGATGATATAATATCAAATCTCGAAAGGTTTCCTATTGTATTGCTGGTTTTGTATTACGTTCGTTTTTCATTATGGTTTATTTCATCTCTTTATTTCCGTAAAACTGCCTCGTTGGTCCAGTGGTAGTGTATACGACTGCGGATCATGAGGTCTCGCGTTCGATTCCCGGGTCGGGCTTGGAAAACGTTAATAAAATTTTCCGTCAAGAATTTCTTAGTAGCAATTTATTAAGAATTTCTGTCAAGAAGTTCTTAATAATTAGCTCAGAGTTAGGCAGTTGGCGGTGTTTCACCCCCGTGCATCGGAAAGCACGTTAAACAGTGGGTCCCGGCTGTCATGAACATCTATGGTAGTCGTTACTGGGAAGTCAGCGCCCTCAAATATCCTGATGACTGATCTAACCATAGAATTATGTTATTCTTCTGAGTTACGGAGGTCAGATGGCAGTCGCTCCTTGTAAAAACTGATATTCAGCTAAATCTCGTTAGACCAGAAATAAGCGGACTCTGGCATAAGCTGGGATTAATTATCGCTAGGAAGAAGGATTTCCGTAAAATATCGTCACGTTGAATATCATCGGATATTGTAATATAACTTCTTTTTCTATAGTTAAATTAAAAATTAATAATAGTCATAATGGATAGATATGTACTTAACACCTTAACAAAATGTAGACTTTGCTTAATTAAATCGTAATTTCAACTCAGGTTTCATTACAAAGCATTAACATCACTTTGTTAATTAAACAGTTCGTTTGTTAGTTTCTATACGGTACTATGCAGCTTAAAATGGTAGGAATCCTATTAGAGTGCCTGTTAGGAAACATGCAGCTGCCTAACGTGACAAGAAACTTTCATTAAAGCAAAATGTCCTCGCTCAGAGAATAGAAAATATTTCACTCATTGGACAAGAAATATCGCTCACAAAACAATATTATTTTTGTACAATTCCAATACAAAGGTATTGGTATTGTGAGTCTAGACAAGAATAAAGTACTAGCTGGAAAAAATATTAATACAGATACTTCACATATAAAATGTATTTTGGGTCGGGCGACCCATTAGCTTTTTTCATAATTCATTCTAGATAGTCTTTTAGGAGCCTTGGAATCTAGAAATTAGTCCTAACAAGCTCGCTTTTCAATATATTTAACGAGTTTAATGATATCTTATAATATTTATACATTTATGTGTTACAAAATGTAGGTCCATAAACGCTTTTCTTTCGAAAAGTGTTTGAATAAAAAGCTCTTAGAGACATTGTTTATAAACGGGTAGCGAACTTTGTACAGTTATTCAACTACTTATATTCAATGAATTCAATGCATGCAGGAATAGAATGCCTGCCACAATGGCTATGACATGTTATAATTATCAGTTCTGTCCTTATAAACTGCTAGTACCTATAGACCACCACGCTAGCCCAGAACAAATAAGCAGATTTCCTAAATCTGCAAGAACGTTAGAGATCTCTAAAATGTGCATATTTGGTCATGATGGATTTCTTCGATCCTCAGTATCGAAATCAAAATTACCACATATTTATTGAAATTAAACTACTATATACGTAGCGTAACTAGTATATTATGGTAGTTTAATTTCAATGAATAACATTCGCGTAAACAGAAGACAACACATATATTTTATACTAAATAATACCAAGCCACTATCAATTCTGAATAATGATAACCTATTTAAATAAATAAATATATAGTAAAAATATTCATCACCATATTTTGCCTATGAATTAATATCAGGCCAAACAACGTGTGCATTATTGTTTGGTTGAAATGCTTGGATAGAAATATAAAGTATCTCAATGCTTGTTTACATAATTTTTCGGCAATGCTATAACAATACATTTTAATGTGATTGATTAATGATAAAGCCCATCATGAGCTCTTTAAATGAGAACAAACTTCTGTGACACTGCGTATCATTACATTATCAACGAACAACAAACTTTAACCACATAATTATCGTCACTTAGTTATACATATATCCATTCATATATTTTTCTGGCTTTCAATGAAATCAGCACAAAATAAAGGATTATTATACAGCTTCTTGTATTAACACAATATGGCGGTATTATCGCAACCATCGTCATATCGAATCAAGAAGCAACGTGTGCTATTAGATTAATGGTCGTAATTCAATTTTATAACGTGCTCCCCGACCGCAGCGGAAGAACCAATTTAATTAACCTTCTTATGAATTATTCGTTCCTGCAACCGTAGAGTTTGCAAATCCAGAGTTTTAATTATATGAAAGTTGTAAAACAAATTTTTTAGGCAATAATGGCAAAGTTTATTGTTCAACCGATCCAAATAGAAAAAGGAATTATGTATTATTTTTTCGACCTTCTTAAATATTAATGTTTTTTGAGAGCGGCCTTACATCTCGGAAACGGGCAATATTTAATGGAATTGTTTTTATATTGACATTTATATTTTTCCATTAGAGCCGAGAATTTCATTAGGAAAGTTTAATATAGGATTATCAGATGACACAGTTGTTTATGATAAGTAGCCACATTGCCAATAAGTATTGTTAATATTTTAGCCCTAACGAAAATGATTAATAGTACAGTTAATAGTACTATTCAAAAAAAAAATATATATATTCATATATTCTCTTTTTTACATTAATATGAATGATTTTTATTAATATGTAAATATTACAAAATATTTTTACTAAAACAATTTCTTAATATTGTCTTCTGTTTACGCGAATGTTATTCATTGAAATTAAACTACTATATACGGATTTTATCGCGTTGTTTATTTATCACTGTATTACATAATTTTGAAACTGTCACACTACTACTACTATTGAATTTTACTAATTTATAAGCTAATAAAATTATTTAAACTATTTATATTTAGGTTTACACTTTCCCCGACGTTTTTAAAACAATTTCTGTCTTCCACTCACTTTTACGACGTACAAATTATTGACATCTAGTGCAGGTCAGCTTTGGAAAAAAATTACATACCCTTTACAGGTTTTTATTTTATTGTGCTAAATATATACTTTTTATGATATTAATAGAGATAGTACAAATATACAGCATCACGTACTACCGAGATTACGTATGACGATTTTTATTCTAAAATGATGTTAGTCAGTCACAGGGCCCGTGGCGTATGCGCGGAATGCTGATGCGAAACATTTGCATTGCAGATATGTAGGAATAGCGCTATCTAGGCTACCCTCCACACACGACAGGATTTAGCACTCAGAGATTATAGTGGCAAATTAGCATGTAACCTAAACAAGCTTGCCCGTTACCGTAAAATGGCTTAAAACGATTTGCATAATTGACTGAAGTTGTTACCTACGTATAAGTTTTCATTAGAGACCACGGCTGTACTCGTACTACAAAGCTTATTGGTATTCGAATAAGAGATATATTTACGCAAGTTACGGCCAGTTGCTAAGGTTACTGCCTCGTGACTACTGACATGAACCCATTTCTAACATCAACATTTGGCTTAGCTATAGGGTTTAGCAAGCGTTGTTATGTTAACCCCTGAGTTCCCAAAGTGGTCCAGGTGGACCCCCAGGGAGAGGTCCACGGGAGACTCGAAGAGGGTCTTTTGACGCTGGCGTGACAAAAAAATGGAGGTTCACAATTTGAAGAACTAAAATGTTGGCTTGACTTCATCTTTCAATGTAGGCAGATAATATTTTAAGAAGCTCAGCGACTGTTACTTGTTTAAACGTCGGTCAAAGGATATTTTGAGGAATACCACGTGCTGAAAATCCGAGAATTACTAAAAAAAAAGCTCAGCCCGTAGTGATTTCATCAAATTTTGTAATTTTAATCCAATTTAACTTTTTGGTCCTAATATTATCTGCAGTGGTCCACCGGTACCAGCTAAATTTTGAAAGTGGTCTATGACAAAAAAGTCTGGGAACCTCTGTAGTTAACCGAACCTGGTAAGTTTCAAATTTGACTATCAAGCAAATTAAAGCAAAGTAACTAAATTAACATGTGACTTTATTCACACATTCTTCTCGATATAATACATTATGCTTCTTTGGCAATCAAATAATATAATTTGTTGTCGTTGGTCAAGTCATTAGTTCTAAAGAGCTTTAGATGTATTTGTAAGGCATCAGAATTATGCCTACAATACTTTAGGTATACATATCTAGACTTAAGGCTATTTGTGTATAAGTAAGTTAGTATTTAAAAAGATTAAAGTAACACTACTTTAATCTTTTTAAATGTTTATATGAACTTTATCTATATACAAACGCTATTATTGTGATTATATAGGTATATATTTTTTGAAAATATGTCATACTATTCCTGCTCATCGTTGCAACTGGCAACGTGCCTCGATCATGAAACTGTTAGTTGTCAGCATTACCACGTTAAATAGAATTGCCAATTCTTTGCGGCAAAAATTATCAGCCTTTTGAATCTCTACATACGTGATTCTTGTTAAAGACTTATTATTTTAAAAGAATTGCGTAATAAAATTACTATACATATATATATTATATCACCGTCCTTCCAACTCCGAAACTACGGACTGCGATAATTTGTCATATTATAATGTCATCCAGTACAGATTTTGGTAACGGCGGCTAACCCTAACGGAGACTGGCTATCTGCGCAGAAGATATTATAATGCACAAGTGTGTATGCAAACACAAGTGCACTCTCTGTTCACTAACTCTCGTAATCCAATGGGCGGTAATCCTACACGACTGGAGAGATCTGGTGTAAGACTAACGGCCTAACGTGCTCTCCGAGGCACGGAGATGTCTAACACCGCCAAGTTCGTAACTTTAGGCTGCTATTGACATTTCTGAACAGGAAAACCCAATAGCTTTTTATTAGCCTGACTTGGGATTCAAATCCGAGTCCTCAAGCAAAGCAGTCACATTCGCTACTGCTGCGCCACGGAGGCAGTTAACATTAGCCCTGGTCATATATCACAATCACAACCAATTGTTTTCATACCATTATTGGATATTACATTTAGTTAGCATACACGCATATTGTGCGATAACTTAGATAAGATTGTGTACATTTGCACATATGTAAGTGCAATAAATAGAACGAGTTTAAATAGTCCATGGCAGAATTCATCAATGGTCACTCTATCCTAAAGGACCGAGGAATCTTTTCTGAAGATTTCGATATCACCTTATATTCTATACAAATTATTTACAGCTTTATTAATAATTAAATATATAATTGTACTAGATGTGCCCGCAGTTTCACTCGCGTTTATGATTACTGTGCCGCTCCCGTGGATTATAGCGTGATTTTATATAGCTTATGACCTCCCTCGATAAAATAGGCTAGCCAACACTAAAATAATTTTTCAATTCGGACCAGTAGTTCCTGAGATTAGCGCGTTCAAGCAAACAAACAAACAAACTCTTCAGCTTTATAATATAAGTATAGATTATTGTTGTAATTAAACTACTTGAAACAGTATTTACTGCGTCTTTTATTTTTATTTTGGGGTGCAATCCAACGGTTTACGTGCTCTGTGACGAACGGAGTGTGTATCACTGCCACCTTGCTAACACCCGGCTGCTACTGAGATTTCTTTGGAGAAAAATCGATTAGCTTTGCTAGTCTAACTCGGGATTCGAACCCGAGCCCTCATACACAGCATATGAATGAGAATATGAGTTTATTTTTTTGTAACGCTTGCACGCCTTAACTACTCGACCGTTCATCATGAAATTACGCATACACGTTGTTAGGTGTACAGAAAAGGATAAAGGGGTTACCGTCCATTTAGAAAAGACTACTGTTCTAGAGGAATAGAAAATATTTTATATAACCTACCTACCTACTAAATATAAAGTACATGTAAGCGTTGTCGTTGACACGCCCCTTTTAATCCATGAACAAAATATTGCCTCCATCTGTGTACAAGGCGCGTTCCAGTACACGAGAACATCAGTTCGCTTGGGAACTCTCTCAGATGTAAACTAACACCTCGATGCTCACCTTCTACCCCGATAAGCTGATTATTTGCTCCCAACAAAAAGCTTTGTTTACCATTCCTTTGGTTACGTCTTTGTCTATTGTGGATATTTTAAGTAGGTAAGTATTTTAAAGAAGATTACTAGAGGTATTGAAGATTTGTAACGCAACCAAAACACTGCCTTTCGAAATTTAAGTGGAATAGGATATGATATCTTAGGAACGTAACTCACTCATCTATAAATTAATATATAGAAGACGCGACGGTAGTTAAATACATAGGCTTATATCCCCAAAAAAATGAAAGCATATGCGTATTATACCTTCATGGCGGCCTCGATGGCGTAGTGGTTAATGATGACTGCCGCGACTGAGGTCGCGGGTTCGATTCGCGCACAAGTCAAACATTTGTGTGCATGGACATGGATGCTTGTCTTGGTCTGGGTGTTTCTATGTATAATATGTAAGTTTTTTTTCTATGTATAAAATTATATGTCTGTTTATCCATTGTCTAGTACCCTGGCTAGATGGTGTTATGTGTATAATAATAATAATAATAACTTTATTTACACAAAAATGATTGTAGGGTTTTTACAATAGTAGGTTACATCGATGGTATAATTTGGATCTACAATTTCGTGGGAGGTGTACTGTTCTCCTAGATAGGCTACAGTATAGCCTGTGTTTAGGAGACACAGTTTCGATCCCCTAGTGGTAGGTATTATATTGAAATATAAAATTTTCAAATATATTTTATGCTAAGTGCGTTAGTTGTGTAAATAGGTATAAATAAGAAGATACAATAAAAATTAAAATTAAATAAACATTTTGAGCATGTAGTGTTGTATGGTACCGTGTTCGTTCGTGCGAGTGTGTGGATCTATTTGTGTGTGTGTGTATGTGTGTGTGTGTATGTGCAGTAGATACGTTATAAAAGTGCAGAATGTGATTATATTGTGAGGAGTTTCTCGGTTTCATCGTAATTTAATTGCAGGAGAAAAGTTCGAACAGTATTTTTGCAGATGAAGTACGAAAAGTCAAAGATTTTGCATATTGCGTTAATTTTGATATAAAGGGAGGGAGCACGATATACAGAGAATCTTTTTATGAAAGATGTACGAGGATGAGGTATTGTGCAGGCTCTATCTTTCCTACGCTTAAGGTGCGGTCAAACAGCCGGCGTGCGCGGGGCGTGCGCGTGTCCCGCCATGTTGTAATGTACTGAACTATATGAAAGCGTTCACACAGCCAGCGCTAAAGCGAGCGCGGGGCGGGCGCGGGACCGGCGCAGCGCGGCGCGGGACCGGCGCGGCGCGACGCGATAGCGGCGCGGTGCGGGCGCGCGTTCGGCGCGCGTATTACGCATGCGTGGTATAAAGCTTTCAACACACTGTATCGCTACAAGCTAATTCAAATAGTATGAAATGAAAATAACATACCGTGTCAATTGAAAATAATAACATTTTATTTGTCATTTTTCATTAGTTACTACTATGAGATTTAAACACAAATAAAGAAATATTACCTCCATAAAATATATATTAGTATGAAATGTATACTTTTATTCTATATTAAACATAACATGTAACATTAGTAGGTGGGCATGTGTGAGGGTCGTATTATACTGTCGGTCATATAGCAGTATCATGAATTAAAAAGAAGTATTATTTCAAAGTGAAGTATATGTGAATATCTAATATACAACTATGTGAATATCAGTAAATTTACTTATTTTGTACTTTGGAATTATTGGACTACAATGTATTTATGGAACAAAGGAACAGGGATGCAAAAGTTAGGTATGTGAGTGTCCAGATAACCCATTTGAACCAATATGGCGTACAGCCATACATTTATATATATGTATTAGATATTTACACTCATAGAATAAGAGTGTCGTGCGGTTGCCTTGTTGTTGCCGAACGGCAAACCTGATATCTTGTTAAGTGAAAAATCCTTGATGATTTTGAATATATTTACTTTCTTGATTCACGGGTTTATCTTGATAATGACTTATTGAAAAGATAATAATTCAAACAAGTAAATGTACATGTATTGTAATTCGCTGACGCTGGCGCAGTATGTCGTTGACGCGGTAACTTATGAGGTTAATAAACCGAAAATATTCCCGGCCCATACAAGATGAGATGATGAGCAAAATTTAACAAACATATATATTTCAGTTAAAATTTGATCAATAAACTCTATTTTATCTATATTTCTATTTCGGCCTTCATTACATAATATTATCATTAAAGATATTATTTCAGTAAGCGCGGTCGCTGTGGGTTGGTAGCTTTATATTTATTGAACGCACACGCGTGACGTCACCAAAACGCGTCGGGCCGGCGGCAGGCACACCGCCGGCCCGCCGCGTTTTGGTGACGTCACTCTCGCCCCGCTCACGCCATGCTCGGCGTGATTTAACGCATGCGCAGTACGACCTAGAACACTATAATATAAAGTCGCTGTCACAGTCCTCGAAGTGTATACACGTCGCGCTGACCTACTCAAAATCCAGGCAAGACTTTTAGTCCACAAACACATAATTATCACAGTGCGAGAGCCTAAGTGAGCGTGAGAAAGGACAGCGATAGAAAGCCTAGTACATATTTTAATTATTGATGTCGAGCGATTCAGACATGGACGCGGCTCTGCTTATGTTTGCAATAGCTAACGTTAAAAAGCGCAAATGGATATGGATTCAGAATTGAATCAATCACGTCATGTGTAAAGAAAATATCATACGCTGTGTCAAGAGTTATAAACACATGAGGACACATTTTATGCCTATTTTAGGATATTTCAACATTGTTTTGAGCATATACATGGCTTAAAAGAAGCGAAAATAAATAAACTTGGCACAAATTGGAGACGCTATTGGTTCAAGAGAAAGGCTGGCAATTTGTCTGAGCTAAGACATTTTAATAATAATATTTACAATAAAAAAATATGTAAGCTAATTCTAAATATAACAGCTTAATTAACGCAAAAGGCTTGACACATCTTTGTAAGAACCTAATACAATATAGTATAGCCTCGATGGTGTAATGGTTAGTATAACCGACTGCCTGAGGTCGCGGGTTCGATTCCCGCACAAGTCAAACATTTGTGTGCATGAATGTGTTTGACTTGGTCTGGTTGTTTCTATGTATAATATGTATGTATTTACAAAAATATAGTATATATGTAAATATGTTTATCTATTGTCTAGTACCCATAGTACAAGCTCTGCTTAGTTTGAGCTAGATGGTGTTGTGGGTATGTGTAGAATTTTATATTATATTATAGTAGAATAATAAAATAGTTACAAAATAGTACTCCAACTCGACATAGGCTTTTAACAAACAATATGAATTTAACTGTGTTCGCCTCCACGTAAAGCATCCTCAAAACTGTTTAGCAATAAATAAGAAAATAGTTCTTTATATATTTTTCTGACACTGTAACATTGCATGTCAACTGTTTGCACCTTTGAATTCCAGACGCGTAACCGAAACGCTCCATCTATAGAGCGACATATTTAAATATATAGGTATATTTTAAATTATATTTGACATATTTTTATATTCATATTTTTTTGACATCAATATTACGTATTCTGAATGTCAATTTCTATAAAGAAAATATGTTTATTTATGTAAATATGTATTCTATGGTTAGTATACTACAGATTAGTTGTTATGGCTTTAAAATATTAGTAGGCATATCCAATTAACGTTGGAAATAAATTTTATGGCATATTATAGATCTCGTAAAACATAAATAATATAAGAAGCTAAACTTAAAATAACAAACTATTTATAACCACCGAATATTAATATTGAATTGAAGAATGAAATTAATATTAAAATAGAGTTTATTAATACTTCACTCAATTCTATTAGAACACGGAAATCTCTTTACTCTACACAAAACTCAACTTCTCTTCAAACTCACTGTTATTTGGCTAGCTATTATGATGGCTAGCAAGCATATGGCGCGCCTTATGGTAAATGGTCATGGAAACTTACGATCACTTGCAATAGCCTTGTGCAATAGTGATAACACATTGCTCATGCCTATTATATGGAAAATAAATCTCATCTTTATTTCAATTGCTCTAGAAAAATCTATATGCCGATAGTCTAGTAGAAAGTCGTCGCTGGTTGTCGTAACGGCCATCAAGACGCGTGCGTACACATTTCTATGCCTGTGACCGCGGTTTTATATATAATGTCGTTCGTATCACGCATGCGTCAGCAAAGCGAAGCTTGACACCCGCCGGCGGCAGCGCGTTCCCGCCCCGCTGCCGCCGGCTGTGTGAACGCTCTCATACAATTCGGTACATTACAACACAGGCGGGACACGCGCACGCCCCGCTCACGTCGGCTGTTTGACCGCGCCTTTATTAATTTGCCGATAAGGTATTCTACAGTGATGTCGTAGAATAATGTGTAAGATATATTGTTGTCTTACATTAAGCACGTTACAGGCCTTATATAATTCTGTAGTTGGAAACAAGATTGGTCGAAATGTAGTGACTTTAAGTATTGCTCTGTGCGCGATCTCTAGAGGTTTTAAAGTTGTTTTCGCAGCACCTCCCCAGCAAGAAATACAATAAATTAGGAGCGATTGGCACAGTGCAAAGTACACATTTCGAACAATTGTAGTGTTTGCTACATGTCGTAACGTTTTAAAGATGAAAATCAACTTGCGAATACGCCCGGATAAGATGTTAATATGGGATTTAAAGTTTAAGTGCTTATCAAGAATAACGCCAAGATATTTAATCTGCATAACAGATGTTAGAGGTGGGCACTGGCAGTTTTGTAGTGAAAGAGAAGAACAGGAGTGAGCTTTTATGGTCAAGGGGATTTTGGGTTGGGATATTGAGGTGAGTGAAAAAGTCATAAAGTTAGTTTTGTTGGTGTTTAGGGTAAGGCTGTGACTGAAGAGCCATCTTAGAGCAGAATTGAATCCATCCTGAGCGGTCGCTTGAAGTTCCGGCCATGAATTGGAGCAAAATGTAAGGGCGGTATCATCAGCAAAGGAAACAATTCTAGCATTAGGTATATTGAGGTTGCAAAGGTCGTTGATAAATACAAGAAATAAAGTTGGGCCTAGTATACTGCCTTGGGGCACGCTGTATTGGATGGGAAGCACGTCACTGTGGTAGTTATCTATGGTAACAATTTGTGAACGATTTATAAGATAACTTTTGAATAAATTGAGTGTTCCTCCTCGGACACCCACACCTTCTAACTTGATCAAAAGGGTTGAAATGGGAACTGTGTCGAATGCTTTTGCCAAATCTAGGAATATAGTTAAAACTTTCTTATGTTTATCTAGATTGTCTACTGTATGGTCGACCAAGTCATGAACTGCGTCACAAGTAGATTTGTTTCGTCGAAAACCAAATTGGTGTGGTGATAGAATATTATATTATTAAGCCAGCTGAGATTTAGGCCCCGTGTAACAGTGGGCAACCCTATTGCCGTATACCGGGTACAATTCTAAGCTTCGTGCTGCTACAAAATTCTAATTCAAATTTATTATAAATATACTAATAATAATAATAATAATAATAAAGTACATGTAAGCGTTGTCGTTGACACGCCCCTTTTAATCCATGAACAAAATATTGCCTCCATCTGTGTACAAGGCGCGTTCCAGTACACGAGAACATCAGTTCGCTCAGTTGGAAGACGTAGTCATTGAAGCCCAGGATACTCAATACTCAATACTCAATACTCAATTGTTTATTGCGTTCCACAATGTAGGCTTAGGTGGTAACTTAAATCGGGCACGCCACGATCGTGGCGGTAAGTCCCGTTTTTGAGGAGTGGCTGGAGAGGCGGCATGGCGCCCTCACCTTCCGGCTGACACAGGTTCTAACTGGCCACGGTTGTTTTGGCCAGTTCCTGTGTCGTATACGCCGGCAAGAGACGCCCGGTTGTCACCACTGCGGCGACTGCCGTGACGTTGTTGAGGACACGGCGCTGCACACTTTGGCGGTTTGCCCCGCCTGGGCATCGCAGCGCCGTGATTTGATCGCGGCAGTCGGATCGGTTGCCCTCTCGCTCCCGGCCGTAGTTCAGTCTATGGTCCGGAGTGAGAGGTCATGGAACGCCGTCGCCTCCTTCTGTGAGGAAGTAATTTCCATCAAGGAGGCGGCGGAGCGGGAGAGGGAGCGTTTAAACCCTCTCCCCAACCGCAGAGCCGGGCGCCGGAGGGCGCGCGATGACCTCCAGCCACCCTGAGGTTTGACCTGGGGGTGGCGGGCTTTGTGGGCCTGCCCGTCATCCGTTCAGCACCAGGTCCGAGAGGCGGCGTGCGTGTTCCCACGCGCGCCTCTGTTTCGTGTCCGTCTCCGCCTTTAGGGGGAGACAGTAGAATTTTATTTTGAGTACCTATCTTGGGTAGGTCTTATTGCGTAGGGGCCTGCCGTTTCATACGGCGGGCCGGAACCTCGGCGGGGTCGCGACCGTATGCGAAAGTGATTCGCGCGGCCCCGTCGATAGTGGTTTTGTCGAGGAACACCGTGGTAGGTTTAGTCGGTATTCCGGGAGGTACATTATCTTTTTAACATCTTAGTTTACCCCGGCGAGTCCGACATAATCCCTCCGCCCGCCCCCGCGGAGGGATATGCGTCATTGCATTCCCCCACGTAAAAAAAAAAAAAAAAAGGTGGTAACTTAAATAATATGACAGATCATTATGGACCCTGTCGGGCACAGCAACGTAAAAGAGAGGAAACATAAACTATTCAGATAGGTACAATAATATTATATTCTATAGATAACTTAATTTCTTAATAAATATCAATGTATATTTTGTATTAGTAAATTGCCGAGTTATACACTGAATTGCACATTTTTATTCTTAATTATTTAATAAACTATAATTAAATGAGAGATTTAATAAATTAAATGGATTAAAAAATTAATAAATTAAATACCTAGATATATTTCAATAAATATTGGCATATATATTATTAATAAGTATATTAAAATTGTGTGTAAATTGTATTATTAAAATTGTAATTACATCATCAATCTATTAAACTAATATCACATTTATTGTTTTCTACTATGTAGTATAATTGTATTATAGTATTAAATTATAATTGTATTATTTAAATTGTTATACAAGTCAAGTATATTATTTATAATATGTATTATGTTATTTATTTTATTAATAAGTGTATTATTTTCGTAGTCTGTCAGCATTATTATTATATTGCTTTTATATAATATTTATTATTTTGTTGTTACAAATTACATTAATCGAGATAATTATTAGATTTGAACTTATTTAATTTATTTTAATTATGGAGAAATTTTATCATTTTGGAATTCATTTACGGTATAGTAACATTTATTGATTAGGAATGACTTTGTTTTATTTATGAATTGTTTCAATTTATGTTCATTTTTAATTGCCTCCGGTAGTTTATTATAAAGTTTTATAGACATGACATAAGGACTTGTTGAATGTATATTTAGTTTAGACGTTGGTAGATTTAGTCTCTTTTTGTGTCGTAGTGAATATTTTAATTGTTTATCTTCTCTTTTTGTGTAAAAATCTTGGTGTTTCCTTACAAATTTACAACATTCCAGTATGTATATGCAAGGAAGAGTTAAGATGTCATGTACTTTAAAATATGGCTTGCAGCTGTCAGTTACTTCTATGTTGAGTAGAATACGTACAAGTTTTTTTTGTAGTAAAAATAGTGAAGGTGCGTCCATGCTATTTCCCCATAGTGTAACTCCGTAACAAAGCCACGAGTATGCATACGCGTAATAAGTGGCAAGTGCTGTTTTAAAGTTTGTTGATTTTTTAATTTCGCGAAGAGCATACGAAAATTTTGAGATTTTACTTCTGACTTTTTGTACGTGGGCTTTCCAGTTTACATTAGTATCTATGACTAAACCCAGCAGATTAAATTCATGTACAGTGTCAATTTTGGTGTTATTGTATGAAAAGGATATATTGAGAGGCTTTTTTTGGTGTGGATGGAATGTAATAATTTTTGTTTTAGGATAGTTTATCTCATGGATGTTACTAGTGCAGTCCGTTCATTATCAAATTGGCAGTCTCCAGGTCCGGACGGGCTGCATAACTTCTGGTTGAAGTGGCTACGTAGTTCGCATGCTTGCTTGGCATCGCAGTTTCAATCAACCGTAGAATCTGGGTCGTTGCCAGATTTTATGACCACAGGAGTTACGCACCTGCTCCACAAAGCAGGTAGCACTCACGAGCCTGGAAATTATAGACCGATCACCTGCTTACCATCGGTCTATAAGCTTCTTACGTCTATTCTGAGAGCCAAAATTTCAAAACATATTGAAATCAATTCTATTATGTCGGCCTCTCAGAATGGTTGTAGGAAGGGGGCTCGTGGTACGAAGGAATTCCTTCTCATTGATATGGCCATTAGCCAACAGGTTCGCCGTAATCACAAGAGTCTGGTGACATGCTGGATAGATTACAAGAAAGCGTTCGATTCGGTACCGCATACGTGGCTCTTGAGGGTGCTGGAGCTGTATAAAGTAAATACAACTCTGTGCATCTTCTTGAAGTTATGTATGCGGCAATGGAAAACGGCTCTTTACTATCCAGGGTGTCGACAGACCCAGGCGACCAGCGAGCTAATACAGATTAAGCGAGGTATATTTTAGGGCGACAGTCTGAGTCCTCTGTGGTTTTGCCTAGCGTTTAACCCTCTCAGTACATTACTAGAGGGTTCAGGGCTAGGTTACAGGTTAAAGAGAGGCGGTCAGGTCGTATCACACTTGCTATACATGGATGATTTAAAGCTGTTTGCCCGCACTGATTCACATTTGATAGACTGACTAAGAGTAACTGATTGCTTTAGTAAATCTATCAACATGGAGTTTGGTGTGGATAAATGTGCAGTCATGCATGTAAAGGAAGGAAGGATGGTGGAATCTGAGAGCATTGAACTTTCAGATTCCATTAACCTAAGATCGCTTCTCATTACTGATACCTACAAATACTTGGGTATGTCACAAGCCTTAGGTATAAATGAAGCGGACATGAAACAATCGTTGAAGGAGCGCTTTTTTGGTCGCCTGAGAAAAATACTTAACAGTTTTTTATCAGGCGGCAACAAGGTGCGCGCTTTTAACGGTTGGGTCATGCCGCTTCTTTTATACTCCTTTGGCATACTTAAGTGGACTCAGACTGAGTTAGATACCCTGGACAGGAAGGTCCGTACACTGTTGACGGCATACCGAATGCATCATCCTCGTTCGTCTGTGATGAGGTTGTACATCCCGCGGAAATGTGGGGGTCGAGGTTTTCTAAATGCCAAAACCCTCCATAATCGTGAGGTGTGCAACCTTAGAGAATATTTCCTTCAAGCGAACGTGGATATGCATCGTGATGTTATCGCAGTGGATAACGGACTTACCCCGCTTAATCTGGCTAAAGAGAACTGGCGCATCCCTATAGTACTAAGCATTGACGACCGCAAGAGTGCATGGCAGAGCAAGGAGCTTCACGGTAGGTTCTACAAGGCCCTATGTGGACCTGATGTAGACGTTCTCGCCTCCGTGAACTGGCTCCTCTTTGGGGAAACCGAAGGGTTTGTCTGTGCAATTATGGACGAAGTTATCAAGACGAATAACTACCGGAAATATATCCTGAGGGATGGTACGATTGACATATGTCGGGCGTGCCACCAACCCGGTGAATCCCTCAGGCATATAGTTTCCGGTTGTTCTCGTCTTGCTAACGGCGAGTACTTGCACAGACATAACCAAGTAGCCAGAATTATCCATCAGCAACTTGCTCTGAAGTACAAACTTGTAGAGGTCGAGGTGCCTTACTACAGGTATGTAGCGGAACCAGTTCTCGAAAAGGACCATATCACACTGTATTGGGATCGATCTATTATCACAGACAGGACTGTTGTTGCCAACAAGCCTGATATTGTGGTAATAGATCGATCAGAGCGCCGTGCAATGATTGTCGATATTACCATCCCTCATGATGGCAACCTCGTGAAAGCTGAGAAGGAAAAAGAACTAAAATACCTTTACTTAGCACACGAGGTTGTCGATATGTGGGATGTGGACTCGGCAATCATTGTACCGATAATCGTTACGGTAAACGGTCTAATAGCCAAGAGCCTCGACCAACATCTTAAGAGGCTCGCGTTAGGTGCTTGGGTCAGATGCAGAAGGCGGTTCTCCTCGATACGGCACGCATAGTGAGGAGATTCCTCTCTCTGGACCCCTAACCACCGACAGCTTGGGCATCCATAATTTTTATATTTTTAAATGTGTTTTTTTATAATTATATATTTTTAAATGTAATTTTTATTGATAATTAATGAATAATAATAATAATAATTATTTAATTTCTCTTCCACAAAGGTAACTTAACTTAACTTTTCAAATAATAGACTCATAAAATTCTTCAACAAATATAACATAATCTCACATAATCAATATGGTTTTAGACGGGGTATGTCTACAGAAGATGCCGTTTCTGCCTTAAGCACTTTAATAACTTCTAAGCTGGATCAAGGAACTAAATGCCTAACTGTTTTTATTGATTTAAAAAAAGCTTTTGACACCGTCTCTGTTCCAATTCTTGTCACCAAGCTAGAAAATCTAGGAATAAGAGGAATCCCACTAGCATTTCTTAAAAATTACCTTTCTGGTAGAACACAAAGGGTTAAAATAGATTCTTACACTAGTGAAGAGGTGGAAGTCTTGTTTGGTGTTCCACAAGGCAGTGTCCTGGGTCCAACGCTGTTCTTGGCATATATAAACGACCTCTGCAACCTTAAAGTTAATAATGGAGATATTTTTTCTTATGCGGATGACACAGCTGTTGTCTTCCATGGAGATAATTGGTCTGATGTCAGACGCAATACTGAACGTGGCTTGGCTAAAATTGCTGATTGGCTTGGTGGCAACCTACTCACATTAAATTCATCAAAAACTAATTATCTTTGCTTTAGCATCACTAAACGATCACAACCTACTGACGATTTTAGCATCAGAGTGCACTCATGTGACATGATACCAAATAATAGCTGTTCTTGTCCTACTATCAATAAACTCACAAACACTAAGTATTTAGGAGTTATAATTGATCATCGATTATCTTGGTTTCCCCATCTGGAGTACATGAATGGAAGAATTAGAAAACTAATTTGGATATTTAAGACACTGAGACATGTAGCTCCAACTAACCTAATCAAAAATGATGGTTCACAAAGAAACGTTTTGAATGAAATTTACGTTGCTCTCGCTCAATCTGTACTGACGTACTGCATCCCCGTATGGGGAGGTGCAGTTAAATCCAAGTTTATAGATCTAGAACGAGCGCAGCGTGCCTTAATCAAAGTTATATACTTTAAAAATAGGAGGCATTCTACAGAAGATCTTTATAGAATTTGTGATTTGTTGTCTGTCAGAAAACTATATATAACATCTACTGTTCTGAAAAAGCATAAAAATCTACCGTATAACAAAGAGACAACTTTAAAAAGACGCAAGGATAACGTTGCTAAAATACCACAAACAAAAACAAAATTTGCAAACAGACAATATAACAAACTTTCTGCAATATTATATAATAAGATAAATAATAAATTACAAATACATGACAAACATCTTCATGAATGCAAGAAAACACTTATAAGTTGGATTAAACCTGTTACTTATGATGATACTGAACTATTACTAAAAATATAATAAAAACCACACACACACACACACACACACACACACACACACACACACACACACACCACACCACATACACATCACACCATATACACACCACACCACATACACACCACACCCATACACCCACAAATACAAATATATAGATATGTTGATTGTTTTATTAGATTATTAAGTATTGTAATTAATTAATATTAACATTGTACTGAAGTTATGGAAGTGCGGAGTCTCCTAACACAGACAATTTTTTAGTCTAAAAGGAGGCTTCAATCACAATTTAAAGAACACATGTACGGTTGATGAAATAAACTTTTTGTATTTTTGTATTTGTAACTTAAAACTATCATTAAAATACTATATGTATGTGTGTGTGTGTGTGTTAGTGCGCATATGTGCGTGTGAACGTGTGCGTGCGAGAGCATGTGAGTGTGTATGTGCGGGTGATGAGATATGCCAGATTTTACTTGGGGACGATTAGGAGGTTTTCCGTATACTCGTAATTATTATGTTTTTAAAGATACGAGGTTAGGACTTGCTTACACTTCACTTTTGTCAGAGGATAGATGTTCGCAATAGCATTCATTTTATTGTATAAATAATTGCTAAGAAAAGAGTAGCTTCGATGCGAAAGACTAGTTTTGAAGAATTTTGATGGACATTCTTTAGTTTTATTGCGTTTCTGGGAGTATAAGTTTGGGTTGTAGTGTATGTGGGAATGTTTGCGCAAGATAGTGTGGATCACAAATATTTGCCGAACTGTAAGCACCTCGCACTTTGTATAAAGTTCAGAAGTCGGATAAAAGAAAGGAAGGCAATGTGCTACCTTAAGGACCGCTCTTTGCGCGCGTTCTAAATTAATCATATGGATTTTAGAGACCCCACCCCATGTAGTGATACAATATGTTAGTAACGACTGACATAAGGAAAGGTACACAGTCCTGAGAATTGTCGTGTCAGCAACGTGTCGGAGGTTTTTAAATATATAAATAAGCTTTCTTATACGTTTAGTCAGCAGATTGATGTGTATGCTAAAGGACAAGTGTTTGTCAATAATTACACCAAGATACTTGACTGAGTCAGCGCTTTCAATTTTAGGGTATGTGCAAGTAATATATGAGTCATTGTTGCATGAATGGGCTGTAATGTTTAGAGATGAATCGAGTTTGTGATGTGTATGTGAGAGGGAGAATGTGATGTATTTGGTTTTGTCTGTATTTAATGTGAGTAAGTTGTCGTTGAGCCAACTTTTCACCTGTGTGAAACCAATTTGCGCAAAGTGAAATACCTCCTCCCAAGTATCACCATAGAAAAGAAGTGCTGTATCATCCGCAAATGTGATAATGTTACCATTTGATAGCTTTAGTTGACAGAGGTCATTAATGAAAATTAAAAAGAGGGTAGGCCCCAAAATACTCCCTTGAGGAATACCAATGTTAACGCCACATTCATCACTTATCCACTCCTCGACTTTGACACATTGAACTCGGTTTTTCAGGTAGCTACGGAATAGTTCCAGTTGAGTACCACGAATTCCAAGTCGTTCGAGTTTTTTCAACAAGAGTGGCGCAGAGACGGTGTTAAAAGCCTTCGCCAAGTCTAGAAATATCGTAAGAACTTTTTTCTTATCATCAAGCTTGGTGACTATAGTATCCGTGAGTTGATGAACTGCATCAGTACTCGATCTGCCATTACGAAAACCGTATTGATTATCCGACAAAAGCTTTTTTGACTCTAGGAATTTAGATAATTGTTTATTAATAAGCTTTTCGATGATCTTTGATAGAGTTGGCAGAATCGATATTGGACGGTAATTATTGACACAGTCTCTACTACCACTCTTGTGAATTGGATGAACAAGTGACTTTTTCAGTTCCGTGGGAAATATTCCCGTGGACAGGCAAGTATTACATATATGCACTATGGGCTCCACTAACAAACATGAATATCTTTTCAATATGCTACCAGGAATATCACGAATCCTTAATGCGCAATCAGTTTTGAGGGAGGATATGATAGCTGTTATCTCTTGAATGTCAGTGGGAAGTATGACAAATGAAAAGTGGCTAGACTGCAGTAAAGGTGAGTTAGAGGCGGTGGGGTTAGCACTTATGATAGACTTAACCAATGACAAACCTATGTTCACGAAAAACTGATTAACCCTATTAACAGATTTAATTGGATTATTTCTATCAATTAAATCTATGGAAGGAGTTTTCTGACCGTTGGAGCTTGTTATTGATTTGATTTTGTTCCATATCTTTTTTGTGTTGCCTCCACATTTAGCGAGTTCAACCTTGTCATATTCTTGTTTAACTTTTTTTAAAGTATTATTACAAAAGTTACGGTACCGTGTATAGATGATTTTATTGTTGAGAGTTGGAAGATGCTTATATTTAAGATGTAGATTGTCCCGGTTGCGCATGCATCGCAGTAATCCTGGTGTAATCCACGGTTTAATTATACGCTTACGTCTTGGGATAGTAATGTTTATAGAACAGTTACTTATGGTGCTGTTAAGAGTGTTAAGGAAAAAAGAAACCGCGTCATTAGGACAATCTAGCGAATAGATGTAATCAAAGTTCAATAATCTAAGTTTCTCGTCAAGGGATGCATAATCTATGCGTTTGATTATTTTATTATGACAGCGTGAGGGAGAACTGTGGCAGGGACTAATAATGATACTATAGTGGTCGGTTAGAGTTGTATGCGCGACTAAACTTTTACTGGAAGCTCTGTTTTGACTATTGCGTGGTCAAGACAAGTCTGTGAATGTGTAGGAATATAGTATGCTGGCAGCATACCATGTGAAGCTAGAAGATTAAGATAAATTTCAGCTCTTGTATCTGATGTTGCTGTCGATATGTCAATATTTATATCACCTGTAAGAAGTATGTTTCTGTAAGATGAGAGTGTTATTAGTATATTGTTTAACGATTCAATGAATTTAGTAATGTCCCTTAAAGCGGGAGAACGATATATGCAGAGTATCACAGTTTGGGTATCGCATTTAACTATCAAGCAGTTAGCATCTGCTAAAGAGGGTTCATATACGGTATAGTTATGGGTAGATTTATAATATACAATGACACCCTCGTTCTGTGTGGTGACATTTTTAGTACGAACTGAATGGTAGCCAGTCATAAGGGGTATAAACTGATTGTGTGCAATCCAACACTCAGTGAGAATTATTAGATCCCAGTCAATCCCTGACCGTGCAATAAGAGTCTGTAATCCGGTAAAGTTTTTGTGAATACTTCTTATGTTTTGTGCAATCATATTCAAGGATTTCTTACTAGCATATATTAATTCAGAACAGTCATCTATAGCACAGGTACCAGAGTCCGCCACAGTTAAATTATCTAATTCTTTGTTCAGTGATGTTTGAGTGTTATGATCAAACTTTATGGTGTGATATCAATTTTACTATTATGTTTCTCCGAAATATAATATAAACTATAAATTAAATTTATGGTTGGTAGTTGACTATCCCTAATACATGGCCATAGATTATGCAAGATGTGTATAGAAATATGCAGGTAGAAAGATGTGAAGCTTTGTAATGTTATGACTACGGTACTAAGAGTACGTTTTAATAGTGGAGTTGGCATGAGGATTGTGTGATCAGTGAGTGAGGAATATAGTGTTAAGAGTATTGCAACATTAAGAATATAATGAGTAATTTCAGATGTAAGGTGTAGGTGTGCTGTGATTGTGTTGACATACAGTGTAATATAAAACAATGTACTTTCTATAAATAGTTGCACAGTATGATTGATGTAAGTGGCATTACACAAACCATCAAAAGAAAGATAAAAGTAAGCATGCAAAACAAAAACATAAGAATAGCAGATCAACATTACAAATAGTCATATGGCATGCTTTAGTTTATCTATATCCAACTCAGAAGTAATGCGTATCTGAGTAGAATCTACATTTTTTTTTAGGTAAATTATACCGTTAGTTGTCCAACAAAACATGTATCTGTGACTTTTTTGTAATGTTCTTGCTAAATGAAATAGCCTGTGAGATTTTTGCGTGAGAGTCTCGGATACATATATAGGTTTTGGTTGATATTGGGCGTTAACATGTGTGGTATTAAGTTTCGCAGTTATAGTTTTAGACTGATTAAATTTCTTAACACTCTTAATAAACTTCTCTTTCAATAGCACGGACGTAAAGTCAACGATAATCGGGCTTGTGTTGTCCTTGGCGTTTGTCCTGTAAATATCCCTAATGCTTGTGTTATCAATATTGACATCCAGAGTAGTTCCTAAACTTTCAACAATTCCGCACAGGTTCTCCTTTGATTCCTTGTCCATCTTTGGGATATTTCGAATTTCGATTCCTGATGAGCGCGTCTTACGCTCTGCTGCTTCGAGCTTATCTTCGAGTAGTTTTATTGTTTTCTTATGTTCTCTGCGTTCTGCTTTTAGGGTGCTCATTTCCTTCAGAAAGTCATCATATTTGCCTGACATTAGTATTACACTATCTTTTAGTTCATTGTTTTGCAACGATAGTTTGTTTATTGTGCATTGGAGGTCTTCGAAACGTTTCTCCTGCTCACGGGAAAATTTTGTAAACATTTCTTGCATCATTGAAGGCATGTTTATATCTTCCTCAGCCAACTTTTTTTTTTTACGCTCAGTAATATTCAATGTCAATTCGTGCAAGTCAGGCGCCGATTCACAATGGTATAGTAGAGAATCGTTTGTAGTAATACGTAGCAAGTTAGAGCTATGGGAAGTAGCAGTCGCCGGCTCAGCTAAGGTTGTTAGCTTGACAGGTGATGCCGGAGGCGTTCTGTTTATAGGCATAGTGACTCAACTGATTTGCTGTCAAGTAGGTTAATGCAAATTGTCACAACAACTGGTACCCCACAGTGCAACGCTATATTATGATAAAATCTATTGTCTGTGGTTAGTTTCTTCTTGTATATTGTTTAGAATTGCTAACAATTTTAAATAGATTAACAATGTGTGTAAGAAAAATTTACTGAGAATTACTTGTAAGAAAAATTTAGTAACTGCCTCGGTGGTGCAGTAGTAGTGAATGCGACTGCTGTGCATGAGGTATAGGGTTCAAATCCCGGGTTGGGCCAACAAAAAGTTATTGCGATTTTCTTTTAAAAATCTTAATAGCAGCCCGGAGTTAGGAAGTTGGCGGTCGTAGACACACCGTGCCTCGGAAAGCTCGTAAAGCCGTTGGTCCTGCGCCTGATCTCTCTCCGGTCGTGTCGGATTACCGTTTCATCGGATCATGAGAGTTAGAGAACAGAGAGTGCACTTGTGATTGCGCACACACTTGTGCACTATATCACCCGCGCAGCTGGCCAGTCTCCGTTAAGTCTCGCCGTCGTGACCGAAAGACGGTCTGGAGGACATTATTAGCACTTTGCTTGACTTTGCACAGCAGTCGCATACACTACCAAAGTAACTGGGTATTCGTAATTATGATGTTGAGAATTCTTAAATATTAGAAAAATTAAAAAATATATTACCTTGTCTCCGTATAAAAAGTTTAAAGATTGATTATAGTATACCCACTGTAGCGATACACCACACCTGGCTTAGACTAAAACTAGGTACCCTGAATATTTTATCTGATCGACTCAAGTTTAGAAAACGGTTTCAGTACTTTTTTATTAAAAGAATATTGATAAGTAGTGAAGTGGCCCATATTTTGATCAATATCTCAAAATAAATGAAGAAGATATAGCTATGCGTTTTTTTTCTAACTTTTACAGACAGACTATAAACTCGTAGCCTCTCGCAGCTTCGCAGCTTTTTGCAGCTTTGCGTATATTGAAAATTTGATTAAAACGCATCAACGGCTCATTTTATTTGGCATAGTTGTCTTGGGATATTTTCCGAGGCAAAGTCTTTCAGCCGTCTTCATAAAACTTTGGGATTTCTTTTTTTTATAGCCTATAGGTGACATATATAGCTTGCCGTCCTTCTAATAATATGCAGTAGACTGTCTCTATGGTGCAGATTACTGGCTACTGACCGGGGCCAAAAGTGCATGTGTGAGGTAAATACAAAAATATAATCATCAAACACGATTTGATAATTATATTTTTTTCTTTTCTTTAATCTTGATTTGTATGCAAATTTCAAAATAAGAATACTCTTAAGTTTTGTGAAAGAACTATGTTACGTAGGGTGAATTATTTTTTGGCGGTCATTGTTTTTATAATTCAAGTATCACATTTACATTTTACCACCAACGATCTTCTTTCTTTCTTTCTTTTCGTGTAGTTAGTGGCCAACCTGTTGTCAAGAGTTATTCAAGCCGCCCATAGGCCTCTGACATGGCTTAACGACTGCTGTCAATTCGGTAACAACCGGGACCGAAATTTTATGTGCCCTCCGACTATCAACGATGATTTCGAATTAAATTTATAAAAGTAATATATTATTGATCGATATATCAACTACTGAACTATAGAAATGTGAACTCTTCAGTTATACCATGCATTTCAAAACACAACCACATTGTGCCTTAGAACAAAGGCCAATTGCAAAATATAAATCCAATACATCATTCAGAATACGCCAAGCAGATACACTATAGGAGCTCGATTACAAGACAAGAAATTTATCGTCGAAAATGAATTTCATTGTATTCAAAAATCGTTTTTCGTTCCAAACATAAATCACAGGATTAAAAAGCTGAACACGGTAAGGGACCGGGTCAGCAATATATTATCACGAAGAAGGTTGATTGCATATCGAAAACAAGATTGAACTCTTGATAATGTCTCGTGGTGCCATCTGTGGATATCACATTAAATTATACAGCTCTTTCAAAGTACTATTTGCATGTGTATTATTATCATGAAGTTAATATAGTGGTAAATACGTAAATGTAACTATGTCGAGACTGCAATAATGAATTTAAATGACACCTCTTTGACCAAATTGGAATCAGTAGTTTAGGCGATACGGTGGGACATACGTTAAGACAAACATACATACATAGTCTTCTAAAATCATAACTCTTTCGTAAAGTAACAATCCTTTACAATTTAACACAATCTCTAAAAAATGTATCTTTTTACCAAAACAAGCACTTGCATTCGTTGTACACGCGAATATATAATACATGAGGTTGTACATACATAATAAAACAAAACAAAAAGGTTTCACTTCGTTTGCGAGACCAAGGAAAGTTGTTCCAATTCCTAATCTCATTTATTATTAGGTACAAGAGTGAGAATGCAGAATAAGATGGTTTCTTTCGAGAGTATAACACGCAAGCTACGAGTACGCACCTAATGATTTGCCCTCCACGACGTGAGTGTAATTCAGTTTTGCACACATCCAAAACAAGATGACCCTCGCCGACCCTCTCAAATCGATTCGAGTCAATAGAATTCTACCCACATATGTAGCTCAACACGCACTGGTTATACGTGCTTCTGTTTCGGAAACTATAAGTATGTTACCACCACTTTTTATTGCAGAACCGTAAAGTAAACCAGCTAGTCCACAAATTGCCAAACTCGAAAAATGGCAATAAAGTATTGAATTTATACGGCACGGGTACGGATCTTTATCTTACTGTGTATTGCTTTCAGTAATATTTTATATATCTACTGAAATATACGGTATTAACGTTTGTAATACCGAGTGGATTTTACAGCTTGTTTGAAATAAAGAGTAGAGAACATTTTCAAACTTCTAGGCTGAAAAACAAACCGCTAGCTAGTGGAACAATAAACAAGTTTTTCGCAATCGTTCAAAAGTTTTGAACTTCGCCAAATATTGAGCATTATTCTTGGGCATAACAAGTGAAGTTAGCGCAGGTATCCCGCAAGAACTTAGAACTTGGATATAAGAGCAATTTTGTAAATCGCTTCAACGAATACGCATAGCTCGTAACTTAGCAAAAAGTTTGCGCGAACGGTGCTTTAATGGCCATTTAGTGAGAAATTGAACGCGAATGTTCGTGTTGAGAACAGGGGATAAGAAATAAATAGGCTTAACTCAGGTTCGTGTGAACGAATATCTATTACATTTTAAATGGTGGATACTAACAACATCGGCCTGAAGGTCAATAAAGAGGGATTGGAACGTTTATGATGCAAGGAGGAGCACCGTTTGAATGAAAATACATTACACGGCTATCCTATCCGGTTGTAAGCAGTAAAGTCATGTCATTGCTGTCTTTATTAGGGTACTTATGACCTCCGAAAGTGGCAATGTCCAGGGCACTCTGTAGCCTGGACAATACACGCCTGAGTAGATACTTATCCCATTTCACTGTGATTCAATTGAGATTTTTATGACGGATAAAGGCGTATTTATTTATATTTAAAAGCACGGATCAGATCATTATAAAAGATTTTGAAACCCAGCAGATAACCGGTCTCGGTAGGCAGATAATATTATTGATTTCTTGAATAAAATAACTATAACCAGCTGTCTCTATTTTTTTATAATGCATGCAATAAATAGCCAAAAATAATGAGAAGTCACTGGACAATACTCAACTTGAATGTTTTAATTAAGATTTGCCTGTCCTTGAATATATTCCCTAAAACCAGCTCATTAACTCGGTACAACCGCTTTATAATATACATATGTTAATTATCAATATTTTATGGCATATTTAGATTTCTTTCATAAGAATTGCCCATGAAATGTAAATTATAACAGAGGAAAAAATAATCATTTATTTTAACCTTTATATATGTATAGAGAGTCGAAAAACAGGACATGGAGGAATACAACATATTATATTAAACGATAAACATTCAATTCCTCTAACAGGACACATTTATTTGCTATTAAAAATAAGAACAAAAACTTTCTATTTTTTTTTTAAACTTGCTTTGGGCGGCAGTCTTTTCAATTAAAAATACATTTATGCACTGTCATTATTTTATTTACCCAATCGATAAGGTAAATATGTATACGATAATGATAAAATCAAACTCAAACAAACCTGGTATTTGATATTCCAGTTGTATAATTCTTTGCATCGTACCGGCGGGTGTGCGAAAACACAAGAAAGAATTTTCTTTTTTAGTATAGGATCAAATCCCGGAAACGTCTTATAATATAACTTAATATTCCTATGCCTCATACATCCTCATTATTTATTACACAATATAACATTGTGTAGTTTAAATAACTCAGAAATTAAGTTTTAACCTTACATGTATGTACACTTTAGATATAAGTAATACTGTGCTCACTTTTAATTTAAAAGCATACACAGATATATTTGTATGAATGTTTTCATGTAAATGCTTAGTATGTATTTTAGTTGGCGAGCCTTATGTTTAATAAATTCATTATTAATTTTCTGTCGCCTACACTGGTTACTCTTTTTCACATTTTTAATAAATTACGTAAATAGAAACCTGTTCTTCAATGAGATATATTATTTTATCATAGAAAATAAAAATTTCCAGTATATCCTTATATTGATAATTATATAATATACTACATTGATTTAAATATGGACTCCTAACGCTGAAGAATTCTTACGAAAACATACTAGATCAGTTAAAATATTTCAACCTGTCAATTGTTGGTGTACCAGACATAATTAAAAAGTATTATGTATAGAACAAAACGGTGAAGGAAAACATCGTGAGGAAACCTGCATTTCTGAGAGTTCTCCATAATGTTCTTGAAGATATGTGAAGTCTGCCAACCCGCACTAGGCCAGCGTGGTGGACTACGGCCTAACCCTTCTCACACTGAGAAGAGGCCCGTGCCCAGCAGTGGGACAGTTTAATACAGGGCTGATATTATTATTATTATTATTATGTATAGCCGCCGGTGTGCCGCTGCGACTAATATATTTATTTTAGATTTAAATTATCAATTCGTCACTTCAGTATAGTGGCTTGCGAAAAGAACTAATGTCAAATAAATACAGAAAATTCAGCGCTATGTAAAAACTGGCTATAAGCATAGAGATAAGGTAATTTAAATGTCTTTTTTGACACACTAGCTGTTCCAAGTGGTTTCAACTACATTTATGATTACTGTTACTCTGCCGTGGCTCTTAGCTTAATGTTATATAGCTTGTGTTACTTTTAATTAAAATAGTTTTCTAATTGTGATATTTTAGCTCCTTTATTTTAATGATTCGCAACCGTTTCATTCGATAACCACCTATAAAGCGATTTCCATAGTAGTATCGTTAAATATAAATATTTTATAACAGAACAATATCAGCATATTGTGGCAACCGGTACACAAGAATTAAATCCGAATGTAAATCCCAGTAATAACATTTCACGACGGCATGCGCTTGCCTAGCCTATCCAGTCAGTCCCTCTTTTATGTTTCAACTTTAATGTGATACGACATCCAAGTCCGCCATTATAAAAATATCCCAGGGGTTAAAAAGGATAATTAAATTGCGAAAATGTTTTCCAACGTTGTCCGTCCTGGCTTGCATTATTTTTTAAATGAATTCATTTAATTTCACGGTTTGGCTTTAAAAACAATGCGATATTTGGTACACCAAATGTAAGCTAGTACCTAATGGGGTAATAAAGTAATAAAGGATCTATAACTTTACATAAGATACATAGGCATAAGATTATGCAATATTTTTTTAAGTTATACAAGTAAACGTGACATCTTGCTGGAACTTCTAAGAGTTGAAGACAAATCAAGTAGATGTACTGGCAAATTTCGGCCCTCACAAAAACAACGGACAGAAGTTAAATGTACACAGAAAAAAAGTACTTATTTTTATTTATATTTAATTACTGTAAACCGAAAAATCTAAGGTTTAGATATAAATATCACGAAAAAAGGTTACAATTTTCGTACCTACAAAATGGTGTCATTATTATAACCTTTTTTTTTTTTTTTTTTTTTTACGTGGGGGAATGCTATGACGCATAACCCTCCGCGGGCGGGCGGAGGGATTATGTCGGACTCGCCGGGGTAAAAGAAAGATGTTAAAAGACAATGTACCTCCCGGAATACCGACTAAACCTACCACGGTGTTCCTCGACAAAACCACTATCGACGGGGCCGCGCGAATCGCTTTCGCATGCGGTCGCGACCCCGCCGAGGTTACGGCCCGCCGTATGAAACGGCAGGCCACTACACGAAAGACCTACCCAAAATAGGCACTACGTCAGATAAAACCCTACTGTCTCCCTAGAGGGGAGACGGACTCGACACAGAGGCGCGCGTGGGAACACGCACGCCGCCTCTCGGACCTGGTGCTGAACGGATGGCGGGCAGGCCCACAAAGCCCGCCACCCCCAGGTCAAACCTCAGGGTGGCTGGAGGTCATCGCGCGCCCTCCGGCGCCCGGCTCTGCGGTTGGGGAGAGGGTTTAAACGCTCCCTCTCCCGCTCCGCCGCCTCCTTGATGGAAATTACTTCCTCACAGAAGGAGGCGACGGCGTTCCATGACCTCTCACTCCGGACCATAGACTGAACTACGGCCGGGAGCGAGAGGGCAACCGATCCGACTGCCGCGATCAAACCACGGCGCTGCGATGCCCAGGCGGGGCAAACCGCCAAAGTGTGCAGCGCCGTGTCCTCAACAACGTCGCGGCAGTAGCCGCAGTGGTGACAACCGGGCGTCTCTTGCCGGCGTATACGACACAGGAACCGGCCAAAACAACCGTGGCCAGTTAGAACCTGTGTCAGCCGGAAGGTGAGGGCGCCATGCCGCCTCTCCAGCCACTCCTCAAAAACGGGACTTACCGCCACGATCGTGGCGTGCCCGGTCATTATTATAACCTAAAATTACACATATAAACTAAAATATCATATATATATATTAATATACTTTTTTTTATATAATATATCAGTTGTATGTTTTTAGCAGTAATTTGATTACATTTTCACTCTTGTCCGCGATGGGCCTGACGAACTAAGGGACGTCTCCTTTATGTATACACTCTTTGGGTTAAAGGAGACTGACCTCTTAAAAAATATGGAAGTTGGTCCAAGTGCTGCCAACACTGACATATAGTGCATAATCCTTAGACTAATACTAGTCTGTAACCCAAAGCACATCAAAATATTTCCAAGAATTTAAAAAAAAATATTGGTTCGGATTTTTAACTGAGCATAAATCATAATTAACTAATATTGTCTTCTGTTTACGCATGTTGCATTTATTCTGCGTAAATAGAAACACCAATGATTAAATTATGTTCGGGTACTTTGAAATAACTACACTGGAACATTAAGACAACTACCATCTTAGTCTCCCCGTGACCATGGCTGCTGAAAAGCAACCGAAACGTCGGGGAAAGTGTAAACTTAAATATAAATAGTTTTAATAATTGAATTAGCTTCACAATTAGTAAACTTTAACAGTAGTAGTATGTAGTGTAATAGTTTCTAAATTGTCAAATAAACAACGCGATAAAATCCGTTTATAGTAGTTTAATTTCAATCTTATTTAACTACTTATGGGACGGCAAATCGGCACAATCAGGGAGAGGTGAGACGCAGAACTCACTGCTTAACGTGCCTTCCGAAGCACGGGGCTGAAACACCGCCAACTTCCAGACTCTGGGCTGTTATTAGCAATTAGGAAAACCTAATCTTAAACTAACACTTTTTGGCTCGACTCGGGATTAAAACCCAAGACCTTATGCACGGCAGTCGCACATACTACCACTGCACCACCGAAGCCTGCGTTAGCTATTTATCAATCGACATAATCGTTGTCGAGAATAATTCTATTGAGAGTTATTTCTCAGGGAAGGCAGGGCGCATAACAACGTCTTGGTGCCTAGCGTACCCTAAATACCAAACTACGCACATAACCTGGGCACACCTGCCATTGTTCTTCGTCCATTAAAAGAAGAGCAGAAATATGGTTTGATTCAATCTACTCCATGATTATCCTCGTCAATTAAAATATAGCTATGGTAGATTTTAGGGGACGTGTGTCTACTCTTTGTGTGCGCTCGTATAAGTTGGACATTATTGCAAGGCATCGAAAAATCTGAGAGGTCATTAAGCTGGCTGTTATATTTTTGTATAATTAATGACACAGTGATGCGTACATATTCGCTGTAATAGCTTGGCGCCAGTTTAATTTGGTTGGTTTCTTCAGCGTATAGAGTCAACTCCTTCGGTGTTAACACAGGAAATGCAGCAACATTATCCTCCATTAAACTTGGTTCTACTTCGGTTTAGCCTTCTTTGATCTACATAATCTGCCAAGTGATTGGCAACATTCCGCCGCTACCTGGCTACATTAATAAAAGGGGGCATGAGGGCTATCTAAAATATCAACGTAGAAAGTATTTGTCATAGCTGCAGCGATTCTGAGGTCTGTAAAAAAGTGGTTCATGGCATAATTACAAACTTGCCAGAATAAATGCCGAGTGGTTGAGAAATATGAAACAAAAAAGCGCACAGTACACAACGGTTCACGTCACGAGTGATGTTAGACTGCGCGAAGTACGATGCAAAACAGCGGCGCGTGCGCAACGTAGGTATAGACGAGCAACACGTGCGCGAGAGCGACACACATATGAATGCAGACAATTGTTTTTGTATGTAAATGTTTCAAAAAACCTGGAAAAATGTAATAGAAGCTTAAAATAAGACTTGTAATTTCTCAGTCACCCAGGCGGGAATATGTTTTTTTTTTTTATCTAGGTTGGTATTACTTTAGGGGAAAAAATAAAAGTATTTTCACTTCTGGGCAACACTTGGGCCAGACCTGGTCAGTCTCCTTTCTATGACGATCGTAAATTGTAGAATGGAAATCCCACGACCAATAGTCTGTGATTACCGACAGTAAGCAAGCACAGAGTACGAAATACTTACTACGCTTCTATTAAACACAAAAGTCATTATAATATTCATTCGGATTATAAGTATAATGGTGCCGAACGCAGACAGCTCTGCTCTGAGTCTGTTCGAAACTATTCTTTGGCCTGTGCAGAAAAATTTGATACGCTTGGTATACCGTATATATACCCCTTTCGTTGTCCCGTGGAAGACCCAATAGATTTTTTATATATCACAACAAGTGATGAATTTGATTAATCGAACTAGAAACCTCAAAGAATATGTAATTCAGTATTATTAGGTAAATCTCAGAAACTGAAATGCCACATAGTACGAGGCAAAAGATTCCCTATTATGTGATAAAGTTTGAGTAAAACTAATCATAGCCTAACATATAACTTAGATACTTACTCAAAGATTATGCATTTAAGATTTTCTTTTTATGATATTCTGCAATAAGTTTCAGACCATGTCAATACTGTAACGAATACAGGGAGAGAGAGAAATTGCATTTAAATTTATTATAAGTCTCACATCAACTCAAATACCACGTGTTAGGTTAAATAGCATCTTCTTTAACTTTTGACCAAAAAAATATATACAAAGACCCGTTATTTGTGTACACATGTTGAGCATAAGCATACCACAGACTTAAAGGCCCAAAAGAAATGTCTAAGGGCTATATGTAAATTAAAAACAGCAGATAGTTGTCGACCCTTCTTAATCACATTAAATATTCTGAGTCTACCGTGTATATATGTATGTATATTATATTTCGGAAACTGCTTTGTTTGTAAAAAAGAATTTACATATGTTTGAGAATTTGAAAAGTAGAAGAAACAATTTAGAGATAGTGTGCCATCCAATACAACAACGTATTTTAATAAGTGTGTTTTGTATGGCTCCCAGAATATATAACCATTTACCAAAACTAATACTAAATGAACAAAATATTAAAATATTCAAAAATAAGTTAAAAAAGCTATTGTTAGAAAAATGTTATTACTCTGTAAGTAAATATTTATGTGATAAACTATAATTATAATTTGAATAGAATACAGTTTGCAAGTAGTTTTAAGTATTATGTGTAATTGCATGCCTTAAGGCAAAATACATATAACGTTGCCTAACTATCTATATAAATACTTAACATCCCATGTTATATACCTGTATTTGCAATTGGAATAATAAATAAATAAAAAGCTTACCGGAAATGTTTATTTTATCATTATTGTTATATTTGTTGAATTATGCTGGTCTTAATTGATTTGTAAACATTATCAAAATGGAAGATACTTTTGGTATTATTAGTCTAAAATACCGGTGCGAAAAGCGTTTGTATTTTACGTGCCTTCATTCGTTTTTATTGTGTTTTACCTGGTGAGTAAAGACCATAGGTCTTCTTTTGATATTCGTTTTCTTTAACCTATACTACCTTTTTATCCATGCTTGGCATCCGGTGAGCGATTATTCTTGTATTACAAACGATCATAGGATACAGTAACTCATTACTGTTAGGCGGGCCATATGCCTGTATACGTATATCGTGTCGAAGATATAAATAAAAAAGACTATTGCCACGGTCGACCAAAACAATAGTCTTTTTAATAGCCCCAGCAAATTTAATTATTTTCTTAATATATATAAAGTATATTCTTTTAACTACGGTAAACAATTCAAATTAATTTGTTTGTAAAGTAGGCAAGAGTCTAGCATTAAAATCTCGGATTTAATACTAAGCTCTGTGAGCCGTTTATGAGCCAGCGCGTATTTCTTAAAACAATTAATGTTATGCCTCAGGAACGTAATACAACGAGAAGTTTTCACTACGGCTTAACATAGCTGTCGTTTCCTCAGAGGATTAGCCAAACTACTTTGTTAACGTTGCTTCTGCAGTAATATTTGTTGGCAAAGGGTTTAAGCTTAATTGATATAAGCATGAAACCGGTGCCCGTTTCGTAATACTGTACCAAAGAATTTAATTTATAAAGTATTAGTTACCTCTACAGCTTCGTCCGTGTAAAGCCCAAGAGATCTCGAGCCTAAACAATATCCTAGGTGTTAGTTAGCTTAGTGGCGATAACGTAGTCTATCCGTGTGCCAGTTTAGTTTAAATCCGTTGAACAATTAATTGTCGCGCGATTGGGTAGCAAGCATCCAACATTTATAATAAATTTATAATACTAATTAGGATTAGAAAAGACACAACATGGTAGAGAAATATATTAATAAGAAGTAACCAAAATGATCTCTTACGGTCCATGAAATGCTTTTAGATTATTCTTATCTATACATATATTAAGAATTTATTCATTTTAGAAGGAACAAATTTTAAGTAGGGTATAGTTATATATCTTAAACTAGTAATTATGTTTGAAGCATTAAGAATGCATGACGTGGAAAGGTCACATAGCCACTATACAATTTCTTTCAGAGCATTCGAGTCATGATATATGTATTTGACCATATATTCGCTACACAGCTAAATATTAATTCTATAAACAGTATAGAAAATCTGTTCACAAAAAAAAATAGCTTCCAAGGCATTTCTCATTTTCAAATCTCGACCCTTAGTTAAGTCCGGCAAGATTTTTTACACCTCCAACAATACAAGTAATAAAAACAAACTTGTATCATAATTCAAAGGGACCAGTCTCCCGTTGAATAACAATGCGATGAAATTTATTACTCAATGAACAGTGGATTTATATTTCTCATGGCACATCCCCGGAGAGAACTTTGAAAACTCTCCGAAATGATTTGCAGACTCGCCTAAATGTTGGACCAAAGATATATCCGTTTTCTTTATGGACTTCAACTTGTCCTTGTTTCTTAATACAGCTAAATTTAAAATAGACAGTTTTGGAAATAGTAAGCAATGTTTCTACAGAAACACCCACTTCACGTTATTCTTGCCACATGATAATTCGATCTGATTTGAGGAACTGTCGGATATCTTGGTCGATATTATATTCTCTGTCTCGTGTGAATTTGTCGAAATTATATAAATAGTCATTTAATACGCACACAGGTTGCCCCAAAAAAAACAAGCATTACATGGAAGTCCAGATGTAGTGCAGAGCATTATGAATATTTGGCACGTATCTCATTCATTGGTTTCTCTGTGACAAATAATTTCTTGCAATATAAAGAGATACAAAAAATACGTAAGTGGATAACTACTAAAATCGCAGAACACAATATAATTATGTGTAATTCTAATACTCCTAACCCATTGGAGTAACCGAATCACACACTTCTATTCCTGGACTCTTCAATATTTGTAAAACCTTTTATTCCAGAGATTTTTTTCATATTTATTGACAAAAAATTTACTTTATCAATACCATAGCTTAGACCACTCGCTTAAACCAATAGGGTTTTTATGCGAGTGGGAGTTTATATGATATATAAATTAAAATTACAATTTATACTACAATAATTATCAAAGACAGTACGAATCTATCAATATTATTTAACAAATATCTTTTAAGCGTGTTGTTATACGGCTGCTTTGTTACATATTTGTTTACTATATCTTCAGGTCAACTATTTAAGATCTTGGAAAGTATGTATCGACTAACTGTCTTAAATTACTGTTACGGCTATGCATACAAAGTTAGTTCTTGTTCGGATAAAGTATACATCATGTGCTGTAATACTCACCGCCATTTAAGGGTCTTATTATTCGAACAGTTCTTAGCACTTTTGTAGTTTTGCTACAAAATTAATTCTGGCTTTAACAGAGCAATGAAAAATTAATATTGTGGCTTGCTAGCCATCCATGCATTTTTTTTCTAATCTGGTATAATTTCGTGGAGAAATACCGTGAATTCATGAGATACCGCTATATCGGAATCGCTCCTGTACTATACAATTAAGCTTTGGTTTAACAAGCATACTAATTAATTAATATGCTTGTTAAGCCAAATGTATTGTGTAATTTTACCGCAGAACTGGGCGCCGAAGGGCGATAGACGAACTCCAGCCACCATAAGGCTGTACTTAGGGCTGGTGGGCTTCGTGGGCCTGCCCACCACCCGATCAGTTGCAGGTCCAAGAGGTGGCGTGCGTGTTCCCACGCGCACCTCTCATTTGTGTAGTCTTAAGTCGTAGAGATGAAATGTATTTTCTAATAAGGAAAGGTAGTATTGTGTAGTGGCCTGCCGTTTCATACGGCGGGCCGCAGTCACGATAGCGTGTCTGTGATGAAGTTATTTGCTCGGCCCGACCCCGTCATCTCTGGTTATGTTGGGGAACAACATGCTAGGTTTAGTCGGTACGACCGGGATATCGTCATCTTTCGACGGATGAGCCCGACATAACCTCTCCGTCGTTCCGCGGGGAGGTATGCGTCAATGCATTCCATCTATCAGATAACGCCATAACCCCAAATAAAATTAACTATACTCAAATGCAAATATCGCTTTGCTTAAAGGTAATAAAATTTAAAGATAATGAATCTGCATCAAAAGTGGTGACATTGTCTAAAAGTTTGAATGATAGACACTTTTGTAACTATGAACATTAAACCCTAAATATTATTAAGGTTATGAGCATTGTCATTTAACGTGGCAATGCTGACTATAACTGCGGAGCAACGCCAGGTCGCCGGCTAAAGGATTGACTTTTACTTCTTCAACCCATTTTTATATTTTGTATTCAAGTAAGTAGGTTAGGTTAGGTTATGTTAGTAACTTTACTTATTTTTAAGTAATACGTAACCTATGTTACTCGGCGATAATACATCTTTCTAAAGGAGATATAATTTTTAAAATTGGTTGAATTATTTTTGAGTTAAATTATTACAAACGAAAAATCAAATCTTACCTCTTTATAATTTTAGTATAGAAGTATTTATACTGCATTGCATGCTTTTCTGGATGAACGATTCTTCTCATCTGCGACTATTCTGAAGCTTCTGCCCCTCTTATAGCTGCCTGTCACTGGGCTTGTTCTTCTAAATGGAACTGCAATTGTAGGGGTGTCTCGTAGCTTTTAAAGCTCTCTATGGATGAATTTGTTCATTTAAAAGGCATTGCGTTTGAAAGAGCGTTCCATTAGCTCACAAGACTCTGTGGCGTTTGGCTTGTTACTCCAACCACAATTGTGTTTAAAGGAGCGTCTCCCCGCTCTTATGAAGCCTGGTGGGTGGTCCTTCAGTTTTTCCTGGCTTTGAGAAAGTGTCTCATCAGCTCTTAAAGTAGCTTGTCGCTGCCTCCTTAATTCAGCATAAACGGATGATTTTTGGGATCAAGCAATTTCTGCTGCCAGTGCCCGCGATGAACTCCTAGATTAGTTAAAATTACGTTTGCGAGGTATGCCAAAAAACAGTAATACAGGTTAGGTAGTAACCTAAAAATTATAATCGGAAGATAATTAGCCTAAAAATTATAAATGATTTACTATTGCTTAAAGAAAAAGAACAATATAAACTGACAACAATAACAAGATTATTAGAATAGTAGTAACAGATAAATAAACGGTTACAAATCAATATTTGTAAGCAATGTGACTTTTTAAACAAACACATATTAAATAAATAAATTACTCCTTAAAATAACGGTTCAATTGATTTAGTAATCGTTATTGTTGTATTTACGTTGATCGTTAGCAGCATTTTATTTTTAAACTGAGTTTTTAGATGAAAAGCCTTATCTAGATTGTTTACCTTTAGTTAAGTACGTAACCAAATGGAGTATAAATGATACTTCGTTTTAAAATATATTTAGCGTCATCTAACGAGTTATTCTAAATATTAGAATACTAAACGTTAAAGGTACTTTAGTATAAAAAATATATTTTTATTTGATTTCAACACTGTATAATACCAAACTTCTTACGAAAACTTTGTCAATTACCTTAGCTTTAGATAAGTGAACAGACAGAGCTTAATTGGCTGCATGTAATTATTTTAAAACAGATGTGCCTAAAATTACTCGGGTATAGATTACTTTCTGCCGGGATACACTTATATATACCCTTTTTCTGTTCTCCAGGCATCACGTTGTAATTTATTCATATCAGTAGACCGAGTTGTAATAGTGGACGACCGTCTAAAAGTTACTTTTTTGTATCCCTCGGGAACAGTAGCTATTTTCTGGATGAAAGATAACCTATGTCTTTTTCTGTACTCCTGACAACGTATGTGCTAAATTTGATGATGATAGGTTCAGTAGTTAGGGCGTGAAAGCGTAACAAACAAATAAACAAACTCACATTCGCATTTATAATATTAGTTAGGATATTTAATCGGATGATACATATTTTATTTTAATTTTGTATTATGTTACTAGTTGATCCGCGTTTTAATATCCGCAGAAAAGAACGAACAACGATGATACAGTGCCACTCGTTATTTCTGAAGTGAATTACATACCCGTAACAGAGACGGATATTGTTGAACGATAAACCTTCAATAGATTTACTTATTATAATACTCACAACAAGATTGGTCTGGACTGGACTGGAGGAATCGAAACAGTCGAAGAATATATTTAACTCGCGCTAGATAGACCTTTATAGGTATACGTGAAATTTGAAATTTATTTTTATTGTTTTAGTAAATATCTTACTTTTATATATGTAGTGTAGAAAAATACATTTCAATAGACTGTATTTCTTTACGACTTAAAGTCACTTTATGTAAATCTAGAATATATTATTTTATGATACGTAAGGTGTAACTCTTATTAATAGAGTAAAACAAACGTGGCTAGAAGGAAGCAGACGTTGACAGAGACCACGAGAAAAGGCAACCTATATTTTTATAATTCATATTATTTTTATACAAATCGATGTTAAAGATAGTCAAGAGTCAAAGGAGAGAAGGAGGTGACAGCGTTTCACGACCTCACGCTCCGGACCATAGACTGAACCATGGCCGGGAACGAGAGAGCAACCATTCCGATTACCGCGATCAACTCACGGCGCTGCAATGCCTAAGCGGAGCATTCCGCCAACGCGTGCAGCGCCATGTCCCCATCAACATCGCGGCAGTCGCCGCAGTGATGTTATCCGGGCGTCTCCTGCCGGTCTATGCGACAGAGGAACTAGCCAAAACAACCGTGGCCAGTCATTACCTGTATCAGCCGAAAGGGAGGGCGCAATTCCTCCTCTTCAGCCACTCTTCTAAAACGAGACCTATCGCCACGATCGTGACGTGCCCGTACATAACATAATATCATATATTTAACCTAACCTACTTTTACGCGAGTGAAGCCGCGGAGAAAAGCTGGTACATAATAATTGTAATCATAAATGACATGAATTTAACTACATTAACAATTTCTATATATATTTCATCACTAATTGATAGCATACCTATCTTGTTTGCTTCATAGTATCCGTATTGCTTATGCTTTTAATAAAAACACGAGATATGACTATCGATGCTAGATGAAACTGCAAACTTAACAAAATACTCACATCAGGTATAAATGATAATAAAAGCGTTAGTTACGCGTTCAATGTTTACATATCACATCAAAACTACAAGTAGGGTAACTTAATTATATAAGTGTAATGTGTACCTCAGAGCATTAGATATAATTATTACATACAACATATTTTTTGTATGTATCTTTGAAGTTTATCTAATATAAGACAATTTTAAACAAAACTTTGTAAGCAGCAGTTGATGATTACTACATTAACAGTGCATTTCCATTTCTACGATTCACATCACCCCGGACCTTGCATCAAAAACTTTAATATTTTTATTTACGGACTAAATTAATGGACCGGATACTACAACTTAAACAACAAGTATTATTAGAAGATCAATTTTATTCATACAGAAATAAAAATCACGTATTATTTTTACCACACGACATCTTTGGATCAAGGAACCGTCTGATATCATCTTCGCTGTATATTTTCTTTCCTACATCATTGTAATTCAAGCCTTCACACACACGGCATAAGCGAGTTGATTCCGTGCCAAAATATCCATGTTCATTGATAACTACGAAATGGTTTCTCCATTGGTGTAAAGATAACAATAAATCATCATCTTCACTTACCTGTATCATAAACTTAGCAAGTTCTTCAAGTTCAGTGATATTATATGCTGCAGAAATATGTAAAAAGGAGTTCGGCGGCAGTATTCGCCTGCAATCACTTAAAGAGGGACCTACGATTATAGGTATAGCACCTTTCATGTAGGCATTGTACCATATTTTCTCCGTTAGGTATTCACGACAGTCTGAATTTTCTATTGCTAAATAGAAAAGATATTCTGATATTATGTCGCAGTCTTTTCTAATATGTCCCGGGCAGCTGAAAAAGAGATAAATAATAGGGAAAAAGTAACTAAGAAAGTATAATTTAGAAGCATGCAGCCAGATAACGTTTTATTGTCCAGTATAGTATATTAAACTGTTCCTAAAATTCAATATGATATCACACACTATGCTGCACGTCTCTATGCTAACGCCAGCGATCCCTGGTTCTTGCGTTATCACACGCTAATACCGACCAATATGTTAATACTTTCATAACTGTACAACAACTAAGTCTACACATATTGTGTAAGTTAAAAGATATATGTATATCGTAAATTAAAATATGATTTAGCAGATATGATACAGAATGTTTTTTTTTGCAATTTTATTTGTATATATGCAACCTATATAGGTTATATATGTCTAGATTATATATTCGGGTACAAATATTATATTGCCTTTGTGACGTTTCGATGCGACTCCATTATAATGGGTTGATAAATTCTAAGCGTTTGGCAAGATCTCCCAAGAGGAAGTATTTTAACGACATCTCTGTAAATAATTATGACAGTGTACACGGGACAAAAAATTGTATGATCCACAAATTGCTGTTACAGGAATTATTTCGACATATTATGCCGGGAGTAATTGGAAACAGCAGGTTTTTGCACCAGTTCCATTACTCAACTAAATTAAATACTTACCGGAATTTAAGTGTCTTGTTGTTTGAACACGAACCATACACGTCCACGGGAATGTACTTCTGTAAGTTTCGTATAAAAGCCATTCGGAATGACATACAATTCGATATCAGAATTGTAGCTAGTACATCACGTCTCTTTCGTTGCCATTTTGGTATAATTTCAGTTACAGCGTTTGTATCAAAAGTTCTAAATACAGGTTCATCAAGTGGCACTGTTCGTCCATAAGTTTTCGGTATATCAGCATCACTCCTGAAATATACGAAATTATGTTTGTGTATAATCTATCCAAAAAAATATTTTGTACTCATTACATTGTTATTATACCATTACTGAATTTTTATCAGAAAATAATTTATGATAATCCTTAAATAATGATTATTGACGCCATGACATATTGAAAAATACTATTGTGACTTTTTTATTATGATTATTACTCTTTATATTATTTCTTGACATTAGTAAATAAAATTCACTAGCATGAGTTATTATAATGATGACATTGTTACTATAATTTTTATTACGATTTGTTAATGAACACTATTAGGTACCTACTATTTATGCTGTCCTAAGAAACTTGTTAATTAACTATACCTACCATAATAATTATTATTGTAAAGTAAATAGTATGTGTATTTTTTATTAATGTTTGCAAGTCTACAAGGCAGAACAAAGAGTTCTAATGTGAATAAATTGTAAGACCACTGTATTAACCTTTGTTCAGCAAATAAAGTGATTCTTATTATTATTATCATGACTACAATGCTTTAATCTGTTGCTCAGTTTATTTATTACTGCACGTTGATTTTCGTTAGGTATTCAGGTAATATATGTATCTGTCGTTTGATCTAAGTTATATCTACGCAATCTACACAGTTATTACTAGCTATCTGTAGTGAACATGTTCGATCCGTTGTGATAGCAGAAAGGAAAGGAAAGGAGTATGAATAATACTGGCACTGCGGCATCGATGGCTTGAGAAGATGACGTCATTCTGTACTGCAACGGGACTGACCAATCAAAGTAACACTCTGAGTAGGTACACAAAGTATAATTCATCGACGAATACAATTAAGCTCAATATGAATTGAGGCAATCACCATATTTTTTAACTTAGCTAAATGCATTGACGCATATTCCTCCACGGGGGCGGGTGGAGGTATTATGTCGGACTCACCCGGGGAAAGATGGCGACATCCCCATCATACCGACTAAACGTGTTCCCTAACATAACCATAGTCGGAGAGACCGTACGAAACATTTTCACATGCAATAGCGCACCCGCCAGATTTCGGCCCACCGTGTGAAATGACGGGCCCCTACATGAAACTACCCTATCCAATAACAAAGCAAATTTTGCCACTTTGTGCGGGGACGAAGACAACACGACAGAAAGGCGCGTGTGGAAACACGCACGCCGCCTCTTGGACCTGGAGCTGATCGGGTGGTGAGCAAGACCAGGAAACCCACCGCTTCCAGGTACTACCTTATACCAGCCATTTGGCGCCCGGTTTTGTGTTTGAGGAGAGGGTTCAAACGCTCCCTCTACCGCTCCGCCACCTCCTTGATGGAAATTACTACCTTACAAAAAGAGGTGACGACATTTCAAGACCTTTCGCTCCGGACTATAGACTGAACCACGGCCGGAAGTGAGAGGGCAATCGTACCGACGGCCGCGATCAACTCACTGCGCTGCATAGCCTAAGCAGACCAATTCGCTAATGTGTGCAGCGCCATGTCAACAACAACATCACGGCAGTCGTCGCAGTGATGACATTTGGGTGTTTTCTGTCGGTCTATTCGACACAGGAACTGGCCAAAACAACTGTGGCCGGTCATTGCCTATGTCAGCCAGAAGTTGAGGGCGCCACGCCGCCTTTCTAGCCACTCCTCAAACACGGGACTTACCGCTACGATCGTGGAGTGCCCGAGGCAACCACCTTATGTTAAGAAAAATTAACCATTTATAACATTATCTAAAAACAAGCACTTTTCTTTCAGCAAACTACTAATTTATTTGTATATTTCCACAAAAGTTACACATTTACACAATATGATAATATTTGAACTAAAAAACAAGCTTATATACCTGTAAGTCATAGACCAGTTGAATATATTTGCTAAATCTTCCAGGTACACCCTTTTCCTTGATAAGGTAAATGTATGTTTCGGTGATTCATCGCTCAAAAATATCCATCTTTGTCGCGGGTTTCTATGATTAGCTTTAGGTATAATGCCACGGTGCAAATGAACAAGTACTGCATCAACTGTTGACAACTTACGATCATCTCCAGTAAAAATGCAGTTTTTTACACTACAGCCTTCCAATGGATTGCTTCTGTAAACATAATTTCAAAATTTATTGGGGAAATAGAGATTTAATATACCTAATAATATTTATAAGTATAATATCAAAATTAATTATTTTCAAAATTAATAATAGGTATATGGCGTAAATTATACAGAAAAGGTGTAAGGCGACGGCACGGCGCTGGAGTGGCGCAGGCATGGTTAGGCACTGCGCGCCGCTCGGGTCGCGTAATTATAATTTACACTTGTTTCAATTGTAATATGATTAGTAGGAATATAAATACTTTACGATTTTTGGCGTCTTAATACAAAATCAATTTTCATTGCTTATTGTTATTATCAATGATATCCCTTGAAAGGGTCGTTAATTTTGTTTTATTTATAAATTCCTCCGACAAAATTTACTCGGAGTATTTTCTTATCGTTCTTTTCAATATTATACAATATCCTTTTTGCATATATCTATTTTATTTTTATTATAAATGTTCTTGTCCTTGTTTTATTGCTATTATTTCCATCATTTCCCTATATATTTTAAATATTCCTTAAGGATGTTTAATTGTCTATTCTGAATATTTACACATTACGTTTTCTTAATTTTTCTCCAAAATTTATTAGAGCTTCGATCTGCTGGCGCTATATTATAGGATTAAACGCATCATTGATTCCACCCGATCAGGGTCATAGATACAAGAGAGACTGTCTCTCAGCATCAATATATGCAGATACTGAACGATGTCTCCAACCCGATCAGTATCTGCAGCAGCGTAGAATTCAGCTCCAGCTTTGTACGCTTCCATGAAGTAGCCAGGCAGCGAGACATCTTGCTTAGTTTTTTTTTTATTGACTGATTACAGTGCTATGCTACTACTACTAACTGATGATCCTTTTTGCTATCACTATGTGATTTCAATCTTGCTAGTAACTTCGCACATATTAATAAGCATTATTGTTTTACAACTAAATAACAAAAGCAACTTCAAGCAATTATAACCAATTTAATATTCAGAAATATCAATTTACTACTTTTGTTTAATTTTGTACCTCCTGCATAAATTCTGTAAGCCTTAAAAAACTTACCCCAAAGAGTATTTATTGACGTGTATAGTAAATGTTTTATTCTGTCGCACGACGTATGTGTCGTATTTAAATAACCACGAACCCAGGATTGATGTTGCCCATGTCTGAAAATTATAAATATTTATTACAACGAGTCAGGCTCATCATGGACCAGTCATGACGAGACTAGACGCACTAAAAAGCAAACCAAATCAACTTGAATATACTGAACAACACATTTATAATTGTAATTAAATTTTATAAGATACATATAAATAAATTACGTAGAAGCATCAAATAAAATAACATTGTCAAGATACGACATCCCATACTTGGAACCTAACATCCATTTTTTATATTGTTATCGCTTGCGGGAGAACGAGAAAAAGCTATACGCGCACTGTCTCGAAGTCGCGAGAGCAATGACAATGCTTTAAAAAAAATACTGACACTGAAATCTCATAAACTTTCAAAATAGTAAAATTGATGGTATCTCACCTCACGACCTTTTAGGAACTCAGTGATTATTGCAAAATGTGTTCTTCTTGCTTGTTCCACTGCTACTCGATGAAGAGTATTTTTCATTTCTTCGTATTCTTCATTATGTGGGTATAATGTACTGGTGACAAATAAGAAACCGAAACAAATACCAAGTAGTCGTATTGGGATACTATTTGAAGGTAGACGTGTGTACCTCATTTCTAGTTAAATGCATTGATGACTATTTACAAAATACACAACTCACATGCGCCTTTGTATGTCCTTTTCATTCCCACTTTATACGAATTAAAAAGCTGCTCTTTATACTCTTATTACTACAATAATTCATTCAATTTGTAGCATAACAATAATCTATACTATGGAATATTTAGTTTATTTCCAAAAATAAGCAGTACGTGTCGCTTTCGTACAATATAATAAACCTAAGATTATAATGTAGGTCTAAACTAACATTGTAACGAACACACACGCAAATCACTCCCTACAGACTCCTAATTTGATATTTATATACTTGCACTGTACTGTGTAGTGTGAACTAAAATAAAGGTGCGTTTTTTTGCTTACTTGCTTACAACACATTAACTACTAGACAACGCATTACAAAGAACATTGACGTACAGAACTATTGTCATAACAAAAATATCGAACGAAGAATCTGATGTTTACAAAACATCTTCAGTCTCAATATCATTTGTTTATCACAATTAGTGTAGGACTATAAACAGCACATATACAGAGCTATTTTTTATATTTGTAGTTATCAGCTGGAATCACTGCGCAATTTTGTTCTTCTAAAAACGCAGTGGAAATTAGAATAGTCTATAGTATAGATCCTCTCTTGATTATTGATGCTAAAATTGACTGTGACAGCTTTGTCGTGTAGGTTATTAGCTAGAGATCCAACGAGATATTTCAAAAGCACCAATAAATGCTGGTAAGATTTGGATTGAACAGCTTTGGCCAGGCACCAATAGCTACCGCTATCTATAGGATGTGATAGAGTTAGGGGCAAAAGTGCACATCGATCATAGGACATCTACTCTGAATTTACTACATTTATTGAAAACAAACAAATTCACATTTGCACTACTCACAGATTCGTTGTGCGCCACATTGTGGCAAAATGTAATTGCCGCCAATGGATGAAAAACTTCAGAAGTATTTAGAGTTAAGTTGCCCTCTCTGCTCTTAAGTGTACTGTATCAGTAATTTAAACCTCATTTGGAGAAGGACAAGTCAAAGAACTCGGGGAACACTGCGACAGGTAGCTAAGAGGTAATTCCAGAGCCTATACATACGTAGAAGAATTTATTTAGAAGTATACAGTGCTGGACTCTTACGTGTCCAGATCGAAAATATGGACCCTCCTGCGATGTTATTTACTTAGTTGTAATGTGACTCTGTCATATAATTCCTTAGAGCAGTCTCTGTGAAAGAGACAGTAGACTACCTTTCTGTTTAAATTCTCTTCGCTGCTCCATCGATTCTAACTGCTGTCCATATGTAACGATAACATATATAAAGGTATAAATATGTTATCCTAAACATCGTATATAAATGAAAAGTACTTGTATAGATTGCAATATGTACCTATCATGTAATCTAGTAATATACAAGTCCAATTAAGCACTAACCATTTTTTATTATTTATAACATAAGAGTTCTAATAGTGATTGTATTAGTAAGCATTATTATAGAGCTAATTCTATCAACAATCTGGAATTTGTAGTCAAGTTTGTCCTTAAAAAGTTATTACATTAAGTATTATTTGATTAGATATTAGGTATCAAACTCAACTGCTTTCTATGTGATTTCTAATAAAATTAAATATAATAATATTGTAAGAAAATACCAGACTAAAATTTCGAGAATCTGGACTTTTATACATAGAAGTGGCTAATTGCTATTTTGATTACAAGTATCTACACCAAGTGGTTTATAAGTCAGTTCTCAATTTATATTGTCTGTACATCTTTGGCCAATGGTTTAATCGATAACTTTATATGTAAAATTTTAATCAAACAATTATAAAATTAACAACGTTTAATCTTTTATACGAAAATTATATATCACATTTTATTAATTACACATTAAATTTGGATCGAGAAACCATCTTAGATCTTTTTCGCTGTATACTTTCACAGCGGCGTCATTGTAGTTCATTGCTTCACACACACGACATAAATGATACGATGGTGATCCAAAATACCCATGTTCGTTGACAACTTTAAAATGATTTCTCCATTGATGTAGAGCTAGTAAATTATCATCATTTTTCGTTAAACCTATAATGTAATGAGCAAGTGTCTCTATTTCGAGAGTATTGTTTTCCTTGGGAATGTATATAAAAGAGTGTGGTGGTAACAGACGTTCACAATCAGTTAGAGAAGGACCCATGATCACAGGTATAGCCCCTTTCATATAGGCGTGATACCATATTTTTTCTGTCAGGTATTCATGGCAGTTGGAATTTTCTAATACTAAATAGAATAAATATTCGGATATTGGCTCGCAATCCGATTTAAAATGGCCCGGACATCTGAAAAGAAAAATTGGCTCGTTAGCTGCATGTTTAAGAGAAAAGTAAATTTACAAATTGGAGTCACGAATTAAATAAAATATATATAACTTTAAGAAATAAAACTATTTTCTAGATAAAAATAATAATCTAATCCTTATTTTGCTTATTCCATTTGTTTTTGGTGCCACTGGTTGCTGATTATATAGTTGCATCAGGTTAATCCTAAACTATTTTCTGGTTGCACACCACACACTACCAATCAATCTTTTGAAAAATTCATAGAATGAACACGACGCTTTGTGTCTGCGTTTTATGTAGGGAATAAACATGTTTTATGATATGGGTGTATGAAAATATAGTCTATCATTTTACGTAGCGATGCTTATAGACTATATTTAAGGAGAAGAACTTATAAATTTTATTTAACTTATTTATAAGTGCGATACGTGTAACAGCTGAGGCGTATGCACGGGTTGTATGCCTTCAGTAAATAACCAATTAAAGGTTAATAGATTAGATTCAGAAAACGCGCCGTTTTACCTACGGATAATTAATTATGACCCATATATACCCATATATACATTTTTTTTTTGATGATACAACCTCCTCACCAAGAACAATTCCTGTGTCGCGGAAGACTTATTAAACAATCAAACAACGGACACAAAGAACATCCAGACTTTCGGAAGAACCATTTGCGGATCACACAAAGTTTTGTCCCGTGTGGGATTCGAAACCCACAACACTCGACGCAGTGGCAGTGGCGAGGCGACCACCTTAACCAATGCGCCATCCAAGCAGTCAACATTCTATAAAAAATATGTTATAATTTAAGAGGATGTATCTAAAACGACTCGTTTCTTGATATACGAACCAAGCATAAGATTACCCGTGCATGTAACTCGCACAACCGCACACATAACCGACTTCGCACTACCAAGTAGTTTCGTCGAATTAACTGGCGTGAGATTTGCCCATCAAGGCTAACGAAAGGACATAATTCTTCTTCTACTGGTCCTTTTTCTAGGATCCGCTTTTCTTTTGGGAATGCATTGACGCATGCCCCTCTGCGGGGGTGGGCGGGGGGATTATGTCGGACTCACCCGGTAAAAGATGGAGATACCCTGGTAATACCGACTAAACCTACCACGGTATTCCTTCTGACAATCTATGGCCGAGGTGCAGGGATCACTCGCGCATTCATTCTGCAGCCCCGGCAGATGTATCCCTGATATTGCAAGTATCTAATCATAGGCAAATTACATATTTTGGTAGTATGAATAAATGCAGAATGCTAAATATTCGTACTAAGCCCAGCCAGGTTCAAAAACGTGCTCCCTAAAGTATTTGTTAAATGTTTAAAATCTCACCGATCTTTATTAGCTTCTTTATCTGAACATTGCCCAAATATATCAACGCGAATGTATTTCATAAGTTCTTTTAAAAAATGCATTCTAAATTTAACTCCGCAATTTGAGATCAGTATTGTAGCAAGTATATCGCGTCTCTTTTTCTTCCAATTTGGAACGATTTCTTTTAAACCATTGAAATCAATCGTTCTAAATATAGGCTTATGGAGGGCTACGCTGCGACCATAAGGCACCGGTATGTCGGCATCGCTCCTGAAATATATTAAAAAGACAATTAAAAATGCTAGTAGTATAAATATACTGGTATATATACTGGTTTGGAATGCAAATATTATTATTTATCATTAACTTAAGGGAAAATGCATTCGACATAATAACTACAAGAATTGTGTCATCAAAATACATACATATTAAAGTAACAAATAAATTACTTCGATTTACGCAGTGCTGAATCTTCCATAACTTAAGATTACTTTAATCGAGATCCTTAAGATGCTTAGTAGGCGTTTCAGCCGCTGAGTTCGTCTGATCCGGACGAAACAGGCATTTTATTATTTTAAATATTTTTGAGTGGTGTTTCAGACTTTTTTTAAGCAGATTTTGTACAGTCAGAATGAAAAGTCTTAGATAGGATTATATTATTTAAGGGTAGTATTTAACTGGACAGCAAAAAATACTAATTGCATAGCAAAATATGTTTACCAAAAATACTAATTGCACAGCAAAATATATTTAAAGAGATCAAACTAAGTTGACGGAGCCCCACTTCGCTTCCTATATTTGGGTAGGTTTAAGAAGGAACCTAACATAACCTAACCCTTCCGAGACGGAATGCAGTGATTTGAGGCGTATAAGTGTTCGTTATGATATATTTTAGTAAGCATATTTAGCTACGCAATTAGTATTTTTGGTGGTCATTATATTTAATCCCAAAGTAAAATAGGTATGATTTAATTATGTTTCTGACGTTACTTTACCTCTAAAAAACTATTGATTCGAAATACAACTCAAAAATATTAATAATAATGAAATTCCTGTTTCGACCGGATTAAACAAAATAAAATGAAACTCAGCGGCCGGAACGCCTACTAAGCCCGTTAAGATGCTTTACCAGAATCAAGTGACACAATGTAAAATTAAAATACTACATGCTAAAAATAAATGTAGTATGGTAATATTACGAAGAAATTTTTGTATTTTTATTTTATATTTGTTTTTTATTCTCTCTCTCTATCTAAAGATAACTAACTAAAGTTCATATATTCTAATATTCTATCACAAACACACAACACCATCAAACCCAAACTAAGCAGAGCTTGTACTATGAGTACTAGACAATGGATAAGCATACATATATGCTTTTTTTCCACCCAGACCTAGACAAACATCCATGTCCATGCGCACAAATGTTTGACTTGTGCGGGAATCGAACCCGGGACATCAGGCGTGGCAGTCGGTTACCCTAACCATCGCCATCGCCATCGAGGCCGCCAAAAGTTATATGGCTGTTCTTTAAATTATGTATATTTTACATTTATGTGGCGTCACTGATATCACGTAGGCACATTGATATCGTTCCTAAAATGCCTTCCTTTATCTTGGACTACAATGTCACGAATACATATTATCATATTCAAATGTCATATATAAATAAATCAATAATAAATCAATGTCATATATTCTAGTCCGAGTGTGAAAATTTTAATGCTGCTATTTAGGGAACCAATTCTTTATAAATATACTACAAGAATGTGTCTTAAAATCGATGTCAGTTGCATTAATTAAGTTTATATTATAGACAGAGCATAACTTTTCTTTTGATATCAACTGCAATCTATACGAGAACACCGGCATTGCAGACAAAGGCCAGTTTTAACACCACCATCACCGGGACAAAGATTCCATGTGAGAACCCATTATATAAGAAGAAGGTTATGATGATCTCTATGAGACAGGATAATGTGCTGTCAGTGAGACTGTGATACAGCCACATGTACTATTTTTTATCTCCTCTGCGCCACCCCGACCTCCTAAACCATGGGCTGGCAACATCCTTGCCCTCAAATTCAATACATTCTTATTTGGAAGCCCAAATAAAAAAGCATATTTACTTATATATCGACTATTATTGAATAGTTACAATTACCTGTAAGTCATAGACCAGTTAAACATGTTTGCTAAATCTTTCAATTTCACCTTTTTTCGTGCTAAGGAAAAAGCGTTATGGGGCGACTCATCGTTTAAAAATATCCATCTCTGCAATGGATTTCTGTGATCTACGTTAGGAACATCGCCATGCTGCAAATGAACGACCACAGCGTCAGCTGTTGCCAACTTGTCATCCTCTCCAGTGAAAATGCAGTTTTTCACACTACAGTCTTCCAAAGGATCGTGCCTGCGAACATAATTTACTACTCTATTTCATAGGTTCATACATTTGAATTTGTTTAAAATACATTGTGGAGTTTTGTTTTCTAATGATACGAAACCAGCCAATAATTTGAAAATAATGTTTCTTACAATATTTCTTTTAAAGAAAGAATATTTACTGTTATTGAAATATTAGGATCACTACTGGGGACAGATCGATTAAGGCACTAAAATCTGGTTTAATTAGCGTCAGAATTTATCGCAAACTGCACATTCTCTATTTAAATGGTTCAGACAATCGTAGTTATTTGTAATATCGATTAAAGGAGATCAGGACTCATACAACATTATAGTATAATTTCCGTACTTTAATATCGGTATTGTTTGTAACAATGTAACAAATAATTATTGCCCATGGCATCGTGATGTCAAATCTATATGGTCCAAAATGAGAGACGTGCTCATTAGCACTCCTGCGCGCGGCTAATAACTCTTTTATTCTATCTACATAAAGGTGGATTGCGGCAACACAATCCGCCTCTCAGCCTGTCAGTTGGAATCTGTTGATCCGACGAACAGACCGATAGCAGGAAATAATATAGATTTCTATTTTTGCCATAAGCCCGCAGAAATTAAAATAATAATTTTGAGTTTCACTCTAAAATTGTGTATGTATTTCGATTCATACCTACTAAAATAAATCTAGGTAATGATAAGAAGTCCAAGAGAGCTATTTTTAATCGACGTCAAAAAGGAGGAGGTTCGCAATTCGATTGGTATTTTTTTTTAGTGTCTGTAATAGGTTGTTTGGTAAACTACAATAGGATTTTCCTAGATTACATCAGGTAAACTATAACATTGTCATATATTAAATAGTATTTTTTTTAAGTAGCTATGGGTAGGTTAGATTATGTTAGAAATAGGTCCGAATACGCTGAGATTTATGATCAGATTTACGTGATTCTTCTTTAGTTTAATGCGGAATAGTTGCCATTTAGCCCCATAAAAATTTAACATAGTTTGGCCCATTTTATAAACATTTTTGTTTACATGGACGATGTAATTTTAGTTTCTGTACGGCTTTTTTAGGAGTTTTCATTTTGTTTGATTATGTATTAATATTAACCCGTGTCCCGATAAGTGGGTCTTAGCCTACCTGTCATTGAAGCGGAGCAGGCGTGCGAAGTAGAGAAACTGAGAAATATTATAACCTGTACGAAAAATAAAAAGGTATAATCTCCATTTAACTGTCTTACTCGTTGCATTTCCTGTAGTGCTTTGTCATCATGTGGTCTGTGTAATAATTTATTCCGTTCCCGTTTCTTGGGATCTATATCTATGTTTCAAGTGCGCGGCACATTTCGTAGGCCTACCCATAGCTACATAAAATAATTACTATTTAATATATGATAATAAAAAGCAACGAAATGTTATAGTTTACCTGATGTTATCTAAAAAATCCTGTTGTAAATTGCCGAACCACCTATTGCAGACACTAAAAAGTAAAAATAAAAGAACTACGTTTAAAAAAAACGACTTCGAAATTTAAAAAGTATAAAATAACTTAATAAAGCTTTAATTGAATACACCTCATATGCAAACCGAATAGCTTTAATATTAATAAAATACTATTATTTGTATGTGCTACCTATTGAAAGGTTTGAAGTCGGTGCCGGTTAATATTTTACAATAATAATATTTTTTATTTATGCCACTCTACCAACTCGCTTATAGTAATTATATATTAGGTAGTTCTAGCAGATTTTATAATGAGTAATTTCATCTCATTTTAAAGGGAAAACCTTTGGGAAAATCCGTTGACATATTGATTTAAAAGAAAAAATACTTTTCACACCGCGGGCAAATATGACATTTCCTTCGCAATGTACAGTTAGGCGTGAGTCTATTAATGTATGTATGTATGTATATAAATAGACAGATAAACTATCTTTTACTAATTTTTGCCCGCGACATCACTCACGTTAATGAAGGTTACGTCAATAAATTTATATCCCTCGGGAGCAGTACTTTATTTCTAAAAAACAGGTAACCTTTATCCTTTTCTGTACCCTTGACAATTTCGTGTAAACGTACACGAAATTTCATGATGTTTGGTCGAGTAATTAATGCGTGAAAGCGTAATAAACAAACTCACATTGGCTTAATAAGGATTATATAAATCTGTGTATGAGGAATGTGATGAAAGTGAATGAAGCTAGATAAGTGTGTCGGGATCGTAGCAAATGGAAATCCGTAGTCTCTGGGAAACAGGCGTGAATCTATGTATGTATGTATGTATATGTTACGGCTAAACCTAGTTCTAGCTGGCTAAAATAAAACTTTTTTTTTAACCTAACCTAGCCTAACCGCATATGGACGGTTTCACCTAGTTGTAGCCGGCTAAAACTAGGTGTAACTTTGGCTATTAGCTGTGACATATATAATCTGTTAGTATAATATGAAGTTAAGTAAGTATACAACCTAATTAATTGAATTGTTACACATTATGGTGCCACATTCTTATTTTACTTAACCCTGCACATTATAAGTATATTATAGTATGTAACATGACTTTTTGAGTGTACAGATAGCGCTGTTTTAAAGTTGTCGCCAGTGCGCCGAGTTTTGTTCGATCGATTCCCACACGGAACAAAAATGGAGATCTATAATTAGTTGTTTGGAGGCTAGATGTTCGTAAATCCTCTGCGACTGGAGTTGCCAACCGTTCTTTATAATAAAGTATTGTACGTTATTTCGGGTACACATAAATTATACTTTATTAGGAAAATAAAGTACGTGAGAATACTTTACTTAACATTTTCTTTTTTTTTTACGTGGGGGATTGCTGTGACGCGTATCCCTCCGCGGGGGCGGGCGGAGGGATTATGTCGGACCCGCCGGGGTAAAAGAAAGATGGAATAATAGTAAAGTACCTCCCGGAATACCGACTAAACCTACCACGGTGTTCCTCGACACAACCACTATCGACGGGGCCGCGCAAATCGCTTTCGCATGCGGTCGCGACCCCGCCGAGGTTACGGCCCGCTGTATGAAACGGCAGGCCACTACACACAGAGACCTACCCAAACGCACTCACTTCTAAGAACCCTACTGTCTCCCTCCTAGGGGGGAGACGGACACGAAACAGAGGCGCGCGTGGGAACACGCACGCCGCCTCTCGGACCTGGTGCTGAACGGATGGCGGGCAGGCCCACAAAGCCCGCCACCCCCAGGTCAAACCTCAGGGTGGCTGGAGGTAATCACGCGCCCTCCGGCGCCCGGCTCTGCGGTTGGGGAGAGGGTTTAAGCACACCCTCTCCCGCTCCGCCGCCTCCTTGATGGAAATCACTTCCTCGCAGAAGGAGGCGACGGCGTTCCACGACCTCTCACTCCGGACCATAGACTGAACTACGGCCGGGAGCGAGAGGGCAATCGATCCGACTGCCGCGATCAACTCACGGCGCTGCGATGCCCAGGCGGGGCAAACCGCCAAAGTGTGCAGCGCCGTGTCCTCTACAACATCGCGGCAGTCGCCGAAGTGGTGACAACCGGGCGTCTCTTGCCGGCGTATACGACACAGGAACCAGCCAAAACAACCGTGGCCAGTCAGTACCTGTGTCAGCCGGAAGGTGAGGGCGCCATGCCGCCTCTCCAGCCACTCCTTAAACACGGGACTTACCGCCACGATCGTGGCGTGCCCGGTACTTTATTTTACCTTTTTTTTTTTTTTTTTTTTTTTACGTGGGGGAATGCTATAACTCATATCCCTCCGCGGGGGCGGGCGGAGGGATTATGTCGGACTCGCCGGGGTAAACGAAAGATGGAAAAGAAATAATGTACCTCCCGGAATACCGACTAAACCTACCACGGTGTTCCTCGACAAAACCACTATCGACGGGGCCGCGCGAATCACTTTCGCATGCGGTCGCGACCCCGCCGAGGTTACGGCCCGCCGTATGAAACGGCAGGCCCCTACGCAATAAGACCTACCCAAGATAGGCACTTCTCAAAATAAAGGCCCTACTGTCTCCCTCTTAAGGGGGAGACGGACTCGACACAGAGGCGCGCGTGGGAACACGCACGCCGCCTCTCGGACCTGGTGCTGAATGGATGGCGGGCAGGCCCACAAAGCCTGCCACCCCCAGGTCAAACCTCAGGGTGGCTGGAGGTCATCTCGCGCCCTCCGGCGCCCGGTTCTGCGGTTGGGGAGAGGGTTTAAACGCTCCCTCTCCCGCTCCGCCACCTCCTTGATGGAAATGACTTCCTCACAGAAGGAGGCGACGGCGTTCCACGACCTCTCACTCCGGACCATAGACTCAACTACGGCCGGGAGCGAGAGGTTAACCGATCCGACTGCCGCGATCAATTCACGGCGCTGCGATGCCCAGGCGGGGCAAATCGCCAAAGTGTGCAGTGCCGTGTCCTCAACTACGTCGCGGCAGTCGCCGCAGTGGTGACAACTGGGCGTCTCTTGCCGGCGTATACGACACAGGAACTGGCCAAAACAACCGTGGCCAGTCAGTACCTGTGTCAGCCGGAAGGTGAGGGCGCCATGCCGCCTCTCCAGCCACTCCTCAAACACGGGACTTACCGCCACGATCGTGGCGTGCCCGACTTTATTTTACCTAAGTCAACATTTACAGGTTTTATTTAATTGTTTACTTAAAGCAACGCTATAGAGATTCCCTAAATTGACTTAAATGTTTATCTATCTCAAAATAAACATATATTGTAAAGATGCGGTTAAGACGTTCCTTGATAATAAATATTTGTTAGATGTTACTAGCATCAACAAAAATATGATAACAAAAAAGCAGGTTAAATAATAATATTTTTACCTAAATTAATTTAAATAATTAAATTTAACCTCAGATAGTAAATGTCCTCAATTTGTTCAAAATAAAGGTGGCAACCCTATCTGCGACAAAGAAATTAAGCCTAATGGGCGTTAACTTAAAAAAATGTTTAATTGTCTATACAATTAATAAAATCAAATTTGAGAGGTTAAATTATTTCTCCCGTGCTATAAATCATTTCTGTGACGCGGGGTACTTAACAAACAAAAGAACACCCAGACTTGAAGCAACTATTTGTGAATCACAATTTTTTTATCTTGATTGGGGTTCGAACTCACAACACTCGGCACTGTGGCAGTGTCGAGGCGACTTCTTAAACCACGTATATATCTATAGTACCGACCTAGTTTGTCACAGCAAATAACTAATTACCTTGAAAACTGAAGCGAACCGTCAGGTTTATTATCTCCATAATTTACATGGCTATCTGTTGAACGAGGGCAGTCAGTGGTATCTTGTACTTGTTTCAATATTTACACTCGAAAGGTACGTCGGCATAACAACGTGTGTTATTGTAAGGCGTATAGTAGGACATTGTTAACGTATGTATGTATCTGTTGCTGTATTACAATATAAACATTAGTACTACGTAGCTGTATGCACTGGCAGTATAAAACTAAACAGACAAGTAATTGCCACGCACTAAAATTAAATTTGACCGTAGGACAAAAGTCTAAAAGCTATTCTAAGTCTATGGTATATGGTATACTAGCTTTTGACCGCGGCTTCACTCACGTGAAAATAATTTAGTTTAGTTAAGGTTATGAATTACGATAGTAACAGTAATTTAAAAAAGCCTATGTTACTCGGTGATAATATTACATTCTAGGGATCAAAACTGAAAGAATTTTTAAAATCGGATGTGTAGTATTTGAGTTTTCAAAATTTTCCTCTTTGTAATATTAGCATAGACTATAGACATTTATCTAAACATATGCTGAATAATAAAGTAACTCTGTTTATTAGTGCATTCGTTGCTTTATTTTCAGTTACGGCTAATCATACAACCAAGCCTATAATATTGTTTTAAAAGAATACGCAATGAATGTATGGAGTATGTTCATATGCACACGATAAGATAGTCTGACTTGTTAAAACGTTAGTATACATATATGTATAAAAGGTATGTGAATATAAAAAAAAAATGTAACGTTTTGGATATGTTTAACTAAAGATGTACAACTATAACATAAAACCGACTTCGACTAGACAACAACTTGACAAGTAATAAAATGAGAACATCATCAATGTAGTCGAAGTCAACCAAATGCGCTTCATTAAGGATAACTCATAAACTACAGGTTAGTTAAATGGGACAACAAAGGAAGCACTAGCATTGAAATAAAAAAAGAATCATCAAAACTCACCTAGAAAAAGTTCTGAAGTAAAACACATAAAAAAGAAAAATCCGTCGAATTGAGAACCTCCTCTTATGTTTGAAGTCGGTTAAAAATGGCACTGTACCTACACTACACCAATAATTAACAATAGCGGTTTTTACTCTTTGTCGTAGCTCTGTCCACTTTTTCTTCTTTAAAATACACAGCACCTTCTTTTTGTAACTGTAAAAAGCTATAATTGCAACGTTAGTCCGAACTAGATTTTGCTCTTACCGTCGCTCGCGTTAATGTAGGTTGTGTCAATAAATTTCAGGAACAGTTTTTCTGGATGAAAGATACTCTTTGTCCTTTTCTGTACCCCTGATAACGTGTATGCGAAATTTCATGATGATCGGTTGAGTAGTTAAGGCGTAAAAGAGTAACAAACAAACTCACATTCGTATTTATGATTTAAGTAATGGGTTGTTCGAAAAATGCGGTAAAATTTAAGTCATAAAAGATATACTGAGGTCCCAGAGCCATTATAACAAAACTAAAATCATAAAAAATCACATTGCATAAATAATAACAAAAGTGTAATATTGTGCATAGGTGAACAACAGATTCACTAGATTAAAAGTGAGGCCATCTTTACAAAAGAATAACTCTGAAAACTAACACCGAAAAACATAAATCCTCCCGAAATACCCATTTCGGAGTTGAGCCGGCAACCTGCCTGGTGGAAAACAGTAATCACCGTTGAGTGTACATCTCTAGCTAAGTCTGAGCCTAAGTCACTGCCTACTATACAGAGACAGAAGACCACTACCGCGAATGGAACAGGGAATAGAACAACGATTGCTGAAGAAGTCGTGGTTGCCTACCAGACGGATTACAACAAGTATAATCCTCTAAGTATAACCTTTATATTATGTACATATCGACGATATTTTGATAAATATCTTAATACATATAGTCTCACATAACATCCCGGGAGTGCTAGACAGAGTGTATTACACCTAGAGAGAGCCTCGCTGATTTCAGCATGAATGGGCTGGCTCGACCGGGGAAGGACTACCCTCTCACAGAATATTGACGTGAAATAGCAGTACTCCTACTGTTGTGTTTCGTTCGGTGAGTGAGAATGCCGGAAGCTCAATCACCCTCTTTCCCTATTCCAGCTCCTTCTCCTTCCCACTTCCTTTCCTAAAAGGTTGGCAACTATGCCTCTGGTGTTGCAGGCGTCTATAGGCTACGGTGACCACTTACCATCAGGTGGGCCGTATGCTTGTTTGCCACCTAAGTTGTATAAAAAAAAAAAAAACTCCAACAATAAAAACTTCATGATAGAAAAATCCTAAAACAGCCTTCCCTTTGGAATGGAACTCGAGACCACATGCGCAGCCGTCGTAATAATCGTAAATCGTAATAATAATATTGCTGTATAATCGATTTTTATTATTCTGTATGTTATGATGACACAATTATACAACATTAACTTAGCAACGAATTCAAGGATAGAAAAGAACAAGAAAATATGTTGCGTACCCTCACCGTTGTAGCTAAACATATGAATGTATTTTCTCGCTCGTTGATTGACGTCACAACGTCCACTTATTAGCTAATTTGTTATGGAGCTAGGACCGAATGTCCCTAGTTTGATAAGGCAAACTTGATTTTGCATGCGGCTTCGCTCGCGTTAATAAAGATTTTACCAATAAATTGCTATTCAGAGACCTAATTCATAATTAATTTATTCATTTGCAAATATGGGTATAAATTTGCAGATCTTATTAGCTGAAACAATTATTGGTCTTTCACCATATTCAACCATCAGACATGCAAAAGGGGGAAAACAGAGAGAAAAGACATTGTAATTAACTTTAAAAATAATACTACGTATCTAAAAATAGCAATAAATTAATACTTGACATGACAGGCTGTAATAATAATTGCTTAAAATTTCAAAGTAATTTCAAGTGATAATAATAAAATTATAAAATGTCATACAATTATAAAATAAAATTATATTCTGTCATACAATTATAGTAAATGTCTGTATAGCATGTAAATAAAAAAATTAAAAAACATTGGCAGACTTCTAGCTATTTTCTATATGCTTGTCCTCTAAGAACTCTCGAAGCAAATAATAGCAATTGACTGCAAGCAGTTTTTGAAGACGCCTTTCAAATAGTTGTGGCTGGACAAAAGGTACCCTTTGTGAAATTTCATGACGATCCGTCGAGTAGTTTAAGCGTGAAATCGTAACAAACAAACTTAGATTTGCATTTATAATATTAGCAAGAATATATAATCTTGTCTATTGCATTAGGTTTCCATTGTAATATGAAATATACCTACAGTCAATTAAAATTAATAAGAAAATGTTAATGTTTACTCAAGTCACGGTTTTGTAATGGTGATACGATTATGTATCGCTTCAATTACAATTGATAAAAGGCTTGAAGTTTAATGAATACGCACACCTAAAGTGAAGAATATTAACCATAAATACGTACCTGAAACATTTGTGTTGACTAAAACTTAAATATGAATTACGTACAATAATAAAATGATATAGATAATGTTTATAGAAGTTACACTGTGTTTGAAATACACCTGTGTCAATATTATAAATACTGATCAGCGGCAATCGGTTATATTGTATGTTACTGTTATGAGTATCTCTTTAGCAGCATTGGGTTTAGAAATGTAACCAGTGAACAAGTATAGACTTGTCACTGCTGACGATTTAGTTTTGTATGGTCAGGCGCAAGTATGCAGTAGCGCCGCGCGGCAGTCCTCTTTCCGCAACCACACAAGTTAGGTCATAGCTCATTAATATGCATTTATATTAGTAATTATAACTGTTACCAGTAAATATATATGTATATATATAATGAAGCACTTCATTTGGACACCCGTATGAGAACACTTCTATTTACCCCCACACCTTCTATCACGCGGGATCTAAATACTCATATACTGTTAGCGAAATGGAGGTGTGACACCTACTACCATTCGAAGATATAGGCAGTAGTATATTGTGCTATGTATTTACGTATAGACTTCGGCCTTTATGCAAGTTACTCTTACATTTACATACTTCCATAAAGGGGCAGGCAAAGACGTGTAGTTACTTACATTTTGCCAACTACGAGTATATGTAAGTCCTTCATAACAAGGAGCAAGTCTATTGCCGTCAGCGGGAACGGCTGTAGACACCGTGCCGCTACCAAGAATTAATTAACAAAAAGATCCAATCACTCCTTGCATTTTAGAATCAAATCCAAAGCCACATGCACAGCAGTTACATTCACTACCGCTACGCCATCGAGGCAGACATTCAGAATGAATACAAATACTTTTGCAAGTAATTTGTTCCGTTGCAATCATTATTGACATCAAGAGTTTTGATATGCATAAGCAACAATTAAAAAAATATTCAATTCAATGTATGTAAAGTGAAATAATGAACGCAAAGATAAAGCAGGGATACAAAATGACATAGCTATGTTTAGTGACTATTGTCTTTTCGTTCATTTTGTTTCCAACAGTTTGTTAGAAATCATGTTTGTATACGGCAATAGGCCCGTCCTCTATTACGTATGCTGGACACTGTAGCTAACAAAATATGGGTGTATGCACCTCGACCTACAAATCTGTCCTTAAAAACAGCACGCCTACATTAAAGATAATCTCTATGGGGGTCTCTATGTACCTTAAAGAAGGACACAAGGAAGGACACCATAAATCATCATATGTCATCCCTAAATGTTTATCGAGTCTGGGTGTACTTGTGTCCGTTGTTTAATTGGTTGTAAAGTCTTCCGCAACACAGGTATAATAAAATTATAGTTACCTACCCTGACGAAGAAAGCCATGCATATAAAGTAACAAAGTTGATTAAAGTGTGATTTTCGAAAGTATAATAAGTTTACTAATTTAACTGCTTTTAACAATAGCGTTTAATGAAAATGTCTTCTAAATATATATTTAGAAGACACATTTTTATTAAACGCTTGCAATAACTATCTGTCTTTACTACTGGACAGGTATTCATTTATTTTAATTTAATTGCAGCGGTAGACTCGCCTCCTATTAAGTAAGACTGAAAAACGTAGCTGGTAAAATGTGTTTGTAATCCTACCTAATATTATAAATATAAATATATTATATATTATAAAATAAATAACTGCCTCCGTGGCGCAGCGGTAGTGAATGCGACTGCTGTGCATGAGGTCTCGGGTTCGAATCCCGGGTCGAGCTAACAAAATGGTATTGGGTTTTTCTGTTAAGAAATCTCAATACGAGCCCGGTGTTAGGAAGTTGGCGGTGGTAGACACCCCCGTGCCTTGGCAAGCACGTAAAGCCGTTGGTCCTGCGTCTGACCTCTCTCCGGTCGTGTCGGATTATCCGTCCCATCATCAGTCTTTAATCTATAAAAGGCATTTCTTATTTTGGAATTAATAATTATGTTCTATAAAACGCAGCTCGTTATCCATAACTAAACTTAATTAAACATAACTTATTAAGGCCTAAATTAACGGTATTATCTACTCTTTGCAAAATTCGACCATGTTCTTTAATGTGGAGTGACTTCAATTCCACTTTTTTACACTATATTTTGTTACCCAACAACATATATTTCGTTTTACTTGCATTCAGTACCAATGTGTTTTCATTTGCCCACTCTGATATGTTAGAAAGATCATTGTTTATATTTTCTATTGAAGTTTCTGTATGTCAGTTTCAATCTGTAACATTCGCGCAAATGTAAGACAAAACTTATCTTGATAAGCGTATGTGCGTGAAAAATCCCGCGCATTGAAATATGAACAGCGTGACAAACTTGTGTAACGAAACTCTTAGACAGGCATACAACCTAAAAAATCCTAAGACTACTTTGCTTTATAAAACTATGTAAAAGACTATATTGGAGCATTCAGCGCTAGCAAAATATGGGTCGTATGAGGCAGATTTGGCTAACGTCAAACAGTGGATCATCTGCTTTCATAAAAACTCCGTACAAAATAGATTCAAATATTCGAAACTAATATCTAAACTTTATTACACTAAGCAGCGCTTTAGAGCAAAGAGTGATGATGATATCTATGCAATGGCGCGGTGTCAAATATTTCCTGCAAAAGTCTGTTTAAGAATTAGTTTTTAGTAAGCGCAAATATCATTTTATTTCTTTTAAAAATAAATAAATTATGCAGGTAAGAAAATAACTAAGTTCAGTTTACTACTAAACAAAATTAGCACACCGATAAAAGTGGGTATGTCTAAGATCTTCGTACATCATTTATTTTAAATATTTTTGAGTACAAACTATAACTAACAGCAAGCATTTAGAACCTACAGACATAACTAAGTATAAATATATGTTACAAGATATATAAATTTAACACGAAATATAAGTGTCCTGCGCGATGTCGCCCGACGTCGCTTGCGACATCTACGGATCGCGAGACTTCCGTGTCCCTCGACAGTCGCCCGACAAGCTTTGAATAGTGAGGACGTGTGTCGCTTTGTGTTCTGATATGGCAGTAGTATGGTCCAACGAGAACGTATAGATCCTCATCGAATTCTTTGTACCAATATTCTCAATTATTGTGGAATACACCACATCGTAATTAAAAAAAATTATGCTTGGGAGTCTATCATCGTGACTACATTGAATATACCTGGAGAAGACGTCGAATTGAAAATACACAACATACGGTCTCAGTTTCTCAGGGAGAGAAAAAATTTGCGAGCACAAAATCTACTGGAAGTGGAAGAGAGTTGGACATTCTAGTAAAATTTTCGAAAGAGCCGTAGCGCATTCTAATATTGCTTATTAAACTTGACGTTTCCCTTTGTAGCAAATATTCTCGAATACACCACCTTTTTTTTGTCTTCCGAGTGATTATGTAAGCCGCACTGAACAACACTACCCCTCGGGCGACATATTGTTCACCACTGAGTAGTATGAACATGACAAATGTCGAGCGACATTGCCCACAAAGTCGCAAAGACCTACCACGTAAATGTTGGGCGATATGTCTCCGTGACATGTCCCCTAGGGAAAACGCGGCTTTACCATACCAGTGCGGCCTCAGTGTAAACATAAAAGCAATCGCGATTGTGTGCCAAATTCATACTATCTATATATAAATGTTCATATAATACAGCTCTACACTAAGAAGATATTCTTAGTGTAGAGCTGTATTATATGAACATTTCTATAACCATGTTTAATGATACTACGTAATCGGAGAAGAGCTTATTATCATCTACCCTTTAGGCACATTGATAGAATACGTGCTGCAGTTGAGAATTTTCTGCCAGAAAAAGGCTCGACACGAGAATCGAATTCGAAACCACAAAATCACACGCAAACTTAGGCCTTGTATCCAACACAGTATATCTTACTTGATTATCCCAATTTAATAGTATAGTTGTTGTTACACTTACCCTTTAGAGCCAAATCTATTAATATACCGAGCTGACAACCAATTCCAATATTTCCATATAAGGATGGAGAAATTTCTATTCTGTGGCGTAACTTTTGCATCGTATTTAAATAGCCATGAACCCAACTTTGAAGTTGCCCAATCCTGAAAATGTTTAAAATGCTTTTAGATCAATCATTGTATAAACATAGAATCACATATAAAAATAGACAGTTTCCTTATTAATTAATACGATTTCTAGTTTAGATATAAGACTTTACTAGTAAATATGGTTGAGAAAGCGGGCGCAGCAGGATCCTTGTTTAAACCTGGGAATTGTCTCGAACTGAAACAGTCTGACTAAAAAGACAGGTGAGGAAGGCTGCATGCATGTTTTCCTGAAGTCTTCTGTCTGTCTGCTGTTTGCCACACACACACACATATTTTCGTATTTGTATCACTATCTACAGAGCCTTGTCAAATATGTGCAAATATGTAATTTTGAAAAACATTTAGTTTAAACATTTATTTTAGCGTTAATTACGAACTATTAATAATACTTTACTAAACACCGAAAGTTTAAAATGTCCTAACATGAACCTGGTGTAAGACAATAATAACAACTAACTGCACTAATAGTCTAAAATGTACTCTTCTGGCTGCCATTTCTACTAGTTTTAGTTTTCAAACTATTCTTTACATATCTAATATTATAAACCTGAAGAACTTGTTTGTATTTTAAGACCCTAAAACCTAAAAAATATTTTTGCATATGATAGCTGAATGCTTTAGTAAGGTTATAGGTACCTACGCTATTTAACATCACGCTACGAATCATGGAAGCGAAGCAGAAATGATAAAACGAATCGTGAGTAAACCCGCGGGTGACTCCTAGTTGTTCAAAAACGTTGTTATAAGAATTGATAAAATTTATGACTAAATTTATATTTTGCCCCATCCATATCAATTATAGCTATCTACTATCAAAATCCTTTTAATTGTGTCATTATCTGCCTATAACCATCGCCAAAATGTTAGTTGGAATAGGTACTATTTAAATAATTATGAAATTAGATATTGATTTGATAAAGGCGGTAGACAGTTTGATAATCTTCTATCAGAATCTGATAAAATGTTATCACACACTACAATCTAACAAGAACTGAAATCAATTAACGGCTATAGAGGTAACAGATTAAACGAAACAAAATTGACTTCATTGTTTTCAGAATGTGAATAGAATTTTCATTATGGTTATTGATTATCCACTTAATTAAGATTTTTATAGGCTTACGCGCGATTAAAACCCCTTCTCTTTCAAATAGCGCAACGAAAGTCACTTGAAATATCATTAGTCAGTAAATAAGATTGTCCGATCTCAAATTTTAATATCGATTGCCTTGTCAATGTTTTTTTTTTTCAAATAAGGATCAACCATTGTAATCTTCTTCTTATCGTGTCGATGGCAACAGTTTTCAAATGATTTAAAAAACCCTTTGTAATCAAATTTGATGTTTGTGAATGAGTTTACCGGAGAAGTATCACTATATTTTTCTTACAGAAAACCGTATGAGTACTGTTAGTACTGCTGCATTTCAATTGCTAAGTATTTTAAGGTTCATATCTACCATTCCTTTCCTTCCATCTGCCACACGCCGGTTTCGGCAAAGTCAGTTAACGCACAGTGATAATCCTGGCAAGCAATTCTAGGCTATGGTACCCGTTAACCGTTTGGAGGACTGAATGAGGTCTTTGTGATAATTACAAGTTTTCTTTTTGTAGGTATTGGCCAATAGTAACGACGGTTTGTGACGACTGTTGTCAGTTTATTTGAAATCTGTCGGTTTAGATAGATACTATTATACCGCATTACTTATGGACGAACTCATCGATAATTTATGTATGATACGAAAAATTTAATTTGCGATGTGCCTGATAATTTAAAAATGTTTCAACAGTCTAAGGCAGAAATTTTCATTGATGACTATTATTTTGTTGTAGTATTTTTATTTATGGACATAAACGGTTAATGGTGTGCATTAAAAACTTTAGGTAAGTTCCATAGATCATGGTAAGACAATAATAAATAGCCATATTAAGGATTTTAAAGCAAATTATGATCGTGACTGACCACATCCCTAGAACGTATATTATCTCATACGTTACTAACTGTGAGATCATCCTTTAGTAAGAAAATATATTATACTAATCACTATTATTTCCACTACTTTACCTGTAATATATACATATCCGCGTAATGAATAGACACAGTAACCTAGAGTAGGCACTTATAAAACAGTTTGCGGCAGCAATTTCTATTAAAGTCTAGTGATATACCGAAGTACCTATATTGCATTAGAAACTTACATTGTCTTTGCGACAAACACTCGCAGTTTTCTTTTTGCCAAACCATAGATACAAATACAAGATATCAAACCGTTTTAAAGAGTCTGCGATTAGACAGTCATATTTCAAAAAATTCTATTGATTCCTATTGAGCCTCCTTTCTGTATATAAGGACACCTATTTAAATTTATTTTCGGGTAAGGCTCTGACGATTAATTAAATCATGTCATATAGGGGCTTGCATCGGCATGACTAGAGTGCGTTTACGCAATACTATTGTAATAACCTGTGTGTGTCCCAACCTATTTGAGATTAAAACTCTAAAGGCCTCTGCACGTTAGACCCATGACCTTATTTAGGCGCGCCAAAGGGCCGTCTACATTGTACTAAAAAATATTATAGAAGATACCCCTGAAAAGACAGAGATGGAAAATGGTAAAAAGATCCTCTCATATCTTACCTCATGTTCACTTATAAACTCGAAGATTACTGCAAAATGTGTCCTTTGAGCTTCTCTATCTGTTATGAAACGAAAACTATTCCTTCCCGTGTAATCATTGGCAGATCCGAATAATACAAAAACAAGTGACAAACCGAATAAAACACAAATTATAGTTCTTGTGGAACGTTTTCTGACTATCGCGGGCAATTTACAAAACATTGCGATTGCTGTCCTTTTATACGTTGGACATTATTATTATTTAACACTTCTGCTGTCTGTTAGATAAATTCTTTGCCCTGGTTTATTGACTTTTATTATTGAGGATATAGTGCTAGTAAAACGCGAGAAACTATTAAATCCTTGCCCTACTAATGCTGTACCTTCATAAGTGTTTCTTTAAGTTTACCGTTTGGACAAAGTACACATGGTTCACGTTCAAACAGATTAGCTCTGTTATTAACTTGCCCTACTGCTGGCCATAACCCGCTAAATGAGAGATAAGGCTTGAACCTATCGTTGAATACAAGTTTGCAGACTTTACGCGCCAGAAGAAACAATGTATGAATACTTCTCAGGCGCGCAGAATTCTGCATTGTGCTATGGTGTTGTGCATTTTCAAGAATTCAAAAATATATACATGAGAAAGTAAAACAAAGTATGTAAACTCAATAGATACACTACGTCACTGATTTGAATATTTTGATGTATTAATAGTAGATAACTATACACTTTGTTTAGTTCTATGATAAATTTGAATTAAATGAAAAGTAGAAAATACTAATGATTTCAAAATACATATACATATATTATTACACATACATAATCCACTTTTTAATTACGTATATCTCGAATACATTTTCTTATTTATTAGATTATCTAAATATATAAGTCACTATATCCTCAATATATAAATGGCAAGAAAAATTCACGTTCAAGAGACTCTCTTGTTTTAGATAATTTGATTTCGCTAAACTAAATACTAACATAAATAAATATTTAATATGCACTTATTCCACAATCATTTTTCTAATTTAAAACACTGGCCATTTCAATAGAATTTGTCAAAATACGTAAGTATAATTTCCATAATAACACACACAGCACTGCTAACAAAAACTGAATACCAGGCAAAACTGTTCTATAATTTATTTTAAATTTATTGTGCTTATCGAATTATGTACGACCGAGTAAATATACCTAGGAACGATTCGAGACGTAGATACGTTTAATCCACACACGTCTGTAAGCCACATCGCCTACAACACAAAGGTAATATGAACAATACCGGCGTACAGTATGGTTGAAGCGAAAATATCGTTTACTGATAATATCACTCATTGTTACCAAAATGTAAATTCGCTGTAGATTTATATCATATATACACAAAACGGAATAGAAATCATTTCAAACCGTAATTAGAATAATTATTATTTATGTCATGTCCTTTTTTATTGCTCCATATCAATGTTGTTAATAATCAATATTCTAAATAATAACTCTTTATCAATTTTATTGCAATATTACGACTTCTATTGCGATAGCCAATAATACCGAAAGAAATCATCGTTGCATTTCTCAGAGTTTTAAAACGGTTTATTAAAGAAATCTGCGTTTCAATTTGAAATTACTTCGTAAATTGATAAAGCAAAACCTTAGCCTGCTTAATTAAATCGAATACTTTTTACTACTTGAAGATAAACAAGTATACCTACTTTTATTTTAATACATTACTAGTGCTACACATACGGTACGGCTGGCATGAATACTTACAGACATAATACGATGTATACCAACAGTTTATATAGGTACCGTGAGACAAACGTAAATAATTGTTGATGTGTGTTCTTTAGCTTCGCTTGTAACGTAGTATCTCATAAGTCATAACTTACCAGGTTTGTTTAGGTACTCTATAACAGGTGATGGCCTTTTTTCTGTCTGAGGCAGCGTTACAGAGAAACAGAGAATTTAAACAAGTTCATATACTTTATAGGGTATGGCGTCTGTATTACCATGCCTCGCAAGAGGGCTCGCACATACATATCTGTAAAAAATACCGTGATAAGCCATTTAGTTTTTATATAATAACTAGCTGAGCCTGGTTACACTTTGCTGCCACTCACTCTGATATTTAATAAAGCCCGTTGCCGTTCGAACTTCGGGATAAAACACTTTTATATAGAACTAGATTTTCCCGCGGCTTGGCTTGCATAAATGTCGATAAGTTTATTAACAGTGATTTTCCTGGATGATGTCCTTTTCTGTACGTCTGACAATGTGTATGCGATATTTCATGATGTTCGTTCGAGTAGTTAAGGCATGAAATCGTTACAAACAAACTCACATTCACTTTTATAATATTAATTAGGATTGCAGTATTGTATAAACAGTACAAGCTACTTTTTAGGTTGACTTCAACATACGGCAGCTCAATTTTTATACCTACATATGTTAATAGACTTCATTGTTGGTCTTGTGGCGTTTACAAATACTGCCACTCGTTAGATTCTGGGTTCGTCTAATACCTGAGTCTTTAAGTACTTGTACTTTAGAACAGTAAAGAGTTTTCCCCAAAGATGGCAAATATAAACACTACTGGATAAATGTGAAACCGATTCACTGAAAACGAAACCAAATTACGGTTGTGTCCTCCGCATCGCGCATTTTGCCATTGTTCATTATCTGAACCCTAATCGTTCGGACATGTTATGTTACAAGCATTGTCAATCACAAAGCTAATTATGTCATAGATAGTCGTAATACAAAACACAGAGCAATGAGCAATTATATTACTATAATATCGGCAAAGTGACGCTGCGTCAATTCATTCATGGCCGGAGATCTAGAGGAATAACGAAGCTGGATAGAGTATCTAGTCTATCCAGATGTGGAGATGTGAGGTGTAGTGGATAGTGGCCAAGATAAATATTAGATTTTAGATTTTAGATTCCAGAGTTTGGCCGCAACTTCGCTTGCGTTGATGTAGATTTTGTCAATAAATTTAATTCCCTCGTGAATAGCTTATTTCTGGATTAAAGGCACCCTATGTCCTTTTCTGTGCCCTGATAACGTGTATACACAATTGCATGATAATCGGTCAAGTAGTTAGTAACAAACTAATTCTAAATAAACAAACTTACATTCACATTGATGATATTGGTATAGTAAGAATAGCAATAATCATCTAAACAAAAGAAGTTATCAAAAATATTTCACGTTTACGCGCTCTACATATTAGGTATATGTAGAAGGCGTAAACTAAAAATATTTCGATAATGCTTTATTAGCCAAGAGAGAAAACAAACGAAGTAATAGCTGTGCTCGTGATAGGACAATGACCAAGTGATAGTATTGTCTCCGTGAACATATAACTAATTTGTGATATTTAAGTGAACACTGACACCAATAACAAATATAAACAATCAAATAACTAAGTGTAAAGAGTGCATAAAACCATACGAGCAAGACATCAACGATAAAATCCGGTATAATTAACACCTAATTAACTGGTTTTGTCATAATATTACTGGTAAATATAAATTGCAAATAACAATTTTCACAAGCTACAGTTATAATCATTGTATAATTCAAACAACCAAGAACATTCACCAATTGGAACACTCAGTCTTATATTGACATTATAAACTTCGTTCGGAAAGTTGAAATTCTACGGTGACTCCAAATCTGAACACTAGTGTTTTAAGCTACGTTTCGTTGTACGCATAAATCTCACTCAAATAGATTTGGACCAGAAATCGATATTACAGCGCCATCTAGGGAACGAAGCCTGTATTATCTACTAAGCCAACTACTCCTGTCATAGTAGACATGGTTAAGTGCTTGGGTTGTGGTCGCTTCCTAAAACCGATAGAGGGCATTAGGTGCTGCGGTTCAAAGTGTGGGGAAGCGTATTACCACCGTGCCTGTGTGGGATTTCTTCCCAAGGCGATTGTGGCACCCGATTGGCGCTGCCCTGAGTGCAGGAAAGGCATCGCAAGGGACAACAAGGCAGAGACGCCGGTTAGAGCTCCATGCAGCCAGATTAACCTGGACTGCACCGTCAACGACGCTAACTCACCGGGCGGTACTGCGTCCACGGTCAACCCTGAAGACGCTCAAAATAGCAGCAGCAGTGCGCGGTGTTCACGGGAGACGTCTCCAATCATCCGACCAGAGTACCAGGCCATCATTGACGAGTTGAGGGCTGTCCGTGAGGAACTCGGCGGGTTTAGGAGATACATGGAGGACGAGCTGGCGACACTGCGAGGCACCGTAGCAACATACAATGAAAGAGTAGACGGACTCGAACAAAAACTAAAGACTCTGGAGCAGCGTACGTTTGACTCTGCGAGGGTGGACAACGCCATAGACGAGCTTCGCCAGCAGCTCAATGATCGAGACCAACAACTTTTAGCCAACGACGTAGAGATCAGCAACTTACCAGAAGCTAATTCTGAGAACCCAGTACATGTCGTTCTGGCTATAAGTAAAAAACTGGGAGTCAGCGTGGACGAGCGCGACATCGTTAGCGCGGAGCGCGCTGGCAGGCGGCAGCTCAGCGCGACGAGCCCGGGCGGGCCCGCCGAGCTGCGGCCGCGCCCTCTGGTGGTGCGCCTGGCGCGCCGCGACGTGCGCGACGACCTGCTCAAACATGCTCGAGTGAGGCGGGGGGCCACCACAGCGGATCTGGACATGGCGGGACCGGAGAGGCGCTTTTACGTGAATGAGCGGCTCACTAAGTCCAATCGTCGCTTATTTCGTCAAGCCAGGGATGCTGCAGGTCAGGCCGGATTTAGGTTTGTGTGGACTAAGCGTGGGCGAATATTGGCTTGCCGTAAGCCAGGAGACCCAACCAGACATATTAGTTCTGAAGCAGATATACAAACTTTTATTATATCTACCAATGTATCTCCTTAATTATAACAGTCCTGACTTTGTGCTTTTCAATTATTATTTATTTATAAACAGATATTTGTCTTATAATATTTTGTTGGAGGAATTTGTGTGTTTTGTCAGTTACCATTTTTTCGTTCAAAGGAAAGTTTATTGGTTTTTTATTCACATTACTTTTATAAATTTATTTATTAATATTTCTTTTCTATTGGATTACACTATTCATATTATATCATATTCAGATCATACATATGCATTTATAAACTATCTTACACAAAAAATATATATATATATTTACAACCTAGGATTAATATATATCATATACACAGTACATTTAATCAAATATATACTTAATACTACCTATTTTAATACAAATACAACTTATACCTCACCATTTATCATACTAAAAACACAATACATAGTTCTCCCTGACACACAATATAAGATTTCTTTTCATAACACAAAATGCCACATAGCAAATGTTTAAAGTTTGGGTTACTAAATGCAGGTTCCCTGGCAACCAATCAAGATGAATTCTTGATTGCAATGGACCGGCATGCCGTTGATATCTTAGCTATTAATGAGACATGGTTACGACCAGGCGAAGACGGCCGGGCTCCTTGTGTCCCAGGCTACAGGCTCAAACACATTCCGCGACCGTTGTGTATAAAAGCTGGGAGAGGCGGAGGCGTCGCCTTCTTTATCAGGGATGGTACCAACGCGCGTGTGAAACAGCCAATTAACAACCAGCCGGATATCGAGCAATTATGGCTGTCCACAACAGTAAACGGCCGGAAGTTACTCATTGGCACGGCATACCGTCCACCCTGGCTCGATACCAACAAGTTTTTTGAAGGACTAACCGAGAGTATCAGCGCGTTGGCCCCATATGATAATGTTATGGTTTTAGGAGACTTCAATGTCAACATGTTGGATATTTGTAACCCCAAAATGAAAATTTTCAGTGAATTTCTGAATACTGTTAGTTTAAAGCAGGTTGTTCCAACAGCAACACATTTTGTGGGTGACAGCAGCACATTAATTGACGTTATATGTACTGATATGAATGTTCATAATATAATTGTAGATTACAATAGTGACCTTGGCCATCATGCATTTGTTACATGCGAGTCAATATTTAAAAAATCAAAACCCAGTCCAAGAACTATTGTTTTCCGTCCAATTAAGGATATACTGGAGGAGTATTTCCTGCCTGACTTAGCCTCAATCCCATGGTCAGAAATTAGTAGTATGTGCGACGTTGACTCTATGGTTTATACCTTAAACCACTGGATCCAACTTTTGTACGACCTACACGCACCAACAAAAACATTAATCGTCAAAGCTAGGCCTACACCCTGGATTACGCCTAATATTCGATTGATGTTCAAATTGAGAGATGAGGCGAGAGACAAATATCACAAAGCAAGAGATGACTCTAGTAAAAGACAGTATTACTTAGATTTAAAAAAACAAGCTACTTCTGCTCTTACCTCAGAAAAAAAGGCATTTTTCACCAGGCACATTAACAGCAACTTACATAATCCAAAGCTACTTTGGAAGAAACTTAAATCTGATATATTGCCAGACCACAGCGAAAAATCACTGCCAAGGATCTTCAATGACCCCGAGGCAATAAACATAGCTTTTCTTGATGTGCCTGGTGAGTGTAAGGTGGACATTTCACAGTTGTCGTACTTTGAGCATCATAGACATGGTCCAGCTTCTTTTAAATTGCAGCCAGTGTTGAGCGAGTCCATTCTAAAAATTATAAGAAGTATAAATACAAACGCTCAGGGTATAGACGGCATCAGTCTGGACATGATCTCACTGACTTTGCCAACCACTGTACAAGCTATAACAGACATAATAAATAAATCAATAACTACAAACACTTTTCCTAAACTTTGGCGTTGCGCAGTGGTACGCCCTATTCCCAAGAACAGTAGCCCTCAATCTGTAAAAGATCTTCGACCTATCAGCATACTACCATGTCTATCTAAAGTACTGGAGAGAGTTGTGCATACTCAAGTGGTATCATTCCTAGAGGACAACAACATCCTCCCTGACTTACAATCAGGTTTCCGGAAGAAACATGGTACTGCTACAGCTCTTTGTGATGTTGTGGGAAATATACTTGAGGCTCGTGACAGAGGAGAAGGTACAATTTTAGTCATGTTGGACTATTCCAGGGCTTTTGACGCGATTAGTCCGACACTGCTGCTCTCAAAAATGTCCTACTATGGATTCTCAGTGGATGCGGTAAAATGGTTTGATAGCTACCTATCAAACAGAACTCAAGTTGTCGAAATTCATGGATGTGAGAAAACCTCTAAGCCACATATTGTTCATAGAGGCGTACCGCAGGGGTCAATTCTCGGACCTCTTTTATATTTAATTTACAGTGCTGATGTAGCTCAGTCCTTTAAGAGCTCCAAATACCACATATATGCTGATGATCTGCAAGTATATATTTCTTTTAAACCAGACACAATGTTATTGGCTGTTCAGCAACTTAATGAAGATCTACAAAGAGTCACTGAGTGGTCAAAGCAAAACTCACTAGTTCTAAACCCCCTTAAATCAAAGTTTATGGTGCTGGGTAGCAGACAACAAATCAGGGACATACTCGCTGCCAAGCCCAAAATAACTATTTCTAATGAAGCAATTTATGCAACAGATAGTGTTTGCAATCTGGGGTTAACTATGGACCCAAAATTGCGTTTTGAGGCTCATATAGGAAAGACTCTGAGGAACTGTTTTTATCGGCTAAAAATATTGTACAATATTAGAAACTTCCTCAGTACACCAATCAGGAAGCAACTGGTAGATAGTCTGGTATTGTCCAAGTTGAATTACTGTGATACTGTGTATGGGCCATGTCTGTTATCACGTACTGCACGGCTTATACAACGTATACAACATGCATGTGCAAGATTTTGTGTAACTATACCCAAGCGCAGCCATGTTACTCCCTATCTAAATGAACATAATATTCTTAAGATGGCTGCCAGAAGGAAGTTACACCTAGCCTCTTTACTTTTTGGAGTTATAGAAACAAAAACACCTAGTTACTTGTATGACAAGCTATGTTGGAGAGAATCTCAGTCCAGGTATACAGTGAGATCAGTCACAAATCCACTATCCATTCCTGAGCACAGGACTGCTGCTTTCAGAGGTAGCTTCAGATATGCCGCATCACACTGCTGGAATAACCTTCCACCACCAATCCGCAGCCTGAAATCCAGAAATTCCTTTGTTTTTCATCTAAAAAAGATTTTGCTAGAAACACAAATAAATACATAATTATATTTACATGTGTATCTGCATATGTGTGTATGTGTGTCTATGTATGTATGTATATATATATATATATATATATATATATATATATATATATATATATGTATATATGTATGTGTATGTGTATGTATGTGTGTGTGTATATGTATATATAAACAAAATTATACCAGTTCAATGAATTAATATTGTAACACTCCTTTAATCTCTATATATTTCTATATATCCTAACCCCCATAAACACCTATTTACCTTTTTGGATTTAGCCGTCAGGTATTGGATGGAAGGGTCTCCAGTCTGTGTTGTTGTTGCGGTGTATTTCAACTGCAGGCATCCTTGAAGTTCCTTGAAGTTGTGCCTTGTATTATTTCCTGGTCCTATAATAGATTTGTTTTTGAATACTTTAAACTTATCTTAAATATATTCTAATTTATGTTAAATTTAACTTTAATTCTTGCATTTCTTTGTTGAAATGCTCTGTGATCTGGTATATATACATAAGCATATGTCTGATGTGTCTGACCTGTCTTGTATATTTTTCTTTTTTTTTTTTTTTTGAGCGAGACCCCTACAATTTATTATTATTATATATATATTGCATTCATCTTGCTATAACTTCTTAGAACAGGCAAGGCAAAAGATTTTCTTGAGATCCGCATCTCTCAGTCTATGTCACTGCGCAATGCACATTAGATAATAGACTTGTTTACAATAATTCCGAAGCGACATAAGTATACACTATAGGTACCTATATCACACTGACGCTTGCTTTAAAAACACAATCAAATGTTTCTTATTTTACTCCACACATTTTTACACCATTTAGTAATTATATTTATATGTTATTTACTCGTATATTTACATATTTAAGTATATCTTTATTATTTTTTTTTTTTATATGTTTAGACACTAGGCGCCGGCGTCACTAAATTGGATTTCGCAGAATATCAGTGTTGCGATTTGACAAATCGCAACGTATGCTGAGCGATATCCAAATTTTGGAACTAATAGGACACACACCTTCATATTACTTTTAAAATTTAAGTCAAACTTATATTTAAACAATAGTTTATTTCTGCTTACTGACATTACTGACAACACAATAACTAGCCTTGACTTGGTGGGAGCCATTGGATAAGGTGTGGTGTTGCCAGTGAGCAGAAATGAAATGAAATTATAGTATTTAGTATTAGTTTTATTTTTCTAGTTTTATTTATTTTTGTTTTTCCTTGTTTATTGTTCTGCTTTTATTTTGTATTTCTTCATTTTTATTTTTATTTTTTGTTTAATGTGTCCTTTTTGGGTACCAAAATAAATCATTTTTCTTTCTTTTCTTTCTTTCTTTCTTTGATTAAATGACATTAATGTTGTATGTACATACCTATGTATATTAGCCACATACACTTAGTTAGTCGGACGTGTGTTTTCCGTACATAAACTCGTTTCTAAAAAGTAGATCAGAACAAAAAATAATAATAGATGATCATACGTATGACAACTGCTGGGATTGGTAGGCTGAATTAAAAACAGCCGATACGCGATACAGTTCATATTATGAGCTTAATTTTGCTGACATTTCGTTCAAAAGCTGGGGATACCTTTTTTTGTTACACTCGCTATAGGGCCGCAATAGATAGGATAGCCGGTTATTCATACTATCTCAGTTTTCTTTAGAAAGTCAGTTTGTCACCGATGGAGGCCGCTACCTCCTTCATAGTTTCTAGATTGTTGAGGATATTTGCCGTTGGTCGCACACGATATTGCAATATAAAAAACATGAGCTGGTGTCTCCTAGATCTCCATGCAACCTTTGCATAAGATGCTGATAGTGATGCCAATGTTAAAGGAATTTTGTTGAGCGAGGAATAACCTACTATGACCGCTATGTGGCGTAAGTTGTTCTTCGTTCAATGTATTATGTTTAGTTTATTGTGTAAATAAGTGCGTCCTTTGTTTGAATACATCCCTTTACCGTACCATTTTTTTGTAGGTTCATAGTTTAGTTTACATAGCCATGTTTAAATTGCCAAAAGGTTTGGATCTCATTATTTTGGTATTCAGTCGTAGATTTTTCAGTTGGTCTGCGGCATTGATCAATGTGATTACGTAGCTAAAAGACACCTTATTTTTATTATTTGAGACAAATAGTTATGTTTCCTAAACTATTAAACACAAGGAAACTTTAAATCCACTCAATAATAAATAAGGTAGATGTGCGGGACAGCAGCGCCACTGGCGGAGACCATGTAGACTAAAGCGAATAATTATTAACGTTGTAAATAGTATTAAGATATTGATAAGTTGTATGTTTTATATTAGAATACGTTATAACAAATGTAAATATGTATAGTTTTGTAAGTATTTCATGTGAAGTTACAGTTTTTTGACAAAATACTATAAGCGGTTCTCGCTATTGTAAAGAATCGTTGTACTTAAGCTTGTGACACAAAATATAAGTATATTCTGATTGGTTATAATTCTTAAGTTCTAATTGATTGTCCAATTAAAAAACTTGTATTTTTGAATGAGAAATCATATAAAAGACGGTGCCAAAATGTATGTCGACACAGTCCACCGCCAACAGTACAACAGTGAACATCAAGATTAGCCAAATAAAGGAACACAAGAAGACCCCATACTTCAGACTTTCATTATTCACCAAGCCAGCACACTTAATGTACACAGTCCGGTACAGTAGATACTAGCATTTCCAATGAGCGTAGCGAAATTATTCTATGTTTCCAATATTGTAGTACCCTCGTGTAATTGTCAAAATTAAATGACAAAAAGCACGATACACGATGTCAAATAACTGCTACATAAATGCGACTGTCCAAGGGAGATAGCGAGATACTCCGACTACCGTAGATGACCCAAGCTTTTCTCATACCAAATATTTAAATATTGATAACTTATTTATTTTGTAAAGGTTCGTTTTGATTGCCATGTGCAATTATGCATAAAATAACGTACAAATGCAAACATAGGCATATTGTAGTACACTATTGCAAGGTGACCGAATGTTTCACTGTAACTGTTCTACGGACAACAAAAGGATTCAAAAAAGCCCAAAGTGTGCTTTATCTTTACTATGCCCTGGTAAGAAGTACCTTAGAATATGGCTCTCCGATCTGGTCACCGTATTATAAAGTGCACATTAACGACATTGAGCGTGTTCAAAGGAAATGCCTTAAAATTATTTGTTACCGCCAAAAATTAGGTCGTACGTACTTCAATTACGATCAGCGACTGCAAAAATTTGGGGTCCAACCATTGGAGGGTCGTCGCAAATATTTTGACCTAGTTTATTTATATAAAATAATTCATTCAATTATTGATTCACCCGAATTGCTTTCGCATATTTCTTTTAACATTAAATACAGTTTACGTAGATCGAACCGTGTTAATCTCTTTGCCTTGCAAATTCACAAAAACAATATTTCGTATTACAATCCACTAGTAAGAATGACTAGACAATATAATGAATTAGTAACAAACAATTTTCAATTAGACATTTTTCATCCTAGATCTTACACATTTTTAAATACACTAAAGGATATCCTCTATCCCAAATAGATATACAAATAGTTAAACATTGTCAAGATGTATTGTTTTTGTTGTAAAACCTACTTATATGTTCTTATATGTATATTTGTACACCTTTTCTGTCTGTTAACTTGATGTTCAATTGTTTCGATGTGTGCACATGTGTTGAGTTGCAATCTAGATCTGAACATAAGCTTTGATTGTTTTTTATTTTTAATATGATTGTAATTTGTTTTGTGCAATAAATAAATAAATAAATAAATAAATTCTCTACTGTTGCTCACGCGATATGGCGTCGAGCACACTCGATAGTGTATTGTTTACGTTAGCATTACTTATTTGCGCTAACGTAAACATTACATAATCGAGTGTGGTCGACGCCCTATCGCTAAAGAAAATCTATATTTTTCTTATTCTCAAAAAAGTAGCTGATGTATGACCAGCGGCTCACCGGTAAGCGGTAACTGCCACTTATAAAGAAGAAAAACCTATTTTATTAAGAATAACAATTTATAATATATTTGATATAATTTCTGCCACTTATAGAGAAGACTTCTGCAAACCTATTTTATTAAGAATAACAATTTATAATATATTTGATATAATTTCGGTATTAGCACTGTAGTGCCTCTATGGCGCAGCGATAGAGTAGCTAAAAGTGACTACTGTTCATTAGGTCAGATTCAATTTTCGCGTAGACTAAAGTGTTATTGGGCTCTTCTACCGATACATTCTTAGTAGCAGCACTTATCTTGAACTGTGCCCGATAAATGGCAATAGGAATACCCCAATTACGTGGGATTTAAAAGGAAAATTGGCGAAATGTAGGTGTTAATACACCAATGCCTACTCCTTCGAGAATATAGGCGAATGACTATGCATAAGATATCTACTGTATGAGGTCAAGAAGTTCTGCCCTTGCGGGTAGAAATACAAAGCTTGCGATTTTAATGTGCACCTCCTTTTATCGTCCCACCTCTGCTATGAGAGTAAAAATATAAATAAACATTTTTGTTTTTTAAAAATGACTACTCTCGCACTAGTAATAAATCTTGTGTCGTGGAGGACTTTACAGACATTCAAACAACGAACACAAAGCATACCCAAACTAGGAACAACCATTTTTGTCCCGTGTGGGAGTCGAACCCACATCACTCGGCGTAAGTAGTCGCCACGCCATCTGTGCAGTCAAAGTATAGCTAAACTCCATTTGGTTAGGTATTTAACTAAAGGTGTAAATCTTGATGTAACTTTTTACACTAACACATATTAAACAAATAAACCACTGCATAAACTAACGGTTAAATTGATTTAGTAATCGTTATTGTTGTATTTACGTTGATCTTTAGGAGCATTTTATTTTAAACAGTTTTTAAATAAAAAGATAAAAAAGACACCTCAAGATTGTTTACCATAAGTTAAATACCTAACCAAATGGAGTATAGGTACGTTAGTACTATATTTATTCTGTGGTATAGGTACTTATGCCACTGCACTTAATCGTAGAAGTAGCGCGGTTATTGAATGACGCTATTCATAACGCCTAAATTGTATTTATATAGACAGGTGTAACGCATAATGTAAGATTACGTGTAATTTAGCTTCAACAGTGTGGACGGGACACGAACTTAACGCAAATCATGTAAGACAAATCTTGTTCAAAAGCTGCTCCACTCAGATGCTTCGAGCATGCTGAATAGATACATCGTTGTAGCTTTTATTTGTATGTATTTATTAACTGAAGACTGGAAGAAACGTTTTATACGTGATGGATAGAAGTAGGCAAGAACAAAATTATAGTGAACTAATATTTTTGTTCTTGCATACAACTCTTCCCAATGAAAGAGCAATATCAATCTAAGAATCGTTTTATAGTTTTATTTAAAGTAACCCAGTCTTTTTGGGTCATTAATAGTAATAACAGTTCAGTTTCCTTTATAAGTTCAAGCGATTGTTTGTTGCATCACATTATGAGCGTCCACACGACACAACTGTTATGAACGCCGCCGCGCCGTCCAAAGGAAGTGTGTTTGCGCTGAAAACCGAGATCACACTCCGCGTTACACTCGTCTGGACCCGGCATAAGCTCCTACGATATTTCGTTGCAGAACATTTTGTAGATACTTACCTACTATTTTTGCCACGTTACATTGTTTTAAGTTATATTAAATTGAATGGGAATGTTGTCTTAGGTCATGGACGATTCCTTGGGCACACATTATTAGTACCTACCTATGTAGTAAAGCCAGCAGCAATTAGGGTGTGAAACGAAACAGAGATACGATAGCATATTATATACCTATCTACTAAATAACTTAGGTACCTACCTATGTACTAAGTACATATACATAGGTAGGTACCTAAGTATGGTTAATATACCTAAATATTATTAGAAATAATTTTAACGTATTTGTATAGATGTCATTGTTATCTACTATACAGGGTGATTTTGAAATCGTGTAATTCCTTTTAACCACGCATTCTACTGGTGATATAGAATAACCCTGACCATATTTTTTCTTAATTAGAATAATGGTTTCGGCAAAATTAGAGTACAGATTTTTTTCATGAAATGATTTCAAATAGTCATATTTTAACCACCTGACACAATCTTAATATTTTACTAATTTAAAAATAATAACATAACAATAACTGATGTCGTAAATAATAAGGGGCAATAAAAAGGACCGCCCGTTATTATTTACGACATTAATTATTAATATGTTTTTTTATTTTAATTAGTAAAAAATTAAAATTGCCTCGATTGGTTAACATATGACTATCTGACACCATTTCACGAAAAAAACGGAATAAAAATTTTTCAAAAAAAATAAATCTAATTAAATAAAAATATGGTCAGGGTTATTCTATATCACCAGTAGATTGCGTGGTTAAAAGGAATTACACGATTTCAAAATCATCCTGTATATACAATATGAAATTTATACTACCAGCCAAATTTCGTCTAGACGTTAGGTATCAGTAATAGAACCCATTTTTCAAAAAGAAAGTATAATATTAATAAAATATAATTAAAACATTTTTTAAAACAAACATTAATTTAGCGTGGTCACCGAGTCAACGTAAACACATGATTCTTTAACAATGCATTGAATGAAAGCGGGGTGGCGCGCGGGGTGCGAGAAGGGCACAGCTGCAACACAAATGTCACAAATCGTAAATTTCGTTTAGTCGCGTGCGCACTTGTGACGCAATCGCTTACTTCCGTGTTTACTTTTCCCGCGCGCGCCGCCGCCCTATCTTTTGACAATGTATTCAAACCGCGAGTACTACGAAATGGTGCGTTGTTACATTTTGAGTGGAGAAAGTTTAAATGGTGCTCAAAGACTTTACGAAGAACAAAGTGTTCCTCGCCTCCGTAATCAAGGACACGTAAATCCAACAGTGCCAAATCGTGAAACGATTTTAGCTGCTAATCAACGGCTGTTAGACTACGGTCAATTTACTACACCTTCGCATGCCCAAGGACGCGGCAGGCAGAGACTGCCTATAGAAGTCGAAGACGAAATCTTCGATTTCTTTGAACGCAAACCTCGTGCAAGTACACGAGACGCAGCCCGGCGCTTCGGCGTGAGTCAGTATGCGGTTTGGAAACTACTGAACACTACCGGCATGCACCCTTATCACTTTCGGAAGGTCCAAGCATTAAATGATGAGGATGCTATGCCTCGTCGAAGATTTTGTGAGTGGCTAATTGCACATCCAAATGCTGACATTTTATGGACGGATGAGGCACTCTTTACTAGAGCCGGGCTATACAATCAGCATAACGAACATTGGTGGTCGTTTCGTAATCCGCACATGATAAGGGAGACCTATCACCAAGTACGATTCAGTGCAAACGTATGGGCTGGCATTATAGGCAATAAAATATTGGGTCCATATTTTATTGAGGGACGTCTCACCGGAGGCACATACTTGGACATGTTGCGACATGTCATAGAAGATTTTATGTACGATGTGCCTATAGTTAATTATCGTGAGTTTTACTACCAACACGACGGTGCACCACCACATTATGCCACCTCTGTTCGTGAATACCTTAACACGGAATACGGCAGTCGCTGGATCGGTCGTGGGGGTCCTGTTCCATGGCCGCCGCGTTCCCCGGACCTTACGCCGTGTGACTTTTTTTTATGGGGTGAAATAAAAAGACGTGTGTATGTGGAGGAGGCTGAAAGTCTCGAGGCTTTAAAAGAACAGATAAACCGTGCATTTGACGAAGTGAAAAATAACACTACAGTGCTAAATAAGCTAAAAAACAATGTGCAAAAGCGAGCAAGACTGTGCCTAGAGAGAAACGGATTGCATTTTGAAAATTTATTGAAGTACAGCTGAAGATGTGGTAAGTGGATTTTAGTTGTACGCCTCAACCAAAAACCTAAGCTGATTTCATTTATTTTAAAACGCATAAATCCAACTATTCTACTTTATACTTTTGTTTTACGTATTTACGATTTTTATGTTGTGCCTAATGAATAATTCAATAAATACTTATTAGCCCTTACGTCGAATAGTATCTTGTGCAATCTCCAGCTAATGAAATAATAAAGAGTAGGTTTGAAATTGATTGTGTTATCACTGATATACCGCCGGCCGCGCCGGCGACGGCGGGGCGCGGGGCGCGCGGGGTGTCTTGCCGCCTAACGCGTAGTGCATGTACCGCGCGTGGTGTCCATAATCATAGAAGTTTTTAAGACAACTTTGTAGTGGCTGAATTCATTAATTTTGTACTACTTAGCATAAAAATAAAAAATACGTGTCTCATTATTTTACTCAAAGATTATTATATTAAAGTTTAGACGGTGACTAAAAAATCAGGTTGTATATATATTAATATTATAAGCAACAGAATAAGTACCTAATGACTAACTCATCAAAATATAAATGTGTTAGGTATTAGAAAAACGAGGCGATCGTGTTTTGAGATTTAAACGGATCCCAAGTAAATAATTAGTTTATAGCTATAATACATTTTTAAAGTAACTTTTGCGTTACGTTATGATTTAATCATAATTAAAGAAATGATCGTTTTAAATAATTTAATTACACGATAACAATTTTATTTTTCACTTTTAATAAAATAATTATGTACTTACTTACACTGTAACCTGTTATTTATGCATATAGTTCAAATTTAACTTTGAACAAATATTTATAAAATCGCCATCTAGTTATGCACTGTAAAACTATTAAACCCCCACACCGCCTACGTGATTAGTTTAGTCATATGACCAAAGATACTTAAATAAAATACGATGACGTGGTAAATAATATCGAATTATCGAATAAAATAGTGTAAATGCGAACGGTCAGGGTGGCGGCGGCAATGAACACACAAGTTGTACGGAAAAGAACTTATATTATCCTTTTAATGCACGTTTCAACGGTTAGAATATGAATGCCCTAAAATATTCTAACCGCCGGTATTTATACAAACATTTGACTTAATTTAATACTAAATTCACAAACTCAATAGATAATATTAAACATTGTTTATCTTAATTATTCTGATGATTATTTACATACAATTATTATTTAATAATACATAATTATGTAACATTAAGGATTTATTACACCGGAAGCAGAGGCGCCGGTGTGACAAAATTATGCCTAACCCAAAATCAGTAAGAATCTAATAGCGTCATCATTATATTATACATAGTAAACAAAATGATTATAGGATTTATTATTCGACATAGTGTAAGAAAAAGTACAGAGATCAGTAACAATACGTACTATTTATTAATCGCGCCGGAAGCTGACAAGCGGAAGGCGCCAAGCAAATAAATATAATTAAGTATAAAGAAATATGAGATAACTATTTAGATACTTGATTATAAAATTATTAAATTATAAAACGATAATTGGTTTTAATGTACATATAGTGGTTAAGATGTACCCGAACTAGTAGTATATGTGAGGCCGGAAGTGTTACTTGATAACAATAGACTGAGATCTCACATCCACAAGACCTGTCATTTTAGCACAGATTATTAAATAGGTACTGTTAAGTTTAGTATATTATGTAGGTCAATGTAATATGCATACGTATTAGTAATATGAACGTGTTTTCCATGAAGTCTTAAAAAGATAACTACATATTTTTTTAAATGGTTCCACTTTTATACTAGCTAATACATAATTTAGTTACCAAAGATAATAACCTACATATACTTTACAGATATACTGTAAAAAGTAGCAGTGTTAAAAATTTATGTAGAGCGAACGTCTGGCGAAATCTTATTGAAATAAATACATTTTCTACATCGTATAAAATTCGGATGCAGGATTTGTTCTTTGACCTGGCTTCTTAGAATGAAAAATGTTCTATCACAAACCTATGTGAATAACTATATATTATATGATCATTGAAAATATGTAATCGATACATAAAATACGATTATTATTTCGTGAGATGGATTTTATAAATGCATTTAGGATTATCCGAACAAGAAAATATTTATCATTACCTTTGTTTCTAATTATTTATTAACCTCTTAAAGGCGTAATGGCGGATTAATGTAACTAACGATTCTCATTAATTGATATATCACTTCAAACACCTAAAATTCTCGATTAGTTCGCACGTATATAGTGTCCTAACTATGGTTCGCACGATGACAAGATGCAATTATAATATGCTGTCAAAAGTGTCTAATGTCATAACATAACCACAGACAAGAAAATCAGTACGTTCATTACGTTGTAAACAAAACAAGAAACTTCGAATATTCATGACCATTGATCAAAGAAATCGTACGAAGTAGCTCTATAAATGCAAGTGAATCTTTGGCCAGGGTTTAACCGTGCTACGTAGAACTTGTAAATTGTAATCTTTATTTTCAATTACTAACGTGTAAGTACATAACCAATTTGGTTAGTTAGTAAATCAGTGCCAATCTTGCAGCAGACTCGTTAAAACAGTAGCAAAACTCCAGACGATTATCCGATAAGAGTAAGTTGTAAGTTGTTACCTAATTAAAGAAGTGCAATCATATTTTCTATTGCGTCAACTTAGAGTAATTAATAGTACGCAAATAAACAGATTAATATTGTTCATTTGTTATGAAAACATGTTCAGGACGTACCGGTTACGGTAAAATAAGTGAGAATATAAAAATATCATTTTAAAATTGATAATATCGATTAAAACCTGCTGGAAAAGCTATATATCGATGATATTTTAAATTTATGTAAAAATCTGTAAGGTATTCATTTCTGGAGCTTAGATCGTGGAGTCAGCTTCCCATATGGAATAAGTATAGGTACCCGCACATACTATGTCCAGTACAAAAAGGTCTCGACCTTCAATTTATAATAAAAACAGGAAAATACTATAGAAATATTTATTTTCCATTCCAAATCAGTTTGATTAGTATTATGCAATTTTTACTTTGTATCTTCAACTATAGTGACTGCTAGTAAGGCAAAATCCAATATATTGTCATAACATACATACTGGATTTTAAACTATATTTACTTATCATCCTTCATGTAGCAACTAACATAAAAAATTTTAGCTAGCTGATTAATTGTTGACATATTGATTAATTATATTTGCTTGTCTATGTACAAGATCTACTACCTATTTAATCTAAGTTTAGAGAAATAGTTAAGCAATTCCTTTGTTCTAAATGTTATTTGTTATCTCTTCTATTCAATACTTTGTTTAATCCATAACTCATATCAGTGTTTTGGTGTCTAGATATAATGCTTTTTACATAGTGACTAGAGAGGGTCATATTGATTCATTAACCTGTCAAGTCTTGCTATATCAGACATAATTTAAAACCTATAGTGTCTAGCCACTGGTGTGCTGCTGCGACTCTCAAGGTTAAACAAGATATTGTTACCTTTGTTTTAATACTTAAACCTTGTAGGTATTTCAACTAAAAATTTTTCATGATACATAATTTGTGCAGTCATATGAACTCATACAGAATTTTTCATTTCAGGGTGTAATGGTTGATTATGCTCAGCAGATAAGCTACAACGAAAATCTTGGTACTGCTAGCAACATGGAAACAAATAATGAAAACATGGTTGCCGAATTGGAGAACAATATGGGAATTAGTAATGATGACATTCTGAATTTACCGATTAAAATGTCACCTGTGCAAATACAACAAGAATATTTTGAAAATTTAGGTGATTGTGATTGGGTAAAGTAAGTATTTATTATATCTATAAGTATTCGGTTTTTATATACATGGTTATATATATGTGCTTATTAGACTCATGCCTGTATTACTAAGAGGTACACTTCTTTGTACCTACCTAAAATTATATGTGTGTGTGTGTGTGTGTGTGTGTGTAATACATTACACACATCATTTTAGGGCCATATAATAAAGTTGAGGCTATTGCTATTTGTACCTTTCCAGATTTTGCTGCTGTTGAGAATTTCCTAACTAAATAAAACCCTGTAAAACTGCCTGATCTAGAAATAAAATCTAAGATTTTATAATTGGGTGGAGACACATACCTACATACATACAAAATAATATACAGTGTGACTGGTTAAACATTGTACATACTTAAGGACATGATAATTTATGGTCAGATGAAACATATAAAATAAAAAATCTGTGAAAAATATCCATAAAAGGGGGTGCAAATTCGGAAAAGTGCAGGGTGCGGTAGCGGGGCTCGGGAGCGAAGGTTTTGTTTAGCTTTGGTATATGCGCAAGAGTGTCCGCACAGTTTTTAGATATTCGGGTCCAGAATCAAGTACTGAATACACTCCTTCAGTATGTACAGTATTTTATCAATCAGCCTGTATGTTATGGCTTTTGTAAAAGGCAGTGAATATATTGTCAACCTACAAATTTCTACTTATAATATGGCAGTTACCATCATCTCTGCACTTAAGTGCTAAAATTATGTAACAATGCCACAATATATTTAATTACTTACTAAAATAACATTTACGAAACAATTATGAGGCTTCAGTTGTTTCTTTATCATAATGAAATGACTCATACATTAATATAACACACATGTTTATAATGCACATTATTTTTAATAAAATTATGACATAAAACTATGATGTATAATGCTTTTTGAAACTAAAGCTGAGTCATTGTTTTAGTTTAAAATATACAGGTTTATCCTTAAAACAATGAATCATAAAATGTGTTTTATTTTATATACATATATTATAATTTTTATGTTGTGATGTATATCATGAATACACTATCAAATACAGCAAATACTTTACAATCTCCTTAGTCAGATTTCTTTTTTATTAAAACCTATTAATTATATTTATTATTGCTTAGCAATCATTAATATTAACAAAGCTGTGATTTTTTTAGAAGTTGCTTGTTTAGTGTTTTTCTTACTAACTATTTTAATTATAAGTTATGGTATTAATTAATTAGATTTTATACATGACTGTATCGACTATATATTCACTCATATTATACATGTGTACCTATATACTACCTGATTCGACCTACAGCCTCATTAATTCAACCAGAAAAAAAGAAAATCCTATATAGTAAATGGTAATCCAGGTAATGGTCTATCTATGTACTAAATTTTATTCAAATCCATTCCATGGCTCATGGTTGACTGTTGAGTAAAAATATACAAAGATTTCCACAAACTTACACCTTTACTATATTTGTATTTATTGATCCCTAAAAACAAATATGCATATACTATAAACTTATCTTGCAGTCAATCAATTTTGAATAATTCAATCTATCTTTAATTGTTTTCATTACCCTTATCACACATGTATATGTACATACATAGAGTATATACTATGTGAAGTGACTTCGCCATTAGAACATTGTTTATCATAGACTTTAGGTGTACTGCTATATTTAGAAATCAAACTCTGTATTCCAATTTGATCTCTCATGCTATAATAATAAGGTTGATATTCAATAGTTTGTGTATAATATGTATTATTTTTAGCACTGTTGTGTACTAAATGAATATAATTATATTCTTTATGCTAACTGCACGAATGGCGTAGTAGTGGTTTAAGAGGTCGCTACTGCATCGAGTTTTGTGGGTTCGATTTCCACACGGGACCAAAATTTGTGTGATCCACTAATAGTTGTTCAGAGTCTGGATGTTCTTTGTGTCCCTTGTTTGAATGTTTGTAAATAGTCTCCCGGTACACCGAATACACATAGAGCGGTAGTTGCCTTTTTAAAAATTATAAATAATTTAATCATAATTGCAGATATGAGTTAACTAATAGAAACTACTTGCTGCAAAATATTGCATTTGCACTATTTGGTGGTCCAAGCATTGAGGGACAACTAACTGAGAAAAAGGAGGGTGAAAATGCTCACCTAGAAGGATATACTTCCAGACAAAAAGAGCAAGTTATGAAAGTATATGAGAAGATATGTGAGCAAAGTATGTATTGATTTTATTGTTACCTATATATTAAGCATAAATATCTTGCCTATGGCAAGATATTTCACTTCGCTCACATATGTTTTGTTCGAAATAAGAAAGCCACGCCAGCGCAAGACGCCATTTCTGTGTAACTTGTGCCTGTTTTGCCATCTGTTTTGAAGTACCACATATTAAATGGCTGCATATTTCCATCTGCCAGACATAATTGTAAACTCGGTTCTGCTACTGAGAATATCCTAATAGCGGATCGAACAGAACCGGCCTAGGATTCGGATACGTAATCCGCTTATTGTATTTCACAGTAGGTAGTGATTTTAAGAAAAACCTTTTGAATTCGAAATAGCTAGCAATTAGCCACAGTTTTTGTACATTTCAGCTTCATTTAGGCGTTTCTTTATGTCAGTTGTTGGGATGCATGACATAAATGTAAATGTGCTCTTGACTGTTACAGTTAGGTACTCTATGCAAATAGTAGAGAAAATGTATTACGATTTTTTCTGAAAGATAGATTAATATTAGTAGATAGTTGGAGTAGGCAATCCAACGGTGCGTGGCGGGATCCTCTCTTCCCAATAATTTTATTACAATAGACTTCCGCCAAATAACGCCGACCTCGAATCAATACATATTATGTTGATTTATATTAAATAACACAAATATTTTACTATACCTACACAGTTAGATACTTAAAAACATGGCTATATGTTTTATTTACTAATAACAATACAAATTATTAATAATATAGATAATATAAACACAATTCTGTAAAACTAACTTATACCTAAAATATTATAAAACAAATAAAAAAGAAAACTAAAACCCTCTAATAGGCGTCATAGAAATCCTCCGCATCACATTCGACTGGTAGTGTGCCCAGAAGACTGGCATATGTAGATTATTATTACTATTTAAGACTAGGTGAATGCAATTGGAGAAATCAAACGTAACAAATCCAAAGACAATATAAAATGAAGTAGTCCAATGCATATTCATATTCTCGAGTGTATGCTATGATAATTTTTCATCAATATTCTCATTTGTGTTATTTGACCCTTTTTATTGCTATATAAATAGTAGTTATCATTATAAGCCTGTAATGTCCTACTGCAGGGGACAGAGTACTTTCACGTCTCTGTTTTAACTATAGACTCACGCATATATTCCCGTGGGCAAAGGTGTATTAAACCCACATTTCGCCAACTACGTTTTTAGGTCCCACGTAATAAGAACCTTATTGCTGGTTACCGAACCTTACCAGACTATGTGCTGCTATTGAAAATGTATCGACTGGGAAACCAATATTACTTTTCCCGACTCCATAATGCAACCCAAGTCTAATGCATAGCAATCGCATACTAATGTTGGGCCACCGACGCAGTCTATGTCTTTAATTTAACAGGAGTTTACGTAGTAGTCTAGTGGGAGACCGTTGGACTGCCACACAGTTCTCGAGTTAGATCCAAGGTGCGCATTTGAACTTGACTTTAGAAGTTATGTGCGTATTAAATAGTTTGTTATCGCTCGCTCTAGCGGTGAAGGAAAACATCGTGAGGAAACCTATTTGTCCGAGAGTTCACCATTACGTTCTTGAAAATATGTGAAGTCTGCCAACCCGCTCTGTGCCAGCGTGGTGGACTATGGCTTTACCCTTCTCACGCTGAGAAGAGGCTCGTGGCCAGCAGTGGGGCAGTTTAATACAGGGGTGGCTTTATTATTTGTTTTCGTATGTTCCTAATGCTTAGAGAAAACCTGGCCCTTTGGGAAGCTTACTTGAGTTACCTACTTGTGTCCGACATACCTACCTACCAAAGGCCCTTCGAGAGTTTTAGTTTAAAGTGCGATGGGGCACTTACCGAGACACTAATCGCGGCAAGGAGACTATTGTTACATTTCCATATGTAATAAATCTGGTTTATTGCGATGGGTGTTTAACGGGTTGGTGGGTCTGGGATAGTGGGTAGTTTTTGCCAGATATACTGCCTCAGTACAAAGTTGGTATGGCAGAAGTTGACTCGCCGACTCATTAGATGGGCCCCATGAATAGCCGTATTATTATTAATTTAAGTGTAATTTAACTTTCAGGTAAATATGCACACAACGATGAGGACATTGTCATGTCAGTGCTTCTGATAGTGTGTGCTCGGCCTAAGCCGTTAAAGTTTTACCAAATACAACCGTCTAACTACTGGTACGATCTTCACGAGAGAACTGATAGCGATATATGGTGTACGGCCGTGTTCAAGATCAGGAAATGTATTCCCACTACTGTTGGTGGTAAGCTCATTATCAGCTTAGCATTTTTAAAAAGTAACCGATATGGACTAACTGTTGGGTCCGAAAACATATGTTTTAATAATATGATCAGTTAATGTAAACAGTTAAGGAGTCTGCCCACTACACCGTCTCATACGATGACTGTGCTAGGAACGTATAAAAATAATGTTACCGAGTGATTGAAAATTTTCATTACCTTGCTTTAACTCCATAGTTCCCAAAGAGGTCCAGGTGGACCCTCAGGGGTCCACGGGAAACTCGACGGGGTCTACGTTGGCGTGACAAAAAAATGGAGGTTCACAATTCGTAAGCAGGGGTCCACGAAAATTTATTTGCTTTCGATAGTGAAGAACTAAAATGTTGCTTTGACTTCACCTATCAATGTAGGAAGATAATGACGGATATTTTGAGGAATATCACTCGATGAAGAACGGAGAAATTCTAAAAAAAAATATTTCTAGCTGCTGGGGTCCACCGGAACCAGCTAAATTTTGAAAGTGGTCTATGAGAAAAAACGTCTGGGAACAGAGGCTCCTAGACGTTTTTTCTCATAGACCACTTTCACTTTAACATAACATTTACGCTAGCGAAACCGCGGGCAAAATGTAGTATTTACATCAATTGTAATTGTATTGTGGGTGTCTTTTATGTTTTAGCAAAATCATGTCGTGTGTTTGTCGACGAAAACGCACGTGTTTATCAAGACTGGACTTCCTATTTAACAGATAACACTCTTCCAAAATGTGTTCTTATTGTGCCTGAAGATGGTGAATATACTGCAGCGTTACAAGAGGTATGTATGAGACGAGATACATTCGATTTAAAAGTACCTGCTACACTAATACAATTATGCTGTCTAAAACTACGCACAAAATACATAATTTTAAATTATAAAGAACAGTTATTTTCCGTTCTACAGAGTTAAGGTCGTAACACACATACCTATCAACTCGGAAACGGATCGTCACCGTATCAACTCGAGCCGTGCAGTATTCTTTGTATAAAACTCCCTACTGCAACGCACACTAGGCGGAATCGTAGTCGTAGTGATACTCATTGAAGAAGTGAGAAAATATCCATATTAATGAATGATTTAAGTGAGCGTGGCGTAAGCTCGGCGTCGTCTAGCCGTAGCCGAGTCGACGCGTACTGGACCTGCTGATCCGCTCTGGTTACGTGTTTACGTTAGGTAAACGCCTGTTTGACGGCGAGGCGTAAGACGATACAGTGACGATCCTTTACCGAGTTGATATATGTGCTCTTTACTCTCAAACATGTACTGTCGTTATAAGAAAAAAGACGTATAAGTAATATTTTTTATTTCGAAGTTGATTGTTTTATCACGAATCTGCAGTATTTTTATATTAAATACAAAAATTCTAGCAGTCTCTTTTCATTATGACGGCAGAGCAGGTTTTCTCACGATGTTTTTCTTTACCGTAAATGCGAGTTATATACCTACTAAGGGAAAAATTAAGGGTAAAAAAAATTTTCCGACTTTTTATTGTGATTTTGACAGGCTGTATTTCAGTGAAAATTGTCGAATCGGAAATCTAAAAAAAGAATTTTGAAGATCCAAGATTCTAGTTTTTATATCCCTAAGCCAAAAAAAAAGCGGTCACGGCTTCAACACAATCCAAAGAAATACCGCGAAAATTTTCTTCTAGATTGTGACAGACATTTATAGAAAATTTTGTGCAGTTTCCAAAACTTTCCCCGGGCCCTTCAATTTTCTGTACGGCGATTTGTCGCTGAGATATCGGCAGTTTAAGACAAAAAGGTCCATTTTCATTCAAAATTTGATAACTCTGCTAGAAATGGTCGTATAGAAAATCTAAAAAAGGAAATTGAAGCTAAATAAACAGGCTATTCAATCGATAAGATCGCCTAGATAAAAAAAAATTTAAGCCCATAGTACCAGAAAAGGAAGAAAAATGAATTGATTTTTTTTTACTTTATTTCTTTGGTTTGCGTTGAAGCCGTGACTAGAATCTTAGATTTTCAGTGCTTTTTATTTTTAGATTTTCGGTACGACCATTTTTCACTGAAATACAGCCTGTTAAAAATCTCCAAATAATTTCGGGAATTTTGTTGGACCCTTAATTTTTCCATTAGTGTAGATGCACGCTTTGGGATCGAACTCAAGATCTTTGCTTGGCAATCCAATGGTCGCCAACTAGGCTATCGCTGCTTTGGTGGTATGATCATTCGAAACTTAAATTTGGTATTTGTAGGGTGGAGAAGCATTTGCTGTCAAGCTGACAGTAGTAGCATCGCCATCTCTTGGTATCAAGGCGCGCGTGCTGAGTTCCGCAGATACAGTGAGCACTGTGGCGTCTATAGGAGCTATCGGCGTGATCGGAGTTGCGGCTTTCACTCCGGTCGCGCCCCTCGTGCTAGTGGGGGCGGTGACGGCCACCGTGGCCACTGGGGTCTACGGCCTTGTGAGATCATCATTGCATCTGCATGATAGGAGTTCGCACGAACAGGTAAGATATCCTCATGTATTATGCCCTGTATTAAATTGTCCCACTGCTGTGTGTATGTGCCTTACTGCTCCGGTACCATACTGGAGATATGGGAGGCGGCTTCTCCGTCGGCTTCAGCGAGGTTTTCGTTAGCAACGCCCTGAGTTGCGGGTGGTGAGCGGCTTTATTGCTCTGGTACCTACCTAGAGAATAGGTAGTGTCACTTGGCCACGAGGTAGCTCGCTTACGAGAACCGGATCTCTGAGGTTAGGGTGGAGAGTCGAGATTTGGGGACAAGACCTGTCTATAACTGGTCCCGGAAGGTGCTCTTGGGCACTGGAAGGTACAGCGACTCCACCTAATATAACCTTGACGGTTGGTGTAGGGGAACGCTATATCATAAACTGGACTAGTCGTAGAGAAAGGGATGTCTCACTGCTGCTCCCACTATTATAACCTGACGGTTGGTGTAGGGGAATGCTATATCATAAACTGGACTAGTCGTAGAGAGAGGGATGTCCCACTGCTGGGCCTCTTCTCAGTGAGAGAAGGGTTAGGCCATGGTCTACCACGTTGGCCCAGTATTAGTTGGCAGATTTTACATAGCTTGAACAACTATTATGGCGAACTCTCACATATGCATGTTTTCTCACGATGTTTTTCTTCACCGTTAAAGCGAGCGATAATTATCTAGTTAATATGCATATGAATTCGAAAAGCCAGAGATCGAACTGGAGTCCTCTGCGTGGTAGTCCAACGATCTCCCACTAAGCTATCGCTGCTATATTATGCATAGAAAAATAGTTAATTATGAAATTTTTACTTCAAACACTTTAAAGATGGCAGACAGACTAGGTCTGTCTGCCATCTTCATCATTGATTGGGTACGAATTTCGGGTCGGGTCAGCGTTTGTTATTTACCCTTTCATTGCCCAGCAACATGAGAACAAAAAAACATTCGTATGCCCAGAACTCGCATCTGAGCCGTGTCGCCATTCTTCTCACACTGAAAAGAGGCCCATATCCAGCAGTGGGACAGTTTAATACAGGGCTGATATTAAATAATGTTGTGATGCTATGTGCAGACGATAAGCCCAACGGACGCGGAGGCGCGCGGCAGTTGGCTTAACATCGCGGCCTCTAGCGTGGGATTAGCTGCCGGTGCGGCCAGCTCGCTCCTGTCCAAGTCTGCCGCCGCTGGGACCAATATGACTAAGGTAAGTTCTAAAACACAGGTCTAAACTACTTCAGGCAAGTATCTAATAGTAATTTAATGATTGCACGAATGGCGTAGTGGTTTAACCATAACTGTGATTATGATTTTGATTATTAAACTAATTTATTAAGGCATTGAGATATTGTTAGATATTAAGATTTAATGTAAAGTTGATCCAAGTCCACTACTGTACTCCTTTTTTAGCTAAATATTTTCTTTATTAACCTCTGAGTCTTCTTCGAAGAGGTTAATGAAAACACTATGTGGGTCTGTGTGTCTGTCTGTTAGTGACAGGCATAGCTCCGGATCCACTGGACCGATTGACTTGTAACTTAGTGTACAGACACCTTTGGGTCATCCCTCGGTCGATTTTGAATATGGGCCCTGTGGGTCAAAAGACCCGCGAGATATAGGGGTCACAAGGTCCTAAGGTCAGGGGATATCCACCAACAGAGTGATTTGGAAGTCCAAGGGAGAGGCTTTTGCCCAGCAGTGGAACATTACAAAAAGCTGATAAAAATAAGTTCACATGAAGACGAAGAGGTTGAATCCTGGGTTTTTACACCCATCTCGTTATTATTCTTATTTTTGACTTTCTAATATAATAGCTGTCTCTCGCGGCTTCAGCCACCTTTATGACTACTGCAGTAGTCCCGGGGCGCGTAGCGTGATGTTAAATAGCCTATCTTACTTCTGAATTCATTACATTTCAATGATGAAATAATTTTTCAACTATTATTGACTTAAGTTAGAAACAATATTTTTTTCGGACGAAAGGTATCCTATGTCCTTTTCTGTTCCTCTGACAACGTGTATGCGAAATTTTACGATGATCGGTCGAGTAGTTAAGGCGCGAAAGAGTAACAAACAAACTAAAGGCACATTCGCATTTGTTTGATTATTACTCTTTCAATACTTAACTGCTCGACTGATCATCATAAAATTTCGCATACAGTCGGGGATATAGAAAATTATATAGAGTATCTTTCATCTCTCTGAAATTTATTGACAAAATCTATACTAACGCGAGCGAAGCCGCGAGCCTAATCTAGTATAATATTTTTCTAACTACCTCTTCGAGGAGAGCACAAATCAAAAGATGTACTAGGTACCCAAAGGACAATGCCCACACTTCATAATGCCACCGGCCTAGAAGTGGACACTCAAAAATTGTACTAGTTGTTATTGCATTAGATAAATGAGTGCTTAACTAAAAATCTGAGATTGCTTAGAAGTCTGCCACGTTCATAATTTAACTGAAAAGTACTATTATAACCTCAAAAAATAACAATGTTACGTGGGTATGCACATGCTTTTATTAAAGTATCGAAGTTAGACTACAGCGTTATTTAGTTGTTTTGAGTAAAAAGGAATGGATAGGGATTCACAATAAGCGGATGATGGATAAGTGCAATAATACACAGCTTTTAGATATCTTCTATATATTCATTATTAAAATGACACAGAACATCGTCCAGAAATTGACGTTGAAACATCTTTTTAAAGAGAAATTATGAATAAGTTTCTTGGCACAGCACACCTTTAGTAATATCTATAAATTGTATTATATTATGCAATAATAAAATTATTCCACAACAAATTTAAACCCTATTGTGCTGTCCATGAGTTCCAAAACTGGTCCAGTAATAGGCATTGTTCTTTTTATTATATAATTTTCTGCACCACATATTGTTACTTCTATTGCCAGCTTGGTGGACTAAGGCGTCTCACACTGAGAAGAGGCCCGTGCCCAGCAGTAGGACAGTTTAATACAGGGTTGATATTATATTATTATTATATTTTTACTTTTGACAGACGGGGCAAGCTCTCGCGGTATCAGTCGAGGTACTCCGGCACGCCAATATAGTGACAGGTGGCGCTGGCGTCGTCAACAGTCTTCTACATATCATACTTAAGGTAAGCTCATACATTAGTATTCTCAATAATATCAATAATTATAAAATATATTATATTATAATATAATATATTTATATTATACTATACCCAAAGACTCAATTTTAACTGAGGTAAAGAGCATTAAATCGTTTAACCTCTTGACTAACGCAATCTAGGACACGATAATATAAACATTGTGTATCACATAGAGCATTTCGGATATTAAACCTAAAGCTGCTGATAGACTTGATCATTCACTTGTTTTGAGCATTCTAGCGAATGTTACGTTACAGAAAAATAAACAGGAACGTTTTAGCGAGCATTCTAGCGAAAGAACAGTAAATTTGCGTCGAGCTTTTTTTCGAGCAAGTCCAACATCTTCGTGCGTTCATGTGGCACTTATCCACGGAAGCGACGGCACAAACAAACCTTCGACCAAAAGTTCTTCTTGAAGTTGATGTTGCCATGCGATTCCAGCAGCACTCTTGGCATGTACTTGGCATTCAGGCGTATATACTACGCTATGTCCTCAGCCTTAGTGAATATTTTATGTAATTTAAATTCTAATTTCAGTACCGCAAACACGGTGAATCGCCTTCCACGCTGGAACTGTTCCAGTTCACCACGGCGACATTGTTCTTCTGTCACGCTGTCGTATCGAACAAGACTGCTCAGAGCATCATTGAAGATGCTCAGGCCAAAACTATCAATGAATATCGCTCCACACTCAGAAGTAACAGACACAGGTTAGTTAATCAGGGCTACCGCGCTTGAATTCATCACTAGAGGTGCTAGTGGATAGTAAGGTCTTCAGACCTCATATTCAGTACTCGCTTCAACAGTAACCATGGTAACTGATGATTATTACTGCCAAAATACGGCTGTTGACAGCAGCTGTGACAGGCTTGACAGGGCCTTACTCGCTAGTGGCGCCGACTGGTAATCCCAAAAACGTAGCGTAGCGTCCATTAGATAATAGTTCTTGCCTATAAAATTCGCATATGGATGACTAAAGGAGTCAGAATTAGTCATGTGACCTTATTCTCAAACGGAAAATCACAAATAGTAATTAGCTTGGTTCAGTTCATGTATAAGCGAATGATGATCAACCTTGAATAAACTGTCTAATGTAATTATTAGTCACTAACAGTAATTATTTATTAGTAAAATCCTTGAATTGACTATATAATAATATCAGGCCTGCGTATAAACTGTCACCCTGTTCACTGCATAGGGCACGGGCCTCTTCTCGGTCTGAGAAGGGCTAAGCTTATCGTCTACCACGCTATCGTAGTGCGGGATGGCAGACTTTAAATATCTTCGATAACATTATGGAGAACTTTAAAACATGCAGGTTTTCTTCCGATGTTTTCCTTCAGCGTTAAAGCGAGCAATAATTAACTGCCTTGGAATCTAATTCGAGACCTCTGCGTGGCAGTCCAATTATATTATATTGCTGTTAGTTGAAATTTTTAACTTAAATAAATAATATTTAAAATTATAATAATTTGTATTTCATACATTTTCAGGAAAATATTCGACAAAATAAGCGCTGAATCAAGAAGGGTTCAAGGCGCGGTGCAAGGCAACACCGAGGTCATCAGAGGCATCAAGAACATCATCGACAAGGATCAGTTCTTTGCAGACGCACTCAGAATAAACAAAGATGTCAACCAGCACAAGCTCAGGATATCGATGACGTCAGACGGACAAGTGAACATCAACTCACAGCACAAGTTCAATCCTTCTGACTTGTATAATCTAGGGAAGGATGGGCGAGCACAGCTGTTTAGTGCGTTAGGACAAGCCGATGTGTCTACTGCGAACGTTTCGACGAAAATCACGCCATCGACGACTGCAGTGACAACGTTTGCCGACCATGAGGATGAAAACAATACTATGCTAGTCGGCATACATCCCGGGGAAATATTAAGAATAGGCACCCTACTCGTAAGGGTGAGCGCTTCTGGAGCCGAAAGCGTCGCTGCCATGTTAGAAAACTTGAGCCAAGACATCTACGTCAACTTAATGACTGTGTCTTTCAACGTACTATCGCAGCTCGTTCCTGCAGATATCGCCAGGCTAAGATTGCTGAGTCCCGATGAAGATTTAATAGTACAAATTGTTAAATTCGTGTTTAACTATATGAAACACGAGAGGCCTCTTGGCGAGCAATGTGGTGACGATAATGGTATAGTTATTGTATTGAGGGAATTCTTCCAAGAAGGCATGGTACGTCAAGATACGATATTGATGTTGAAGGATCGTCTACTTGGATGGGTTGACGAACAAATGGACCAAAGACGTATTGAGTATCCAAACAAGAAGTTCAATATATGTGAAATTTGTAAAGGTGTTAGGTACGCTTAATATAACAAAGATATATATAAATATTCACAAGGCCACAGTATATTAGCAATGTACACAATTTGATATATAGTTTTGTTAAATAATTTTACAATCAAAGTTAGTATTTTTGCTGTAAATATTCTGCTAATGTAAAGATTTTCAGATAGACAAGCCAGTGAAAGTTGATAATTGATAGTAAAAATGCACACTTTCCATACGTGTATTATTATTACCATTGGATTAGTAAAGTAGTATAGTAAGCTTGTGCACTAGGGAACGATTCCAGTACACAAATGCATACAAATAGAAATTACGTCACAGTGATCTTTGGAACACACATATCAGTGTTCGACAACTTTTTATTCGTTATTTAGGAACACGAAAATGCACCAAATATACTTATTCATATATTATCTCTGTTCTAACGATGGTTAGAAGGCACAGAGTATTTTTAGCACTAATTGCTTAAATTTATATTAATGGTACGCTTGGTCTTGTCACAATGTCGGCACAAAGATTTACCCCAATATTGCTCACGAGTAACCAGTGTATGTACAGTCGGCGACATAACTATTTAAACATTAAACAAATTTAACAGTAATTTATAAAAATAAAATACTTAATATTGTTCTATAGTATTATTTAGCTTTTACTGCGGTAAAAGATGAGGAATCATTACTATCGTGTACGATTATATTTATCGATATATGTCGCTGACTGAACAACGTAGACGTTATTTCAAAATTGTGATTAACAATACTAATTTAAGGTCCTTTCCGAATATCACCTCAAATTCCGAAATTATTTGCTTTTACGATTCAGATCAATATAATTTCTAAAAGTTTTCATACTTTAGTATTTTGAAAGGATCTTATACTTATAGTGAAATGATTACTTACTAATACCTTAGCAGCTGCTAACCACTGCAGATCTAATATTACACACGCATGTATAACAAATGTGGTCATATTTAAACATCGAACAATGCAATATCTAGCCCTCTAAAAGTATAATATGGCCTTATAACTGGCCAAAGAAATCCCAACTAAGATCTTTACTTGAAAACTTTTCTTCCCAATCCTACTGACTCTTCACTATATTAAATAACTTGCTAATTATAATGATATATCCCTTATGCCATCATCTTAAGGAATTTCTTGTTCTACAGATGTTACAAGACTTTCTTCTCATAGACCATATTCAAAATTTTGCTGGTTCTCTGCAGCTTGAAATTTAATCCGTCAAAGAAAATCGGTACAATCAAAAGTTTAAAAAATTTGATCAAATCTACTACTACTACTACTAACGTTTTTTTTTTAGAAAAAATTCTCGGGTCTTCTCCAAAGTGGTATTCTTCAATATTATCTGCTTGCATTGATAGGTGAAGTCAAGCCAACATTTTAGTTCTTCACTATCGAAAGCATATAAATTTTCGGGGACCCCCGCTTACGAATTGTGAACTCCCATTTTTTGTCACGCCATCGTAGACTTCCGTCGAGTCTCCCGTGGAACCCTGGGGGTCCTACTGGACCACTTTGAGAACTAAGGTTCTAAATCATGCAGTTACTAAGTAAAGCACTTAAACTTGGGCCTTTGACTTGACTGCACGGATGTTGGTTAAAATGGTCACTTCTCGCCACTGCCACCGCGCCGAGTATTCGGTTCCCCACGTGTTACCACCCCATAAATAGTTGTTCCGAATCTGAATGTTCTGTGTCCGTCGTTTAAATGTTTATAAAGTCCCCCGCGACACAGGTATTATTCCTAGTGAAGGAGTTGTAAAAAAATACTAAAAAATAAAATCCTTTTTATGAGGCCGTTTATAGTAAAGTATCACTTATTATATATAAATGCAGAAGTCAAAACAAAGACAAATAAAATACAGGAATGTGTTGGGACAAAGTTCTCAGGGTAAGATGTATTGGGAATATTGATCCAGCATAATATGCTGCAATGATTAAATATGACTACTTTATTTGATAAAAATAACCTTTAAACGAGTGCACATGCTGTAAGTTATTTTCTTGATGTGTCTATTCTTAGCAATGTTACGCTAAATGTTGTGTTAGGAGTTGGCTCTCGCGGAGTAATCCGAAAGTATTTCGCGGCCCGGGATCGTAAAGAAAGAACACAGGGTGTGGTTTTAGACAGTAGAAGTATGAAATATTAGTTCCGCCCAGGGCGGAGAGGACTAAACTGTTAATAAACCTAACCCAAAAAAATATTTGTGCTCTCGTTGCTTCTGTAAGTGCGGACGGTACCTTTTAATCGCAAGTCGATATGCTATAAGCATCGAACTATGCCTCCTAATATTGTTTTCTTAATAGGTTTACCATAAAAGATACTTGCTGAAATTATTATTTAACCCTTTCAATGCCCAGCCCACCATAGGGTGAGTCCCTATGGGAACAAAAAACCGTTTGTGTGCCCAGAACTCGCATTCGAGTCGTGTGTATTGTCATTTTCGCCATGTCCAGCATCGAGTTAAAATATCACACAAGTGAGTTCTGGGCACATAAACGATTCTTTGTTCGACTCATACGATGAGTTCTGTGCAGTGAACAGGTTAGTTGATATGTTTGTCTGGTTGTCTTTCTTAATAGAGAGCATTTTGTTCAGCTCCCTTGACGTTTAGGGAACTACCTCACCGAGAAGCCATGGTGACGTCGCTGGCTACGTAGGTCACCCTTGGCTACTTTCGGTGGTCAGGAGTGGCCAGTGGCTACCATCTGCCAGTCAGTTCTCTGTTTTCCCACAAAAATACGTGTACGATGTCTGTCTTGGCAGTCAGTTGGACACTGAGTGGAGTGAGTGGGACACAGCTTGCTCGTGTACATCTAATTGGCGACGTCGCCAGCGCGCCACAATATCCACACTCCAAACAGAGAGCCGCTGGTAGTGACTACGTTTCCAGATAGGTGACGTTGCCAAACCATCGCCAAGTGAGTTAACTGCCGTACGTTTCAATATGAATTAAAATATACATATCCGTCTACGTCGCCATGGCTTCTTGGTGTAGCAGGACCCTTAGGAAATGTCCTTAACATACAATAAGCACACATTTTATATAACAATATTTATAGATGCACACTTTTTGTGACCCAAATTATATAGAGATTGTATATCAGGTTTAATCAACCAAAAAGTATGTAAGTACTAACTCTTTAGATAAATTTTATTCCATAGTCAATATTTATGCATAATATATTTAAAGTAAACGAAACATATCACGATTGTCCAAATTTATACTAACTTTAAAATAATAATATACCTATCTTTTATATGTCGCATTTTGATCATTCTAATATCAATTAGCAAAACGATTTTTGTGCCTAAAATTATATTTATTCATAGATTTAAATATGTAATATATTCCTAATAGCTTTGGCTTATAAAATTATATTAAATGTTTTGAAATATTAGGCGCCATTCATTTATTACGTAAGACTATGTTTACGAGTTTTTGACCGCTAGTTTTTGAATATTTATTACGTAAGAATCTAAAGGAAATTTTCAAAGTAACAATTTTAATAAATATACTAGTAATTTGTAATTCTTGGTAGTAATAAACTTTGGTTTTAATCCTTCATCTTTACCTGTACGCATCCGAGCGCACGTCGTCACTCGGGCGGCCGCGCGCGCTTTTTCAAAGTATAATCTTAACTTTGCGCATTTTTGTGATGTTACATAGGAACTATCAAGACTCTAAAGGGAACCTTACCCTAAGAAGAAAGATAAGACGTGTCCGGCCCTCTCCCTAAATTGTTTTACGTAAGAAATGAATGGCCCCTTATGTGATACGGTTCTGCACTGTGATAACGCTAAGTACATGTAATCAGCTTGTAAATGTATAAATACGTGCCTTGAACAGCAAATTCTCATTACAGGGGTGATAGAGTGACGAGTAATGTCGTCAGGATGTTGAGAAGGATTCGTTCGCGCCGACCTGAAGCTTATCTAGCTTAGAAAAAAAGTTCGGCTAGACTGCGCCGCCGTGAAATGTGGTCTGTAGTAGATAATCATAAGCTTATAGTCCACACATCAAAACTAATATTGTAAACTAAATTTCGCCCGCGGCTTTAGTAGCTAAGTGTAGGTTAGGTTGGATTATTGTTTTTTCCGCTTTCACGCCTTAACTACTGTGTATTCACAATATTTCTTATTCTCTATTTTCATATTCTGGCTATTCCTCTCGTTCGTCATAAAATGTTTAAAATATTTACAAGATATTATTATTTATTGTGATATTTTGCCGCCCCCTAAAAGTTCCGCTCGGAGCGCACCGCCCTTACCGCCCCTACCACGTGACGCAACTTTTATCCTGCAATAAGTACTGTTCCTGGAGATAGAAATTTATTGACAAAATCTACATTCACGCGAGCGAAGACGCGGGCACAATTAAGTAATAGATGTATTGTATCGTCCAACAGATACAGACTAGCTAAAATAGTAGCACCGTGTACCAGTATGTAGTTCCACGAATTCTCGAGAATCTGTCTTGTAGTAGAAATATATAGAATTTACTAACGATAAGTAAGATAGATGGAATCTATTAGAGATAGAGTATTCGTAAACTGGGAAAATAAACATATCAAGTAAATACATATATACCTATACATATAAAATAACAGGTTTCTATATAATATATGTTCATTATTATTAGTATATGATAAGCAAAAAATATTTTGTAGGATGTTAAAATGTTTGGAAATACGCACTGATTTTTGTGTAGGTTGCGAGCTATACAATTTTGTGTATTGAATCGAAGTAGACATTACTTGGCAGTATATTAAAAAAAATATTGAGAAGAGAGGAACCCTCCACGCTCCCTCGGAAGGCCCACCCAGGCTATTGCAATAAAAAAATGTTGACAATACCGAACTCCTCTGAATAGGGACGGACAGCCACGACGTGGAATCCGGGCGTACTCCAAACTTGCAGTATTAGTATAAAATGTTGGACATGAAATTAGTTCTTATTAACATGATAACTGATAAGGCAGGCTCAAATAGAAGTACTGCTCTGCGTTTCTCCACAGCTTTAAGCTCTTCCAGTAATTTAACTTATAAGTGCACAGAATTGGGACAACGTTATTACTCGTCAATTTAAATCACCCCTTATCGATATTGGAAGTTTTGATAGTTCACACGAAAGTATATACTCTATTGTTAGCTAAGCCACGTATTATGTGTCTATGTTATTATGATAATAAAGGTATAAAATATTATATTGTTTGATGTTTACCTCCACCGAGTCTGACATTAAGTAATAGTACATAGGTAAGTACTTATACGTATTTATAAACAGCGAACTTAGTTATTACAGCAGCCAAATTGTACTTGTATTCTCTATGGCACGACTTGCCATACATTTTGTGAAGCACTTCAAGCGGCAACATCTATGAACTAATCAATATATAATACGATATTCTAACGACTAAACTTCTAGAAGGTAAAAGATAAATCAGACGTTCGACCAAAAATTTTCAGACATGCAGTCTACTGTCAATTAGGTTATGTATTATAGTTACTTATATGAAACTAGCCGTAAACGCGCCACTTAGGCCGCGAGGAATTTAACAAAAAAAATAATTAAGTAATAGTAGCCTAAGTTACTCCTTATAACATCAGCTATCTGCCAGAAATTCCAGTTAAAATCGGTCCAGCCGTTTCAGAGATTAGCCGGAACAAACAGAAATCTAATTAATTTTACTTCTAAAATTGTTTTTTTGATATAAGAACCGTATATATTTTCATATGCATTTAGTAGAAACCTGTTATTTTGACATTACAAACAGACACTTCAATTTTATTTATTTTATAGATATAGATACCTACGTTTTTATATAATTGCCAGTATTTACCTTTCTAATCAAATTTTTCTTTTTTTGCTCTTCAAAATTTCTCTCCGCCTGATGGTACGCAGTCGTGTGGTCTAAGAGCAGTGGCCTCCACATCGTCCTTATAGCAGCCGAGGCGATGTTAAGGTGATGATGAAAAATGATTGTACGGTATAAATAAAAATAGATTAACAGATTAAACGATTTATATATCATAAAAAGTAGGCACTCGGGCATACTAAAATTTTCGTACAAATCAATAATTATTGCGGCGGAGTTCTAATTCGGTTTTCTTTTGCTCGTTCTTCTTGTGAAAGCGGTGGGTTGTACTCGAAGAATTTAGCTATAAAGTACCTGTGAATGTTTTACGTGATTTATAGAGGCAGTTGGGGTTAGACAGTAAGGAGGGATAAGATAGGGCCCTGCTCATGCTTGTTATAATCCTTATTACCCATTATGTCATACAAGACAAGATTCAAGAATAACTTATCCTAATAACAATAACTTATTTTCAAAGCATGCCCAGTAATCAGTTGGCGCTCGCCTGGACGAGGTTATCAAAATAATTGTTTTATTGACCTTTTAATAGCTATAAATTGCTGTGAAGTCATAGTAGATATATAGCGACATATGAATAATGATGATGATGGAATTATAACACTAATTCAATCGCAACCATATTTAATTCCTATTAGAAGTTTTATTCCAAACATAATATAAAAAATTATATAAAAGTTTTTAGACTATCGCGATTTGTACACATACTTAATATAATGTTAGACAACGGGTCTTAATCGCGATAAAGTATTTAAAAGGTAATAAATAGGTACCTATTAATTGCCCGACGTTTCGACCGACTTGCATCGATCGTGGTCACGGGTTGACTGATGTGAGCTCAGCGGCGCCTTCGTGAAGTGCGGGTTTCGGCAACTACCCTCACTTGGTCACTATTATTTATATTGACACTGTCGGTATTTCGACACACAACACTAACGACGTCTACACACTGGCTACCTAAGTCACTACGGCGACGTTTACATTTGACCAAAGACCAAACGTACAATCGCTGAAAGGGTCAAGGAACATATCACAGCTGTCAAGAACCGATTAGTAAACAAGTCTGCTATAGCCGAGCAATTGCTTGAGTCTGGATCAAACCACTGGATTGAGTTACATAAACTACAGGTTTTATCCACCGATCGTAACTATTACCCCAGGATAGTACGTGAAGCGGTTGAAATTAAGAAATATCGCAACTTCAACCGGTAGGATGGATACCGTTTGTCTACATCTTGGAATCCAGTCATCAGCAAATGTAAACGTCGCCGTAGTGACTTAGGTAGCCAGTGTGTAGACGTCGTTAGTGTTGTGTGTCGAAATACCGACAGTGTCAATATAAATAATAGTGACCAAGTGAGGGTAGTTGCCGAAACCCGCACTTCACGAAGGTGCCTCTGAGCTCACATCAGTCAACCCGTAACCACGATCGATGCAAGTCGGTCGAAATGTCGGGCAATTAATAGGTATTAATTACCTTTTAAATACTTTATCGCGAGTAAGACCCGTTGTCTAACATTATATTAAAAATTATATAGACGTTCAACGAAGTTCTTTTTCCTGCCATGGTCTATACTTCCTACACGTTCTATGGATACTTAGCGAGGAGAATTCTACACTCTCGCGTGACCTTACGTGCCAAGCAATTGGAATGAACATTCAGTATTTCGTTTTTAAGAAAAATACAGACATTTACAAGTCCCTACAGAGTTGTCATCGTCATACTTACACAAAATTTTGTGCTACAGTACATTGTTGTAAGAAAAAACATGCGGGGCAGTCTTTGGAGACTGCCGATAGAAGTGAAAACTAAGTAACAAGCGTGCGGTGACGATGACGCAGGTTTCATGCTTTTTGTTCACCCAAAAAATACACATATATATGTACACAGTATACATATAAATAGCTTATGGAAAGCATTCGGTGACGATAACGCGAGTTCCATGATTTTTGCTCACTCAAAAAGTGCTTAACACGCCTAAAGAAGTTTTCACTTTTGTTAGGAAAGTGATAAATAGAATATTGACTGCAAGGATGATGCACTGTCACTGCGCTGAGAGCTGTGTGCTAGATCGGCATACGGAATAGGTAGATACAATTTATAAAGTTTACCGAGATACAGACAATAGGTATTAGTAGCGCGGACATAATTAAAAGATGCAAATAGGTACCAGACTAATATCTCGACGGTGACCAGAAGTGCGGCAGCAGCAGTTTGTGCGGCAACTCGCGCCGGTTCGGCGGTGCCGCGCAAGGCAGCGGCGAGCATAGCGTCGCTAGTATCAGAAGCTGCTTCCAAAGCAGCCACGAGCAATGCTGGAGCCGCTAGCCAACGCACGCCACGACGCCACCATGATTGCTTTAACAAAATGTTAATGAGTTTTGATCGATTGTATTGATTGTATTGAAATGCAAAGCTGCAATTAATGTAGAGCTTTAAATCCCTAAGATACCTATTTCGAATAACTGCCAGAATAGTTAAGCTCGTCAGAAATACAAAAATTTAAAGAAAATAACTTGGCAAAATTTAAGCTCATCATTGAAAATTTGGGTATTCTTATTTATGTATAACATAAAACCGAAGCAAAATTAACACGTAGTTAAAAGTGCCGACCGAAGGTCGTCGAAACACAATCTAGCTCTACCTACTACTGGTCAAGGGCTTGGTCCGGTGCTGGTTTAACACATTCAGTGCCAATGACATGCTTAACGTGTCCTCACTAATATTTATCGCCATGCCGCGAGCACGCCAGGCGTGTTTTCGGTTTTTCATCAATATCTCAAAGATTTGACTATAATTATTTTCCATCGAAACGCTTAGAGCATAAACCTAATACCGTAAGCTAAATAGTTTCGAAGTGGCCCGCATGAAATTACATATTTTTATGTTATCAAAAATAAAGTTATTGTGTGATGCCGTGGACACACATACATATTGACAGATAAATTTATAATGCTACTAAATACCTACTAATCTATATTAAATTTGTGATCGAATGTCTGAACATCTCGACTCAAAGCGTGAGTCAACGGGACATCAATGGAACTGAATAAAACTTCCATTGTTTGTGTGGATCGACTCAGTTATAAGTAAGGATGATTGCATTGCATGAGAAGGTAAACATCAGGACAACATAAGTTGGAACATTTAATGGAAAATTTGCTTTTCCTACAAAAAACATAACATGACTTTAGTACCTAACAAAATGTTGAGATTCTCTGTTCAAATTACGATAATTACTTACCGTGAAATCTATTTCCTGCCATAATTCAAGTTTCACAAACATAAACACTTTTATAAATATAATACCTACCCACAATCAAAACCGGCCATTACGACATTGAAGGGACCATATAACTTCGGACGTTATATCCGATAGTACTTATAAATAAGCAATATACACAAGTATGTAGTCATATTAATTGTCATATGTATTTTTAGAATTATTTTATTTTGTTATATAATCTCGAATAATCGAAAAATATCGAGAGCTTTTAAAGAAGCATTATTCAAGATTACACAACAAAAAAAAATTTACGATGTGAATATTATCTGTAGTAACAGTAGTGAAAAGATCGTCAATGGCCCTATTATTTTAAAAATACGTAACTTAGATATGTTTTATATTTTTCTGATAGCTACCAGTAATATAACTTAGCCTGTTACTTGATTCCGGCTCGACGTCGACTTCTGGGACAACCTGTATGCTAAGTGTAAGGTAAGAAGGAGCACAATGTTACAAAAAAATATATAGTTTCGTGGCAACGAAAATATTAATTGAATCAACTTGCAACTGGCATGGAAATAAATTGTTGTAGTCTCTTCTTATTTTAAATTATTTAAACTTTATTAATATTAGCAACAATCTACTTTAAATTGCCCTTTAATCAAATCAGTCGATTGTAACAATGAACCCCGTATCTGGGGTACTCTGTGACAGAGCAACAGACATAATGTTACAACTATAAAATAATAGAAAATAATCAACATTATAGATGTTTTTAACAAATAGAATTTTTTAATAAATATTTTGGAAGTTTTACTTTTCTGCAAGTAAAACTAAACGTCAAGCAGACATTATTTAAAAGAGGAAGCACCATTTCAATATCTTCCGACCAGGTTCCAAGACTATGATAATACATATATATATAGATTGATAGAGACCATGATCTGTCTTCCTCTTACGATTTCGAACCATGTTCTTAAAACCTGTAAATAAGAACAAGAATTAGTCAGTTGGGGCTCATTGTTACATCGTCACATAGTGCCCCGTAACACAGTGCCCCAGGCGATGCAAAACCAAAAAAGCTTCAAATGCGTCTTTTAGGTTATGTTTACAAAAAACTATTTAACGGTAATTTACACTGTATTAACTGGCAAAACAGGAAAATAACAATCACTTACCTAAACAAAATACTCCAGAAACAAAATGGAAAACAATGACAGTTATTTTTCTCCGTTTTAACACATAAATTCGTTTTTGGTTAATAATTCTGCAAAGCGTTACAGACTGTGGCAATGACAACTGTTTCAAGATGACCACATATGCGCTTGTCAAAAAGCATATGTGGAGGAGATATGTGCATTGTAACAGTGTACCAAGTGTAACACTGTGGGGCACAGTGTACCTTACCCTAGTCTATAAGCTGCACTTAGCTTAAAATATTCCTTCATAGATTGGAATAAGTTAAATTTTTAATAATTAAGTACTTAGTGCGTATTTTTTTGTTTTGCTGGAACTAGTAAAACGGTTGGTCGCTGAAGCCGTTGAATATCGATAAAGTTTCGTCGTTTTAAACGATAATGTCACTGTATCCGATGTTGTTATAGGAGTATGACTACATAATTGTTTATAAGTATAAATATTTCGGCCGAGATTCTGCCATTCGGTCGTAATAACCGATCCGTCGTTATAAACGATGTCGTTGTAATCGGTTTCGACTGTAGGTATATCTTCTGTAGCGTAAGAAAGATTAATCAATCACAATTCTGTACGTTCAGTGAAAAGTTATGTAACTTGAAAATCATGATTTTGAGATATTAAAAGTTGTAGTTTTAAAATATTCTTTTTTTTTCTTCACTAAATAGGAACTGATTAATGTCAGTGATAAACAATTAGTTAGTGTAGATTTTTTATAATTTAAAAAAACATCAGTTTGTATCTGTTATCACAACGAATATTAACGTTGTTTTATGTGTCAATTAATTTAAATTTACCTACATAAAGCATTTTACACATCGCATATTGGTCTATGATTAGTATTTTTGGAGGTTTATACTTTAAGGACTTAATAAAACAAAAATATCTAAAATAAATATACTTCATTTGTGTATTATAAATTCAAATTTACATTACAACCAGGAATTTGTAAGCCAACTTGAATTTGAATCTTTATGCACCTGTATCGTATCTATACTATATAATATAAAGCTAAAGAGTTTGTTTGTTTGCTTAAACGCGCTAACCTCAGGAACTACTATTTCGAGTTGTAAAATTCTTTTAGTTTTGGATAGCCTATTTCTCGAGGAAGGCTATAGTCTATATAACATAACGCTACCACCCACGGGGGCGGCGTAGTAACGATAAACGTGGGTGAAACAGCGGGCACATCTAGTTTAAGATAAAATGTGAGTAATGATACAAACTGTTGTGTAATTTGATACATTTTGAATATACTAAAGTATTTATTAAAACAAGTTCCGTGCAGATACAATAAATAGTAAGAATTAATTACGAGGAATATGTAAGTGGGATTTCATTTGAAAAATAAAACACTATTTCATTTTTTATAAATAGGCGCCATAGTAAATTAAAGTATTCAAATTAAACTTTTCTTAATACGTTATGGGAATCTTATGAAATCAGTATATTTTTTTGTATGTACGTAATACAAAAGCAACTAATAACTCAGGTCTTATTAACAATCAATATTTTGTTATCTTGATCCTCATTTTCTAGTGCGCTTAATTTCACTGCCATCCTCTGCCCATTCTGGTCCTCTTCCTCCATCATGCTTACTTTCCATTGTACCTACTTGATTTTCTTTCTGCATCACGCTTATTATTTTGTACATTTTCTCTTCATCCTGATTCTATTTTCTGGTTATGGTAACAATAACTAATTCTTCCATCCAGTTCATATCATTTTAATCTTATCGATTTAATTTCTTCACGTTACCATCGTGCTCTTTTTTAGAAATTCCCACAATTTTATTAATGCTCTTTTTCATTTCTGTCTGAAGAACAAACGGTAATTAAATTAGGTATTAATATACAAATTAGGTATGAAATCAAATAAATAATACCGGTAATTGAAACTAAACTACTTTATACGAATTTTATCGCGTTGTTTATTTATCATTATATACCTACATATATTAAACTTTTCTACATTTTAAGTTCATTAATTAAATTTATCATTTATATCTGAGTTTACACTTTTCCCGACGTTTCGGTTGCTTTTCAGCAGCCATGTTCACGAGGAGACTAAGATAGTAGTAGTATCAATGTTCTGAAGTGTAGATATTTCAAAGTACCAGAACATAATTTAATCATTTGTGTTGATAATGTACCTCCCGGAATACCGACTAAACCTACCACGGTGTTCCTCGACAAAACCACTATCGACGGGAACGCGCGAATCGCTTTCGCATGCGGTCGCGACCCCGCCGAGGTTACGGCCCGCCGTATGAAACGGCAGGCCACTACGCAATAAGACCTACCCAAAATAGGCACTTCTCACATTATAGAATCCTACTGTCTCCCCCTAGAGGGGAGACGTACTCGAAACAGAGGCGCGCGTGGGAACATGCACGCCGCCTCTCGGACCTGGTGCTGAGCGGATGGCGGGCAGGCCCACAAAGCCCGCCACCCCCAGGTCAAACCTCAGGGTGGCTGGAGGTCATCTCGCGCCCTCCGGCGCCCGGCTCTGCGGCTGGGGAGAGGGTTTAAACGCGCCCTCTCCCGCTCCGCCGCCTCCTTGATGGAAATCACTTCCTCACAGAAGAAGGCGACGGCATTCCACGACCTCTACGCCGGACCATAGACTGAACGACTGAACTACAGCCGGGAGCGAGAGGGCAACCGATCCGACTGCCGCGATCAACTCACGGCGCTGCGATGCCCAGGCGGGGCAAACCGCCAAAGTGTGCAGCGCCGTGTCCTCAACAACGTCGCGGCAGTCGCTCTTGCCGGCGTATACGACACAGGAACTGGCCAAAACAATCGTGGCCAGTCATTACCTGTGTCAGCCGGCGATTCACTGGCTGTCGCGCTGCCAACAACTTACATATATCACACTACATTTATTTTATGGGTTATGTTACTTAAATTAAAACTGATGATTTTTGATTTAAATATATTTATATTATTAAACACTTTACCCATAAGTATGTTAATACTGATACAGAATAATCAGAATTAGATATCACCATGAATTTGATTTGAAAAAGTAATGTAAATTGATATATTAAGAGTTGATTATACACATTTTTTTCATAATAACAACTACTTTTTTTATAATGTAAATATAATTGTACCTACCGGTTTTCACCAAGATGAATAGGAGTAGGTACTGATAAATGTTTAGGTACTAATAAAAGTGTAATTATATCAGTTTGTACTAATTTACGTTTAAATATTTAGATCGTGTAATAGGATTTACTTACCTACTTACATTCGTATTAATTTACACTACCTACAGTAATAAAAATATTTGTTCAGTTCACTTTGATATTAATAAAAATGTATCTTAATACACATTGATAAATGTAAAAAAACACTTAGTAGTTTAAGCATTTTACACCAAAATTATCTTGCTCAATTTCCTCCTTAGAGGGACGTCAATTAGACCAAAACTTAGCAATTTTTTTACTGTTTAACATAGTATGAAAATATTAAAACTGATATAACTCAAGATGTATCACTTTTCACTGAAGGTTCAGAGTTAAAGCCGAAATATCGTTTATTGTGATTTTACCATTAAACAGTGCTAGTGAACACGCCTACCGTGTCCATGTAATTTCACCTTGCAATGCCGAGGGCACGCCTAGCGTGTTCGCGGTTTATATAGGGCGGCATCGCGGAGAATTACTAGAAAATAGTGGCGGCATTGAATGTGTAAAGTTATAAAATAATTGAGACTATAGTCTTTATATAAATAACTACCCTGGACATCACAGCTACCAACAAAAGCAGTGAAGTTGTTGCGGTGACGAACGCGCTGAGTTTACCATAACCCATTACAAGACGAATCGTAGGCTTCGTAATTCTGCAATCAAATTAAACATAAGTAAACGTATGATAAGTGATATAAATATTGATTACACATTTACATCCTATTAAATAAGGTTTATAGATAAACGGTTATTTTAAACCGGCGGCAAATCTATATATTATATAAAAATGAATGTTTCTCTTGGTCACGCCATAACTTAAAAACGACTTTACCGATTTCATCCATCTTTCTTTTTAAGTTTTCTAATTCTATATATAAGGTTTTTACGGAAAGAAAAGTTAAGAAAATTGCACAGGAAATTGGGTAAACCTAACGACTATTTTAACGTCGCGAGTTTGACAGTTTGTCTAAGTCAGGACAATGTTTATCGGGTTAGCAAGTCATATAAATAAAAAATAAAACAACATTAGTACCTATACCAACATATGTTTTATCTATCTGACCGATCAATTTAAAATTAAATAAATTTTGGTTGGTAGTAGTTCGGTAACGTAGGTGCCTACTATAAGAAAAAGATATCTACAATTACCTATCTATAACTGTAATGTCAATACCTTGTAACTAATATCTTAAAACTACGTTGAAACTAGTAAGACCAAGAAGTAGCAAAGAAATAGAGTTCTAACAAAACACTGTCGAACACCAGATATAAAAACATTGGCTGAATGGACGCTGACAAGTATGCAAAGTGCCTGTTTAAAGTCAATATACCTATGTATATAAGTAAAATAAACATTAACTAATCCTTAAAGCACAGAACAGAGAAATAAAGTTCTTTGTTCTGTACCTAAAAGGGTATCAATAGGTATCGTCATGATAACAATAATAATTGTATTGCACGGATGACATACCGGTTTAAGTGCCCTGCCTCGCCATTGTTACTACGCCGAGCGTTGTGGGGTCAAAACCTACACGGGACAAAAAAACTGTGTGATCCACAAATGGTGGTTCCGAGTCTGGGTGTTCTTTGTGTCCGTTGTTTAAATGTTTGTAAAGCCGCTACGCGATACAGGAATAAATGCTGATGCGGGAGCAGTCTTTGAAAAAAATTAATTCTCTACGCCATCCGTGCAGCCGAAAAGGGTTTAATTCTTTCTTGTCTCTTTTTAAGAGCAGTCAGAACAGGCACAGTTATAAACTTTTGACTAAGTGCTTATGTTGAGATCATGTGCCTAAATTACCTTATTATATAAAATAGAACCATACTGATGAGATAATACCGTCGAGCGAAGCTGACGTTGTTGAGCTTCTGCGCAACGTCATCATCGTCCAATTCCAGTTCAACAGGCTGCGAGGCGAACGCGCACGCAGACATCGACACTCCCAATAGCGCCACCAACAAAGCCCGCAACTTTATCTTGATCACCTCCGAATTCTCCTCGGTGACGAACGTTAACTAAATTTTAGGACTTTAATTTTTTTTATTGTGTTTCTACTTATTAGGTTCTAAAAACCAAACCTGTCAACTTAAAAAAAGTAAAAAGTAAAATAACAGTAATGTCCTCCACCGAATTTTGGGTTATAGCCCTTAATCTTAACGGATACTGGCCATCTGCGTGAGTGATAACATAGTGCACAAATATGTGCGCAAACAAAATTGCACTCTCTGTTCCCTAACTCTCATGAAGCAATCCAACACGACCTGAGAGAGATTAGGCGCAGGACCAACGGCTTTACGTGCTTTCCAAGGCACGGGGGTGTCTGAAACCGCCAATTTCCTAACTTCGGGCTAGTATTGAGTTTACTTAAAAGAGAAATCCAATAACTTTTGTTGACCCTATCCGGGATTCGAACCCGAGAGCTAATGCACAGCAGTCGCATTCACGTCCGCTGCGTTACGGAGGCAGTATCATATCGAATCAATGCTAAAAACATTGTGACTAGACACCGTGCCATCGTCTGAATTAAGCTTAATGAGTAAATTAGCCTACACAATAGATTGCTAAAGTAACGACTCTATTATACAGATCTTATTAAGCGGTTTGAGCACCACCAGCGTAGCTGGCGAGAGGATAATGTCGTGCACACGCCCAAACAAGCCCAATTAGAATTTTCTGGCTTGCCGGCAGGTACCTAACCTCTGATAGAAAAATCCGGGCCATTTAAAATCACGGGGCAGCTTTAGCAACTTTAATAGCCGACGCATTAAGGCAACTGTATGATATCATAACACCGCTACTGCTTACCATATAGGTATATAAAAGTTTGCATGATTGGCATTACGCTTGAAGCCCTAATTCTGTACGAAATTCGGCATAGATTTTAATCAAAAGGAAACAACTAATATTATAAAGATATGCGAACTAAGTAGCAGAATACTGCTAATATATATTTGAAAGCAACAAAATTGTACTTACAGCATTAACGTGATTATGTTTGAGCCGTAGCTGATTCAGTAAATTATTGCTATCAGTTTCCATTCTGTTTCTCTTCAACCGCAAAACACCTGCATGGCATCGGTTAAGAGGCCGAAATTTTAAAAATGTAGGTACATTACATGAGTATATCACACAAATTTTTACGTAGAATGTTTTCCTAAAAGTTATCACATAATGTAATGCATACGGATATTTGAATATGTAAATGTCGTCGTTACATGCGCATGGTGTTCACTTGCCACTTGTGACGTTATTATCAAAGCTAAGAAAGAAAAGGCTGATATCTTTTACAGCCAGTATCTTCACTTGAATTGAACCTCAAAATTGGGCATTATAGTACATAAAATCCATGGACGATGAGACCGAGTTATGCTGGTTGCCTTTATGAAAGCCATTTATTATATATTATAAACGTACAGTAAATACCGGTACAGGTTAGGTAATTGGTCCTCGAAGGTGTCCTTAGTACTATAGGGAACAGAGGCCTTATAATCTAACTGTAGAGAATATGAGGAGACGTATCTAATACTAAAACAAATAAAGAGAGATGGTGGATCCTTCCGACTGCTTTGCCTGGGAGAAAAGGGAAAAATGATTTTTTTTTTAATTGAGTTGTTATTTGAATTGAAACGCCGAGGTCTAGTATTCGATTTTAGATGCACACCTCACATCACCTCAAACTTTCAGAAGTTACAATAATTAATTGTTCTTCAGACCACATATCAGTCAGGGCGACCAATCTTAACAAAGACTGGCCAACTGCGCAGGAGATATTATAGTGCTCAAGTATATGCGCAGATACAAATGCACTCTCTGTTTCCTAAATCTCATAATCCGATGGGACGGCAAACCAACACGATCGGGGAGAGATCAGGCGCAGAACCAACACACGGGCAACTTCCTAACTTCAGGCTGCTACTGAGATTCGTTGGTAGAAAATCAATATAAATAGTGTTACAAATGTGAGGAATAAAACTGGCACATTCACTTCTTGATCGTTTGTTTTGTTGCAGTGTATCAACTTAATAATAGCTTGACAATTATAATTATATTAACCTATACCCAAGTATAATTTAGCTCTCAAGTAAATCAATGAAAACATCGGTTTCTAGGTGCTCATCAAAACTAATCAAACTCAATGTGGAACTTTGATTACAATGCTTTATTAATTTCGAATTAAAGGTACTTCACTATACTCTATTAATGGTTTTCTCTATAATATCAATATGGTAAACTAGCATACCGACGGTAACAAGCCACCTGAGCCTACGATTAACTGCAACTCCAAGGCGATCACTGCGTTGCGGAAGCAAGTCCGTGCAGTGCATTGTCATACAAGTAAGCAGTTGTTTTTATTTTTAAACTACCTATTGGATTACGCATATATATGTTTATACTCGAGTTTCATTAATATTCGTTTTGTTCGTGTGGCAGTGTCCAGTCCTGGTTTTATTCTTTCCATGCCAATAATTTTAGGTGTAGTCAAAGAATAAATAAAACGCTGATTTCAGTTGTTAGGTAGCTTTGCTCCTTACTACAACAACAACAACTTTTATTTGATATTCAACATCAGGTACTACAGGTAACACAGGAATCACAAATCGCAAATACATAGAAATTGTCTGAATACACAGAATTCTTGGAACCAGTTAAATGTTAGTAGTACAATGGCAGGTATTTTGTAAACGAGTTTTCTAAACGCCTTCAGGTTCGCAGACGTCATCAAAAGAAACGCGTTGAGGATTTTTACAATCACCACAATGAACTGCCCAAAGAGATGAGGCAAGAAAAGAGATGGATTTTCCTGAAAAGTGTGTGTTAAATCAATAAATAGGTATAATATGATACTTCACCTACATTTTATTTTTAATGGTTAGGACACCGTACAAAGAATAATTACTGTATAGCGAGGGCTTTAAAAACGTTGAAACAATGGAAACAAAGGTTATTATGAACACATTTTAAAAGTACCTATTAACATACATTGTATATGAACTGTTGTTTTAATAGTCTTTCCTATAGCGGTTGCTCGCCACATTACGTAAAATAATGTAAACGAAGATACCTAGTTGATCAGTGTTGTCATCCTCCCTGACTGGTCATAAGGTCAAGCATGTGCCTACTGTGTTAATTAGATTGCAACAACAATATTATATCACGCAATACGTATATACTGCACCTAATCAATAAATCACTCTAAAGTAAATTTTATTTTGTTATCATTTTCATATATCGACGTAATAAAATTAAAAATCCGTCTTACTGTTATGCATCCAACAATTAAACAACCATATTGCACCAACCCCATAGAGGTTGCAATAATTTTCAAATCATGAAGAGCCATGAAATTAATTTGATTCAATGCACAGGAACTGTGAATATAATCTGGTGGTGATTCTCCGAAATGTTTCCTCAGATGATTTGCACTTACAATCTGCAACGAATGAAGTATAATCTTCTAAACAAGAATAAATACTCCAAGTCTCTCAGTTATATTTAACGCTGCTTCTGTGAAAAGGTCAATTTTACGCCTTTCCATTCAATCGATATATCAGATAAGTTTGTCAGCATTCTAAGGCACGGAACATTTTTTATACAAAGCAATACATTTTACCACTAATCTGAATCAGGGATGTTGAGAATATTCGCATCCACACCCGCAATTGCGGAGCTTCCGCATCGATTTGGACATCTGCATCCGCATCCGCAATAATCAACGCGGATGTTAATGCGGATCCAGATATAGCGTAGGTTACGATAAGAAAGAAATCAGATGTTAAACCTCTTCGCACACGGTGTCGTAACGTAAGCGTATCGTAATCCGCGCATACGACGAGAGCAATACAAGCATGAACATGTTCAAACAAGTCCGCACACGAAGCGGTGTTGCAGCGAATCGTAGGAGGTGTTTATTGTCATTACGATTAGCGTACTGGCGTAAAAACACAAGTGTGAAAGGTTAACTTTTCATTATTTTCTTTAAAAACAACTGAATTTAACTGAATTTCAATTTCTTATGACTTTTAACTTTCTATATGACTAAAAAAGTAATTGATTTCGTCAAACTGGTTGAAGGCTACCCTTGTCTACATAAGCATTCATTAACCCTCTGTAGCGCCGTGTGACATTTATGTCACAAACCGATTCCCAGGCTATCAAAGCTAAAGTAATTCTTCAAACCCATTTTGAGTCAATGAAACTTATCTGTAACAAACCGAGTTATCGACGTGAGAGACTTATTATATGTACATAGAAACACCCAGACCAAGACAAACATCCATGTTCATGCACACAAATGTTTGAATTGTGCGGGAATTGAACCCGCGACCTCAGGTGTGGCAGTCGGTTAACCACTACGCCATCGAGGCCACTGCCACGGAAGAGAATTACTGGGTTTCAAAAAGTAATTTGCCAAATAATCACGAAGCTGATTTGGTGATGACCTTCTGTCAACGTGAAGATTTTCATCATATTCTGGAACAATTATACGTTGGTTACCAGCAGCGTGGTTACGGTCTTCAGTTTCGTTGAATTCGTAATCAACTCCTTCATGTTTACGGATAAAATTGTGAAATACACAGATACATTTTATTATATTGTTTATAGTCTCACAATTTTTGCATCGTATAGACGTCATCAACACTTGAAATTTCTGTGTCATCATTCCAAAAGCACATTCTATGTTTTTCTTCCACGACTGAGACTGTAGTTAAGTATATTACGAAGTGGATATGGGCTTAATATGTTCCTTTTCAACGGAAATGCATAATCCGCTACAAAGTTATAAGGAAATCTAGAGCCACTATCATCGTGGGGTAAAGCACAGTCATCAGGAACATTATTATTATTACTACTTTGTATCCACTGCCCTAGGCTTCCTGCCTAGAATATTCCACCATCACTATTGCGACCAGGGTATCCAGTTTCTATAAATGTAAAGTAGCCATCTGCATCTGCACACCCCATTAAAAAAATTTAACGGTATCCTTTGTAATTATAATTTGAAGAACCAGAGTTTGGATATTGCTGAGTACGTACGTGCTTGCTATCGATAGCACCAACGCAATGAGGTAGTTGCTATAATTCGTGATATCGATTGGCGATTCTCTTCCATTCCTCAGTTGTGGGTACGTTCATATATCTTTTAATATATCCTACATAATTTGGGTAGTTCCAGATACGATTTGAGAAACTGTGATATCGCCTCGAGCGAAATATAAACCCAAAGATGAAAAAGTGTTACCAGTTGCAAGATACCTGAAACAATATTAAAATATTTTTGTTTTAAAATTTGTTATAAATAGGTATCGGTATATGCTGAGTGAATTTACCTAAACTTTGCATTGAGAAATAACATGGATTTTTTGTCCTACTATTCAATTATACTTTTTTTAGTTCCAGAAGGCAAAGAAAAGTGGCGCCCTGTGAGAAACGGCTACGTTAAGAGTCTGAAAGCGCTACCTAGTGGCTCAGCAGCGATATCAAGGAAGCAGTATTATTTACATGATGAGATGCAATTTATGATTCCATTTGTTAAACTAACCAATAATAAGAAAGAACCTGGAAATATTCCTACATGCAATAATTCTCAATCAACTGCCAACAACCTAAGCGAAGTGGATACTCAGAGTACATCAACAAACGAAGTGGAAACTCAACATATATCAAGAAACGATGAACTTGTTGATGGTTCAACATAGCCACCTAAAAATAAAGCCAGGCCTTCCAACAATGCTGTCAATAGCACTTTTATGCAGTGTCTTACCGCGAAACGGCAAAATATGGAGAAAATTATGCAAAAGGCAGACACAGAAAACGCTCGCAAAATGTTTTTATTGAGTTTACTTTCAGACATCAAAAACTTAAATAATAATAATATGAGATTCCTGAAAATTTAAATGATGTCGCTCATTAAAAAATATCAAATGGTTCAGCAAAACGAACAATCACCTGCAACTGCCACATATGTTCAAGTTCAAGCCCAAAGTAACTCACAAATTTACCAGCAGTCTATTTAACAACCACGCACTCTCTCTTCAGCTATGAGTCCCAATCAGTCGCAGATGGCTGCGGTCAACACCCATATTCTCCAGTCTCTTCAGCTACGAGTCCGGGTGAGCAATTACTGAGATCAGCTCTTGATTGTAGCATTAGCAGAGATGAATCAATAAATGTTCTGACCGACTTAACTCAGTAGAATTGGAATGAAAATAATTCTTAAAACTCTGATCTCAAACCTACAGATGTTCATGTGCAAAATAACCAAAGTCAAACTGTGAAATAGAACAGCTGTAGGTCGTTTCATTTTGCAATAATATTTGATTAAAATAATTAATAATCATAATTGTACAACATCACAAATGTTTAATGACAGTATTAATTATTTTAATTAAACACTCTGAGTACAAAACATGTGTGCTATTAAGATTAATACATTTTTATCTATATATTAATACGTGAAGCAAAAACTTTGTACCCCTTTTTACGAAAATTGCGCGGACGGAGGAGTATGAAATTTAGCACAGCTAAAGTTTATATGGAGAAGGAGTGACGAATCCTAATATTTATATAAAATATGCATTAGAAATACATTAAATTAATAAAAAAAACACTACACGCACACAACCATGCATTTGACACACGCAGTCGAAGCGCGTAACTATGGTTACATATATCAATTATAATAACATATATCAGCAAAGCACAGGCAAACTTTGGTCAAATTTCGAGCACTAGGCGACCGCTAGTTTTAATAAATATATGATTAAAAATAAAGAGATTCTTTTACTTACCGTAAAGTTATCATTATTCTTTCTTCTGGAGGTACAGCCTCTCGCATGTTTGTATAATTTTTCAATAGGTGTGGTCCTAAAATTTTTGTAAGTATTGTAAATGTCTCTTTCCTCATTCGATAAAAAATTGCGGAATTTATAATCATCTTCTGAAAGTACACATGCAGCAACAAACAATCTCTTCCTGTAATTATTTCCAATGTATGGATGGATCCAATAAGCACGTCGCTTTCTACTTCTAACAAAATCAAACAATAAAAAATCCTCTTCGTCTGAAGAGAAAGTAAGGTCCTCAACATCCAAAACGTCTGGTGCCGTTGACGCCATGATTTTAACTGATATCCAAAACGATACGTCTATGCGACGATTCGTTTGTGCAACACTGCAGGTCTCGTACGCGTAGTGTCGTAACGATACCCTTACGATACGACTACTTTTACGACCCGTGTGCGAAGGCCCTAAGTAGTAGGTACGTGTTTAATTTATTAAACTTTTGCAAAACAGGCTTGAACCTGCATAGGCAGTGATATTAGATACTTTTTATTAAATAAGATGTAAAATTTTCATCAACATCAGCTTCCGGAGTTTCCGAATCATTTGGATATACGCATCCGTATCCGCAACCGCGGATGTGAGTCTTTAAATATCCGAATCCGCATCCGCATCTGCGGGTGTCAATCTGTATCCGCAACATCCTTGGTCTGAATCTCTTTACGAGTGGACATCTCTAAAGTTTCAATGTGTTTCTATAGGTATAATGTGTGATTGTTTACAAAATTACAGACATGTCATGTCATACATTATTTATTTGCGTTGGTCTAGTTTACGTCTTTGATCTGGATAACCAGAGTAGGTACCCACTATATACTATTCAGTTGTAATATTATGTAGCATTGTAAGATTTGTTTAGTTAGCTGAACTATAAAATCTACTAAGTCTTCTATATAATGAACTAAACAAGTATTTTCAGAATAAGCACTAATTACATAAATAAATATTATAAAGACTATGGACAATAGGTAATTGAAACATGGTTAAATTAATATTCTTACAAAACCAAGAATTCCATACAAGGACGTGTAATAAATACTCATAGAAAATATTTGATGGTTGCAAAATAATCTGGTTTTCCCAAGATACGGTTTCAACATTGGAGTCAATATTATGTTAAATGGTAGCTTCATCTTTGGTTTCTATTGATAGGCAAATCACTTATTACTATAAATATCATTATGTGGCATAGATTTATTGTACAGTACACATCTTAAGTATTTATGATTATGTAGATTTTATAGAAATAAATTTATAATAGGCCAATGTAGGACACAGATATTGTTTTATGACAGAACAAAAGTCTCGTCCATAGATAAGACACTATGGTTCGTTTCAAATGTCATTTATGGATATGATATATGTCGCCATCTAACGAAATTAATACGTACGCAAACAAGTACGGCCACAGATACGGCTTTCCGGAGGGCTTAACTCAACTTATTTTGATATTTTGTTTGTTTGTTCATAATAATTATAATAAGTCCATGATCTATTCCTCCATTATTGCTAAGTGCCAGAGTAGATATTTACTTAGAGGCAATATATTATTCATAACTAAAAGAAAAAGAAAAACAAATTGTATCTACTAAACAGCTTGTAACTGTTTTGATTTAAATTGTCTTTGGGAAGGAACTGACTCCCAACATACAGCTCACGCTAGTTTGGGAATCAGGGCTGCATAATGTTTGTGTTCACCTTGCTGTTACAAATAAAAAAATATTATTATTATAACTAATTATGACGGAATGTATTTATTACAAATGTTACACAGAATGAAAATCGCGCATCAGTAAGATCTGGTTATTTTGCCATGGAGCGATGGAGGCGTCCCGCATGGCTGGTGCAACGGTTAGGTATCCGAACGTGTAAATATCTAGCTTGTATCCATTATTTGGAAAATGGTAAGAATAATGGCTTTGAATGTATTCGGCAATGTGCTATCTAAAAGGCCGTCACCTCCTACGGGACATGGCAAGTTTATTAGATTTAAAACGCTACGTAAAATAGTTTACGACCCTTTTCCCCAACTTTTTTCCAACTGCTTTCTGCACGTCGCACAGTGCAATATTTTCAATATCTAGTCGGACAATATTCAAAATACACACTTTCATGTATCAGCTCACGGCTTACATAAAATAAAGAACAACAAACCATATTTCAAGAAAACAAGGTTTATTTTCCGAGAAGTAGCGTCGAACAATATAAAAAAAGGGTCAGCCCTGCCAACTACCTGCGGTAAACCGGTCGTTTCATGTGAACAATCATGTCATTCGTCTGAATTTGCTCGATGAATACGCAGTGTTTCTGTACGCTAATTGTGATTAAGTGTTGTTATCGTCTTCGTTTCAGTCTCGAGGTAAGTTTGCATAGTTATTTTATGATATATATATGAGGTAAGTTTGCATAGTTACTTTCAAAATGAATGGATAAAGTAGTACGCTGCTTAGACAAGCATAAGATAGAAAGTATATGGTTGGACTGATTCCATGGTCATCGTGGGATGGCTTCAAGGCGACCCAGGTTGATGGCAGACGTTCGTAGCGAATCGAGTCAGAAGCATAACACAGGTAATTGAACCAAAACGTTGGCGATACGTAAAATCGTGTGAAAATCCGGCAGACGTCGCAAGCAGAGGGCTCTTAGCGTCTCAGTTAGCAACTTCATCACTTTGGTGGCAAGGACCCGAGTAGTTAAAATCAATGAAAGCAGGCAATAGTTTAGAAGAGCAGTTAACATATATTACCAACGAAGAATGTAAGAAGAAACAAGTGCTCGTTGTCCAAAATAACAGTAAAGAAGAAAGTATTATCTCAGCATTATTACAGAGGCATAGTTCGTTCAATAAGATTGTAAGAGTTATAGCTTGGATATTACGAGAGATTAAAACAATAAAACTAAACAAAAGCGAATGTAAACAAACGCAGTCATATCTCAGATTACGTGAACTTAGGGTAGCAAAATTATTTATTATAAAATTCGTACAACAGTGTAAATTCGAAGAAGATATCACGTATTATCGAACACATAATAACTTAAGTAATAAGAGTAAGTTATTAAACTTAAATCCTTTCTTAGACTCTAATGGAGTCTTAAGAATAGGTGGGCGTTTGAAAATGCTCAAATTCGTAGCGATATGAAATACCCGATATTAATACCTTATAGTGGTATTTTAACTAGGTTGTTAATTGAACAAGCGCATCAATTAACATAATATCACGGCGGTCCTCGTCTTACTTTGGCAAATTTGCGACAGAAGTATTGGATTATTTCGGGAAATCGAGCAGTGTTTAACTGTAGCAGTTCGAAAGTGCGTAAAATGTCGTAAATATGATCCACAGCAACATTATCAGATGATGAGGAATCTGCCAGCAGAACGAATCAATCCAGCATCTCTGTTCTATCATACCGGCGTAGACTACACCGGCTACGTGGAGGTCAAGGCCAGCAAAGGACGGGGAATAAAAACGACAAAAGGCTACATCGCTTTATTTATATGTATGGTCACAAAGGCCATACATCTCGGACTTAAGGAGCATAGCATTTTTAGCAGCCCTTCCCAGAATGGCAGCAAGAAGGGGCGCGCCTCGCCATATTTATAGCGATAATGGCACGAATTTTGTAGGAGCCAGTCGGATTTTACAGGAAAAATTTTATGATTTGAAAAACAACCTTGATGAGAGCTTTTTTAGAGAAATAGCTGATCTCAATATCGAATGGCACTTTAACGTCCTATCGTGGCCAAGCGCAGGGGGCTTATGGGATAGAGCGATACGTAGTTTAAAGCATCATTTAAAAAGAGTGATTGGCGATCAAAATCGATCCTATGAGGAGTTTAGTACATTGTTAGCTCAGCTTAAAGGATGCCTCAACTCGTGACCCTTATGTCCGTTATCAAAAGATGCGGAAGACTTAGATTTTTTTACCTCCGCACACTTCCTTACCGGCAGAGTGGGGTCGAACGTCATTGAAACAGAGCAAGACGCGAGGAGTTGGTGGCATTTAGCAGACAAACTATCAAAAGATATCTGGAAGCGATTTAAGACGGAAGACCTTACCCAATTGTCGATTCGGAGCAAATGGTTCAAACAGCAAGCTAATTTGAAAGTAAGAGACTTAGTTACTATTCAAGATGAGAATTGACCTCCCGTAAAATGGATTCTGGGACGAGTATTAAGACAGCACCCTGGTCCAGACGGTTTAGTCAGATTCATTAAAGACGGAAAACGGTATCATACAGAGGCCTATTGTAAAATTATCCGCGCTACCAATAGTGGCGAATGAAACAACAGATGAAGAAGAGAAACTAATTATTAAAAAGTCAACGAAAAGAAAAAACTAATTTTATCAATGGCCATATATTTTATTTTATTTGTGTCTTTGATCAGTAACTCATTTGCTTCATATTATAATATAACAAAGCTGAATGTTTATCAAGGTTTATATTTTGATGAGATCGGTAATATGAAACTAGCACGCGACCAATGGAAACTTGTCATATATTATAACATATTGGGCAGGTATGACAGCATTACAAAAATATCAAACTTATCTAGAATCAATGTGTACTCCTATTAGAAACACACATTGTGACGTCATTTTATCAAAACTACGCCACAGTTACTTCGAAATAAAGTTCACTAACCAGATTCTACTTGGTCATCAAAACAACACGCGTCTTCGCAACAAGCGTGGTATAATCAATGGTGTCGGATACATTGTTCGGAGTATTAGACGAACATTTTGCCAAACATTTCACTTTTGCGAAGTAATCAACAACATTTAGCAGGGTTATGGCAAAATCAAACGTCAGTCATTGAAGGAGAATACAATATTCTACAACGTATTGAAGAAACTATAAATAAACAGCACAAAGTCAATAATCAACATATGAATTAATTGAATAAGGCAGCGAATACATTAAAGTATGAAATTCAAAGTTTTGAAATTATGTCTGAGTTTACTTTATCTGCCATGATAGCCAACAGTTTACTCCTAAATATTCAATATGCTCAAGAGAGACTGGTTGATATCCTTATGGATGTTCATCGCCAATGGTTCAATCATTATATACTTTCGCCGCAACAATTGCAAAATTAATTGACCATTATTTCGGGGCAGTTGACGAAAGACTTGTGACTCCCTATCGATCATATAAATAATGAGATAGCGAAAATCTATCAATTTCTTAAAGTCAAAGCTCGACTAACTAACGAATATTTTATTTTCGAGATAAGGATACCTCTGATTACGAGAGATAGCTACGAGCTTCACAAGACATTACCCATCCCGGTAAAACAAGCGAACGTCACTCTAACTATAACACCCATATCTGAATACGTAGCTATCAACTTGCAGAAGGAAACTTATCTGCCGCTGAGAGAAAGTGAGTTGTAGTAGTGTGTTGATAATGGAGCTTCTAACTACATATGAGATTTGTATGCAACTGTCTATAACCTAAAGATTGAGAACGGTTTGTGCGTTAACGATCCAGCTACAAAGAGATGTCTAACAAGCACCATGAGCTGTACAGTGGATACAATTAAGTAACATAAATCAGTATTTATTTCACTGCTCTGAACAGTGTGCACTACGCTTTATGTGTGGAGATCGTGTTACTATAGAACAGTGGAAAGAAAGAACAGCATTTTACTACATACGCTCGTAACACGAATCTAACAGATAATAAATATCGATTCTGATATTTATAGCCCACAGATTGCTCCTATAAACCACATTTTAAATATATCATCGAACCTGTATGAAAACGAATCGCTGTCTCGGACATTCCACTACGACTCCAAGAGCTAGATGATAGAATCAAACAAATGAAGAACGCAGCTCTCGCCAATGTTGAATCTGATTTCTCTCATCACACCCATCACTACGCCATACGCTATGGCTTGGCATAGCTTTTGTTGGCAGCAGCGTTAGCAGCAGCAGCGTTCCTGTGGAGATGCAGGCGCCGGGCAAGTCCACGGGAGGACTTCGGGCGAGCCCTGGCCGCGCCTTCCACTCCTACGAGCAGTGTCAGTGTAGTGAGTGAGCGAAAGTTAAAAAAGACACGTCGCCTACCGAAAGTGGAGTGCATAAGTGTTAACACGTTAAAGGGCGACAAGATCGAAAAAACGGACTCTTCTACTTCGCCTTTTCCTATAACCAGTTGGCGTAATATGTTTAATATTGCGGAGGACATTGCTTAATTTTTATTATAAATGTGTTGTCCATTGTAGCTTTTAATAATAATCGCTATTGTTATTTAACTGTAATCATTTCGGCCCGGGAGCATGTATGGTGCACCGCTCGTACAATTAGTAAGATCAACAAACTCGTACACGGCGCGGTACTACTAACGCGTCATTAATCAGTTCGCGATCTAACCGTATCGGGTAAAGGCTCCACCAAACTTGCTCCGCGGTCATTGTGTCAAGTTTCGTTCAATATACCATAGTTTACTTAAAACACGTCTTTTATTTGTTGACCTCGTTGCACGGCCAATATATGTATACTATATTTTCCTAGTAGATGCACTTGTAAATTTTACGAAATATGACTATTTACTGGCCGGAAGTTGCGACACTCATACAATTATTTTTATTTTCAGAATGTCTTTCCAAATTTCAAGAATATCATTTTTCGATGTTTGGTTCGCCAACGCCAAAGAATGTAGGACAGATGCCTTGTTGCACTATATATTGCAAGAACATGTCGACCATTCATACTCGGGTGAAATTTTAAATAAATTGAAAGTAAAAATAAGAAGCTTTAGTCAACAAATTGAAGGAAAATGGACGAACTCTGGACCTAGTAGTCGATCTGAAAAGCCACATAAGGATTTCGAGAGTTCTAGCTACAAAACTAAAAGGTGTCGTATTCAATATCTTCTTGATACATCTAGTGAGAGAAAGTTATTTTTGGCGACTGAAGTGCAGCTCGTAAGAAAGGGGGAAAAGATTCAGCTGCCATTGCTAAAGACCTCTGTGATTTTTCACCCAAAAAAGGTACTACTCTGAAGAAAGCGCGAGTGTGTTTCACAAATATAAAAAAAAGAACTTACCGCAGACCAAGCTGTTGTGTTAATTGTCGACGCGAATCTATCAACACACCAATACGAGGTTATACGTCACCAAGCAAAACGACTCAATAGCAACCTATATCCAGCGTATTGTAAAGTTAAATCGGCAAGACAGTTGTGCTACTCTAATGATATAAATATCACAGAAACATGTGCAGAAATTAAACTGCAATCTTTAATTAATCATACGATTACACGATTGTGTAAAGCACAAGAAGCGGTTATAACAACTTTAACTAACGTGGACAATCTAGAAATTATATTAAAATGGGGTTGTGATGGTGCCGAACAAAATAGACACAACAAAATGCCTAAACAACATACTGGCAATACAAATGACGGGAATACAGTACGTAAATTTCTTAGAAATGAAAAATCAGCTGAGATTACAGGCTTTAGTGTTGCACTTATCAATTTTATGTGATACTGGAGTGCTTAAATAGTGGATATCCGATCAATTGCGACAAGTTTGATGAAAACGCTAAATCAATAAGAGATTTATAATTATATTAAGAAACACTCTTGGTATCCAATGCCTGTAAGCGTGCATAAATTACTTTTTCATGGGAAAGATATTATTTCATCGTGTGTTCTCCCAATTGGGCAACTATCGGAAGAAGCTCAACAGTCGAGAAATAAACATAATAAGAAGTTTAGAGAACTCTTTACAAGGAAGACTTCCCGAGTCGATACAAACACAGATTTAATTAATAGGTTGCTGATAACGTCTGACCCTTATATAGCAAGTTTGCTTACTTTGCCCAAAACTAAGCGTGGGAAAATTACTACAGAAGTATGGGATTTGTTAGAAATTACAATTCCAAAACTAGAACATACTGAAGGGCAATCAGAAGAATCTGATCATGATTCTAACAGAGAATCGGCAGAATCTCATAGTGATTCTGACTGATTGACTTTCACTACATCTAACAACTCTCATCAACATCGAGTGAAATCTGTAATATATGTTACATTCATTTATTTTAACAACATAATATGTATATTTATTTATAAGTCCCTAATTTAATCATTTCAATGTAATATTCTATATGAATCTTATCGTTTTTTTTTACGTTTGAATAAGTTGTAGACTCAAATTTGTTATTACTCTTTTATTTGTATTTATTATTGTTTAATTTATAACAAATCCTAAATTTTGATGTTTCATTTCAATATTTCACATTTCAGAACCATATTTTATTAAATGGAATAAAGATAACTACGCATATAAGCCATTAAATAATATTGTCCAGCTAGATCTTACAAATATCGCACTGTGCGTCGCTGAGGGTGACGCTAAAAATATTTATCCGAAGGCAGCGATTTTGACAACAAACGCGTTTTGAAAAATCACTTTTGTTGTAGATAGGTACCTACTACAGCTATTGCAGAGCATCGGTACATTACATTACACTAGCTGACCCGCGCAACTTCGTCTGATTCACTTAAGAGAGTTTTACTCGTTTTTGCAACAATATTCATGGATGCTTCGCTCCTATTGGTCGTAGCGTGATGTCATATAGCCTATTATAGCCTTTCTCGATAAATGGGCTATCCATCACTAAAATAATTTTTCAATACGGAGCAGTAGTTCCTGAGATTAGCGCGTTCAACCTAACAAACAAACAAATAAACAAACAATCTCTTTAGCTTTATAATATTAGTATATATACGAAAAACTTTTACATACGGAATTAGATACTATAAACTTTATACCAACAGTCACAAATACGAATTTAAAATTCCTAACATAACAACTCCGATTTATCATTAATCCTATTTTTATAATTCCAAAATTTAAATATTTCTAACGTTTATAATTACTATTCTCAAAATACCGAGTTTCAATAGATCAAATAACAAAAAGACCGACTTAATGATAATCGAAACAACAAAAATACGAGTTCCGATTATTAAAAAATTCCAAAATAAAAACGCCTTGTATAACCGAATAGCAAGTGTATAACTGTTTACTTAGAATATAAATATTTTCTTTCGCTGGTCACTGTTCTAACCTAACTTAAATGGTTAGAAACAAAATTAATCACAAAGCAATATTATATAGATAACATCATAATATTATTAGATAGCTCGACGGCTCCTATTTCTAGGTGGTTATAAAAGAACCACGAAGGCTAAGGCGCTTCCGCCTTAGCCTTCTAACCTAACCTATCCGAATCGGATTGCTCTAAATCGGGGTGTTAACATAATGCTGGTAGGTATCAGTATATATTTTACCCGCTGGAATTATCGGAATATTGAAAATCGGAATGTCGCTTTTCGGACCGAGAACCCATAGAGCATTTGATTCTTCGAACTTATGAAAATTGTAAAACAAACAAATCGCATTTACGACTTTCGGTAAAATAAATTTCATAATGCTTAATAATAGACATTAGAACTTATGAAAATTGTAAAACAAACAAATCGCATTTACGACTTTCGGTAAAATAAATTTCGTAATGCTTAATAATAGAGATTCGGAAATAAAATATTTCGGAGTATTTGTGTGTTCACACAGAGCATGTATGCATAAATAATTTTATGCTACACGTATTTCTCGTTTACCCAGCTAATTAAATTTGTAAGAGATCTATTTAGAATAAATACATAAAATATACACTATATTTTGAGAATTAATGACTTCTCTATTGGAATTCTTTTTACTGAAGTCTGTTAGCATTAGTACCTACAATTTGGTATTTTTGAAGCCATAGTGTACTGTAATGTGTATGTTCAACAAAACTACAGCTTACGAAAATTTATTTCAAAATGTTTTTAATATTCTCATTAAACGATCCATACAATGAAAAATGTAACAAGCAGTAAATCCAAACAAAATCATTTGACACTATAACATTTTAATACTAAAATTATCCAAATGCCGTACACGTTTACAGTGAGTAAAATAATGAAAATAAAGAATTAATAGAACATTAAGAAACATTTACGTAACAAGAAATTAAAACTACAATAAATAAATATTTGTGCAGTAGGCGTCCTCCTTAAATATTCCTGAGCATTGAGTCAGAATTGTATCTTGGATCGCGAATTTAGGATGCATTCGTTGGCAACCAGCAGCAATTAAGTGGCCTAGAAAGGGGTGGAGCCTTGAAGACGATGCTACAAACACACCTTCGGAGTCTAGAGAGAGAAGGTACCCATCGTGGTTATACTTTATTGGCTTGTTCTCCTTGCTCGCTTGGCCTATGTCAGAGCGCGCTAAAGTATCAGGCACAATAAAAGAAGGCACGATACCGTCAGAGAAGACTGAGAAATCGTAAAATAATACCAGTTGAGGATGGTCAGATTTGTTCATTGCTTCAGATCGGGTTTCAGATTTATTAAAACGTCCCAAATTAATTATATTTTCAATGTTATAAGTATCATTTCTTAGCGCGCTTTTTGTTGTATTTATCTTGACAAAAGAATCAAATAATGTTTGATATTCATTTTTCTTCAAATCAGCAGTATTCGTCGAATTTAAAATCTCTACAGAAACAGTATTGTTCTCGGTACCATTATTATCGGTGCTAGTAGTAGGATTCTCCCGTTTATTTCTATGAGTGCGAATTAATGGTTCATTTTTGGAAGGTAAATCCTTTTCAGAGCTTAGCCGAGGCATCGGGAAACTTCTTGATAAAATTGTACATGTTTCATTCAAGATGTAATGCATCAATCCATAGAATATAGAGAAAAATTCACTCTCTTCTTCCCGGTCAATTTTATTCAATGCATTAGTGTAATCATCGTGATTTATTCCATTGTTATGTTGCCTTAATATTGTGGATATTCTACGATCTACATGTTGGCGATTATTAAAGTAGTTATTGAAGGTATTAAGGTCCATTCCGACACCTCCATATTGCCAGACTGAGAAAACTCTAGCATAAAATGATAGATATGGAATTGGTATGTTTCTCCATTTATACTTTAAAGGAGTCATTGCCATATACTTGCTTAATGACATTATAGTTATGTTAATGTTATGATGTTTTCTTTGGAATTCAGCAAGTTCGCGTTTACTGCTGTCATCTAGTTTCAACCACGGGTTAGAATTAGTCAAAGTGATTGGAATTAGTGTATTGATAAATCTCGGATGCCTCGGTACTCGATATCCATTTTGAACCGAGTCATCGATTAAAAAATAAACGTTAAAATGTAGTAGAGGATATTGGTAAGCCATGTTAGATAGATATTCGGCATAGAGCATGATAAAAGGCGAGCTTCCTTTTGGTATTATTTGGTGATAGAAGACGTCGCTGGCAGGTTTAGATCCATTGCACTTGATGAGTAAAACTGGTTGTCTTCGATAGGCCTCCATGCCTAGTGAATAAAATACCAGGAAGGATATTCCTAGCAAGATTATAGTCATCCAGCATGCCGAAATGTATTCTGAAAATACAAAAAGGCGTTTTTGGCATCATGACTATTTTGACTTAATGATGGAATAGTAAAACAACTTAACTGACCAGGCCAACGTACTATCCAGGTTGGCTTATGAGCGCAGGTGACACCCCAACCTGGCGTGATAAGAGTCGGCGTGGGCTGAGCTTTGATACCGCCATCTCCTCCACCACCGTCTACTTTCAATAACGGATATTGCTCGTCTTGTTTGGACTGCGGAGCGCGCTCCACCATTATATGTACAGTGCTACAAACAATAAAATACAAATTCATCGGTGCTTTGAGTCTGTTAATTGTATCTTTGAAAACCACCCACGACACAGAGCTTGACCTCAAAATCAGGAGATTATAAGGTTTGTTCCCACTTGTTCTACTAAACAGCTCTATGGTAGTACTGAGATATTTTCTCAATTGTTCTACGATATTAGCCAATATTAGGTGTACCAAAATAGTAGAATTAATGGCAGTCTTTATTCCCATTTGTTCTACTTATTCTATTCCTCAGTTCTATGGTAGAACTAATGGGAGTTTTGGAGAAGCCCTGCTTCGCGGGGCTCCTATTTCTGGGTGGGTTTACAAAAGAGTACCTAACACAACCTACCGCTTCCGAGTCGGAATGCTCTGCACTGACGTTATATTAGTGAATAAAGACTGCCATTAGTTCTACTATTTTGTAACACATAATATCGTAGACTTTACGTAGAAAAAAAATCTCATTTAGTAGAACAAGTGGGAACAAACAGATTATAACTCCTTAAAGAGAAATATAAAGAAATACTTTGCCTCGACTATGAGTACCGCTATGGTAGTACAGCAGTCGTTGTATATAAGCCTCAGCTCTATTCCTAGGTATACATAATGCTACGGGGTTTTTCTTTCAATAAATTTTTAATGGCAGCACGGAGTCTGTCACTAATCTATCTAATATCCCATATATATCTAATATATGGCTTGAGTTCATTAATTAAATCGTGCCACGCATTTTAGGAAAATCAGTCATGTTAGTATAAATTCGAAACGCCTGTTTGTATAGAATAAAAATAATAATATTCTATCACATACACACAATACCATCTAGCCCAAACTAAGCAGAGCTTGTACTATGGGTACTAGAAAATGGATAAACATACATATATGCATTTTTTTTGTAATTATACATACCTACTACATATTATACATAAAAACACCCAGACCAAGACAAAAATCCATGTTCATGCACACAAATGTTTGACTTATGCGGGAACCGCGACCTCAGGCGTGGCAGTCAGTTACACTAACCACTACGCCATCGAGTCAACGTATAGCAACGTTACGCGGTTATTGCTGAATATTTTTGAACTAATTATTATATTGTTGAACTTATAATAAAACTAGTAGATTTTCTTGATGAAAAGTACCTCTTTGCCCTAGGGCCTTTTTTGTAAACCTGGCAACGTGTATGCAAAATTTCATGATGATCGGTCGAGTAGTTAAGGCGTGAAAGCGTAACAAACTAACAAATAAACTCACATTCGCATTTATAATATTATTTATTAGCTGTCAAGGTACAAAATTCTCGTTGCGTGGCCTTGTCAGCTTTTTACAAAATTAGTCCACGATGCATACCTTCTGTCAAATTCCCTTTGAAAATTTCAGCAAATAATATATTGAAAAAGAATATTATTAAATAAATCGTGTTCATTACCTTATTCCGAATTAGATGAAATAGACAATTTTTGACAAAGAAACTTTTAATATTCGTCGTATGTGAAAAATTGAAAACGGGAGTACGACATTTGCTAATAATTTTGTAGCAATTCCAATTTTAAAATAAATGTCACTGTTTATTTATTTTTCTTGTGATATATTTTTATTTTATTTTTGTTATTAGTATTATTTCAAGAAGGTTATATGTTATTTGCGGGATGATTTTTTAAATAAAGCCGTCCTGTAGTTTTATATTCTGTGGTGTAATGCTAAATACGGGAATCTTATAATAAAGTTATCGTAAAATGAGGTAGGCATAAGGCATATATTTATATATCTACTATATTATTCTTTTGTACATGTGTATGTCACCAAACTTCTCCTAAACTGTTGGACAATTAATGAAAATTTTTGTTTGTGTTTGAACATTCCTAGATGGTTTAGATTCATAATTAGGTCGGTAGATCGGTTTTGCAAGCTAACGTCCTAGTGGGACATCATCCGTCTGTTAACTTTTTATATAAAATTGAAATAAGCTAAATTACTTATGTATTTGTTCTAAATCATTTAGCTATGTAAGGATTTAATAGGTTTTATAAAATTTGTATCTATTAATGTATTGAAAGACATGTTTTACAAACTCTCTAAAATAGTGTGTGTATGCTTGCTTATTTTTTTTTTTAGAGATATTGTATTTGCGTTATTGCCAGCAAAGTAATAGTAATAGTATAGATCTATGACAGTATTGCATCCGAATAAGAGGCAAGGTGGCATTTAAGTTGCTAGCTTCAATTTTTTTTGTGTCATGGTTGTGGGTGAGTGATTTTATTATTATTTCCTCAGAAGTTGCTTTACTGACATTGTTACATGTTGCTTCTTTAAACAAAATATATAACAACCTTTTAAGATAGGGGAATAAAAATTTTAATTGAAATCCAACGTAAAAGGGCAAGCAATTAAAACTATCCCACCAAAAACATTTTCATATAAAATGTTGGCAAGATGAGACTATATGATTCGCACAGTCAAAAAGTTATCAGATCTCATGTAGAGCCAAGCTTCTAACTCTACACGCCCTAACTCAACAAGGCCTTTTTTTTTTGTATCCCAGGAAAAATGCTTGATGCACTACCCGCCGGCTAGGGGACGGCACCGGTGGGGCGTGTGGGACTCCCCAGCAAGACGTGCTGGTATACCCACTAAAAAACCTGGGGTGTTCCCTCTGTCACCCAATGGGGAAGGGCCAGTTGGGAACTTAAAAGATTCAACCATAGCAGGCCTCCCCGTGTGGGTGCCGGCCGGGTCATAATCGGACCCGACCACCTCTCGTCCCCAGGGGAGAGCCTGACTGCTCTCCCCTTTCGACGTTGGAAGGCGCGCGGGAACACCGCGCGCGCCCTCTCGGGGCTTTTGATTTACGGGTGGCAGGGTCCCCTGAGGTCCCGCCACCCGGAGCCCCTAGATGGGGGTCAGGAGAGCGACATAAGCGCGTCTCCTGCGCCCCCTCCTCCGGCAGCGGACGTCCGGGGCGTAAGGATCTTCCTCACGCCCCCGCTCCGCCGCCTCCTTCTGCGAGATGACAGTCTCGCAGAAGGAACTCATTGCGCCCCAGCACCTGTCGTCGCCGACCATCTTAGACACTCCTCCAGCGTGTGCTGCGCCGTGTCCCGGTCACACTCCTCACAATGGTGACATCTGGTTGTCGACGTGACGTTTCGGCGAAACTCTACAAGGCCTAACTTCACAAACTCTACACCTTAGTCAAAATATGTGGCTCAAATACGTATTTATTTAGAACTATGTTTTAGACAATATAAAATAATTCTGAAGGAAAAGAAGATCGACTATACCATACTTTTTTCGTATTTAAATTTCGTAAATATTATTACAAACCCTTTGACTGAGGAACAATATATTGCTATATCATTTTACATTACCATACTTACCACTAAATACATAGTTCATTTGTAAAAAATATAGTATAATATTTTGGTTTTCAATATATTTTAATGTAGGTTTAATATAACCATTATAAGTTAGTATTTGTTACATAAGTTCATAATATTATTTATACATAAATATGTCTTTCTGTTTATCCCAGCATCGCGAAAGACCACTAAGTATTCACAGTTTAGTAGATTGAAGTTTAAATTAAATTATGAACCACGATCTAAATGCTAATACGCATGTAGGGACTATAATATGCGTACGAGTTCTTCATTTTTGTTCTTTGTAAAAGGTTACTCCCGCACTGGGAATCTCTATTCTCTCTCTCTCTCTCTTGTCTATTCTACTAGGAACTCTAGTACCGCGGGGGACTTTACAAACATTCTACGTAGGTCTCGATGGCGTAGTGGTTAGTGTAACCGACTGCCACGCCTGAGGTAGCGGGTTCGATTCCCGCACATGACAAATATTTATGTGCATGAACATGGATGTTTGTCTTGGTCTGGGTGTTCTTATATAAACGTATGTATTTACAAAAAAAAAAAAGTGTATATGTATGTTTATCCATTGTCTAGTACCCATAGTACAAGCTCTGTTTAGTTTGGGCTAGATGGTGTTGTGTGTATGTGGTAGAATATTATATTATTATATTATATTCTAACGAGAGACTCAGAACAAATATTTGTGGATATACAATTTTTGTCTCATGCGGGGATCAAACTCACTACACGGGGCTCAGTGGCAGCGGCGAGGCACTTTAACAATTTCGCCATCCGTGCAGTAATTTTGTGTACCTACCTAATTGGTCTGACACAGTAATTTTGCATTTTCATTTACTGCCGATTCTAAAATACCGGGTTTGACGACCGAGGCGAACAATTTTATATCAATCATATATTATCAAATTTAAATAGTTTATAATAGTTGCTTTAAAATTAGCGGGCACTGCAAACATATTATTAAATTTACCATCTGCTGACTCTCAATAGTAAGCACAGAATCAGCAAGTGTGTCCTGTATATTCAGCAATATGATATATAAAGTATTTGGTGTAGTAACCCTACACGCATGACTCCAGACCGAGTATATTGCTTAATATAGCCCTGGTTGACCCTTTAGTCTTCGGAGATGTACAGACATAAATATCTTTTATATATTTGCGTAAGCCACTCATACCTTCCACCCGATATGCTGAAAACAATAGTGATACCAATCTTGAAGAATAAAACTGGGGATGTATCTGACGAGGCGAATTACAGACCGATATCCTTGGCCACTGTAGTTGCTAAGGTGTTGGACGGTTTGTTGGACAAGGAACTTGATAAATGGATAACTGTACATGACGCACAGTTTAGGTTTCGGCCTGGACTTTCCACTGAGAGTGCGATCCTTTGTCTAAAGCAGACCGTCCAATACTATAAGGATAGGAATACTCCGGTGTATGCCTGCTTCCTTGATCTCTCAAGGGCATTTGACCGTGTGTCATATGATGTCCTTTGGGATAAGCTCAGGGGAGCGGGTGTACCACCTGAGTTGACGGGTTTGTTCCAGTACTGGTACTCTAATCAGTTAAACCAAGTTCGTTGGGGAGACGTTCTATCTGAAGCGTACAGGTTGGAGTGTGGGGTGAGGCAGGGGGGGTTAACCTCACCTAAGCTCTTCAACCTGTACGTAAATGAGTTGATCGTTGAACTCAGCAGCAGACCAGTTGGGTGCAAAATAGGTGGTGTTACCGTCAATAATTTGAGCTACGCTGATGACATGGTGCTGCTGGGTCCAACGGCTGGCTCAATCAGGGACATGCTGAGCGTCTGTGAAAGGTATGCAGCGGCCCACGGCCTGGTATACAATGTGACTAAGAGTGAGTACCTGATCTTTGCTGCTTCCGGGAAACATTTAAATTATGAGCCCATAATATCCCTCAATGGACGAACCCTTAAAAGGGTCGCCCAATTTAAATACTTAGGACATTATGTCATCGAGGACCTCAAAGATCAGGTAGATATGGATCGCGAGCGCAGGGCACTAGCAGCCAGATGCAACATGCTGGCTCACAGATTCGCTCGTTGTAGCAACGAAGTCAAAATAACTCTGTTTAAAGCTTATTGCCAAGGCTACACGAGCAGTATGTGGGTCAGCTGTACGCGGAGGGCTCTAGATGCTCTGCGTGTGCAATATAATAATGGCTTCAGGGTACTGTTGCGGTTGCCTAGGTTCTGCAGCGCGTCAAGCATGTTTGCTGCAGCACGAACAGACGACTTTTTTGCTATAATGAGGAAAAAGACCGCATCCTTAATAGGCAGAATGAGGGCTAGCCGCAACAGTATTTTAAAAACCCTAGCTGAACAACACGATGCACTGATAGTGAAACACTTTGTCCGGTTGCTCATGCGGCAGGGATGAAAAATTATTTATTTGTATTTTGTTTATAGATTTTAATACTAACACTTAGTTGATAAGTTTGTTTGTATACTAACCAGTGGACTAATGTTGTCAAATTAAATAAATGGCCCAGTGCGGGTTCGCACACTTCACATATCTTCGAGAAGATTATGGAGAACTCTCAGACATACAGGTTTCCTCACGATTTTTTCTTGCCTCACGTTGCGCGCCTTCATCGCGATAACAGCGATAATTAAAAAATTATAACTCCGCAAAGTCAGAGGTGCGTGCCATGGGTTCGAACTCGAACCCTCTGCGTGGTAGTCCTATGGTCTCCCATTAGGTTATCGCTGCTTATCGGCATAATTGATAATTATATATGTATTAGTGGCCACATTTACTTAGTAAACCCTACATACCGCAGGAATACAACACAAGGTTATTTGGCTAAAATCTTTTGCAGACTAGATTTTATTTTTTACTTTATTTTATTAAGTATACTATACAATTACAAATGCTTCTTAAATATATAAAGTGCGTACATTATAACAGTAATCATACAAATGACAGGCATGCATGACAAGAAACTTACAGTTTAATTAATTACCAGTAAGATAATATTTAATAGGCACTATTTTGTGTAAATAAGTGCTAAATCCAAAAGTAGTTATTATACAGATACATTGTGTATCTGTATAATACATAGTGCAGAAAAGTTATGCAAGTCGGTAATTATTTATGACAGAGGTGGAATATAAACATAAAAAACTTTTATTAAAGAATTAAAAATATATAACCCACCATGAACAGCAGTATTAAAACTTAAAAGAAACATATTGTATATCGACGAGTTAATGTAAATACGTAAATATTTTATTTGGCAGTCAGTATGACCTGTATGACAAAAAATTCATTGAAAAGATGTCAATAGCATTGTTTGTCGAAATGCATTTAATTTTCTCATTGTATAATCTCATCATATGTGTGAGAAGACTGTTAAAAGTAGTGTTCAATGTAGATATGGGATGTGCTGCCAGACTCCAGTTTAAGCAATAAAATATCAGATCAATACCAGTCATTCTCTAAACTTAAAATACGTAATAATTTCGCAAAGTCACCTCGATAATTGTGCAATGTGTGCGAATTTTAGCATTAATCGTAGTAACTTCGTACGTGAGACAAATCAGATGTTGAATCAACAAAATTACGGCGGAAAATAAAAACGTGCCCAGCACTCATTGTAATATAAACTGACGTGCACATTTCTATAGTTATTCAGTAGAACATTACTTGTGTCGGGTGATTTAATTTCGTTATATAAAAATAGTTGTTATTAAAACCAGTGTATATGTAATCTTCATAAATGGCGGTATGTGTTTGTTCCAATTACTCTTTATTTGTTATAAATTTTTCACGCAATTTGAAACTTATATCTAACTATTATGTAGTTTATATACAAGTTTGTTACGAAATATTACCGATGTTATTTAATTTGTTCTGTATTTTCATTTCTATTTAATATTAATGCGTTGACGTGCAGCAGACACAATAAAAATCTATAGTCAGTCACGCGACGAACATATTTCTAGCATATAAAATGTAGAGCAAATTACGAGAGGAAAATTCCCAATAATTATTCCTATATTTTGGAGAGTTCGCATATCACGACGGGCGAATGGCGTAAGCGCATGCATAGCTGTTAATACACGGTTCGATTCCCTGTTCTAGCAGTATTAAAAATAATTTCAGTAGCGATGCGAGTTCTAGTGCTAAGTCCAGTGGTCAGCAAAATGTCACCACTTAGTAAGACGTCAAACTAACTGGATATTCATGTATTAGTTACCTACACCTGCTTATCCATCTGGTGATAAAAATATATTAATAAGCCCTGTTTTCTAGAAACACTACAATATTTGTTTACAAATAGACTGAACAGATGGCGTCGTGGTTTAAGTAGTAGCCTCTCCACTGCCACTGTGCTTTAGGAATTTACAAACATTCAAAGAACGCACACAAATAACATCGGACTCAGAACAATAATTTATGGATTATACGAAGTTTTGTCCCGTGTGGGATTCGAACCCACAACACTCGCCGGAATGGTAGTAGCGAGGCGATCACCTAAACCATTACGTCATCCATGCAGTCAACCTACAAGTTGTATTTATATAAGTATTCTCACGCACTATAATTTCGAAGTCGTAGGTAAAAATGCTTTAACGCCACATTTCGCTAGCTATGGGTAATAGAGTTGTTCTAAGTGCCGAGCTGCTATTGAACACTTCTTGACCGATAAACCTTATTACACTTTAACCGATATTGAACCCGAGATCCCATGCACAGCAGTCACATTCACTATCACTGCACCACCGAGGCAGACAATAATAGCTTTTATATATAATATATATATATAATATTAGCCCTGTATTAAACTGTACCACTCCCGGGCACGGGCCTCTTCTCACTGTGAGAAGGGTTAAGCCATAGTCCACCACGCTGGCCAAGTGCGGATAGGCAAACTTCACATATCTTCGAGAACATTATGGAGAACTCTCAGACATGCAGGTTTCCTCACGATATTTTCCTTCACCGTTAAAGCGATATAACGTTATAACTTGTTGTAATTACGTAAATGCATTTTAGTAAATATTCATTACATGTAAACTGTGATTTTTGAGGCAATACACAAATACACAGTGTCATCTAAGTTGCTATGAAATAAAAGCTGAAACAACTGGGTGAAGAGATGCGAAGTTTTACGAAAGAATCGCTGTACCTACTTTTATTTCTTATTGATTGACAGATAATTTTAAGTTACTTAATTACTCACACATTATAGAAAAATTACTAATGCTTTACGTACCCATTACGCGTATTACATGCACATCTAATAATTAATCTACATGGATGACGTAGAGGTTTAAATGCTCTCGTCGCCATTGCCACTGCGCCGAGAGTAGTGGGTTCGAGTCTGAGTGTTCTTCTTGTACGTTATGAGTATGTTTATAATGGTGACATTATAAACATACTAATAACGGACAAGAAGAACTCCCGAACTAGTAATAACCGTCACCGGTCACCCGCGATACAGAAGATTTCCCTGATGCGGGAGTCAACATTAAAAAAGCAGTAATTTCTATCTCTGAGTGGGTTAATAGAGGGAACTTTCCTATAACTTTCAAATACTTAATAGTATTAGTTATAGTATTTTTAGGATACCTTACTGTCAAATGCTGATAGGACAAATATCCCTCTTTTCCGCATTGTTCAGCGCATGCTATATTAACAAAAATCGGAATTCAGAAAAGTCACTAGTGATTCTGGAAGATGAAGAAAAATAAAACACTGCTTTATAGGAGCAGCCAAAGAGAATGTAAATATTGAGTCAATCTCATTCGTGCAAAATCACAACTGCCATAAAATTGCAAGTGATAAAATTTGACATGACAGTAATTTAGTAAGACAATAAAAAATAAAAAGAATCGGTTTTGAATTTGTATTATATAAATAAATAGTAATTTATATTTTGTTGTTAATAGTAGAATCGATGGGAAGTGATGAGTGAATACTGTCGAGAGCAGCACCCGTTATTATGTGAAGACGTTTCGGAGGAGGAGTTGTACAGTCCTCGGTATTACCGGCGTATCCGACCCATCAACTATAGGGGACGCACCAGGAACAAACTCAAAGGAGCCGCTGCGATTCTCACTCGTTGGTCAGGTATAAACCCCCCACGTTACTTTTAGGGTAAAACATCGGACCTATTCCTACTTACGCAAGTATTCATTATAATGTAATAATCGATTTCAGCAATGGTTATATTGGATTTTGTTGTCAGAAAAATCTCATTAATAGATATATGTCAATAGGTTCCACCCTTTTTATGTGGTAGTCATAAACACAACTCTAATCAATCACAACTCTTATTAAGCGTTCAGTGATGATATTTAATATTTTATAGGTGTAAATATATATTTATTATACGCCTGTCCCCTAATTTATTGTGTCAATCACGATACAGGGGAAAATAAATCACATGCATAAATAACTTAAAATTATTCATTTAAGAGCCACTATTAAATACGCCTTTCCCTATTTAAAATAGTACCTGATAAAAAAATTATAATACTATTAAATTTGAAAATTGTGTGTATACTCATGTTAATGATGCTGTATTGTTAGCCGAAAGTTAAAGTTATTTATTAGAAAAGGAAACAAGTACCGACTTTAATATTGCCTACACAGACTTAAACCGAAAAGTAGAATTTGCAAAGCTTTTGCTGAAGGACACCATAAAAAGCCAAACGTCATCAATGTTCATATTATTTGATTTCATTTTATAAAATGCGCTGATATGTTTCGTTTGCATTTATAGAGGACCATCTCTGAACTATGATCTACCAAACAAAGAATCATCAAAATCAATTCATAATTGGCGGAATAATCGCTTAACAAACATACAGTCGAATTGAGAACCTACTCCCTTTTTCAAGTCGAAGTGATTGTAATAATAATAACAAAAATCAAACACAAAGAACACTCACTGCGATCAAATATTTTAGTTAAAAAGATTGCATAATACAAAATTAAATCCTTACTAATATTAGAAATGCGAATGTGAGTTTGTTTGTTTGTTACGTTTTCTCGCCCTAACAGCTCGACCATGAAATTTCGCATAAACGTTGTAAGGGTACAGAAAAGAACATAGGATACCACTTATTCAGGAAAAAGTACTGTTTCCTAAATATAGAAATTTATTGACAAAATCAAGATTAACGAGAGCGAAGCTGTAGCTTAAATCTAGTATATAATATAGTAATATGGTCATTGTAATTATTGCTTTAAGGAATCAAAATTAATCTAAGTTATTATTTTATTTTCAGATCACTGGACTTCGTTTCTTACTTACTGGTGGATAGGAATCGGAATGATCAGCTTATCGACTTTTATCATTTACAATACCTTGTTTGTGTTTTCGATCATTCCTTCCGCGAACATGAAACCTACACGTCTTATAGTAGTAAATGGAAATGAAAAGACATCAAACCGAAGCTTACCGTTACCAGAAGTCTACATGCACGTATTAGTTGGCCAAAACGAAGATATAGATTTAAATCAGTACATGCCATACATTGAAATAGTCGCGAATACCTTTTCAGAATTTAATTTTCTTTTGATCGTGTTAATAAATGATACTAATGTGGGCTGGATGAGTGCTGAAGAAAATAATGAATTAGCTTTAAACAAGTTGTGGACAAAAGATAAAAAAGTGTTCGAGAAGGAGCCTCACAGCCATAATATAAATATTGAACACTTAACTCTTTCTACTTATATGGATAACTCACCATTAAAGAAGTATTGGCGAACTTTGCCATGCCAAGTAATTGAGTTCGTAGCACGTGCTGTTTCCATTTGGGATAAAGGTGGTGTCACTTTCAATCCTGATATATTAACTCCTAAATTTCAGCACACCATTTATATTAAAAAGCTGCAGAAGATATTGAATAAGTACGCACACACGAATAAAGTAATCAACGATTCTAAATTCATAAAAAAGCAAAACAAGGACCCGGAGAAATATAGGAAACTAAACAACATAAAGGATATCATTGAAGCTTTAGAAATGGAAGATATATCTGTAAATGCCTTTTCTCAACAAACCCTGTCTGAAGCTGAAAACAAAGATATACAAGTCATAAGGCATGCACGTCAAGTATCTACTGTAACAGAAAGTATCGTTAGAAACGCTACTGTGACGAATGTAGAGGCATTAAACACAATAACCTCCGAAATGAACCCGTATAACGATGGTAGTACAAAATTTACGGAGACAATTGTGAATAGTACTGAATCAACATATTCTTTAAATAAAAAACACAATAGTACTAAAATGAGTTTACTACCATTATTTCTTGAATTCTTATTTCACAGTAAGGCTGACATAAAACCAAAGACTACCGAGGTTACTCTTTCTAATAGAACACGTAAAAGCGTTATATTGACACCTATTCATAAATCAAATGGTTCTCTATCAAAGAATAATTTACGACAAGTGGAAAAAGAGACTAAATATGTGTATAAACCATTAGTTGTCTCAGCTGCTGGTATCTATAATAAATCCAAATATGATATGGATGTTAATGAATCACACGATAAAGAAGAAAATTTTGAAGCAAATAGACTAATCATTGATTTAAAAGGAAATATCATAGCTACTGATACACCTTGTCATGCATTTCTCGGTACAATATTTAGTAATGTAATACATCACAGTGAAGAAGAAAGTGTAACTGACTTTATAATTGCTGAACTAACAATTTTTTGTAAAGGACTTTTGTCTTCATGTATGGGTATTGACTTGATTTTATTATAATTATATTCACATTAGTTATTGTTGTTTTAGGAATATTTGTATTAAATTATTTTTAAATGTTTATTTCTGTGTTTTTTATGGGATGCTAGAAATAAGTGGAACAGTCATTTTGCAAATAATTTATTTAATTCCTTAATTTTATTAATTATCCTATAATCTAAAATAAAAGTCGTGATCAAAATATTGTTTTTGTAAAGCGTTTACAATATTTCGTCCACAAGTTTCTTCTTAATTTTATGGCAGCAAGTATTGTCGCAGAAAAATGTCATAGACTAGATATTTCATTAATTTTTAGCAAATACTGCGAAATACATCATTCGTGATTGTAAATCTTGACAACTTAATTACCTGACAATTACAATTATTTGACATCTTATTCCAAACAACACAAACTGAAAAGTTCAAGTTATATTGATCATATATCGAACCGTATTACTTAAATCAACTAATTAAATAAGCACCGACTGCATTAGTATAAAACACATTAGATTTGATATCTAAAGCTATTATTATAGTTCGTGCATTGAATTACATTCGTATTTGCTTTTACGCCGTTATATAACAGAGCCGGCGCGGGTGTCGCTTTTGCGACTAAAAGTTCTCTATTCAATTCTAAGTATTGTTACGAAGTCATATAACATCGTTATACAAATTATGAAATTTATTTTAATTATCAATTTTAATAACTTAACTTATTGCACAAATGCGCAGTGATATCACAATACAAAATGCTATATAACTTAATCTGATCCATTGGTACTACATCACCGCTTCTTCTACGTCCAAGCCACGTTTCTGTTTTCTATTGGTATCTCCCATCTTTCACTCCAACTATTAAGAACTGAGCGTCTGCAATCTCTCACTCGGTGCATTGGCTCACATCGTCTACTCACTGACCAGAAAATGTACCCTTGTGGGCACTGATAAACAAATGCTCTTAACTTATTTGATTTGTTTCGTTTACATTTGAGAAAGCCTGGAGAGCAATCACCGTCTTTTTCGAATGCGTAATACCCAGCTGCGGGACAGTTGTGACTATCTTTACCTACTACGATCTGAAAATAGAAAATATATAAACACTTTAAATTAAATCTAATTTCTAGATTGTCATAATAAGGCCTACAAATATTTTTTTTTCTTATTTAGTTGCGTTAACGCCTTGTCGGTTGCGAATGGCAACGTCGGTAAATATTGTATCAGAATTTTTTTGATGCATAATGTGCATAATAAATGTTTACAAATACAATTATATTTCATCTATGATACACTTGCAGCTTATTCAATGGAGTATATTAAAATCATTTTGAAAATAAACCAAAAATGAAAAATATTATAAAACCTGAAAATATAACAACCAATGCGATATTGCCTTTCGGCTCATAAAGCCACAAGGCGTAAACACTCTTACAGCCAGTGGTAATATATTACGTATTATTTATACATATATGTATGTTTATTGATAATATCAATAAAATCAATGGTAATAAAGTATACTTACTGGATCGTTTTCTCCTATTCTGTTTCTCCTTTTAACTCTGCGGTTTTGTGCTATTTCTCCTTCACAATCCTTATCTGCTTTGCTTTCTTCAACACATTTAGTTTGACTTTCATCGTAAATTGTACCATTCGGACAAGTGAATACTGCTATTTTTAAATCTCGAGTTTCCTCATTTTCATCGCATTGATAGAATAAATTGCAATACTTAGGGTGCCTTCTAAATGACGACGGACAAACGAATAAATACTGATCTTCTTCAGTCTCTGGACATTCCTTGCTGCCAGAATTTTCATTTGTGCTTGAGTCTGTTCCGCTTTCTGTAGTTGAACTTTCGCCCGTTACTGATTCCGTTGTCGATTTTTCTGTTGAGGACTCTTCGGTAGTTGACTGTCCTGAAGTAGAACTTTCAGAGTTTGTTCCTTGAGTTGTATCATCTGTTTGTTCAGTAGTACTTACTCCAGTCTGTTCAGTTGTGCCACCCTCTGAATTTTCAGAAGTTCCTTCTGTCGTCTGTGCCGTTGTACTTTCTCCAGGCTGTTCAGTTGTGCCTTCGCTCGATTGTTCAGTCGTACTTTCTCCTGATTTTTCAGTTGTACTTTCGCCTGGCTTTTCAGTAGTACTCTGTCCCATTTGTTCAGACGTTCCTTCCCCGGATTGTTCAGTAGTACTTTCGCTCTGTTTTTCAGTAGTTCCCTCGCCTGATTGCTCAGTAGTGCTCTGATTTAGTTTTTCTGTCGTTCCATCCGTTGATTGCTGAGTAGTACTTTCAGTCGTTTTCTCTGTTGTTCCTTCGCTTGATTTCACAGTAGTACTTTCTGGTTTTTTTTCTGTAGTACCTTCATCCGGTTTTTCTGTGGTACTTTCTTCGGGAGTGTTAGTTGTGCTTTCTCCTGATGGTTCAGTAGTATTTTCAGCCGGTTTAGCAGTAGTACCATCTCCAGATTGTTCAGTGGTAGTTGATGTTGTGGATTCTGAAGAAGTCGGGGATAGTTCTGTAGTTTTAATAGTTGTCGATTCAGACGTTTCTTCTTGTGTTGTAGTGGTGGTTTGCGTTGTTGAAGATTGACTTTCGCCTTGAGACTGGTAGCCACTGCAATTACGGGGTGGGTAGACGGATTCTTCATGATTACATGTTTCAACAGCTGGGTCCCAAATTGTACCTTCTCCACACTCAAAATGATACACTGAAAATCTTGATCCATCTCCATCCCAATCCACACATCTATAAAATTTCTTACAATCGTTAGGATTTGGATAGAATCCTGCTTTAGTACAATTAACGTTGTTACTATCAGGTTTTTTAGATGTTCCATCTTGATTTTGTCCTTCTGTAGTACTTTGTGTTGTACTAGATGATGATGCGCCAGATGAAGAATTGTCCGAAGTTGAATCTTCTGTCGTATTACCATCATCTGTTGAATTACACGAAGGGTTCACAACATCTCCAGGATGGTTACATATAGTTAAATCTTGGTCCCATATAGTACCGTCAGCGCAAGTGAAATCATATTTTGTGTAACCCCCATTTCCATTGTCAACGCACCTATAAAACTTTTTGCAGTCTTGAGTATTGCCAAAGTACCCCTCACTGTCGCAGGTTTCAGGTTTTTGTGAGTTTTGTGTAGTAGACTCGGAACTGGCATCTGTAGGTTTTTGCGTTGTACTTGAAATTGTTGCTGAACTTGAAGTTTGCGATGACGTAGACGAACTTTGCGTTGTTGGAGAATTGTCTTCATCATGCAGTACAGATCCTTGACAAGATAGTACTTCATCAATATGATTGCAAGCTTGAATGTTAGAGTCCCAAGCAGTACCATCACTGCAAGTAAATTCATATTTTGTATAACCACCATTACCATTATCGACACATCTATAAAATTTCTTGCAGTCATTTTTATTGCCGTAAAATCCTTCTGATGAGCAGATATTACTTTCAGGTGATGGTTCGGCAATACTGGTGTTATATTTATCATCTTGATTATTTCCTTGAATATGACCTGTGGTACTTGATTCTGATTTTTCCGTTGTTTGTTGATTATCTTCAGAAGCAACTGGTTTGGTCACAGTTTGGGAACTGCATTGTGCTTCTCCGGTGTCATGATCACAGGTTAACATTTCCTGAACCCAAACTGTACCCTCAGCACAAGTAAATTGATATTTTGTAAATCCATCTTTGTCATCCTTTACGCAACGTATAAACTTTCTACAATCATTAGGATCTGCAAAAAATCCTTCAGTATCACACTTTATTTCATTTGTTGAGGTAGATGAACTAGAAGTTGACGTATCTTTTTTCTCTGTAGTCGTTCGTATAGTAGTATCATCTTCATGTTGTGTATGACTCGTAGTAGCTTGTGGTGAGCCAGATGATGTAGTTGAACATGTATTTTTGTCTGATTCATGATTACATGTTTGTAAATCTTGATCCCAAATACTACCATCCCCACAAGTGAAGTCAAATTTAGTATATCCTCCTTCTCCATTATCAACACATCTGTAAAATTTCTTACAATCCTTTTGATTGCCATAAAAACCTTCAGCTGTACATGTCTCAGATGACACTGGCGGTTTCTGGGTTGAATAATTTTCGTCTTTGGCTGTAGTTGTTGTTTCTGTGTGTATCTCATCATTTTCATATTGGGGTACTTTTGAAGTGGTATGGCTTCCTTTTTTACCACATTCCTTATCAGACGTAACATGATCACATGATAATATTTCTTGGTTCCAATAAGTACCTTCCCCACAACTAAATTCATACTTTGTAAACCCACCTTTACCATCATCAACACATCTATAAAATATTTTGCAATTATTGAAGTTACCTATAAAACCATCTTCAGAGCAAACTACATTATTTTCTTTTTCAGTACTTTCTGTTGCTTGAGGATATTTTTGACTTGTGGCTGTAACAGTTTCGGTAGTTGAAATGGTGCTATCATTAGGAATTGACGTAGTGTTATTACCTGTATTGAAGCATTCTTTTACTGCCCATGCATGATTGCATGCTTCTATACTTTGATCCCAAACTGTGCCTTCACCGCAATTGAATTCATAACGTATAAATCCACCATTACCATCATCAACGCATCGATAAAATTTCTTGCAGTTATTCTTGTCGCCTATAAAGCCACTATTAATACAAGAGCCGCTTTCCAAACCAGATTCTTTTGAAACCTCTGTTGTAGATGTTTGATCAGAAATATTAATATCAGAATCAGTATCAATATTTGAGGGATAGCCGTTATCTATTTCATCATTTATAGGTGAATAAACCTCGGAAGTAGTTTCATGTTGTGTTGTTTCACTAGGAGATTCCACGTTTGAATTACATGTTGTTACGGCCCATGCATGGTTACAAGCTTCAATTTCTTGATCCCACAAAGTTCCTTCGCCACATGAATATTCATATTTTATGAACGAGCCGTCTCCGTCATCAACACATCTATAGAATTTTTTGCAGTTCTTAGCATCTCGCATATAACCACTATGTGTGCAATCGTTGCTACCCGTGGACGTGATCTCTGTTGTTGTAATAGTTACTCGAGGTGTTGATGAAGACATGTTTTTAGTAAATTCTGTGGTAGCACTGCTTACTGTTCCTTGGATGTTAGATGCAGTAGCGCTTTCCCCACAACTGTCAACTGCCCAATTATGATTGCATGCATCAATTTTAGAATCCCATACTGTGCCTTCGCTACATGTAAACTCATAAGAAATATATCCACCTTCGCCATTATCAACACATCTATAGAATTTTTTACAGTCGTATTTGTCTCCTATAAACCCACTTGATGTACAGATAATATTTTGTTGGTTTACATCTTGTGGTGGTCTATGAGAGCTAGTAATCATCGAAATTGCACTATGTGGTGGATCGTATCCCACGTCATGAGCATTAGTATAGTCAATAGTTGAACCCATTTGAGTTGTGGATTGAGTAGCTGTAGAGCTTGAAAAAGGAATGGAGGATGACATAGTTACTTTTTTTGTAGTTGTGTCTTTTTCAGTTATATCTAGCGATGCGCCGCCACCGCATTTCTTGACAGCCCATGCATGGTTACAGGCTCCTATTTCTGGATCCCATACCGTTCCTTCTCCACATTTGAATTCAAATTTTACATAGCCACCGTTACCATTTTCAACACACCGGTAAAATATTTTACAGTTATTATCGTCTCCCATAAATCCGCTTGAAGTACATTCACCACCCTCTAAACCACCTTGTTCTGTTGATGTTATTGTGGTTGACGTAGATGATGAGGGAGGCATTTGTTCAGGCATATGATAACCACTATCTTCGTCAATTGCTGTATCTACTATCTCTGGCTTTGTTTGATAATTTTTAGTAGATGTCGTCAAAATAGTACTCGATGGTTGAACTGCGGGAGACGTGGTAAGCTTTTTGGTTGTTATTTCGGGAACTTCTGCAGCTGCACTGCCGCCACATTTCTTCACAGCCCATGCATGATTACAAGCTCCTATTTCTGAATCCCATACAGTTCCTTCACCACATTTAAATTGATGTTTAACATATCCTCCATTGCCATTTTCAACACACCTGTAAAATATTTTACAGTCGTTATCGTCCCCCATGAATCCACTGGAAGTACAGTTTCCACTTTTCTTTGAATCATCCATTGCAATTGATATTGTTGTAGTGGTTGAAGTAGTTGATGGTAAAGTAGATGACGTGGGCTTTAGTATTGGGTTTTGATAACCAATATCTTCATTGTCTTCTGTATTTTCTGATTCTGGCTTTATGGGATAATTTTCAGTGAATGAAGTTGTGTGATAGTTGAGAGTTGTTTTATAGGTACTTGCTGTAAAGGTTGTCTTCGGTTTAGTAGTAGTCTTTGAACCGCATTCTTTGACTGCCCATGCATGATTGCAAGCTTTGATATTCTGATCCCATACTGTTCCTTCACTGCAACTAAATTCATATTTTACGTAACCGCCGCGTCCATTGTCAATGCACCTATAGAACTTTTGACAGTCGTTTATATCGCCCATGTAACCCAGTTCGGTGCATTCGTTATTTTTCTGTGTATTTAATATTTCGGTACTGACATGACTTGCAGAAGTCGTAGTTGCTTTTGAAAATTCGTTAATCTGGATCTGAGATTGACTCGCTTTGTTCGAATGATCGACTTGCAGTTGAGTTTGAACTCCTTTATTTCCGTGAGTAATTTGTGTTTGCGATTGACTAACTGCAGATCCATGACTTACTTGGGTTTGGTTTTGGCGGCTTTTTCCGGCTTTATCTTGATTTATTCGGTCACCAAAGTGAATTTGTGTTTGATTTTGTACAACTGATCCGTTACTAATTTGTGTTTGTGTCTGAGTAATTTTAGATCCGTAACTTATTTGTAACTGTTGTTGAATAGTACTATTCGATTTATTATCTCTTATGTTTTCATGGAAATGTACATTATCACTAGTTAAAAGAGTATTTTTACTAGCGTTTTTGTCTATACGATATCCACATCTACTTCTTTTTACAGCCCAAACATGATTGCAGATTTGGTTATCTTCATCCCAGATCGTAGTTTCAGTACATGCAAACTCATATCTCGTATATCCTCCTCTTTGGTTTGCTACACATCTATAAAATTTGCGACAATTTTGACTATCGCCCATGAATCCATCTGATGTACAAATATTATCGCGTGGATGCGTATGTGGAATATTTGAGGTTGTACTTGGCGTTATGGTAAAAGTTTCATGCGATGGTGTAAATGGTCGCGTAGTTACTGTTGTGGATTTTAACGGATATGCCATCGCACCATTATCTATGTAAACGTTACTTATTGATGATCCCCAAGGATATGGACTGCTAAGATGAGGTGGAGATGAATAAGTTGAGTCAGATGACGACGGAGATTTCGCCGTCGTCATGGTAGTTGATTTTAATGTAGTTATAGATGCAATATATATTGGTCGATTGGTTACTATCGGAGAAGGTATTTCGTTTTGTATATTCTCGATTTCATTCATATGTGTAGTATATTCGACTGGTCCTAAGAAACCACCACATTCAGATCGTTTTGTACTTCGTGGATGATTGCACACCTCTGTGTCGGGATCATAAACAGTACCTGGTCCACATTGAAACTGAAATATATCAAAGTACAAGTTTAAAATCTCAAATTAAAGTAACAATGAATCAAATTCATAGCAGCATTTAATGCACTAAGTGCCCACATATGTATATTATTACTAAAATATTTATTTATTGTGTTTTGAGTACGAGCTTCATATGGAACATAACTTTATAAAATTTGCATATAATCGTTTTTAGTCTGGATGATTTGTACCTGGAAGCTTGTGCAAGGCGAAAATAATTAAAATGAAGGATATAAATATATACACCTTTTCGTGAAACTTTAAATATTCATAGAGCGTGAGTTCTGTTTCAAAATTATAAATGATAGAACGGTTTTTGAGATTAAAGTTTAAAACATCGATGAATTAAGAATGCTTATTTTGGCATAAATATCTCACACATTACACTTTCAAATAATGCCTGGTATGCCTAATACAAAATTTTAATAACTTACTCTGAATACGGTGTATTTCCCATTGCCCGACTTCATACAACGATAGAATATGGCGCAGTTATGAGGATCCTTCTGAAAGCCCTCGCCAGTACAGGTGATAGGTTCAGGTTTCGTTCCAGAATACAGTTTTACTATTCTACCTGAAGCGCGAGACTGCCGATCTTCATTCGATGACGTGCCTAAAAACAATTAAAAGTTATATTCAGTAATGATAATAAAACGAGTTTATCCAATAAAATTAACATGGCATACTGTCGTGCTATCAACTAAATTACTATTAATTTTATTATTACATCTATTCAGCGCGATGCTCGTAAAACTATCAAATCATATTAAAAACTTTTAAATTAGTTTTAAGTATTGGTCTTTGATATTAAATATCTTTTTATTGACGTAAGTACACGCGTTTGCTAATCATTAAATTCTGATTCAATTAGCTGCGTAATTTTATTTGGTTTAAAAATACTGTTATAACAAGAGGAAGTGTAAATAAATCGCTTTCTGCAATATTCATCATAACCAGATCTAAATGCTTTATATGATCACCGAGATAACGAGGGGTGCGAAGTTTAAGCGTAAGTAATTATCCATCTAAGGATTTGTGTCTGGCAACGTAGATAAAGCTTGCAGATCGATGGCGTCGTTGCTACTGCGTAATGGGCTCCTCATGTTCAAAGCTAAGTATATATAGCTATAGCTGTTGTAAGTAGGTATATAGCTACAGTTAATATATTATTATGTGCTACTAGTTTAACATGCTCAAAGTAGGTTATAAGTGGATGAACAGTTTTTATTTAAGATGTTTCTGTTTTCTTGTTGTCCTTCCATGAAAGGAATAAGGTTGATAATATGTTTCCTTTAGTAAAATGAACGCATATAATATATTTATGTAAATTGCTACATATTATACAACAAAGTCCCCAGCCGCGTCTGTCTGTTCGCGATAAACTCAAAAACTACTGAACGGATTTAGATGCAGTTTTCACCAATAGACAGAGAGATTAATGATGAAGGTTTCGGTATATAATTTATTAAGGTTTTGTACTACACGTGCGAAGCCGGGGTGGATCGCTAATGAACTATAAATATAATATGTTTATACAAACCATTGTTATCACTATCCGTTGCTTCAATAATTACTATAAGAAATATAAAGGGTATATAAAATCTTCTTAAAATAATGTCCATGTTGTAGGTTAATTCGAGTCGTTTATAACATTTAGAACATTTTCGTCAGCGTCATCTGTAACAAAAGAAAACATATTGTTTATTACAATATAGACCTATAAACATAAATCGAAAATAGACTTTTTGTTTAAACTATTATGTATGTTTTTCAAAATGACTGCACCAATTTAAATATGATATTAAGTGATGTACACTTTATAACTGGGATTTTGCTCGAACGTCCTATCTAGTCTACAGAAGATCACGAAGAACCTTGCGTTCCTGCAGACAGTAGTTCACAGGCCCCTCAGATAAGACTTGGTGTTTAATTTCTGTGCCTCCTATGAAAAGTGATACCTACAAGTCAAAAATCAACACTCTACAGGAGAACATAAACAAGATTGAAAAATCGAGTTCGCGTTCTAAACTTAGCCCACCTAGAACGCAAACTCGATTTTTCAATCTTGAGTTGAGTACTTTTTTTGTAGATAAAAACATTCACTTTTACTGTTCGTTTACATTTTTGTGGTCAATATTATAGATTTCAAGTAATTCTTAAAAAACCTGTGAGTTATACCTTTTTTATTTCTAATACATGCTGTAATGACGTAATAAATGATACAATTACAGTTAAATTATATTGCACTTATAGGTTGTCTTCGTGTAAGATGAAAAATTAAATATGCAAATAAATATAGATCAGAGTTATACCATGAAACACGAAAAATATTGTGTGCAACAATTACGAGAGGTTACAAATTGAATATTTACGATATTTTTGCAAAAATCTAACCACTTATATCACTTTGCACAAAATGATCTCCGAAACTATAGCAGACAGAAAAACGTGAGCTAGACCAAAAAATCCTAATTTTTTCCTGTTTATTTCTATGTAAAAATTACAAAAAAGGGTAAAACTCGACTTAAATCACTCATCACAGGAGGGACAGATTTATATTAATAATAAATAAAATAGATGTGTCAATTTAAAAGTGTGGCATAGGGAAATAATACATGCAATGTGAGTTTGTTTATTTGTTTGTTTGTTACGCTTTCACACCTTAACCACTCAACCGATCATCATGCAATTTCAAAGGACAGGGCTGTTTTCATCCAGAATACGTTATTGTTCCCGAGGAATTATTTAAATATTTACAACTAATTGTTGCCCGCGGCTTGGTCGCAAACAGTTTTTTTTCTGGGTAGTTAAAGGTGGTTAAAAATTTTCTGTACCCCTGAACGTGTATGCAAAATTTCATGGCTATCGGTCGCTTTCACGGCTTAACTAGAAAAACATGAAAGCACAAACAAACAAGCTCGCTTTTGCATGTAAGGCTTTCTTCCTTTTTAACACGCTTTTATTAGCTTCATACGTATGTTAGTATGTATGTAACGGAAACTTTGGACATGATTTCGACCCCCTTCAAAACGTCGGCTTAACTTGGCATACTTATCAAGGACCGATGACAATACAATAATTTAGAAAAAAAGATAACTGTTTTCTTTTTTTAAATGTTTCTATTTAATTTTGTTTTCGTTTGGTCAAGAGTTGTTCAAGCCGCTCGTAAGCCTCTGACATGGCTTAACGACTGCTGTCAATTTGACAACAACCGGGACCGACTTTTTACGTGCCCTCCGAAGCTCGGAGACGCTCAGATGGAATACCACTAAGCGGTCACCCATCTATAGACTGACTGCACCCACTTGCTTAACCTCGCTAATCGTTTACCGATCAGTGAGTGCAACTGGCTATGAGCGCCATATTTAAAGCTGTCAGTCCATATCACCATGCGTGTATATACAATACAAATTTATGATAAAGTGGTCAGATTCGATCTCCACATGGAACATGAATTTGTGTCATCCACAAATAATTATTCTGTGCCTGGGTGATATTTGTGTCAGTTATGTGAATGTTAGTAAAGTCCCTCGCCAGACAGGGATAATCATTACTAGTGCAGAAGATACCTTTATAGGTGTATTATTAATGCACCTTAAAATAATTAATAATGCAACACAAACTTGGCACCTTTTTGTTTTACTTTATGGCGGGGCGTGAATAATATCATGTGACATAATCATTTGCAAAGCAATAAGAACAGTCATTATATGTTTATACATTTTTAATAGAGCACGCAATCCAATGATTCATAGTGTGATGGAAAAAGATTGGACACGTACTTATTAATAAATCATTCTGTATTAAATAAATAATTATTATTACGGAAAAGTTTATTTTTGTATTTATACAACTAAGGTGACCAACAAGCATGCGTCCCGTCAGGTGACAAGCTGTTTATATAGTCTATGACCACCTACTAGAAGTATCAGTCGCGTGTTACCAAATTTAGGGAAAAGAAATTGTAGGTGGCGTGAAAGGAGAGGAATTGGAGAGGTAAATATGTCAGCTATCAGTACTCTTGCGAACTGGGCAAAACGCGGATACAGTGTTTCTGCTCTTTGTTGGCAATGGTTAGGCCGATTTCCAAATAATTGCCAAAGATACAGAAACAGTAACCGTCCTTAATTTACAAAGTATCCCTATTTAAATTAAAGACAGGTTACTGCCTGTGTTCGAAGCAAAATACTGCAAGTTGAAGTCATCCGATTGTAACATTCATCAGGTCCAGATAGGGTATCCATCAACAAAAATTCGGGATGGTCAACCTTTTTTTATTGTTGGAATTGGCAGGCCAAACCATTACCGGTTCGTATCTTCAGGATATTGTGATACTAGACTTTTCCCGCGGCTTGTAGGTATGTATGTAGGTAGTAGGTCCTCGCTGGTTCAGCATGAATGGGCCAGATCGACCGGGGTAGTACTACCCTCTCACAGAATACCGGCGTGAAGTAACGGTACCCGTACTGTTGCGTTTCGTATCGGTGAGTGAGAGAGCCGGAGGCCCAATTACCCCGATTCTTTTCCTATCCTTTCCTTTGTCCTTTCCCTCCTTCATTCCTTTTTAAAGGGCTGGCAACGCACTTGTAACTCCTTTGGGGTTGCGAGTGTCCATGGGCGGCGGTAATCGTTTACCATCAGGCGATCCGTCTGCTAGTCTGCGTCCAGAGGCCATAAAAAAAAAAAGTTTATTTCTGACAACGGATATGCGAAATGTCCTGATAATCAGTCGTGTAGTTGAGACTTGAAAGCGTAACAAACAAATATACTCACATTCACATTTATAATATTAGTTAGGATAGTTACAATGTTCATGAGTGGCGCAAGATAACGTATCATGAGATCGACCACTGCATTGTCTGCCTTATGTGGCAATAAAAATAACACAAGATTCGACAAGTGTAATTCTCTACATACATTATTTGCCGTATTTGCGGTTATTTGAAATTATCCAAACTCCTTCATCGTAAAAAAATAAAATGGCGGAATGTGGTTAACTTACACTTCAACCTCACACCTCATGGTAAGCAACGGCGTGATGTTATGTTACAATATTATTTCATAATGTTTTTTGCACGTTCGCATAATGATGTGCAGTCATGCTACACATTTGATTTCTCAGTAGTCGATACCGACGTATTTTTACATCGAGAAAGGAATGGTAATATCGATAACGTACGGAAACGATTGTAGGTTCATAAAATACGTGCCGCCATCAGACAAGGATCGATTTGCTGTATGGGAAATATTAGAAGGAAAAAGGATTTCCTTTTATGTTTTATTATTTACTAGTACTAAGTGCTAAGCCTGTGATATTGTGTAACTGTATTTTTGTGTTATATTTAAGGCAGATAATAAAATAATAATATCTGCTATATATTACTTAAATTTTCTTCCTATTGGATTTCTTTATATTCGAATGACACGCAAAGGTTTTGAGGTATGGAAAAGTTTAAAAAGAAGAAAAGTTATCGGTAATATAAATAAAATAATTTTGAAATGAATCCATGCTCTAAATTACAGTCATGGTCATAAAATGCGATACGTATTGAAATTAATTGGATACGCAGCTCGATTACAAGCACACTCATAGTTCACGTATGCCTTGATATCACTGATATTGCGTCGTAGTATCGTTATTATATTATATATACATAGTCTCACGCATATATCTCAAAGTCTTCCCTTTCTCTTGCCTCAGAAAGTACGTAAAGCTTTTGGTCCTGCGCCTGATCTCTTTCTAATCGTGTCGGATTACCACCCCATCGGATCATAAGAGTGCATTTGTTGTTGCGCACACACTTGTGCACTATAATATCTCCTGCGCCGATGGCCAGTCTTCGTTAAAATTGGCCGCCGTGATCTATATTCGGTCTGCAAGACATTATTATATCCCAAATAGTATATTTATATAAGAAGAGGAGTCGACTAGAGTGCGTACCAACAAGTTTGGGTCCTCATACCTCTGCCGAACGATCAAGGCATGGAATTCTCTGCCAAGGTATGTGTTTCCTTCTTCCTTCAATCCTGGGTCCTTTAAGCGGGGCGTGAAAATGCACCTTCTCAGGCCGTCAAAGTAGAGACCTCAACATCGCCTCGGCTGCTATGAGGACGATGTGGAGGCCACTGCTCTTAGACCACACGACTGCTTACCATCAGACGGAGTGTGGTCATTTTGACGAGCAAAATAAAAAAATAAAAAAATATATATATATATATTATTACATCTACACTTTGGCGAAGTATATCTACTATGTTTTTAGAACTCACGTAATAGAGGGCGAGCTTATTGCCGCTTTTTCGGCACAGTTTCAGACTCCGTCTTGGTATTGAGAATTACTTAACGGAAAATCCAGAACCTCTTTGTCGGATCTAGGAATTTATCCCGAGACCTTATGCTACATTAACTATCCGTACAATACCAGCCATCAGACGGAGTAGCGTAGTTCGTAGATAGCATTAAGCATAACATGGTAAGTAGGTAGGTACTTTATATAATATTATCATGTATAAATTAATTTGGTAAATTATCTCTGACTGCCTCAATTGCACAGTAGTGGTGTATGTAACTGCTGTGTCTGGAATCTAGGTTTAATTCAGATCGGCCAAAGCTTTACTTTGTTTTCTTGTGAAGAAATTATAGTACAGCACAGAATTTGAGGTCTAAAACCGTAGCTGACAAAACAATAAACTATGTCTGTCTACCTCTTGAGGTAGACACCTTTGTGGTGTGAGGCTATGTACATACATAGCCTTATTATTTTATACGTAATATTCCGATACATCTGGATTTCCACATGGATTTCTTTTTGTCTTTTTGTTGTGTCAAAGTTTCACGTAATTTAGATGTAATAAATACCTTATGCAGAAATGGTCATCAAAAATATTACAGTTATTGGTCGTAACGTAACTCGAGAAATTACCGCGGTACAAAACTAGTAAATGTTTTAGGTACTTTGTAACTTTTAGAGTCGGTGATTCCATATATGCCAATGAATTGTAACCATACAAGACGGACGCCCAAGACTAGCAAGGATCGGGATTGGTATGCAGGTGATATCGTTGCCCTGAATTAAATCAACATTTCTTTAAGCCTGTAATATTTATAATTATTTTTTCTTACAAAACTTGTCCGATCGAGACTATTACGCTACGGTTCAAGATTATAAATATAATATTAGTAAGTGTAATGCCGACTGAATGTTTATGTAATATGGAATTCCATTCCCAAATTAATAAAATAAGAGACACTGGCAGCATTGCCATTCGACGTGGCAATGCTGCAAATCTTCTGGGCACTTTTCCAGTCGACAGTGATGCTGAGGAATTTTAAGTTTTATTTATTTATTTACTATCATATATTTTGTGCCAGTCCTTTTTATTTCGTTTTACTTATAAGTCAGGTTTTCAATATAAGTTTAGTTGTATGTAATGATAGTTGTCTTTGTACATTGTTAACATTTAATACATTTAAAAATGTACATTATTAATTAAAAATAATTGACTATTGTCCAATTACATATCAGAGGGCCTATTCTCGTTATAAAACCGTTCTAAGTATAATTCCGATCTAGGCTAATAAACATCGAATGTGAACTGAAATACAATTTATGTTTACATTTGAAATTTATTTTAATTTAGGAGAATAACTTTATGCTATTAAAGACACTGAGACTAAGTTAAATTTTACTTTGAACTGGTTATTCATTAAGTTAATTGATCCTATGTTTAGAAATAAGAAATTGAAAATACAATAATTCTAACTAATGAATAAAAAAGAATATAAATGCGAATGTGAGTTTGTTTATATGTTTATTACGCTTATACGCCTTTGCTTCTCGACCGATCATCATGAAATTTCGCATACACGATGTCAGCAGAAAAGGACGTAAGGGATCTATCTACTGTAACTAACCTAACCTAATCTATGTACATTTACACGAGCGAAACTTCGGGGAAAATCTAATATGAATAAAATAACAAAATGACAGCATATTAGACAACTAAGATCTAATTTACGTAGAAAGAAGAGTCACACAAATCAGTAACTAGATTTGGCACTTACTAAACCACGTGTATCTCCGGTTGGTTTTCAACTGGAACTTGTTGTGACACTCGCGCATCAACCCGTATCCGGACAACTATCTTTAGCTGTAGGACGGCACAAGATGCATTTATAGCTATTTTTAAACCTCCGACGAACAACGAGGGTTCTTATAAGTCATATAATAGTCATGTATGTCTATCTGAGGCTTCGTAGCGCCCAAACAGGTAAAACCGATTTTAAAGCGATTTATTATTAAGAGCTACTTTAATCGAGATGGCTCTTAGCTGAATTCGATGGAAATCGGTTAAAAATGATGAGCTGTTAATTGGTGTCAGAATATTATCAATAAAATGAAATCGGATACTTTTATCATGTTAGGCTAATGGTTAACTAAACTTTTTTATAATCAACTTGATTATTTAATCATTGTATTTGTTTAATATTTTAATGAAGGAAACTCGAGCAGGTTTAGCTGCTTATTTGGTATGTTTAAGAGTCATCACGTGACTACAGTAATTGCTTACTAACAGGCAGAACGCACATACTTGTTTGCTACCAAAGTAGTATAAACTGAACACCTGGACATCAACCTCTGTATAGGAATACTACTCAAGTTCCTTCGTCACAAAACAGTGATCTGACTGATTTAAACAAGACAGCTTTTGACAAGCAATTATGTATAACTAACATACTATTAAAGCGAATTATAATAGCTTTAAATCTCGGTTATGTTACTTACAAACTTTTTTGTTAAGTCATGGTATAAAAACAGGCGAGTAGCTATCTATTCGGTCGTTTGCCACGAAGACTCACCGCAAAGAATCTGCACCGATACCACGAGCATTTTTATAAAGGTCACAAGTGAACAACCAGCCAGCCTTCATAGGAACAAATTGATCCTCGTAGTTCGTTGGCACAATAATTGCAACTGGAAAGATGTTGGAAATAAGGCGAAATAAACTGGAACGAGTTCTTTTTATATCAGAGTTGTACACTGTCATTACCAGGGGCGCGTATGACGCGTATTATGCAAAGTATGCTCGAGAGCTCAAGCGCAATTAAAAATAAATTTAAAACAGAAGTTATAGGTGCGTGTTTATCTGAGGTGTTTATCTAGTAAGTACAAATACGCGCAATGGGTAAAAACAAGTATTAAGTATAAATAATATCAGCCCTGTATCTGTACTGTCCCACCGCTGGGCACGGGTTTCTTCTCAGTTTGGCCTCCCCACACCAGAGTCCATAGTCCACCACGGTGGTTCAGTATTGCAGACTTCATAATATATATCTACCAGAACTTTATAGAGAACTCTCAGACATGCAAGTTTCCACACGATGTTTTCCTTCATCATTAAAGCGAACGGTAATTAAATATTTAATACGCACATAACTTCGAAATGTCAAAGATGTGTGACTTGGGATCGAACTCGAGACCTCTGCATGCTAGTCCAACGGTCTCCGACTAGGCTATCGCTGCTATAAACAAGCATGGTGGTTTAAAAGTCTAAATTTGAACATTATAAAAAGCCGTTCAAGAATTTGAATTTGATTGAAAATAAAAAGTATTTTTGTTAACAACAAGTGGACTAACAGCTATATTATCCGCTTGTTCATAAGCGGTTATTGCAGCCGATAAAATTAATCGTATGAGAATCAAGATGAAGTGAAGGAATGAAATCCTATTAAAAGAGTATTCATTCTCTGGAACTCATATTCATCGTGTGAGAGAACAGTACCAGCGTTTAGTACTGTAATGCTGGGTTCTTGTAAATGAATGGTGGTGATCTCGGACGAACCGGCTCATTTGCACTCTTACCGAGTAATTGGCAACAAGTAAAACTAAAACACGGCTGATGTTATTAAAAAAAATGTTTAGAAAAGCGTTCTTTAGGTTAGGTTAGGTCAACTACGCTTTTCTTTAGAATATCTCTAGTTATTCTATAAAATTTACATCATTACACATATTTCTGTATCCGACAGCAGTATATCAGGGTTATCAAATAACTACAGTATCGTGCGATTTTAATATAATTACGAGTACTGTCGAAGTGAATATCCTTAGGAGGGTTTATAAAAAAGTTGCAATAGACAAATAATTACAAAGTAAAAAATATAATTGCTATTTGATAACACAAATTTAAAATAAATGCTCTATAATACAGTCATAGATCTACAGAAAGAATTATTTAAACATAGCAGTTATGTCCTTCCTAGAACTATAATTAAAAAAGACATTAAGCGGAGCCACCATACTATTACTACGTTATTAAGCATTCATATTATGTATCTATACTAATATCATAAAGAAGAAAGATATGATTTTTTGGTTATTTTTTTTGTAAGGATGTAACTTAAAAACAATTCAACCGATTTTTAAGATTCCTTCACCATCAGATAACCAAAGTAACATAGACAATTTTTTTTTTAAAGTACCTTTATTAATCTAACCGACTATTACGCGAGCTAAGCCCTTATAAATGAAAAAAAGAATAAGGAAAAATGGTCATCATAGTTTCTCTTTTATTGTAATCTCCATTAGAATAAGTATCAAATAAAAAATATATAATTAAATTTACTAATTTCCAGCAGCAAAATTCACTTTAGAAGATTCAAAGAAAAAGCATGTTTATGCGGGCGAGCGTTTTGAGGTTCGTAAAAAGGCAATATTTACATTACATTTCGTTTTTTGTTACTCGTTGCACGGGTATTTCTGTAATACTTTACGTTAGAAAATATCCCTAAGAGGGTTGACAACAAGCGGAGGCATACGTACGATTAGCGCAGCATATGTATAGCGGCTTCCCTATACTGTCCCTACACAATACTTTCAACAGTATGTCTGGTTATGAGTTATGGTTAAGCTAGCAGGTTATAAGGGCACATATCATATTACAGGATTTCAAATAAGATCTTTTCTACCTTTTTTTAAATATAAAGCAGTGGTGTGGAAACTATAAGAATATAAGCGGATTAATCGCAAAACCGAATTGTATTATGCATGACAAAAGTATGAAAACATGCCTTAATATGCTCGGAGCGGCGTAAAGAAGTATATTATGCAACAATTGCATAAAACGCAAATCTTAACTATTATTATATATGCAAATGTGAGTTTGTTTGTTTGTTACGCTTTCACGCCTTAACTACTTGACCGATCATCATGAAATTTCGCTTACACGTTGTCAGGGGAACAGAAAAGGACATAGGATACCTTTCATACAAAAAAGTACTATTACTAGCCTAAACAAACCTATAGGTTTGTTTAGGCTAGTAATAGTACTTTTTTGTTACGCGAGCAAACATCATGTATAGGACATAATATGTCCTGTATCTAATGTATTTTTAATTTTGGCTAGAAATAAGATCACCATTTTATAATTATTATACCACAGCGTAATAATTATTGTCTTTAAATGAATGTTCATAATGGCCACACTAATCTACCAACCAATTTTATTTTTGCTTGAACGAACTAAAATCATTTTATGGCATGATGACATAACAAGTTACTTCGGAGATATTACAATAGAGATAAAATAATGAATATGTCAGCCCTGTGTTAGCTGTCTAACTGCTGGGCACGGGCCTCTTTTCAGCGTAAAAAGTAAAGTAGACAAAATAATGTATTAAAATAAATACTTAATTACAGGCTCAACTTAGATGCCGAACTGATTGATTCTCAAGGATCTTTTTATCTTAGGCTCAACAGTTCGTAACTACCTTATTTAGTTGAATCTTGGTAACATCTGTAACGTATCTTAGGCTTAGCTTATTATGAATATATGTGTCTATCAGAATAAAATAGTTCAGTTACCATAGGGCCACGACGCGGACGCTCCAAGCAAATATGCCCAGTGCTGCAGGGTAAGAATAAACATCGAGTGGTATTCATGACGTAATGCAATGCTAGAGTCTCGAGTTAAAGAGACCTCACATGATTTTATTTAAACACTTAGAAACGTCAGATAAAACGTAGTAATAATGTTTGGAAATAACGTTAATCAGTTATTAGCTAGCTTATTAGTATTGATTATGTGCGGTGAGTGTTCTGCATAGCTGAAGAGTTGACTAGTGGATGATTATGAGTTGCATTGTTGTCAAATCTCCCACAACATAGGGCTTGAGAAAAAAATTGTGTTTTAATTGTCCCATTTTAGAAAAGTTTTGTCGTCGTCACAAATAACCTGGTATTCAGCTAAATATGCATGACAAGACATAATTATTGTATGTATAATTAAATTAATAGTGATTTATTTATTTGCACAATAACCTCCTGTCAACCGGTATAATTTGGATTCGGACGCAATCTGCAAACGGTATAATTCCGGTAACACTATATATCTATGTATACTAGATAATTTTATAAAAAGGCATGATTTGTATTTTTGTTTGTAATGAGTGTAGCAAGGTGATATTAGCAATCAATAAATACTACGTTATCTATTGTAAAATACCTTTTTAATTTTGATTTCTGATATTTACCAGATTCATACGTCATAAAATATGACAATATATGACAAAACCTTTGACAGTACAATAATGAATATGAGTGTCATGCCAATAGTAGATACTTTTTGCTACAAAAAATATTTATGTAAAATTCATACTACGTCTGCCAGTCATAGATAGGCATCTACTATCCCAGAGCTATTATAATACGATCGTATAAAAGCAAACAATTTGCTATCCTATCTGTACTTAACTGTTAACCACATTGACCTAATCCTTCGCATCCAATTACTTTAATAAACTCTTACTTTCAATCGAGCGCAAGCTGCATAGAGCCAACCGGTACGGGTAGTTTATTACCGAAGAACTGTAGGGCGGTAAATACATATAAAACAGGTTCCACGAAGATTCCCTTTCCAGCAGTTGTGGTGGCTAGAACTGCATTCTTGCGGTTGGCACTCGATTGATAATTTAATGTCTAGAAATAAATTGTTCAGTCGAGTGCCAACAGGGAGCGTTTATCAACACTGCATGTATGCGATACAGTGGATGATTTATGATTTGTGACAACGACTTTTAACTAAACATGGTTGAGCTGAAATATCGCTTATCCTATACATACCTATATTAAAAGGTACAAAACTTAAAGTGTTGTGCCTTTTTATATGAGTATATATAAGTATTTTATTTTTGATAACATAGTCCATCTCATTTAACATAAGATGACATCATCTTAGTCAATTGACTTTGTCATTGTCCAAAAAATATTTTGATTATTTGATTTGACAAGCACTTTGGTACTGGATCCATAAGTCGATTTAAAGCTGGATCTCCAATATTTATTTTATAATTATGATGTTTAATATTACTCCATGCTGTTCTAATGTATTTAATAACTAATAAGTATAAATATAAAATCATTTCGAACAAGTATTCTCGTTTAAACATAAATTGCATTCCCTTTACGAGGCATACTAAGAACACAATAAAAGGCTGTACTAGACATTAGATAAACAGTTGTCAATCGTTAACTACTCACACAGAGCGCTAGATTTATTTATATACATATGTTCCAAGCGATATTATTAGTAGCGTGAGTTGGCCTAAATATACGCATGATATATTTAGCATATAGTTATTTTTATTACATTTGGTTAGAAGCTTTATATTGAATTGCACTGTGAGTCAAACTATATCAGCCTTGGATAGTGAAGTCCCTGAAATCTATTTGCCTTAAACGACAATGATAACAGTTGGTCGATACATCTTTTCAGTCAGCCATCATCATCACCAGTCTAAGAAATAAATATAATTATAGCAATTAAATTTAATAAAACGATCCAATTAAATCATATCAGGCAAGACCATCCAGATCACCACGTATAAGTACCAGAGGATACAATTAATATTTATATGAGAAGCTAATGGAATTCTGCGTAGCGGCGTCCATTGTGCGAGGTCAAAAACAATTTTTGAATTCACTGTCCGAATAAAAAATAATAAAGCTTTAGAATGAATGAATTGTGGTTAGTACATACGCAAAAAGGGGTCTTGAACCATCAATTTCCTTTATTATTTCCTTAATATCTATCTTATGGTGTATTTCTTAAAATCATCATCATTACTCGGTTCAACGTATACATTACAATGGCGTGTCAAATCTTCAGGATTGACTGTTTAATTAATATCAAGTAGCTTAACAAATTTAAGGTCAAAGTTTGAAACGTGGCTTATGTAAAATGTAAATAAATCTTTGAGTCTTATGTTGTAAATGATCGACTTATTGCTTCCTATGTGTGCGATCGTATCCGGAAAGGAGTATCATTAATACATGTTTCTGGTGTAGATATTTCATCCAAGTAATTTCAAGTATTGAAGTCTATTCCATTTTTGTTCTTTTTGACTCATGTGTATACAATGATGTTGTAGACTTATGATTATCATCACGATTAAAGACTGTCGCAGTCGTTGGAATCTGGCAATAATCTGCTATTAAACGTTCCCGAAATAATATTACAGCATATAAGGCGCTTATAGCCAGTTACACTCACTGATTGGTAATAGATTAGCGAGGTTAAACAACGTTAGATGCGGTCAGTCTATAGATGGGTGACCGTATTTCATCTGAGCGTCTCCGAGCTTCGGAGGGCACGTAAAAAGTCGGTCCCGCTTATTGCCAAATTGACAGCAGTCGTTAAGCCATGTCAGAGGCCTACAGGCGGCTTGAACAACTGTTGACAACAGGTTGGCCACTAACCACACGAAAAGAAGAAAAAGAAGCATATAAGTCTGTGTAAGTGATGGGTAGATAATAAAAGGTGTGAATTATACGTGACGTAATGATTTAAGAAGAAAGCTAATACAAAGCCTGCTACATAATTATGTATCATAAAAGGGTCCGTATCTTACCTTATGATGTGTCAAGATACATTATGCCTACCTAGATTACAGACATAAACATTACAGTATTTACAACGATTTGGTAAATACTGTAATATTGTTCATTTGTATTTAATAATAATAAATAACAATTAGAAAGCCAGATATAAACTAAGACTGAGACTAAGACATAACTAACTATACTCGACAAATGGAAACCAACGAATAGCTCATAGAAAAGTGACTTCGACTTGTTATAATATAATAAAAGAAATGTTTGTAGTAGTATTATCAAAACATTTTAATTCAATAACCTCTGCATAAGCCATTACATAAAGTGTTCTTAGAATTTAAGTTCAATCACAACTTTATAAAACCGAGTAATATAATTCTAAGTGCCGCGTGAATTGTCCCTTAGGCACAACCTATTCAATACCATTATCTGCATACATAATTCCTCTGAGTTCGCTACAAATCCAATTAGTCTTAGTCGAGTAAAAACACAAATAACAGCAAAAGCTTTAAATGCAAATGTCCGTATAATGGCTGTTGTATGTTATGTACTGTGTTGAGTATTTAAATGATTACGTAGCGTCCCTGAACTTGAACCAGTTACTCTACTAGCACCTGTAGCGTATCGACGCCGTTCTCGACATACTTTCCAAGTACAAGCGATAAACTACATACCCAGCTTGCTTTTTTATTTATTAGGGATAATATTTTTTTATTTTTGTTTCGTGACTTGGTGGTCTTAATAAAATAAGGTATATGAAAAGAAATTCTTTGGTTATTTTTATTGGTTAAAAATATATTTATTGCTAGTTTAGGAGCAGCTTTAGTATGGAGTAATTACGGAATATCTTTGGAATATGTATAATAACACATAATCTATATCTACTTAGAGATATACATAGTAGTAGAGTAGATACAGATTAGAGTTTGATGTTTTGTTTGTTCGTATGTTTTTTGTACGGGTTTCACTTGAAAAACTAATCAACTGATTTTAAAACTACATATATTTTTACTGCTTTACGCTATGAAAAAGTGACAAACAAATTACACTTTCACGTAATATTAGGTAAGAAAACAACTATTTAGTTACGAATTTTATTGAGCTATTAAAATGCATATAAATGCATTGGATGCAGATAAACTCGAAGTGTAAATTTTATGAGTAATGGAGCTGAGCGCTGGTTCAGCAACTCGTAGCCAGTTCACGGTCAAGGCTACTATGCGCAGGCGCAGTACTCACGCATCGAACGCAACCCACTCATTATTGAAGCCGTCATTCATGTAAAATATTGCGATCCAGCGTATATTGCAAATTATTGTGTTGAACGTTTACTTTTATTTATTTATGAATAATCTGATGATTATTATCATGTAATATAGTCGCTATTTTCGTGACTGCATATTTGCGTCGTGGATTGTTAAGTGTAGTGGAAGTATTACGGGTTTTATTCTTATAATCAATCAATTTTAAGTGTGTTATTCACAATAACCGGCCATGTTGCCTTTTCGTATGAATTATACAACGTTTTTTTAAGTATGCTTGTTTGTTTCTAATATGTACTTATTCGAACGAGTAAATTTCTACGAATAAGTTTAGTAAGTACATCGGCATGTTATCGAGTTTGATCCAACTACACGTACGTACTTACAGGTCATACATAAAGCAAACAATATAAAAAAGTATAAATAGACTCACGCCTGAGTACCTACTTATATACAAAAAGGTTGATAGAGAATATAATTTCACCTATTTTCGCTTAAAGTGTCAATTGACCCACATAGTAAAGGACGACCTTATAGCCATCTTCTAGAGTTATACTCGGACTTTCGAAACGTTCTATTCAATTTCTTAACAGGAAAACCCAGTAACTCTTTGCCTGGCATCAATGCCGTAATTTCATGGACAGCCACCGAAGATGAAATATTTTACATTTTAAAATTCATAATAATATGAGCCCCGTAACTGTTCCACTGCTAGTCACGGGCCTCTTCTCACTGTAAGAAGGGTAAGGCCACAGCCCACCACCCTGGCGAACGATCAAGGCATGGAATTCTCTGCCCAGACACGTGTTTCCTTCTTCCTTCAATCCTGGGTCCTTTAAGCGGGGCGTAAGTAGAGACCTCAACATCGCCTCGGCTGCTATAAGGACGGTATGGAGGCCGCTGCTCTTAAACCACACGATTGCTTACCATCAGGCGGGGAGTGGCCATTTGGACCTTTTTCACCTTCACCGTTAAAGCAAGCGATAACTAACTAAGTAATAAGCATATCATTTCGATAAGATGTTCAAAAATCTTGCACTTGATATATCTGCTTGGCAGTCCAACTGTCTCCCACTAGGCAATCGCTGCTACGCAGTCTTTTACATTTTAAAATATACTAGCGGTCATCTAGTGGTCAAAATTCGACCATAATTGATTAAACTTTAAGTTTGATCGTTATTAAGGTTTTATTGTCTATATCTTTACCCTTATAATGACATTTCATTTAGATTTTGCTAAGGCTATGCAGGTTAATTTACCTACCTTTTTTAAACAAATTATTATTTACTTAACTATACTCTTTCATTGACGATATTCCTAAGCTTCCTACTTTGTTTTCTTATTTTTTTTATTACATATAGATAAGGTATATGTATATGTAACCATAGTTACGAAGAATTGTACGACGTCAGACGAACAATGCCAAAATACTACGAACGCGATTAGACTACGTGTGTCAAATGTATGGTTGTGTGCGTGTCGTGCTTTTTCAATAATTTAATACGAGTAAATTTATAATGCATGTTTTATTAGAATATTAGGATTCACCCCTCCTTCTCTATATACCTAAACTTTAACTGTGCCAAATTTCACACTCCTACGTCCGCGCAATTTTCGTAAAAAGGGGTACAAAGTTTTTGCTTCACGTATTAATATATATGTAGATCTATGTATTCTAATACCGCCGTAGTCCTTCCATTTTGAAGTTGCATGATACTTATAATACCAAATACGACCACGATGCGATCAACCGCAAAGATGCAGGCCTTTGCACCGTGGTGAACTGGCTTTAATTGGTGTAGTGTCTTATTTACATTGTATTGCCAAAGATTTGATCAGCAGTTGAAATACTGCAAAGCCATATCGGCAAAGCGCACACGTATTTAATAAAGACAAATGCGCATGGGTTGTCTGTATAAATGTTTTGAATTCTGTCCTGTGAATTATGGCCTATACGTACTCCGGTGTCCTATTTATGTGTACTCAAATTATGTAATGCTTAACTGTATAGTTGCAGTAATTTTGCTATGATTTTCTTCATAAACAATAAATTTATATCTAGCTACGGTTATTTATAATAATGGGATAAAAGATTAAGATACACCATGTCAGGACACAATGCACTGGACTTGGTTTACCTATATGCATAATTTATTTTATTTTTATAATAATTATATGTTGCACAGAAAATGTTTCTGCCTGTCAAATGTATAATTTAAAATTTTAATTTATGATTAGTACAATTACTATAATACAATATTATTAATACTTATAGAATTTCTATGCATCAATATTTACTTTATTTGATTCGATAATGTAGATGCGGTTAAAAGGACTCATTAGCCATCGGTCAGACGCCGGCGTCTATACGCACCTAGCGACCCGCCCCGTCTTCGCATGGGTAGTACAAAACCTTAACAAAATATACACCTAAACCTTCCATATAAATCGCTCTGTCTATTAGTGAAAACCGCTTAAAAATCCGTTCAGTAGTTTTTTAGTATAGAAAAGACGCGGCGGGGGACTTAATATATAAGATATGTTTAAGAATCAAATGCTAAATTGTTATGCATCTGGGCCGTACCCTGGTACAGACACGTTGCTTTAATTGCACCAGTTATTTGATTAAACACACAAGTATTATTCCGCCGGATGTGAGCTATTAGTATGGGAAAACGATTGCATTTACGATGCTGGCTGTTTATTAATCGTGACAACATACGATTAATCGCATAGATCAAACGCGTAACTATTGTTATATTTTCTTCCTATTTTCATTATTAGATAATTTCCTAAGAGAGGAGCGATTAGCTGGATTGATTCACGCATCGATATAAGCTTTACTTACGTAGACAATAGTTAAAAATCGTGAGTACCTATCGGTGTATTATTGACACGTGTCTTGAAGTATATAATTATCCATTTCCACTATACAGCTATTGTAATGTAACCATTCGTTGAGAGTTGCAAATTTTACTAATACTGTAAATAATGTTTGTTAAGATATCTGGATGTTCATTACACAATCACGCGTACGCCATCGAACAGATTGTGATAAAACTTGACTCACATATAGCCCATATTCTGGATGTTAGTTCAGTAATATTTTCATAAAAAGTATGTGTTACTGTAACTATGTGTTACCGTAACTATGTGTTACCGTAGGACCTGCACACGGTCGCTAGGAGGGAACCGAGTCCCATCTGCCACCACTGCGATTGTGAGGAGGACACGGCGCAGCACACGCTCGAGCAATGTCCTGCTTGGGCGGTGCAGCGCCGTGAACTCATTGAGATTGTGGGTGAGGATCTCTCGCTGCCGGCCGTGATCAAAGCTATGGCCGACAGCGAGAGGAAGTGGGCAGCGGTCGCGTCCTTTTGCGAGGACGTCATCTCGCAGAAGGAGGCGGCGCAGCGGATCCGTGAAGAAAGTATCCTTGCGGCTTCCGTCCGCCAGCCATTGAGTCGATCTGACGTCCTATGTAGTGCCGGGGCGTCGCCGAGGAGTTGTAGGCTGCTGGGTGGGTCGCTGAGGTAGTAATTTTGCCAGCGGCCCATCCAATATGCAAGGCAGCGAGCGTGCACACCGTGGGGTTTTGGTCCGTAGGCCCGAAGTACGGGAGAGCCGGACATAACCCACTCGCCTCCCCTTGTGGCGAGAGGGTATGCACAAGGCGCATTTCCACAAGTAAAAAAAAAAAAAAGGTTACCTTTTATCCCAGCATGGCCTGCCATTGGTTTACATAGATCAAGCTGCGGGCAGAAGCTAGTCTTTTATAAATCCAAAAGTGTACAAAAAAATGAAGGTACAATGTGTTTTCACTTAAATCTAAAAGTTCGTTCAAAGTAGAACAATCCCGTTTAGGGAAGAACTTTCACGCTGTAGATGATCATAGCGCAACATTCTGTGTTGTGTTCCTATGGTGGGTAGATCTAAGAAGTGCTGACTTCAAAATAAATCAAAGTAACAGCGAGTTGTTGGTAAGCCGTCATGTGAGCTATATACTTGCCACCTCGGTTGTATAAAAATAAGTCTATGGACATTTTAAGTCATTAAGGTGTTTTAATCAATAGATTGTTGATGTGGAAGTATTGAATGTGCGTGATTAAATACTTTAAGTAGTATATCATAAACACTACTATTATACATATCTACGAGTATATACTTATATTTAATATACACGTGCAAAGGATTAAATTCATAATTATATACCTTCATCATATTCCACGAATAACATCATCTTGTTCAATTAAAAGTTCTCTACACTGTATGACTAACTGTTACATATTCAAGTAAATATGTACATAATAACTATGTACATCAATTAACATTATTAAATGTATAAAATAATTATGTATATAGAGGAGTATGTAAAGAATTTATTACGAAATCTCGGTATGATAAACTGTTTTTCCATCTTTATAGCACGTTGTAAGAACGATGAATTCTAAGGAAGACTAGTGGCGTGAATTTCATGCATGGTAAGTTACTTGTTGTGAGAACAATGTCTTAGATTTACGATATACTAAGTGTATATTATAAGGCACAAGCCACATTAGGTTGGTGTTAGAACACCGCGTATATATCGCAACCCAAAAGACGGGCTTTTCATGTAAAATACATTGAAAAGACCCAGACGCCGCATCCCATCTAGTCTTACGATACTTTTGAGTTGCCTGCGCTTTAACACTACAATCATAAAGTACACGGTAATGAAAATTATTAAAGATTCTGTCATGTAAATGTACAATTTGAAGCCATTGGCACGTCAAATATTGATACAACGAACACAAAGATCTTCCAAAGTTCGGATAAATATTTATATAACACACGAATTTCGTCCAACGTGTGTGCGAACCTACATCTTTCAGCACAGTAACAGTGGCGACATAACCGTTCTAACTATGAGGCCATATGTGCAATCAATTATAAGTTGAACCTACAAAACTGAACGAAGCGCACTTTATCATATCAATCAAATTATTTGTTTCAAACAAAGAAATTAATTGTTTTGGATAAAGTCTGATTCCGAAAACCTTGACTTGGTTGTGTGCCAGGATACCATAAAGAACAAGTAAATTTTCCTTTGGCATCACGATTTTCATGGCGGCACTCATTACCCGATGACTTCACAGCGTTATTACTGAGAGATTCCTGTCGGCAATTATGTTGAATTCGTAACTACCATCATACTTTTATACATACATTTATGTATATTATGATTTTGTATGTTATCTCATTCCGAATGCGTGGAAACATAGCGAAGATCATAAGATATACGTATGTTAAGGAGGAATTTTGTTGTTGAACTTACGTGCATTTACTTTAATCACAAGTTTCGTAGAAAATACTAGGTATAAATATTTTTTGTATATTTGAAATAAGTACTAGTATCAAACTGCTGGATTGATCAATGCTTTATTATTTTACTTAAGCTTAGAACATAGCCTGACTGAACTAAGTGTAATTTTTCGTAACTATTTATTAAACAATGGAAGGATGTTTGTGGGAATTAAATTCAAAACATTTTGACAGCTAATACTTTGGATTTCTTTAACTTCTTATATATACGAGCGCCGCTTATGTGGATAAAATAATCATCACTTTACTCTCTACTTACTACTTACTAACTGCGTCTTCTTCCCTTTTCTTTAGTTTTTCCTTTTAATAAGCTCTAAAAGAACTTATCGGGACCAAGTAAATGTACCATTTTATCAAAATTCTTACGTATCCGAGCGTTAAAAATGCAAGATGCGTTTAAGAAAAGTTCGTGGACGTCCGTGTAAAGTTACAATTACTTTAATGGGTTTAAAAATTATTATCTTAAGAAAAGACTCGTGCTTAGTATTAAGGGATTAATGAGTTGATAGGAGACAGCCGCAAAACGAACCAGCGCAGCGGCTGTGCGCGTATCAGTCGTTCGTTCTTTTTTACATCGAGAAAAACAAACAAATTGCCTGATTTATTAACGGATACAATACATGAACTAAGTGCAAAAATGCAATTTTTTGAGTGGTCACTTCGCTAGTACGCCGCACCGAGGGTTCATTCCCCCACACATGACTAATTGTGACATTTATTTATTGTTATTGCACAGTTTGGATGTTCTTTGGAAGCGATATACAGGAACCTAGAGGTTAAATATTCAAAGCTAATTTAAAAGAAATACGTTGCTTAATAATGTTGATGCAGCTCTTCGCTGCTTGTTTCGATATATGTACCATATGTAAGATAGAGTATGTTGTCATGTATAAGGCTATAGTAGTCAATAAATTACTAATTGCAGCAATGATCGCCTGTGGTATGATTTTATTCTTGCGTACTATCTGGGTAGGTACTCATTACTTTGATTCTGTATATAGATACCAAACAATACCATAATATGTAATTTGTAGTGTAATATTTTGTCCGTAACAGTTAAAATTACGTGTAACTGAACAACCTCTAAAAGTCACGATATTGGTCCAATATTTTATAACATTATAAATTAATTTGCGTGTAATAGATTTTATATATCTGGTAATTAGTCATAAATTCTGTTTGGTGACGTAAATAAACAATATCTGCTTGTCAATGTGTAGGTCAGTAATGTTATGCTTGGGTACAATATTTTGAACTCGTGATCAAATAAATACATGGTAATAAATATTCCTAATTTAACCTGTCAATAAATTTATTTGTTGTAGCGCTATGCCTCAATGGCGCAACGATAATAGATGCGACCGTTGTGCGTGAGTTCCGGAGTTCGATGCCTACATCGGACAGTGTTAGTGGTCTGTCATGAAATTTTCAGTATGAGCACGGAGTGTGGGACTGTGCCCGGATCGCAAGAGGCTCAGGCGTGGAACCTAAAACAAAGGCTGGTGAAATATAAGTGTAATACGCCCATACCTACTCCTTTAGGAATATGTCAGAATATATTTATGAATATTTCTATACATTTTTTCCTAAAGCACTTGCAGCTTGTGAGTCAGACTCGCACTTAAAAATGCAGTTCCTCTTAAGTAGGTACAAGATCAACGTGATTTAATCTAACACCATTAACATTTATACAACCTAGCTGGCAAAAAATAAGAGTTTGGAATTAACCATTGATATCTAAAAAAAGACCATAGATATCTATACTCTACACTCTGTGGGATCAACAATATACACACGAAGTAGTGCGCAGTTGGTGCATGACCAGCATTCAAGAGAGGGCATCAATACGATTGAAAAGAAAAAGATGCATCTAACCGAATCTGTATACCCTTGGTATAATTACAGCATTAGCTCTTCGAAACAATACAGGAGTGAACAATAAATCAATCCAACAAAATCGTTTAGTTTAGCAACTAGCGTTACGGAGTTCAACCATCTGATTGTATCAGCCATCCGGCGATTCTACTGATTCGTTGTGCAACTTTATCTGCTAAAATCTATTCACTTTCTTATTGTTTTGTTTAATTATATAGACTGCGGTCCAATGGCAAGCTGAAGTAGAACAAGTGCGAACTAGCAAGGTCAAGATAAACTTTATAGTTCAAGACCTTTTTTTTAAATGAGAATGGGCTATCATTTACATTGATGGTGTAAGACCTGTATTTGCTTGATACTAGATTATGCCTACGGCTTCGCTCGCGTTAACCTAGATCTTATCAATGTACAAATCCTTCGCAGCTTCGGGAACAGAATATTTTTCGGAATGAATGGTATGACAAATTGCCGCCTTTTGCCGCCTACCGGACACTTACTAGACTATTCTCTATCGACAATTTTCAAACAGGAAATACTAATACTGGCCACCCTGGGAATTACAGGGAAACTGCATTTGGATACAGTTTTTTTAATAGGACAATAACGCCTAAATAACTGTTTGATTTAGGTATAAAATTGTGAATGCCAACCAAGCCAAGGCTGGGCAGGACCCTGAACCTATAAGCGCTCTCTTCTTTTTTTTTAAAAAGGACAAGTCTCAACTAGAACAATGCCTGAGTGGCGGAGGTCTTTACTCATATTGAAATAACAGGCACAAGATCACCCAGACCCGACACAACGTAGATATTCGTAGATTCACAATGTTTTGTCTCGTGTGACTTAGCGCGGTAGCTATGGCGAGACGACTACTTAAACCCTTAAATCAACAATATGCTATTTTTGTTCGAAGCTTAAACCAATACGCCATACATTCAGTCAAATATACCTGTATAGGTATATTTGAGTCATAGGTCACCCATGAAACTCTTATCTTAGTACCAGAGATAGTTTACGTTCTATCTATAACTTGAATCCGCTATAGTTGTAGTAAACGAGCACCAGCAACTAAGTGTATCTCATCAGAAATTTAATAAATAAATATATAACAATTTTATAATTAATCATCGGTAATTTAACTGCTATTGACAATTAAGAAAGAATTTTTCCTTTGGTTTTAATTGTGACTAATCTTTAGAAATAACTTATGTTTTCCTATGAGCTATTAGACTTTGTTTTTAATAGGTTCGTTTAGTCACTATCTTTAATTAATAAAACTGTACCTAAAGCGTTTTTGCCTGTTTTAAATCCTGGGTCAATGTAACTTTTTCATGGTTTTAGAGAAAATGCCGTAATCAATTATGTAAAAAATTGTATAATTACTTTACAAATAAAGAACAATATCACACTAATTTTCCGAATAAGCTGACTAATAGGGAAAATATTGAAGATGGCAGAAATTTATTATTTATTTATTTATTTGATACACAATTTTAATAATAGGTTATAAATTTTATGATGCCTAATTGCAATAATCTTGATTTTCGTTATGTCTTTCAAGAATGTTGTCGTGTTAAAAAGCCATTCACCCATGGCACTGTGATGTCATAAACCTGTAGTGTGCTATGACGTCATGGGGACTAATGACGTACGTAGGTATATACAATGTTTCGAATCACGTTTTATTTTAGTAGCGGACCTCTTTCAGTTAGGTTAATCCCCAGTGGCAGGTTACAATATATTAAGGGGACACAAATAATAGGTACCCAGTTTTTTGTTTCATATGAGGTTCAGATCCGTAGCAAAAAATACCTGTTACCTAAAAATTTTTGTTTATTCATATTGCAAATACGGTTGACAATTCCTATGGATATCTTATTCTGGTTTCAGATCTATATCCGATTTTGGGAATTAATAATATAGTGTTTATAATTACTTTGGACATCATACAGCGTCCTATGTTCGATTACCTTGTAAATAATTAAATTCCTCTTTACAATTCTCGATAACACATTCAAATTATCTGAAAGCTTGTACCTACTCATGTTGAAATTGCAGTGGATAAGATTATCTATTTCATCACAAGTGCAATGCTTTAATCATCGTGCCATGCTTTACTTTATGTTTTAGTGTTAACATACATCGCACATAAAGTCCCTGTAATACAAGTAACAGTACAGCGAAAGATCATAAAAAGATTTTCACTTTAATTAAAAAAAAAACTATCTAATATTATAAATGCGTTTCTTTGTTTGTTACCCTTTCACGACTTAACTATTTAACTGATAATTAAATTGTAAAATTTTGTATACACGTTGTCAGGGGTACAGAAAACGATATAGAGTACAGTTCTTCCAGAAATAGTCGTGTAACTACGTGAGCAAAGCCACAGAATTAAAAATATCTCGCAATGTCTAATAAATATTAAATGATAGTTGCTGATCAATAAACTGCAGGTTCAATGTTCATCAATTGCCTAAACATAACCTACTATAATCTAATTATCATGTCTCGTATCACGTCATACTATAGCAAGATTTGTTTGTCATTTCAACTGTGTCACACTTTAAACGGTACATCTGATTAGGTAAATTCAGTCGTAAAATTCTGTTATAAACATAATGAAAACAATAATCACGGACTTTTGTTCATCGTTAAGACTAATCAGTAAGTAAGAGGCGCCATGCCATGCTTTTTTATAGCGTTATTTTTATAAAACGGTGCAAAAGTAATATCATAAGGCATTGACCGGGAAGTTTTGAGATCTATTAAATCTAGCCACGTTTTATCTTTTTGTAAGTATATTTTTTTCTTTACGTCATCTGCAGTTTTGATACACTAACATTAATTTTCGCAATATGGATATGTCCAGTACGCAATAGGAACAATGCCCACAATTTCTAAGTCAACAAACCTTTTCAAAAACAATTCTCAATATGTGGTGAGAATTTATAGTAGTAAATGACTAAACAACGTCATTAAAACAATAAGAACAAACTTTTAAATATCATGGTCAAAGAACATCTAGTCGCGGAATACCTATTTATCACTCATATGAATATTTGTCAAATATTTAAACGACAGGAAAAAAGACCATGTAGACATGTCCTAGTTGCCATTTTTTTATTACGTTCGTGGATGCGATCAGATACTTTTAATACTTCGACAATAGTATGGCCAAGAACAAGAAAGACTTTGAATAAAACTATTGTAACAGTGTTTCCTGTAAAAATAAATGATTTGAATTTGAAAGAAATACAAGATATATTTGCATTAATGCATTAGAAACATCGATCAGATGATTAGAAAAGATAATATTTCAAGTCAAAACAGACGTTTATATTATTAGCTTATGCTTGTATTCATCCAAAGAGATTTAATCACTGCCAATAATTTTAATGTCTTTGTATTTACCGCAACGAAATGTAAACATAACCACATCTTTCTCTAACCTGTTGTATAATTGAAATGTTAATATCAAATAAGTATCTTATTTTATTTAGCAAATATTGGTTTCGACTGATTAATTATTAATTTCGGCCATAAATAAAACTGTCTGATAAAATCAAACCTCGTATTTGATCCTCTTAAGTCAAAGTGGGGTACAAAGATTTATTAAGCGACCTAGATTAAACAGGTAGCTCAAATCATCATCATTATAGCTTTATTATGTGTAAGTATGGTGTGGTCGACTATTTAATGTTTTGAAAATTTGTCTGTATCCACGTTATCCACGGAGCGAGAAGCCTCTATACTTGGAAGTCTCCTATAGATACTTAACCGCCTTACTAAGTGCAATCGGTACTGAATGCGCCGCTTTGCATGACATCTCGGATCCGTTTTAGCAGTCAGGCAAACTGCTATTAGGGTTTTCTGTCGATAGATTATCAGTAGCAGCACGAATTCGACAATACGCTTGCCCTTTCGCCATTGGTGAAATGTGAATATTATGCACTTCTGACAACCCTTTCGTGGAGGCATTAGCCTCCACTTCCTCGACCGATTTTGGCCACGGCGACCACTTCAACTCCACTCTAATTGTCGTTGGTGTGCTCGTGTATGGCTAAGCCGATCTTATTGATAAATGTTCGCGCACAATACGGCCAGGTAAACACCATTGCAGTAATTATAACTGATAGCACAAGGAGTTAATCGCGTCGAGCATCCAGTACAGAACAGTGATTCTCCTCAAAAGGCATTAGACTATAATTTGTATACATATGTATGTATGATTCACCTATACTAAGTAGAGTATAGTATTATATTATCTGAGCTGTGCTTATTGAAATTCAATCAGCTAATCCTCTGACTACATACAACATCATTTCGTAGCCAGGTCTTTGACTTTTATTTTTAATAATAACCTTTTACATACGAGCTGTCTCCGCCATTTTGTTTACCACGTTTATGATTACTGCTCCGCTCCCGCGGCTCGTAACGCAATGTTATATAGCCTATATTAGCTCTGGATAGACGAGCTTTGTATTAGTGAAAGCGTTATTAAAAACGGTTCAATAGTTTTTAGTTTAGAACAATAGTTTTGCATAACCACGTACATCTTTTCTAGCCATCCCTCAAAGTATGTCCTTTATTGTACCCCTGACAGCGTGTGTGCGAAATGTTATGATGATCTGTCAAGTAGTACAGGCGTAAAAGCGTAACAAACAAACAAATAAACAAATTCACATTTGCATCTATACTAATATTGTAAAGCTGAAGAGTTTGTGTGTTTGTTTGGTTGAACGCGCTAATCTCAGCAAATACTGGTTCGAATTGAAAATTTTTTCAGTGTTGGATATCCCATTTATTGAGGAAGGCTATAGGCTGTATAACATCACGCTACGACCAATAGGAGCAGAGCATAAATGAAAAATGTTGCAAATACGGGGTAAATTCTCTTATGTGTAGCAGACGAATTTGCGTGGGTCAGTATTACTAGATATTGCCCGCAGCTTCTCTCGCCTTAACGTTGGTTATGTCAATAAATTTTTATCCCACGTGAACGGTACTTTTATCTGGATGAAGGGTAGGTACCTATGTCCTTTTCTGTATCCCTGACAACGTGTACATATGTAAAGTTTCATGATGATCGGTCGAATAGTAAAGGCGTGGAAGCGTAACAAACTAAGTAACAAATTCACATTCGCATTTATCATTATACTGTTTTTATCATAATAAAAACAAATACCTTACGTACAATATGATAATTTGATAATATCCGGTCACTAACAATTATCAAACAAAGCGTTATTGTAATACGTGGCTTAATTTGGACGAAGACGAAAAAACAGTTTTTGTTGCCCGCAGTGTGTTCTGCTCTCGAAAAACAAAACATCCTCATTTAGTACATGTTGATAGCAATCTTAGCGTAATTATATCTGGGATTATAAAGCAGTTCATTGACCGTGTCATGGGCCAACAAAGGAATATTTTGAACATAAATCAAGGACTTGTGTTTACAATAATGGTGCCCTAAAAATTTTATAGAGGAATCGTACCCACATTGTGGTACCTATTTTAAGGCACTATATTGATTTCGTTTTGTTTAAAGAGACAAATACCGCACTAGACAGAAACAACAACGGACACTAAAACACCCAGACTGTGCACAACGATCTGTGGATCGAACCCGCAAAACTCGGCGAAGTAACAATGGCGATATTGAAGGTATACCAGGATTGACTATGTGTGATATGTAATCGATTTCTAGGTCTCGTGCCAGCCTAGACTCGCGATAGCGTGTAGAGTTTACACCCACGGTATTACAGTAGTATTTTTGCTGGTCTTTCCCTGGGCGGGATTTCTGAATCGCAAGCAACTTTACAAACATTAAGACCACCTAGACTTGAATCAACCATTGATGGATTACACTAATGTTTGTCTCATGTTACTGATGGGACAAAGATTTGTGTAATAAATCTCGATTATCTCCTTTATATACCTAGGATCGTAAATATTTTAGTAATCATGGACGTCACCTTAAAGAGTATTAAGCGATATTTATTGTAAAACACGGATCGAGGATCGAACTCACTGCACTCTATTAAAGGTGATCTATAAAACCACTGCTCCATCCGGGCACTCGACTTTTAATTAGTCAAGCTAAACAATCATGTTCTTCATGAATCGACTCAGAAGCTATCGACCGCTCTTAATAATAACCTTCAACATAAGATTAAATCATTTGTAAGAAATTAACTGTTTTTTACAGTTCAAAATATTCCTCAACAACAGTCGCGTATGTGTTTTTTCTATTAATAAGCAAGATGTTGTATCAACTGACCGAATTCCTTAGTTTTTGTTCACATGGTTAATGATCTAATTTAAAAATATAATGCACCTACTTCAGTGTTGTATCTTCACACTATTATAAATGCCTTGATTTTTATAGCGACTACACACTTTTTTAAGAATGAAACTACTATTTCCGCGCTTATAAAGATCATATGATATTATAGTGGAGCTAGTAAATAAATATAGCTTTATAGGAACATGTAAACTGTCATATTTCAAAAGAATTCATTTAAACAGGTAGGTATGACAGGCCTTTTCCTAGAACAAGGATTTAACACTGGAACAGACTGACAAGCGCCGAATAACTTAATTTTGAGTTGCTATAGTTCCTAGGCTTAGGGAATAACTATATTGCCGGCACTAGAGGCCGTAAATTTCTCTCCTTTCGCGGGTAGCACAGCAATTTTTTTTCAAAAGCATCCTGGAGCTACAAGCGACCTTGAATTAAGGGGACCGTTTGAAAAGCCGCTTGTTGCCAACCCTAATAGTATACAGAAGTTCAGAGGCCTCACCACCATTTCTTAAAGCATTTATTTTGCATGTGCTAGAACGAGTCAGCACTACACACTATGTAATACACTTATTCTAAATGTTTTATGAGATAATTGGGAGGTCCCTGTTGATATTGTATGTTGTTGATGTTATATAAAAGCTTATCTACAATAATTTTCGTAAGCAATAACATCAAACTTACTTCACAATCTGTAGTACTAGGCATAGGCAGAGTTTTAGCAGACCATATTCTATTATTCCATATATAGAAAGGTAGGCTTTATATTTTTAAATCATTGTGGAGATCCTTCATTCCTTTCATTCTTTGGTCTGTACTAAGACCTTTCTTGTGTTGTTACATAGCTTCAAGTTCAAGTGAATAAAACCATTATTAGGTTTCGTCATCCTTTTTGCTAATCATCGTGTACCATTGTTATGAACGAACCGCAACGCAGATCGTATCTTGATGACGCAGAATTATGGCACATACAAGGTATGAACTCACGACCACGCCTTTGACATTCACCGTTCGCTAACTACCCTTTACCGTTGCTGTTTTAATTATCATCACGTAACGTTGAAGATATTGTGATATAATTATGTGTGTTTGGCAGTATTCAAATATATTATGCTCCTGTTAAGTCGATATAGATAATTTTTTGAATAGATGTGTTCATCCTTAGCAAAACAGATAAATCTGCAAAGTTCATTTATCAAGACTATTGTTAGAGTGGAAATAAAATATGAAGCCAGAGAAGTGTGTCAGGATCGTAGCAAATGGAAATCCGTAGTCTCTGCCTACCCCTCTGGGAAACAGGCGTGAATCTATGTATAAAATATCAATATTCTTCTTTTCGTCTGACACATTATTATATACGCACTTTACCATTTGCGTCTACGCAAATTTTAGTCATTAAAATTAAAATACACTTTGTACATTTATACGTATTGATTATAATAATATATTATGAGTCCTGTTTATGAGCTCTCCAACTGCTGCGAAATGTTTAGGTCATAGTCCACCACGCTGGCCCAGTGTGGATTGATAGACTTTATACAACTTCGAGAACATAATGGAGAACTCCTAGATATATTATTTAGGTCGCCTCATAACAAATTTCATCATGCGTTAAATCGAGAGATAATTAAAAAAAATATTCGCTACGACTGAAAACAGCTATTAAGCTGTAAACAAAATAAAACGCCATAAATCTGTATAAAGTAGTTCAATAGATATTAAACACAGTCTTAAATTTAAATAATCATTACATTGGTTGAGAAGACACTCGTTTCGAGCGAGCCAGTTGTCATTTAAATAATTCCAGACTTTAAAATCTCGATAACACTTTGTACAATCCGGAATCGAACTACTGCTGTAAAATTTATATTTTGCCTTGAGGCAAACGATTTATTAACGAAGTTAATTATGTTACGCGATATCAAAATATTTATGTTACTTTAGATCTTAATTCATAGTCATCGATTTCCCGTTATCTTACAACTTATATGGTAACTTAGCTTTATGTATAAAATATTTATCTTGAGCTCTAAAAAACCTATTTTCTTTAAATTAAACAAATTTATACGTATTTTATCGCGTTGTTTATTTTTTATAAAACACTTATTACTTAATTTTGAAACTTTAAACTACTATTGTTAAACACTTTTATTAGTTACTGTTTACTTCTATTTAAGCTATTTAAATTATAAAACTACTTGATTTAATTTTACACTTTCTCCGACGTTTCGGTTGCTTTTCAACAGCCATGTTCACGGGGAGAAAATAAGGGATAAAAAAGAAAATCCGTATAAATTTGTTTCATTTCAATTTATAACATTCGCGTAAACGTAAGACATATTATATTTTCTTTAACATAAAATACAGGGAAAAGCGCCAATCTTACTGCCATATTAATGATTGGTCCTGTTCACGGACCTCTAATGAGGTACCTTCTATGCAAGATCAGAGAAGTATGGTACCATTAATGATGCCAAAAGATTCACCTAGAAATGACCGCACTATGCGTGCCGAATAACACATGCAACTTAGTAATATAATGTTATTGAGGAAGATCAACGGAATCTTGGCATTGAACTTGAGAATGAACCTACTTGGCTTTGTTGCCAAATAGGCCGAATACCTAACGAGTAATCTGATTACCGATACATTTTAAACTCCTTAAATTCTTCGTTCGATTCGCCGATGAATGTTCTTTTAACCACATCCGTTTACGTTTTGTGCGTGCACTTTCTTTTGTCCCAAAAAGTATGTATGCGTCCCTCATACAACTAGCAAATTATGTTTTGGTATATGTCAACTTCCTTCCAAAGAATACAGAAGCATACCATGTTGCGCACCAGTTTGAAACACACTCCTTCAAAGCGCACCAAGATTATTCTACTCGCTTGGTGCGCAAACATTAAACAATAAATTTATTAATTTTCTATTCCACTTTGCGCACCAAACGACATCGACCATGTAGTGTGGGGTATTGGCGAATAAACATATCGATAGTAATTTACAAAAATGCTTATTAATTAGGGCTGGGGTCGTACGTACCACCATCTCGTATAGCAGAATTAAAAGAAACAGACCCAATATAAAAATAGTAACAATATTGTGTATTCTACACAATAAAACAGAGATGCGCAACATGGCATGCCTCGGCATACATACTGTGTTATGGGGGTTTACTATCATTGTAACGATAGACACAAAGAATACCAAACTCGTGAGGACTATTTATAAATTCAAAATCTTCAGAATCAAAACCATCATTTATTTAGTTGAAAACAGCCCTGTAACTCAAAGTTACCTACCGACCGATCAGTGGAGTACAAGATCGTAAATCCTATACTAAAGTTCAATTGTCATTAGACTATTATACAGTAGTATATGTAACGTATGTAGAATTATCTACAATCGATTGCAATCAACGAACAAAATTGAACCATTACATAGAACGATAGTATTCGAACCGTAGACGCTCACCGAGCACGCGTACTATTGCCAAAACGAGTTTACTATTTAGATCATCATATGAAGCAAAAAATATGGATTGGATTTGTAAGAGGTACATTGTTTCGATTTATGACTTGGCCCATCAGATAATTGATCGCCAGGCTGCGATTATTAAGTATTTGTATATTATGGACACATTTTTGCCTTTAACAAAGATTGGTAATTCCTTTAAAGAGGCTGCGGAATAGTGATTTTATTTATTTTAATGTGTGGATATAATTTTTTTTACTGTAATATGTGGCTGCCACATTTTGCAGTAAACATATGGCCCGCTTAGAAACGCCCTTAGTTTAATGTAATGGTAGCTCTGCTTCTACTTTATTTTCATGTTATAAACTGCTACCGCAGCTACCAAGCCAGTTCTAAGCTGTAGTCGTCTAGATATTCTGACGCTTCTGACTTTATATCCACTGCTAAAGTAAGTTGATGTGCAATGTTCCAGAGTCCATACCTTATTTTACAAAGAAAGCCCTTGTCGCGAAAAACTAAGTCGTCACGATCGATCGCCAGTGCGCAAGCGCTTACACTTATGCCTCTAGAGTTAGACAATCAAAGTTGTTCTGCCTACACATTACCTATGTATTGAGATTCAATTGGCATCTTACAGTAAAGCCTGTCTCCGTTGATGACTATTCAGTTTACAAGATAAATAAAGAAAAGACACCTAGAGCTTTCGTTAGTTGTTAACTCGTTTGCAAACAATGCAGAAGAACAATATACATATAATTTAACATTATTTTAAAATATATAAAGTCAACAAGGTAAACGGGTAAATTATTCTGTACATTATTGTCAATAATACACTGTAATTTAATAGAACTATCCTTCGAAACTAAGTACAACCATCGTACGGGTACATTTTCGAACTGGATGCTACTGCTAGAATTTTATTTCACCAAAATCCTAAAAAGATAATAGTTTGGCATACATGTAACTGTATTGTATATGCATTGTTTACCTAATTTATTTCACACTACAGAATCCAGTTTTTAAAAGATTCGCACCTATAAATGAATATTTAGAATGTAACAGTTACACCGGATTTGAACAATTATTTGCATCGTGACATATATAGGCTATGTCAATAATAGACTGATACTTCGCTCGCAGGAGATAATTTATTGTCTACTTATGTCACGTTAATGCTAAAATGTATTTTGCTTTACAGAGGTATTTGTTTAACTGCTAGTATGGGTTTTTTATATCCACACGAAACTAAATTTTGTAGGATGGCCAAATAGTTACTGTAAGTCGCGAATTATTTTTTATCATCTGTGTAATATGAGACTTTACTAATATTGAAACAGGATACACAAAGAACACATTTTCTTTATGCTGTGCTGGTATACGCGGCAGTAGGCGCGGACGAGATGATCATGTAATAATAATAATATCAGCCCTGTATTAAACTGTCCCACTGGTGGGCACGGGCTTCTTCTCACTTGAGAAGGGTTAGGCCATAGTCCACCACGCTGGCCTAGTGCGGGTTGGCAGACTTCACATATCTTCGAGAACATTATGGAGAACTCTTAGACATGTAGGTTTCCTCACGATGTTTTCCTTCACCGTTAAAGCAAGCGATAATTAACTATTTAATACGCATATAACTTCGAAAAGTTAGAGATGCGCGCCTTGGGATCGAACTCGAGACCTCTGCGTAGCAGTCTAACGGTTTCCCACTAGGCATGATCATATATCTCAGAAAATTACCCTTAAATTAAAATATCCAATGAACTAAAAGTTAATTAACTGATGTTTTTATATTGAAAATACATTTAGAGAACAAAGTTGCCAAAATTTAAGTAGTTTGGTTCATATGCATTGTACGTAATAAAAGCTCTAGCAGACTTTATTTCGTTACAAGAGAGGGAGACGCAGTAGTTGTTTGTTTAATCAAAATGAGCATAACACGATGAAACGTATCACCATTTAACAAATAAGGCTTTGATATATAACATATATCGTCACGAAAAGATTAAACCATTTGTCTTTGCTTAGCAATCATCAAAAAAATATTTCATACGAATATTACCATGAAAATAAAATTCCTTTTTATATTTGCGACACATTATTTTATTTATCTAAATTCTAAACAATTTTAACTGTATAATGATCATTTGTAACAACTTCATAACGAGTTTTAATAAACTGGGTGCCCTGACAGGCTCTCAATAATTTTGCTTACAGTATGTGCAGTTAACTTGTTACGATAACCGGATGATATAAGAAAAACAACTCAGTAACATAACTTTTATTCCGTAACTAGTAAGTAAATCGTACGAATGGTTGATATTTTTACTTCACTAAGTATTTATTTTGTGTTGATTCTGTCTTATTATTTATACCAGCTCAATGTCAGCCTATAAGCTGTTAATTCCTACTACGACGTTCCTGACAGTAAAACATCCAAGAACACTCGTCAATTTGGGAAATAAACTGGATCGATAGTCATGTTTGCAGTATCACAGGACCGCAGAGATAGTTCCTCATCTATGTATATTTTTGTCCAAGGATAATGATTGATATATCAAACGTTAGCCTTATTTAAACAAAAGAAGAAGCCATTTCTCGTGACAAAAACGGTCCAAAATCGGGTTCCAATCTAGTTACAATGTCATAAAAATTACGAATAGTAAATAAAAAAAATAAAAAAAAAAACAAAAGTGTTAAGTTGTAAATTGCATTAAAGTTCACATGTAACGTTTATAAGACTAGATCGGAGCACTATTTAAATATATTTTATTACGAGAATTGTCCTTTATGCATGAAGTCCACAAACAAACAGAAATCAACTAAAATATCTATTGCATAAAATGTACTGATTATTATTTTCTTATTCCGATTTGTCTGTAGATTATCAGGTACTGATAAGCAAATGCGTATTAATGCATGTTTGGACATATGGTTAACAGTATTAGATACACATAAATATAATAAAGGCTTTCTTGAGATTCCTTTACAAGTGCTTATTATTATCCATTTCTGTATCCTACAAAGTTCTTGTTGGGTACCCTAGGATATAATTCTCTGGAGGTCAGAAGGCAGTTAGATCAGATCAGAACTACATATGTGCAAAATCCTTCGTGGCATTATTGAGGCACTAGAAGTTCATGAGGTGCTATTGCGGATATTTGTTCCTAATAATTACCGCCGCGGCAGAAAGCAAAAACTGTTTGCCTTACCAGCTTGTCGCACAGTAGCCTCTGCTAATTCGCATATAGCTCGGTCTCTCGACACACTCTTGCATTATTTAATTACCTTAATTTCTTTCTTCATTATTCTCGACAGTAAAAGTGTATAATAAATGAATCTACGTGACTATAAAGGATTTAAACATGGGCAGGATAAAAATTTAACCCTTCAGAGAGGGAACTCTAAATAGCACGTCAATAATAGATAGCCTATATTAAACTGTCAAATAGAAACAGCTGCATCGGATGTTTTCAAACAGGATTATCTGGTCGGGACTACATTTACTTATCTTCTTTTGTTAAGCGGGAATTCTTGTATAGTTTCATCTGCTAAAAATAGATTAAGTATCTGGAAATTGTTTTAAAGAAAGTAACATATTGATTGTAGTCAAAGCATGCCTTTAGAGCCTTAGGCTGTATGCCAGGCAGTTATGTAATCTTTATATATATATAAATCTTCTGTGCATGTGTTTTTAATTAAACTCCTCCTAAACAGCTGGGCCGATTTTGATGAAACTTTTTGTGTGTGTTCAAGTGGATTCGTGAATGGTATAGATTCGGTTCTTTTTTTTTGTACAGGGTACCGTCTGTCGGTGCCGCTAGTATTAATTATAATCTTTAAAATTTCTTAAAGCTAATCAATTATTAGAACATACGGTATGTCTTAAGGTTAGAGATTATCATAGCCTATTTACAATTGGAATAATAGAAGCAGCATTCGTTGCCGAATTATCGTAGCCTATTTACAATTGGAATAATAGGAGCAGCATTCGTTGCCGAATTATCGTAGCCTATTCACAATTGGAATAATAGGAGCAGCATTCGTTGCCGAATTATCGTAGCCTATTTACAATTGGAATAATAGGAGCATCATTCGTTGCCGAATTATCGTAGCCTATTTACGATTAGAATAATAGGAGCAGCATTCGTTGCCGAATTATCGTAGCCTATTTACAATTGGAATAATAGGAGCAGCATTTGTTGCCGAATTATCGTAGCCTATTTACAATTGGAATAATAGGAGCAACATTCATTGCCGAATTATCGTAGCCTATTTACAATTGGAATAATAGGAGCAGCATTCGTTGCCGAATCGACATGAAATCTCCTGCTGCACAGCTACCTACCTAGGATGTTACAGATAAATTATTAAAAATACAAATCATAAATCATATTCGTTTTAGATTAAATCTGTAACACGACAAGCCCTGATGGCATCTTACTAAGGATGTCCTTAATGCCTTTATGCCTACACTATATGTAGATACGTAGCGATGGATATGTAAACATAGTTATGTATGCTAATAAATACCTATTAGGAATTACAGGCAATTATTTCTATTGTTCTACAGGCGCTGGCATTCCGTCAAGAGCTTGTTATTTGGAGAAGCAGGTAACAAACAAATGTAGAAGCTTCAAAGTGCGAAATGGTATTTATCCGTTGACAAATTGGTCTATAAAGTATCAAATTTAAATCAAGATAAGGTGTCAAATGATTAATAACAGAGGACAAAATATCAAGTATCAAAATGAGTGATTGCATCTTTAATCGGCTGACCAATATTGCTGCAATTTATGTACTTTGATGTTTTATTTTAAACAGGTGCGTAGAGAATTGCATAAACAAGTTTTGCGGTTTGCTTTTTGTAGCTTTTGACGGGACGATAACGTTTTTGTTGATACAGGCAGCATCATACGCATGTTATTTAATATGACAACAATATTTAGTTTATACTTGAACAAAATACAATGTAAAGTTGTTTGTAAACAAACAATTGCCCAATTAAAAATAAAGTAAGTATATTTTTACCGAATAACTACAATAAAAGAAATTGAGACGTTAGATAATTGTATTTGCTTACCCAGCCTTACGGTAAAATAGTGTCTTTAATATTATTAACATTTTATATCATGCAATGAATGATTGAATACCACGTTATTTTATTTTATTTAACATTGATTGGCTAACAAAGATTTTACATTCAATTTGACTTGAGTTATTTCTAATATGGAATATTTGATATTAAGCTTATAAAGAAAAGAGTTCAAATTCATTTAGTACACAAAGTAACACTTACAAATTCCTTGTTACTTCATATAATTCGTCCATCGCCATACATACACAAGCGTCCAGACAAAATACTTTAATTATTATAGGACACATAAATAAATAAAATAATTATTTTGCAGTGTATGCAGTTTTTATTGCTGATAGTACCACAAATAAATGCTGGCGTATGAAATAGGACATCGTCAATACAAACCAGTTCGAATGTGAGTTGCATTGAACTTGAGGCCTAGGATGAGTAATGCTATTCATTGTTGTTTTTTAAAGTTGAAACTTGCGACGATATAGTGCGTTAACTAAAGAGAAGGTTTAATATATTAAAGACATATATTAGAACCTTTTTGTGGTATGTATGTATTATAAATATTTTATAGCGATTACATGGTTATAAACGCGACATAAGGTATTAACGCGACATAGAGATTTATTCCCGAGAAAGCCCTGTTAAAAATCTATACAACTAGGTATTTAATAAACTGGAATAAGCTGGTTCCTATAACATGACATCAGCAACAGAATTAGCGAAATATAGATGTGAACATCTTAGCCGAAAGATTCTTAGAGTTACAGATTTATATGACTTATTATTATGTCAGTATTGAAGGTCCCGTGCCATAAGTTCGCACTTACGCTTGGACCTATAATAAGAACTCCCGGGCTCGAATCCTGGATCGAGCAAACTTAGGAAATTCTTTGTTCAAGTCTGGAAGACGGCAATACTATCACCATCCATGCCACTTATTACGTGGTACTTTAAATGTAGCTAGAATTGTGTGACGTAACACCTCTTTCCATCACTTCGAGAATATACGAGATTTTTAAAAGATAACTCCCACATTAAATTTAACTTCTGTGTCACGGGGGACTTTACAAACATTCAAACAACAGACTCAAAGAACATCTAGACTAGGGACAACCATTTATGGACCACACAAATTTTTGTGCCGTGTGGGATTCGAACCCACAACACTCGGCACAGCGGCAGTGGCGAAACGACCACATAAACCACTTCGCAATCCTTGCAGTCGAAGTTCGAAGAAGATACTTATTGTTAAAGAAGTCCTGACTTCTATAAATACACAAAGCAAAAAGCAAAGCATCCAAAAAGAATTCATAACTTGCACATAATTATAGTAGACATAATAATGGTGGTATGAAGTTGGTCTTACCGAGTTGTTTTTCTTATATCATCCGGTTATCGTAAGAAGTTAAATAAATGCACATACTGTAAGCAAAATAGTTGAGAGCCCGTCAGGATACTTATCTGGTCGACACGACGTATTCTGTTTATTTATTTAGACCTACCAACATTTATTTAATTATACAGACTAGTTTCGAGGGATCAGTCGCAGAAAGTCCACGTCGCAAAATGTCTACAGCATCAATCATTTGTTATGAATACACTATTCTAACGTTATATTATTGTTATTCATTCATTGTTAAATGAAACTAAAATAAATAATCATCATGTGTTCCAACGTACAATGTATCTAATCCTCATCGATCCTGTCATACCAGTGACGAGTATATCAATGAGGCATGGCGCTTGACACATGCCAATGTAATTGCCATGCGATCACACGCCGCTCGGGAAGTAAAGATGCTTATACAGGCGATTTAAAACGAGATTGTATTGATATTTTCTTACGTTTACGCGAATGTACATTATAATTATACATTGAAAATAAACTAATTTAAGTATACGGATTTTATCTCGATATTAATTTTAAAACACTTTAATTACATAATTTTGAGCTATTTTCGTCAAACTTGATTACTATTTAGCTATTTAAATCATAAAAACGTTTTATATCTATTTAAGTTTATACTTTGCCCGAAGTTTCGATTATTTTCAGCAGCCATGTCCGCAGGGAGACTAATTTGTATTTATTTAGAAATACCTACTTATATTGGATAAAATTATATAAGTATCATAAATAATCTATGACAATTGATATATAAAATACTGTGATACATAAATATGATATCTCTATAATATTGTTATAGATAAAATATCAATCAGTAGAAAATTTTATCTAGGTCAACGCACATGCTTTAGAGAAGTCATGGGTTTGATCTACAACTGTTGCACTACCTACTTCTAAGAGTCCAGAAAGAACAGTAAGTACTTAAAAAAAGACAATACGAAAAACAAAAACAGAAATATTTGGTGCCAATTGCTGGAACAAAAAAACAGTTAAATTAAAATGCACGTCGTTTCTTGAATTTAAGTTATAAAGCTTGGCGCAATATAATATGTAAGTGAAGTAGTCACCAAACATGAACATTTATTTACAAATGGATGGCCCTTGCTTCAGATGTGGGTCATTCCTCCAAGTTGATATTAAATATTATTTCCTTTACACAAATAAAATTTATTATAAAAGTTTTGGCGTCAACGAAACGGTAAAATGTTGTAAACGTAACGGAATTGTGTAACATATTATCAAAAAATGTTCAGTTAATTTAAAAATCGAAAATACTTTGGCTCACTGCGGGATATACTGATTATGTTAAGTAAAGTTAAACGGGAAATGATGTCGCCAGATTGCTATCATTTGGGACTGATTCCATTATCCACGAATACCGTTAATATGTGGAGCCACATTAATTATCCTCCGTAATTGTACGTGAAACAAAAATACTTGTTCGCGGTACACGATCCTTAAAAAAGGTTTGTGTACTTAGTACAGTATTATTGGAGACACTTATTAATGTCTTCAATAACGTTTCGAGGTTCCAAGTCAACGGTATTTTGCATTTGTATGCAATATTTAGATAACAATAAATTCCATAAATTACCTAAATAATTTATGGATTGACAATAACGAGTTATAATTAGTCTTTGTAAAAAAAACAAATATTTAACCACAGATTATAAACCGTACCTATACATTAATAGCGCGTACGGATTAGTCCCGGTTAATCAATTTAAAATACATAAAAATTTAGTTTCATATCTTGTGTTTTTGTCCTAATTAATCTATTTAAATTTATAGACATCACATATTACAATAACAACATTAATAAATAATGTTTTTTTGTTAACTTATGCATCTTCGAATACAATCACTATGTCTTGGCTAATATTTTATGCATAAATAAATTTAGATTTGCATGCCGAACCAGGTTTAAACTTATCCATAGATTATATTATTATGAAAGTCTAATATAATATAAAAAAAACATTAGCAAGTAATAATTACGTCAAATTTTATATCCTTTTTTTATGTCAGAAAATGCCAGAAACCACAGTCGACACAAAGATTAATATATATTTAAGCAAAAACTAAACAATTACAGCTAACCTAAACGTGCACACTGAAATACACATAGCGCATTGTAACTTATTAAATAAAGACTCATAATGAGCATGTAGCGTACACAATATTAAGAACAAAAACCAAAATGATTGTTCCACCGCGCGATCATTATCTCACACATAAAAAGCAATTTAAAATTATTATACAAACATATTGTTCTTACTTTTAAACCGGGTGTTGGATTTGCATTCAAAGTTATTTTATGTATATAGATCGTCCCATAAATATTGCTACAATCCTAAGGTAATTTTGCTATATTTATGCTTACGGCCAAGTCTTATATACGTGGGCGTTCCGTATAAATCTTACATTATAGTACTTAAAATAAATTATGTAACTAGGATATTCATAAGCACTTACTAAACTAACTGACGATGACTTTACATATGTACATGGTCTTACGGCCATATGACTATAGGTATGTCTGAAGGTTCAGAAAATAGCAATGGGTCCTACGTCATAGAAAGCCCCTATCGCCGATTAATTACAGTCTAGAGAGAGAATTCCTTGACTGAAAAACCTAATAACACTTTTCCCGGTCTAGGATCCCGGACCCGAGACCACATACAATGTTACATTCACAAAACTGTAAACAGCCTATGTCTATTTCCATTTGTGTATATTTTTAATGGTATAGATAAAAATTATAGCTCGTTATCTGTATTATAAAAATAAAAACACATTGTTAAGATTTACGATAGCGAAACTACATACGTGTTTTTAACAAAGTTTAACAAGTTTAAAGGATGCAGATCCTCGGGCTTCACCCGGAAATTCTGCGGGTATAACAAGAGCCAAATACGCCTGCTCACAGGAGCGTTCACTGGACATTTTGGCACCAACGACTTCCTGTGCAGATTGAGATTGACAAAAAATTTGATCTGCAGAGCCTGTGGTGAACAGGACGAGTCCATATCGCACCTACTATGTGAATGTGACGCGTTGGCTGGATTGAGGATGGGTCTGATGGGATTTACATATCCAAACCCTGAATACTTCAGGCTTCCCCCTCTGAAGTGTACGCTGCAGCTGATGCAGTAAATTCATAAGGAGATAGCTATAGATCTTGGGGTCGACAAAAAGAACATCCCACTGGATCGAAGTGTCGCCGATCTGCACTGACTGGCCCCCACATAAGATAAGATAAGGATGCTTCGTTAGTCCAATGGCTGGAAACATTTTTATCTTGGTATGCGTTTCAATGGGATTCACGTGGATAAAGCAGCGGCCAGAAACTATGTCGGGTTAAATCACCGAAACCTTTTGCATTGATTTTAATCTAAAAGGGATTGATCAAAAGCCGGTATTCAAGTACAATGATCGTACTATCTAGGGCTACCCTACTTTTCTCCAACGAGCGATCTACAAGTTTCGGTCTACTAATCCTTCAAACTGAACTTTAAGTGGCAAATCTCACACTCTGTGGGCGCAATAGGCTCCGTGTACGATATAGTGCTCCGATATAATACTCCATGCACAACATGGCCCAGGAATAAAACACGAGACCTCGTCATTGAACTCAGAATAAACGTAAACTGTTACGCTACTACGTACAGCGAACGTTGAGTAATGTACTATATTTTTCTATCCAAATCAAATCTTATTATCTTGACCATAGAAGAGAAAGATTCTCTGTACAATATTTTGTTTATAACCCATATCTTACAACTATAAACTTGTAATTAAATATTCCACTTTCTATGCAATCGGATGTTTAGTGTATAAACAATTTGTCCTTACGTCACTTGTACAAGTCGCTTCGCGTGCACTTGATTTACTAAGAATGATAACAAATTGAAATAAAATAGTTGTAAAGGCATCCATTACAAGTAGTTTAGTTAAGGCTATAACAGACACTACATGCCTACTGTAAGTTAAGCTACACTCGAACATCTATAGTGTATTCACTTGCAGTTGTGAATACGCACTATGGTAACATTTTTATTCTAACGGTTAAAGCTAAGGTATATACGAATATAGAACATACATAGAACGGTTAAAAATATATTATTTACATAACTATTCTTCACGCATGAACAATTTGAAATTGGAACTTGAAGGATTAACACGAGTAAAAACCTACTGAGAATGATAATTTAAAAAATTATCGCTCGTTTAAAAATTGTTTACCGTAGAGATAACTTTAATACATTCCAAAGGAACGAATTTGTATTGAATAAATAGATGCAATGCAACACAATAAATAATATCACATCGCAGCTCGTCTAGTAGAGCCCTTATCTAGCTAGTGCGACAGCGGTCATTATCGATCGTATTAGCATTAACCGTGCGCCCGCGCAGGTATCAGCGAATCTGCCTACGAGCCTAACACTGCTAACAATGTTGCATTTTACACACACCTACTAGATTTTTCTCTTGGATAAAACTGTACGATTTATAACACAAAGGGCTATTCGTTTTTTGCTTGTGTTTTTTTATTGGACGCCGATATCGAAGGCTATAGTGTGGTGTCTATGGACAAGTACTTACGAAAAAATCTAGTAAAATAAATTTAAACGTACCATCAACACTTATTTTAATTTTGAAGCGTTCTATTACGTTTGAAATTTTACGTAGAACAATTGTGAGGCTTAGGGTGAAAGGTTGGAAACTTAAACGGTTGAATATAACAAAAAATAAATGAATATTGTCTTCCGTTGATGCAATTAATCTATTTAATAATAATAAACCAATTATTTTCAGATGTTCGTACATACATAAAATAACTAATGACTAAGATTATAATTACACACAAAACTACATATAAATTTTTATATCACAGTGTTATATCCAAATAAAAAATTAGGATTTTAATCTAAGATGAAGAATGCTTTCAGACTGCATTGTCAATAGTTATTTATTTTAATTATATTGTATGATAAAGTACTGATAAATCATAAATCTTTCTATATATAGGCCTATTTAAACATTTAATTGTATTAACATATTTATTTTTACATTATTGTAATTTTAATTGTAGTGGTCTACTAAATATGGTAATGAATTTATATTTATTTAAAAAGTTAATTCATTATAAGTGCACCATACAGATTATTATATATATGACTAACTGTTTATAGCTAAAATTTAGCCTAGTTTAAATACTGTTTTATACTATAAACTAAGATCGCAAACATATTTCACTGAAATATACCACATAATATTCAATACAAGTATAGTTGTAGCTATAATATTACTTCTAAAATATGGCAAAAACTTATGTCTCAAAGTGTCCGACTGTATTGTATGCGATAAGTTCACTACAAAACCCTTCGTCACGAACATGCATAATGGGACACAGTTTGACGCTGCCGAGAAGTTCACAAATATTGAAATCACTGTTACACTTACTGCATGAAGCTTTACAAAATATAATCTCGAGGGACTAAAAGATATGAGAGAGTGACACTACAAATCTTCGATTGTCAATAAAGATCGCTATCGAAAAGGGCTTTTAAAACATAATTGTGATAATGATCGAAAAATACAAAAGCATGCATCACAATTATTAAGATATCACTCATCGATCTTGTTTCACAAAACGTTCGAGATCCGTTTCTAATTTAGATATCAACGGGCGCGGGCGCAAGCAATTTATACGCTCAATATAAATCACTTTGTTGTATTCCTCTTTTAATTGCTTTGTTTATTTTTATTATATTTTATATTATATATTTATATAATTTAATTAAAGAAATATAGAACTTTATTTATTTAAAATAATTTTTAAAATAATTCACGTGTACTTACCAAATAATCCTTCAGCACATACAATATCACTACACTAAAACGTTCAGTCTTATTCAGAGAATGAATAATTAAAACTAGTGTATATTCAGTAAGGATGTTCCGTCGAGATGAGCTTCGCACGTTCGAGTACGTATGAAAATGGTCAGTTTTCGTAGGGGCTGTAGTCGTCCTTGCGTGGCGGGCAAGGTCTCAGCGAGGCTGTGGAGGCGCGCCGATGCTCCCAAGCCTCTTATACTCGTATGGGCGCTAACATATGATAGACTTGGCAGTCTTAACACTCCGCCGCGATGTACCGAGCCTCGAGCTCGTGGGGGCTCGTGTTTGTTTTTTTATCAGTGATTACCGCATGCCGATTAAATAGCGATTTGAATTCTATGCGGAGTCATGTTCTACCTATAGTAATGAGGATAAAACAATATAGTTAAGTCGATTAAGATGTAAGGGTGATGATATAGGAAGGTTACTTGCTGTGTTCCGGATTGAGTTATTGATTTGTTTAGGCGTAGATCATTCATGGCGATCGATAAAAATATTTACCAGGGTTGAATATTAAGATTTATGGTATGGCGTGTCGGTTGGCTTCTTGACATTATTTTTACAACGGACATCACACAAAAATCATTGTCTTGTGTAATACAATTATATAACCGTATTTAAAAATGAAATGCCTGATAAAATAACTCGGAAATATTCTTTCTAGCTTCAAAACTTATTTAAGTTTAACACAAAATAATGCAGAGTTAAAGAAAGGAAAAATAAAAGCATATTCTTTATTTGGCTTTTCAACTCGTCCCACGCATAAATACAAATCCTTTTACAGATTTAACTTACTAGTTCCTCCGTTCAATTATTTATTTAAATACTTACAGAAATAAAATATATATTTACTATTTTTAATTTTTGGCGCAGTTTTGCCTGAAACTATTTAAACTTATTAATTAACCATGGGAATACTTATATAAAATTCATATAAATAGTTATTTATTTCTAAAATATTATTTTACGAAACGCATTTCATTATTGTAGAGTATGAGAATAATAAGAGTGATCGGAGCGATTGGATCTCGACATGCAGAACCTTGCAGATTCACTTTGTTGAGAGAGGTGATTGGAGCACAAATAAAACGATATCATAGAGTCCTTTTTATTCAATACAGTTTACACACAATCTATATAAAATTGGTAAGTAACACACTGCATTATTATCTCAATCTTTTTTATTTGGGTCACCATTAACTCCGATAGTTTTTTTTTTTTAAATTTGTTTTTTTTCTAAAACATCTCATAGTTTCTATCACTATATTGTCGTTGTAGTTAAAGAATACCAATGATTGAACTATTGATATGTGTATACTTGTGACACAGCGTACAAGAACTGTTGTATGTTGGTTATAGTTAGGTACAAACTGCTTACTTTTTTTCAGCATGCACTAAACAATAAGTTTAGTAGATTTAAGGAGAAGAAGAAGTTAAGCTACGCATAAGCGAGCTCGCCCGTAGATGTACCGGAACGAGATGGGTTTAAAAGCCCAGGATTCAACCTCTTCGTCTTAAATGTAAAAATAATGAAAATAAATGACCTCTATCTATATCTCGGGGATCTTTTGACCCACAGGGCCCATATTCATGATCCCAAAGTATCTGCACACTAAGTTACAAGTAAATCGGTCCAGTGATTCCGGAGTTATGCCTGTCACTAACAGACAGACACACAGACCCACATAGTGTTTTCATTAACCTCTTCGAAGAAGACTCAGAGGTTAATAAGAATGCCAGGCCGTGTCCGGTCAAATTAGACGGTTCACGGAGTGGCTTTTGTTAGGCATTTTACATAGGACCAAGATTTTTGACATTTGTCATGTGTTGGCCGCTCCGCCCGCGTCCCATTGTATTGCGCAAGAAAACGGACGAGAACAGTCCTCCCCAAAAAAATTTCGTGTTATACTAAGACTACAAAATTAAGGATGCCCGGCCTTTTTACTTAAACTAGCGGTCGCCGAGTGCTCGAAATTCGACCAAAGTTTGCCTGTAAGATATTTCTGATATATAATTATAGTGTCTTAACTATGTGATATAATTATGTCATTATATATTGATGTATGTAACCATAGTTACGCGCTTCGACTGCGTGTGTCAAATGCATGGTTGTGTGCGTGTAGTGCTTTTACATTAATTTAATGTATTTCTAATGCATACGTTATATAAATATTACGATTTGCCCCTCCTTCTCCATATAAACTTTAACTGTGCCAAATTTCATACTCCTCCGCCGGCGCAATTTTCGTAAAAAGGAGTATAAAGTTTTTGCTATTAATATATCGTATTAATATATAGATGTCCGGCTCAACTGGTTGGTCTGGCCGGACCAACCAGTTTAGCCGAACATTTAGGCTTTTCGGCTTATAGACCTGACAATCCTATACCGGAGTATGAGTAGTAAGTGACACTATTACTATGTAGTTGTTTCTCAGCATAAAAAAGATGTTTTGAAATGGTACCTAATTGTATTTTGTATAGAAAACGCGAATGGAAGAAAGATCGGTAAAATGATAACTAGATAACTGTAACGGAATGCGCTACGTGTTTTCCGGATTCCATATTGGCTGTGACTCTTCTGTCTAGTTTTGTTTATCATTCAGTTTTTTTATAGTCTCTAATCAGCAGTCGTCGTGTAAAAATAATATAATAATAATATCAGCCTTGTATTAAACTGTGCCACTCCTGGACACGGGCCTCTTCTCAGTGTATGGAGGTTTAGGCCACAGTCCACCACGCTGGCCTAGTGCGGGTGCTTCACATATCTTTGAGAACATTATGGAGAACTCTCAGACACGTAGATTTCCTCACGATGTTTTTCCTTCACCGTTAAAGGAAGCGATAATTAACTATTTAATACGCATATAACTTCGAAAAGTCAGAGATACGCGTCTTGGGTTCGAACTCAAGACCTTTGCGTTTCAGTCTAACGATTTCCCACTAGGCTATCGCTGCCTTCAGCAGTCGTCGTGTAGTGAATTCAATTTTCTATATTTTTATTGCATGTCGCAAGTGGTAAATTTTACATCATACATATTCTAAAACAAACGTTTTTATTATTTTTGGCATTCGATATAGTTACAAGAATATTTAAGCTAAGTCTCTAGTTAATCAATAACACACACAGCATAACTACAGTCATATTTCACCAACTATGGTTATACACGTAAAAAAAGTCAAGCCTATTGCCGTCTGCTAGACACAGATCCAGATTCACAAAAAAAACCTCTAGCCAATAACACTAGGTATGCTCCTTCCGAAAATCGAACCGGGGACTTCATGCATAGCAGTCGCATTTACTAATGATGCCCCATCGAGACGGAGTTAATAATATGTTCATATTCATATACGAATCATGTAGATGTCACCAGGTGCGTTTACATTAAAATCACAATTTGCGGAACAATTTCCAGTATATTCCTATCTCCTTACCAGTTTAGCTTGACTTACTAGTCAAACGTTGCACGAATAGCGTAGGTTTAGGTGTCACGACACTTACGTCGCGCTTCTATTACGCCAAGTAATGTAGGGTCGAATCCTACAAGGAACAAAAATTTATATGAGCCACAAATGGTTGTTTCGAGTCTGGATGATCTTTGTGTGTAAAGTATCTACTTTCAAAGTACAACATTTTTTAAATTAATCTAATTTAAATTAATCTTAATTTAGTATTATTTTATTTATACCTTTTATTTCAACTCTCAAAACATATTTCAACGGCAATGTTTTATAAGTCCATAACAGTAAAACTGACGGTACGCTGTCAGTAGTCTTTATATCATTGATACCTGAATTGATAAACACAAGTCTATAAAAAATTTGTGACTAACATTATGTTTACATAGCAGTTTTGATTATTAAGCAATTTCATGTTCTTCTTACTGATATAAATTGTTAAATATTTAAAGAAAATAACAGTAACAGTACAAAAAGATATATAAAAAAAAACACTACGTATTATAAAACAATGACCCTCGCCGCGTCTATCTGTCTGGTCGCGATAAACTCAAAAACTACTAAACGGATTTTCATGCGGTTCTCATCAATAAGCAGCATTTGTTAAGGTTTCATACTACTCGTGCGAAGCCGGGGCATGTCGCCAGTACAAAATAATTATACATGGCTAGCTTAGGCAGCGTCGTATTTCCTCAGCGTCACTGTCGACTGAAAACGTGCCCAGAAGTCTTGACATTGACACGTTGCATAGCGTACTGATCCTTTAAGCCAAGAAAAGGCCAACCTCTTAGTAACATGATGCGAAGAATGCCTGGCCCCTTCGAGGACTCTTGACCAACTATGTATTTAAGTTCCCACGTCATAATTATGGGAATTGCAAACATAAGTGCAAGCTTACGCCTTTGGACTTCTGCATTAGTATTATAGTATTCGTATAAACTCATAAACCAGCATTCAGTGTAGCAGAGCAAATGTGCCAACTTATATATTAGTGTATGCAACTAACAGCCATGCCAGATTATCTCTCATATAATTACAACACATCATAAAATGTGATTCTCCGTCATCAAATCATAGTTAGCTAGGATTAGATGTGATAATCACAAACTTGCGAGTGTGGGGTACACTCATGGGTCTGTGACTAGGTTATAAATTAATATATTGAGTCACAGCGGCACACCGGCGGCCAGACACAATAGATTTTTAATTATTTCAAGTATTCTAAGAATTGACATATTGAAGAGTTTGAGACTGTCGACTGTACGGATGACATTGGTTTTGTGTGGTCGCCTCGCTATTGCCATTGCGCCGAGTGTTGTAGGTTCGATCTTCGATCTCGACACGGGACAAAAGCTTGTGTAGTGCACATACAGTTGTTTCAAGTCTGCATGTTCTTTGTGTCCATTGTTACAATGTTTGTAAAGTCCGTGTCACATGATTTCCACTAGTAGGGCAAACATCATTAAATAAATATATTTTGTATGTACAATACAAATACGATATCGAACTTTTAGCAACAAATTGAAAGCACCCAGAGTGTTGTCGCCAGTCACTTAGAGACAAGGTATGTAAGGATGAGATACGAAAAATAATAATTTCATATTTTCCCATCGCCACCTAGTGACGTCATCATTGTAAAGCACGACTACAAAGCACGCAACAGTAATTTGTAATTATTATTCAGACAACCGATTGAAGGATCATGATTTTAAGATTTAAATTATTACATAATAGGTAAAAATCCCTTGCAGTAATACCCTTTTTGTACGCATTAATTAATTTAATAGTTACCTACTTACCTAAAACTAAAACCATAACCACACAAAAAAAATATTTTCTTGGTTAATAGCGAAAAGATCACATTAGTGCTCAATGAGGTATGATATGTATAATGGACACCTTAAAAACTAATACTAGGAAATGGTGAGACCAACAGACTACAATGCAGAGGTTCTCGGGTTCGAACCCACGTCGCGCACTTCTGACTTTTGGAAGTTATATGACTTCTCGAAATTATGTGCGTGTTGATTGACAATTATCGGCTGCTCCGTGCCTCGGAGAGCACGTTAAGCTCTCGGTCCTGGCTGCCATGAACATCTATGGCAATCGTTATTGGTAAAGTCAGTGCCCTATAATATCCTGACAATAGTCTAGCCTTAGGGTATCGTTAGCCTTCGGGTTGCGGAGGTCAGGTGACAGCCGCTCTGTGTAAAAACTGATATCCAGTCAAATCCGGTTAGACTAGAAAAGCCGACCCCAAGTGACTTGGAAATAGTAAAGGCTAGGGAGAAGACCTACCATCGCTGCTCTGTGTAGGATTAAACCCACATGTCTAGATGCATTAGCATTAGCGAGGTTACCACTACAACTACAGCGTCTACCATGTTGTTTGTAGGTTCTCTTTTAAAACACTATATTTAAGCACACCCACACGCACACACCATTTTGGAGATAAAATATCAACTCAATTAACACTAATTATAAAGAGGCGCTAAATATTCCCGTTACATATTTAAGCTTAACATTAGTCAATGTAAAAGCTTTACTGTTTTTAATTAAATGAAATAAATTTATATACCTAAACACTTTTTGCAATTTTGCATTATTAGCTCTTGACACAGCTATACGTAACCTCAGAGGCACGATCTGTCATGTTAAAAGATTAAAAACACTTACGTCTTGAGAACAAATGGCGTTTATACCCCCCGCGACACATACTTAAAAGGATTCACGTTCATAACCGTTATGATATGTAATTTGCATTTCGTCGACAAAACTACATAAACAAAAAAATATCACAAATCGTATATATTTCATATACCTACGTAAGCGGTGGCAATTTTTCATATCGTTATTATAAATGTTATCTGAGCATGTTATCGTAATTCGCTTTAAACCATTAGAGTGATCCGACCGGTATTTTCAAACAAATATTGAATTCCAACATTTAATATTTGTGTACTGTCATCAATTTTCACGCGGTTCGTGTCACCTCAATATCCGAATATAATTTTTAAGGATACGCTACCTGAGAATGACTGCTTCATTGATCACATAATTTCACAGTGTTCAACATGTGTATATACCTAATCACTTTCAAAGATTTATTTGAATACACGCGATGCCGTTCGCTTGGAATTAATGGAATTAGTTTGTGCAGAATTATCGACGGCGACGTAAAAAGCCAATGTCTTGTTCTGGTTTTATACTATATCTGGCTTAATTATAAGTAAAGTTACTTTCGTATTAATCATATTATAGGTCGTGACACAACATTAATAAATCTATTTTAATCATATTGTGCTTTATGCTAATGAGTCGATCAATCAGTCAGCTACCGATCTAATGATTATTTATGTGAGGTAGGGCCTGGATCCTGGGTGGCGGAGTGTTAGGTTACGAACAGTCAGCAGAGGTCACTGATCAACGCCCCTTTGACTCGCCATTTCAAAGCTTTGTGTCGGTAGCGCTCTCTTTAAAAACTTCGGCTATAATTTGACAAACATAGTCTACCGTAGCAGTTGCATACGCTACTGTTCCAATATCTAGGTTTTTAACATACCTAAACAGCTAAATCAATTTTCATAAGCAATACTTTGAGATGAAACGCGCATCTAACTTTTCTTTGATAGCAAAATGACTAAAACACATCATATTGGCTTTATCAGAATCTCTTTATAGACAAACACATACATTTTATATCACACTGTGATACATACAAGCGGTGGTAACTTCCAAACGAGAGGTCGCGGGTTCGAAACTCACCCATTACACTACCGACGTGAACCCACGTCTAATAGAAGCATTCTAGCTTAGCTGGACTGGTTTGACAAAAATACTAGTAATTTGCAAAACAAATAACTGATGCATCCTACCTATATACCTTAAAGTCAAACTCTTATTCTTTTCTGTTTCATAATTGAATTACGTGACATGAAACCCGGCCTCTTTCCCTTTATTCTCGGCTATATTACATGTAAGACATCAAACGGGAACATATCGTGAGCTATCATTATCCTTGTGTATCTTAAATACACAATTATGAATTACAGTAACATTGCTTCGTACCGAACAATTTAGTCCCAAAACAAGTTTTTAATTATAAATGCAAAGATATTCTTTCGAATAAGGAGTCCGTTGACTATAAAATGTAACGTCCCTCAATCTTCTTAATGAATAATGAGTTACAGCGAAACCGTACGATTTTAGAGCCGGTAATTATTGCATAATGATAGAAGTGCAATTTTAATAGCAGACGTTTCTTTGTTATAGTGCTATGTATGAAAAAATACAGGTAGTAAATCTGTTGCGATAATAAAGTAATTGTATTCAATGATTTCCATTGAAACTAATTACGTTTATGGGTAAACACGTACAGTACGTACCTATAGGAAAACAAATAATGTCTAATATCATGCAATTGCGTAGATATTACTGTGGATAATCTTTAAAGTGCCCCGTTGGTCCGAGTTAGGCTAGCGCGTGAGTATTTTTGTTCTATTTCCGTATCTGGAAAATTACTACTAAGACTACTTCTATTACAACATTCTAAGTGGCAGCAGTGGGCCTAGAAATGGAGACTGAAAATGGCACTAGGCTGGCTCTGCATCACGTAGGACCTAAAGAGTAGCTGGCCAACTGTGGGTGTAACATGCCTCTGCCTACCACTTCGGGAAAATAATATGTATATGAGTACCTATATGTAGTTACGCAAAATGAATACTATGCCAGTAAATATAAATTAAATGTAAAGTAATTGTACACATATTTATTTAAGGTGGAACTGGTGGAAGCTGAGTTTGTTCTCACGACCAATTCTCTAGAGTTCCGATCTAGTGTAAAATGTAAAATGTGAGCTGAAATTAAATTATTGTTTACAATCGACGTTTATTCTAATTTAGGAAAATACCGTTTTTGGTATTTACGACAGTAAAATACGAAACTCTATTTTGATCAGTTTTATTACAAGAATCGGCCTTCTGCTCGCTAACCCGTACTAAGATTTACATTTATCGCATACTCAATTTAGAAATTCACTTTTCAAATAAGTGACTGTGACCAAAAATAAAAGTAAATCCGGTATTCAAAAGGAACCTTTTATTGTTTAAACAAAATGTAGGATAAGTGTTTGTAAAATAGAAATCACATGAACTTTTTTGTGGGATAAATCGTGTCAATGTTCCAAAGGTAAGTATTGTTTACATCAAATTGTTTACAGTATGAGTCAGAAGCAATTCGTCAAAACATTGCGTTTCGGTGTCGGTTGACGCGCTACATAGTAAACTGTAGATCAGCCTTGACTTGCCAATAACCTCTCGAAACGAGGTGAATGAATCGTGTTTAGGTTATAGGTAGAACAGGAATGGTTAAATTACATGTTAGATACTATCATTAAGTATTTTGTTAGAGAAAAGCGCCAATTATAAAAAAGATATCTACAAAGACAGGTATTACATATTATCTTTATTCAATTATATTTTTCATTGCATAAAGTATATCTTGCTTTTTCGATTGTTTTTAATTTAATTAATTGCACGGGATGCGCTGTGGTTAAAGCAGTTGGATTGGACCAATGCCTGAGCGCTAAGTGTTCCAGAGGTGCAATCCTTCATTAGGACAATAAATAAATATATTAGTCGTAAATATATTAGAATTGTGGGATTTTAAAATTCTTTTTTCAATGTTTATAAATATATGTTCCTAACAACAAAGAAACTAAAGCATAGAACAGCGACTAATTTTGAAAAAATTACATCCAGCCCTTCAGAGTTTTCTCCCTCCCCCACACTCTCGTTCTTTTAATAAAACCTTCAGCACCTCGGCAACAGCAAGAATCCCGCGCGTCGTTGGGTTAGGATCAATGCCTATATCACCGACGCTCTAAAGCACAAATATGCTACAGCAAAATTACAAGGAACTGTAAAGCTTCATTATAAAAATAGCGGTCGATTTATATTTATAAACATTTTAACTACATTTGCATCTGAACCTAAAACTTAGTTCAATAAATATACAATTAAGATTATTCTTATCTTATCAATAGACAAAGCTGGCGTCGGTTGCAAAACGTTGGCTTTATGAGAACAGTTGTGGTGAAGTAACTGCCACGTGCTTCAAAGCGCCAATGAGTTAACCATTTTTATGTCATAAAAATGGTAATAATCTTTTCATACCTACTTATTGTATAATTAAATAAATCTTACTTACGGCAATTAACTAGTAGACTGCCTCGCTGGCGCAGCAGTAGTCAAAGCGACTGCTTCATGAGGTTTCGGGTTCGAGACCCGTTAAAACAGTGTTTGAGAATTTTATGTTCAGAATTACTTAGTAATAGTATGGTACCTGCAACTATGCCAGGTAGATGGCAATAGGGTCGCTCTGTATTATATGAGTCCTAAAACTATTGCCGGCGCAATGTAGGCGCTGATTTATTAAGCATGACTGGGACAATGACTAGGGAAGGACTACCCTCTCACAGAATATCGACGTGAAATAGCAGTATTCCTACTGCTGTGTTTCGTTCGGTGAGTGAGAGTGCCGGAGGCCCAATTACCCTATTTCCCCCTTGCCGCTTCTTCTCCTTCCCACTTCCTTTTTCTCTTCTACAACGCGCATGTGATGCCTCTGGTGTTTCTGGCGTCCATAGGCTACAGTGACCACTTACCATCAGGTAGTCCGTATTACTGTTTGCCACCTTAGTTGTATAAAAAAGAAACCTTACCTACTTCTCTATATACTATATAAGTATATACAAACATATCTAACTGTAGGAGCAAAGTCTTCTTAAAAAGCATCACGTGTTACTAAAACACACCAACCAGTATTATTGAATGTTTACTTTAATATCTGATACCTACCCAAGCATGAGAAAATAAGTACCTAATATTTGTTTAATTTTATGCTCTGCATTACAATTATTTCAAACATAATTATTACGACTATATTGTTATAAAGTAACTTGTAATTATAATTTAAACTGTTATTTTTACTAATAAATGTAACCTACATTACGTACTAACTAGAAAAGATAACAGTTTCAATGATTTTCTATTGGTACCTGTTATTAACGGTTATTTATCGATAGATTAATGGTGATAAATTGAGCAATAAATTATGCTTTAAAAATAACACAAAACTGCCAGCTGTGGCGGTTGGGCGTGGCGGTATGGTCGGTCGGCCTGCTATCCTGCAGCATACATAACTTTCAGCCTGAGCCGTTATTCCCACTTGTAATGTACTACGGCCGTTGGAGCAAGCGAGTCCTAGAGTGGAGACCGCAACTTGGTAAACGTAAGGTAGGACGACCCCCGGCCAGGTGGACCGATGACCTGAAAAAGGTAGCTGGGTCAGACTGGACGCGGAAGGCGGAAGACCGGATGTTGTGGCGTAAAATGGGAAAGGCCTATGTCCAGCAGTGGACTGCGGTGGGCTGATTGATTGATTGATTGAATGTACTCGGCGTCCAGTCTTACATCAGGCTTTTTCTAAAACGAGTACCATCTGACTTTGCCGACCTACCAAGAGTACTCAAAAGACTTGCGGTGTCCAGTCTCTAAATATACATAGGCAAAACAACTACTCTATGGACCCCAAATAAAAAAGATTAGGTACATCGGTTCAGACCCACATGGAAGCCCTGGGCTCACAACAGTGTATTGGGAAAATAAAAAGAGTGTGTTTTAGCCTGCTATGGAACTAAAAAATTAATAGGCTGTCATCAATAGCAACTATCATAGAAGCTGAATTTACGGTCTTCATATACCTACTTATGTAATAAATAATAGACATACTCAAAATATGTGTTATTTTGAGCCAGTGCTATACATTTCACTATATCATCATACATTTTATGTAACTTCGACAATCCAGTGTAACTAAATTTGGCTAGCCAACTGAAGGTATAAGGTCTACAGATTTTTTTAATATACGTGAAGAGGGTTTTGTCAAGCATGACAATGCCCTATTCTAAAGTTGTACTAGATGTCATATTATTTGACTTGACGTACCCGCGGTTTCACCCGCGTTTATGATTACTGCGTCGCCCCCGTGGGTCGTAGCGTGATGTTATATAGCTTTCCTCGATAAATGAGCTATTCAACACTAAAATAATTTTTCAATTAGGGCCAGTAGTTCCTGAGATTAGTGCGTTCAACCAAACAAACAAACTCTTCAGCTTTATAATATTAGTATAGATCGTACTCTACTTCTCTAGTTTGTACATCCAGACGTGTCGATATGAGGAGTCTCCCCGTATTGTCATGATGGCTGAACCTGAAGACTTGTATTGCATTCCAAGGCACGCAGGGGTGTGACTTATTTATGTAAATGATCACCAACCTGAAAGCATGATGATGGTAATCAGTAGGTAGTCACGTTAGGGTAGGGTGCGGTTCAGCGACTGCACCACATAAGTACTAACGATGAGGAGCGTCGAAGCTGCGTCATGATTTCAATAGCCACACAATGCCTTCTAGATAAACGATACTGCCTTTGAATAATATAAGTTTAAATTTTATAATTTTAAAATTAAACGTTACGTATGTACTTGCTACAACAAAATAAGTCAACTTATAAATTCCATGGCAGTCCTTTGTTTATGTTTTCATTATGTATTCGAAACAATTTTTTTCAGTCTTGTAAGTAAATCAAAATCTCTGTGAAAAAAACATTAGTCAAAATCTTTGCTTCATGGCACATCTGACCTATTTATTTTGTTTATGGTATCTGTTTTAAACGCCTTAACGGGTGGGTGTATGTAAACGGAGCACATGAATCAACTTGATAAGGATTTGGCGCGCGAACCACTCATCGTATGTTAATGACCCTGCTTAAGGCGTTTAGGGTGCGGCTACAAAACAGCCTAGCTGCTTGCAAAATTTTTACGATAGTATCACAGTCTCAATTATTGTATCTGTTCTTTTTATTCCAATAATCCTGTTTAGTCTTGGAATGCTAGTTATAATTAAAAAGCTATTGTGCCTGGCCGCCGGCCTACGCTTGACACGTTAATGCAGTTTTCTCTGACATCTCATCTTCCTTAATTCTTACTTAGCCTTGCTTCATCGTTGAATAACTATTGAATTTCAGTAGATAAGTACATTGTATTTGTTTTCATGTAATTTTGTAATTTAACATTATCTGTCAAAGAATCAGATACACACGCACATTGGCGTGTTTGATAAATTAGTTGTATAGGTAAGATAGTTAAATAAACACTTTTTTATACAGCCACTCTACCTAGATCTCTATCAATACATTCTTCTATATTTAGTTATCTTATAGTAGCTCTTTACGTGTCTTCTTCTTCCTAGCCTTTATTATTCCCAAGTCACTTGAGGTCGGCTTTTCTGGTCTAACCGGATTTGACTGAATATCAGTTTTTACACGGAGTGGCTGCCACCTGACCTCCGCAACCTAAAGGCTAAAGATACCCAAAGGCTAGACCAGTGTCAGGATAGTATAGGGCACTGACTTCCTAATAACGACTGCCATAGATGTTCATGGCAGCCGGGACCGACGGCTTAACGTGCTCTGCGAGGCACGGAGCAGGCGATAATTGTCAATCAACCCGTTGACGTGTGACAATTGAAATTTTAAACAAAAAATAATTAATACCTTGGTTATGTTTTTCCTAAACAGTAGCTCGCGAACCCCCAGAGATACGTAAAGTAATAGCGATAAGTGATAAGCGAATAAATAAATAAAATATTATCTATTAAACGAAAGAACCCGGCGTTGCTAATTATTTGATGAAGTACCTATTGATAAGGTGCTTCGCCCAGGGAAGTACACACGGCTACACATCAAGTTAGACACCCTATAACTACGCTACATACAAAATAGAGAATTGTCGGAAAGGGACAGTGCATAGTGGTGTCGATGTAATGGTAAGGATAGAGCGTACAAAAATATAACGCATTCTCTCGCACGATTCGCAGCGTTCAACTTCTAATAGTTCAAAGTCCAAACAGTCTAGGCTGATGTGTCGCTGTGTGTACCACCCTCTTAAAGAAATATGTAGGTACATAACTATCTTTCTATCTTTTTTCTTAGGGTCGACAACGTGCATATGACATAATCAATTGTTCGTATCAACTATATATAATTATGTAATTTGTGGAGATGAAATAAACATTATAATCTACCGTAACCGCTCACCATGGCCGCATGCTATTTTGCCATCTTTCTTTATCTTCTTTTTTGTTTTAAAAAGGAAAACTTCCGCACTAGGAATAATTCCTGTATCGCAGCGGACTTTATAAACATTCAAACAACAGACACAAAGAACGCCCACACTCGGAACAAGCATTTGTTCACACAATTTTTTGTCCCGTGTGGGATTCGAACCCACAACACTCAGTGCAATGGCAGTGGCGAGGCGACCACTTAAACCACTACGCTATCCATGCAGTCCTTTCTATAATAAAGAAGTTAATTTATTTATGTTGTTTTAAGATAATCTTTATGTATATAAATCTTCTGTGCGTGTGTTTGTAATTAAACTGCTCCTAAATGGCTAGACCGATTTTAATGAAATATTTTGTATGTGTTCAAATGGATTCGAAAATGGTTTAGATTCTTGTTTTTTTTCTTATGTACATAGAGGACCACGTCTGTCGGGTCCGCTGGATATATATATATATTTCTTGAAGTGGTATCCCAGCTAAACTTTATTACTTACCACTAATTATGATAATACAAGCTATCTATGACCAATACTTGGCAACATAAAAAAACATTGCATCTGTTATTGTACAGTGTAGTTGCATTTGTATGTATACAGCCTAAAGTGTAGGTAATGCACTTGTCAACATAAACGTGATGTCTCACGATTCCGACTTCAATGGTGTCCCAGTTATTGAGAATCATGTAATGATTTGCAATTACGCAGAGTTTGATGCACGTACCGACTGCGGAAGGAGTTAAATAATGGATTGTATCGAACCAAACGACAAGCATGTGCGATTTAAAATGAGGGCAGGTTAAAAGTTCCAATATATTATCACCGATATACCATCGTATGCTTTATTATAAACAGTTTATTAAAGAGATAGCGGTTATACTCGAATTTTAATTGCATAGGTGGTCCAGTGGTTAAGTAGTCACTGCGCCACTGTTAGAGCCGGACGCTCAGTGTTGTATATTCAATCTGAACACAGGTCAAAACATTTTGTGAACCACGTGCGTAGAGTCTGGGTGTTCTTTGTTCGAATGTCGATAAAAAACAGGCTCTAACTTAAAAAATATAAATATAAGAAAAACAAATTAGTAATCTCCCAAATAGAGGTAATTTTTTTTTACTACTCAGATGGCAAACTATCATACGGCCCACCTGATGGTAAGTGGTCATCGTAACCTATGGACGCCTGCAATACCAGAGGCATCACTTGCGCTTTGTCAACACTAGGAAAAAAAGGAAGTAGGAAGGAGAAGGAGCGGTAAGGGAGAAAGAGGGTAATTGGGCCTCCGGCACTCTCACTCACCAAACGAAATACAACAGTAGGAACACTGCTATTTCACGTCGATATTCTGTGAGAGGGTAGTCCTTCCCCGGTCGAGCCAGCCCATTCGTGCTAAAATCAGCGGCTCTACTACTCATGATAACTCTATTTGTTATGTATAATTCGAATAATTAACAAATACAGTTAGGAGAGGTGGTATGACCACCCTATCATTTCTGTAAATAGCATACCATCCATCCATATAAGCGATGTACACTAGTGGAACTTGAACTATAATTAATTATGTAAGGATAAATACAAAATTAAAATTAACTACATTACTAATCCACTTAATACCTAAATAAAGTGAAACTAAATAGCCTATAGAACATTTTGGAACGTTTTGGTAGATACCTACATTTTTAAAAGTATTATTCTAAAATACGTTTAGCGCCATCTAGTTTATAACTACAACAACAAAAATTATATACTTACAAGTCGTACAACCTCAACGAAGTAAAATAAATAAACACTAACTCTCGAACTATGTGAAATCAAGAATGCACTACATTTACACATATAATAATTACATTATCTATACTACCACTATAGTAACAGCCGTATACTAATAAGTATGTAGATGTCGTGGCCAGATCTTATATTAAGGCCCCAGTACACAATGGCCTGTGATGGGCCATGCTTTGCAATGCACAACTGTAGGCCACGACCACTTGGTGTTCACACAATGGCGCATGGCTCATTGCTGCCTGGCGAAACACTTGCGATGGACGTGGAAGTAATTACGGCCGCAGCTATTTATTTATATAATGCTTACAAGTATTACAAAAGCGTGTACCGCCACAAAGTAATAAAAAAATAATGACTCAAAAGGCGATGGTGGATGCTGACCATTCATCGTAACAGGACAAGGTACGTAGATTTTTAATGTTACTTAGGTGTATTTCTAAGTTGTTTTGGCCTTATTTTAAATACGTATAGAATGTTAACGTACATAACTAAGTAATTTTTTATCGTTTTCAGGCAAACCATGAACAATCTGCTATGCGACCTTGTTGCAGAATCATCAGGGGAATTTAATAACTTTGTTCGTATGTTATCTAGTGATTTTAAATATATTTTAAAAGTGCACTATCCCGGTCTGAGATCGGTGACGAACTAAACAACGTGCGATTGTGTGAACACCACAAGCCACGCTACGCCTCGATTCCTTTGAAGTGTGTCCAAAAAACCAACAACATCCCGATTGCGCGCCACGATTGACAATTGTCCGCCACTATATACAATTACCCCCTGTACACAGTGGCGATCGCCTGAAGTGGGCCAGCATACGCCATTGTGTACTGGAGCCTTAAAGGCGCCATTGTGTACTGGAGCCTTGAGATTGTTCATGGTTTGCCTGAAAACGATAAAAAATTACTTAGTTATGTACGTTAACATTCTATACGTATTTAAAATAAGGCCAAAACAACTTAGAAATACACCTAAGTAACATTAAAAATCTACGTACTTTGTCCTGTTACGATGAATGGTCAGCGTCCACCATCGCCTTTTGAGTCATTATTTTTTTATTACTTTTTTTTTTTTTTGCTCCTCAAAATGACCACACTCCGCCTGATGGTAAGCAGTCGTGTGGTCTAAGAGCAGTGGCCTCCACATCATCCTCATAGCAGCTGAGGCGATGTTGAGGTCTCTACTTTGACGGCCTGAGAAGGTGCTTTTTCACGCCCCGCTTAAAGGACCCAGGATTGAAGGAAGAAGGAAACACATGCCTTGGCAGAGAATTCCATGCCTTGATCGTTCGGCAGAGGTATGAGGACCCAAACTTGTTGGTACGCACTCTAGTCGACTCCACCGTGTAAGGATGGCATCTGAGCCCAGCACGCGTTGTTCTGGATAGGAAAGGGGAGGGCGGGATAAGGTGGAATAACTCTTCAGAGCACTCCCCGTGGTATATTCTGTAGAAACATGCCAAAAAGGCAATATCCCTACGGAGTTGCAGAGGTTCCAGTGAACTCGTGACCTCTGGATCTCCGATGATACGGACAGCCTGCCGCTGTAACCTGTCAAGAGCGTCTAGCAAGTACTGCGCGGAGCCATCCCAAGGATGAGAACAGTACTCCACGCAAGGGCGTACTTGTGCCTTATACAATAGGCACAGCTGCCCAGGTGCGAAGAACCGCCTCACCCTGTTCAGAACTCCGAGTTTTCGCGAAGCTTGCCTAATGACGCTCTCGATGTAGGTTTTGGGATTAAGGGAGCGGCAAAGATCCATACCTAAGATGGAGAGGCTGTCACGTATCACCAGTGGAGTGTTCTTCAGAGAAGAGAGGGCCGTAATTACTTCCACGTCCATCGCAAGTGTTTCGCCAGGCAGCAATGAGCCATGCACCATTGTGTGAACACCACGTGGTCGTGGCCTACAGTTGTGCATTGCAAAGCATGGCCCATCACAGGCCATTGTGTACTGGGGCCTTTAGATCACTTCATGATGTGGCCGACCATTTAATGAATGGTTGTATTTCTTGATATGGCCAGTTATAATGATACGTCATTGAAAGTTTTTATCGAAATAATTGTAAAGTAAAACGACATCAGCGCCTCTAGCGGTGGGTAATGTAACTATTTTACAATATGACTTCTAAAAATGTTTGACTGGCTAATCTGTTTAAATCGTCAAAAGCATTATTTATTTATCTGGCTAGAACATATCATGATATGGCCAGCGGGTATTTTCCATTTCATATAGGTAATACAACCATTTCATGAAATGGTCAGCTACATATAAAGTGATAAATTCTAAGATTTGACCACGACCTAGATATTACTACTTAGTAAGTTCATGCTAAATACTATCTTCGCTGAATAATTTATAATATATGTTTTGAAATAAATGTATGATAGCTATTGTAAATTCGTAGTTTCTCCTCATGTCTCTCCCGATATGAATAATCACTTTTTATAAATAAAAGGTCTTTTAATTTTAGTCTTTTACTTTTTTAATTTTAGAAACTGTTTCTCATGTGTGGTGAGACCACAATTTATAGGTAAGGACATAAAATAGTCAAAATGCCATCTGAAGCAGTTTATAAAATATTTTGAAGCGCGTACAGCAACAGTACCGCTACTATTTAATATTCCGTGTTTCCCATTATACAGTGGCATTATACACATAATTATATTATAGTCATCATCGGTAGGTTTAGCTGTGGGTTTAGCCACAGACATCATTGTTTTATTATAAGCAAGACTCCTTCTAAAGACCAAAGTCACCTGCATAAGTAATAATTTTTATTCTTATCACAATTTGGAGAAACATTCGCTAGTAGGCAATGATATCATTGCTATTAAATACTCATAGATTTACAATATTTTTACACGATATTACAAACTCTTTTTGGGAGCTTCACCTCCAGTTAAATGAGTTTATTATAATTACATGATTTAAATTTCTTTTCTAGTATATTGTACTTTTTATCGATCTTACTACGGGATAATTTTTACTTTTATGGCTATATCTTTATCTCGCAATAATACGATGATATGTAAAAGTTTAAAAGATCAATCGATAAGATATCTTTATTTTGACAGATGTTTATTTATTATTATTTTCTTCTCGCCAAGGCTAATAGCGTTCTCAAATTGTCTATGCCACGTTTCGATATTGTTCTGTGGTTTTGATTTCGAATTCCGGTTCCGACGAGACGTCAACGCTAAATTTATCCAATTTTTAGTATTTTGCCTTCTAATTATCCATAGGTAGTCCTACTGTCATTAAATTATTATTGTCTAAATACATAAACTTTTACTTCATATATAAAATCCAACATGCCACGCGGTAAGTGAATCGTTTACGTGTTATGTTTTTTCTCAATGTCGTCCAATGTTATGAGAATGTGCTTTCCTAAGAGATTCATCAAAAATGTTCAGTATACACAGAAGAATTTAATAAGGCTAGCTATACGAAACTATGTGGATATCTTTTACACCTCTAAATTACTTAGAACTTTGATAAAAATTTAGTTATTGATTGTTATTTAAGTCGCCTAACCTTTAGTCATGAATTGTTTGTATTAACTTTTCAGGTAAATTCACGAACCACAAGGGCAGAAATCGCAAATTTACAAGTCCTGAGGAACTAGAAGAGCAGCGGAAACAAGAAGAATTGAAACAAAAGTGAGTGAAATATGTAGACATTAGGATTCTGATGCAATTATGACTCCCAGATTCGACGCTAAAACGATTGTAGTTAACTACACAAAGAAAATAAATCACAGGTTATTATTACATATGGCTATATTAAACTGTGTTGGATTATTTTTGTACATTATCCATTTATTAGTCATAGTTCTATGAATTTATGACATGTTTAGAATGGAATGCATAGAATTGATAACTTTAGTGGTACAAGTATGGAATAGTGATAAATATAAATAATACTTATCATTTATTACAGTGACTTTGTTTACAGATGTATACTTTGGTGTATGTAGACTACTTACCCATGTTTTGACTAAGTGGTAACAATAAGACAACTCAATAACACTGTAATAAATGCTAAGAGCTATATTTTGTGTAATACATAATTAAATATGCAACAAGCCAGTAACGGATGCTATGAGTAAAATCTAGCTCCAAAGTACTTAGACAAGTGCAAGTCATAAAGTTGTTGATTTAATGCTGGTGAGTTAAAGACACAAACCTGATTTTTAGTAAAAGTCTAGACTTAGGCCTTGAGTGTAATGAATCTGTCATATATGTAACATAATATGTGACCTAAACATGATAGGCACAATGCACTGTGGCTTAAACCATGGGAAATATAAAAACATGTTTTTTCAAATAGCTGTATTTCTCAATGTGAATTGTGTGATTTGGTGTCATTTAGACTTATATTTATTATCAATACAATGATTATTTCTATAGCCAAGGTAGGTTTTATTTGTATGTCATTAATTAATTACCCAGTACTCATTATATTGTTGCTGGAACTTTGATTTATTGAAGTAGTAATTTATTTTTACAATGATCATTGATACTGAGAAGTTAGTTGGCTTGATCTGTCAATGTTTTTATTGTGAGAAAAGTAGCAAGTAGCCTTCATTGTTTGTGAGTATTTATGAGCAATATTTAAACTATAGGTGGAGAAAAGAACATGGCCAGGAGGAGTCAAGTGAATCTGAATCAGAGGAAGACAAATCAGGGTCTGGTAGCAGTGATGACAGTGACTCTGATGATGATGTAAGAATCTTTTGTATATTAGCTTTTAACTATCCCACTGCTGTGTGCTGTCCATGTGTATCTTCTAAGTATGAGACTAACCAAGTGGTAAACAATCATTCAGCTTTACTGTTGGTAAGCAGCCACTGTAGCATACAATGGCTTGCAACAATAGAAGTTTTTTTTCAGCAGCCATGGTCATTAGAGAGACTCTTTGAGTCTGTGATCATGGCTACTAAAAAGCAGCTCAAATGTTAATTTAAGTTATATTTTAAAACTATATGCAAGCAGCAAAATTCTGACTCATTGGGTGAAACACAGTAATAGCTATTAGTTTCTTTGTTGGTTAAGCCATGTTGGCCTTAATTGGGTTGGGAAACTTCTCTCTTCTTACTCTTTTGAGTACATGACATGGAATCATTGAGAACTACTTTTAGTAGGTATTCTCATTTTTGTTTCACTATTAAAGCAAATGATTCTAGAACTGGGGCAAGTCTGATGTGTGCGCTATGGGATTAAACATAATACTTCTTCATTGTAGAATAATAGCCTCTCCATAAGGTTCATATATATTCTTCAAAAGTGATTTCTATACATTATGTCATATTTTCCTTGCTTTAAGTTCAGTTCCCATATCAAGAAATGAGTTGTTCAAAATTTTACTGTACATAGCTAGACAGTAAAATTTTGACATATTTTTCATAGAATATGTGTCAAAATTAACTATCTGTGGAACATAGTCAGACTGGTGTGGGTTCCGGGGCATGCAGGGGTGCAGGGCAATGAGGAGGCTGATGAATTAGCCAGAAAGGGCTTGGAGTTAACTGTTTGTGGGTCCTGAGCCATTCATGGGACTCTCTGAGAGCACCGTCAAGGCAGCTTTGAATGCATATGGCAATGATAAACACAGGCTAGAGTGGATGGCCCTTAGGGGTCTGGAACACTCTAAGAAATTAATTGCAAACAGAGCCACAGGCTTCACCCGGAATTTTTGCAAGTATAACAAGAGCCAAATACACCTGCTCACAGGAGTGTTCACTGGCCATTTTGGCACCAAAGACTTGCACATCTGCAGAGCCTGTGGTGAACAGGACGAGTCCATATCGCACTTACTTTGTGAATGCGACGCGTTGGCTGGATTGAGGTTGGGTCTGATGGGATTGGCATATCCAAACCCTGAGGACTTCAGGCTTCTCCCTCTGAAGTGTACGCTACGACTGATGCAGTACATTCATAGGTAGATAGCTAAGGGATAAATCTTGGGGCCGACACAAAAGATCCCAATGGGTCGAAGTGTCGCCGGTCTGTACTGACTGGCCCCCACACATGAGATAACTATCTGTGGATAAAACAACTTGTTTCTTGAATATAGGAATCAGCCTGTCGGAAGGCGAAACTATCAAATTTGTCTTCCTGATGATAAACATGACAAAAAGGAACAGCACTAATTGTTTTTTTCTATAAATGGTACAAAGATTTATCATCAATCAGTTCATATTAACTTTATTTTATTTAACAGATTTTTGCTTTCTCTTTTCAGAAACCAACAAAAGCAAAGGGTGTCTCAGGGCTAATTGAAGTAGAAAATCCAAACCGTGTTGTAAAAAAGAATAAGAAACTAAACAACTTGGATAATTTAGCTGAAGGAGAAAAGCCTCAGTTATCAAGGTATATTATTTATTACAAAGCCAATATATTATTTCTGTTAATGGTCTATTTCCTGGAAAATACTGATTGCCTGCCTTTTTGGCCAGTAGCATAAATTGCTTGCTGTTTATGAAAACTCTTTTTTAACTGCCATCCCACAAAACAAAATATTCTTATGGCATTATTCAAGTTTCTAATTTTAGCACCACGGCTGGCTAATCAAAAATTTATATTAATCCATTTTAAAAATTAAATTTTTTATATTCCACATAGTTAATAGAGAGCAAGCTGTCTACTTAGTTATCATAATGTTTTAAGAAAAGTCGATAGCTGTATTAGTACAGTAGTAGAATTTTTATTTTGTTTGTGTAATTTACTACCCTTTTTAAACAAAAGCGCTTATGCCATGTTAACAGGCGTGAAAGGGAAGAAATTGAAAGGCAGCGAGCGGCCGCGGCGTATCAAAAGCTGCACGCGGAGGGCAAAACCGATCAGGCGCGCGCTGACCTCGCTAGGCTTGCCATCATCCGCCAACAGCGGGAAGAGGCCGCCAAACGCAGGGAGGCCGAGAAGAAAGCTAAGGACGAAATCCCTAAGAAAAGGTAAACTTAAACATTTTGGTTGCACTTACATTGTCACTTTTTGGTCAAAATATAAATAGTTTTAAATATTTAAAGCAATCTAGGTTTTCCTTGTAGTGTGATGATTCAGTAGATTTTGATAATTCTTTCTTTTCTTTTAGAAAAAGGAAATATCACCCATTTTATAATGATTTTTGTTATTTTTCGGATATAAATTCTTGATGACATGTGTCCTATATTATATTTGTGGCAATTTTTGTTGAGTGAGCGTTCTACAGAATGAGAGGAATTATTTCAGACGAGATTGTGTTGACTAGATAACAGACATGAACTACAGTCATTAACATAAAATGATTTTAGCAAAACCTTTTTCGTCATACATACTACTTTATTGAATACTCAAAAAATGTTTCCTATGTCTATAGTTCTTTCAAATATTTGATAATTTGTAAAATCATTATACAAATAAATTAATATGGTATAAATAAAATGTACAAAGATCTTAATAACAGACATAAATGAAATTACAGCATATTCTGCCATATCTATTAACTCTCAATATGCTATTAAACTATTAGCTATATATTTATATATTATGGCGTAATGACTTACAAACACAAAATATCAATATTGTTTCATTTAAAAAGTTCTTTATACTATAGTAACATCTTCCATAATTCCAAATTCTGAATTTAATATCTTATATTATAAGATATTAAATATTTTCAAATACTTTCGTTTTACGCATCTGGAAGCTTATTATACATTTTTGGAGCTAAACAAAAAATACTCTTCTAAGTAAGGGTCGTGTTAGCTCTGCGTATGCATAAATTATTTTTACGTCGATTGCGTTTGATCAATTCAGATGACTAGGAAATAATTAATAAATTACTTTCGAGGTCGTCCAAAATAGAAACATTGAATTGATAAACTGTTGCATTCAGCGTTTCCGCATGGGATATTCAAAATTGATGACGCACAGCTCTATCCAACCACATCATTTGCCATTCAATGTTATTTTTGAGCGCATATTCTATCTAAGATAAAATATTATATAACTAAAGAATACTGTCGTCATTTCAGGTAGACTACCGAGATGTCGACGCACCGTTTTGCTGTTCGCATGCTCATAACCTCAGGCTAGGTGGCTTACCGAATCACATCCTATTTGAATATTGTGATCTTTATCCTATACAAATTTTTGCATACGGAATTGTTCTTTCATGATGCATAATATATTTCTACATCCTTTGATTTTGTGGAGCTTTCCTAGCTGTGACTTACCTAATATGTGTAAAATTACCGTTTCTTTATTCGACAAAGCAATTAGATCATGTTTGAATATTCAAACATTGACTGGTCATCAATTTTGAGTCAAAAGTATATAGAGGATGCAATGTAAAATTGATGTTTACACGTGTTACATGAGTGTGGTGGATGTACACGTGTCTTTGTTGTTTTTATATATTTAGGTAAATTAAATGTTATATTTTACATATGTGAGCAGCATAAATTCGAATTTGAATCACTTATGAATGTCTACATTATAGGGAACTACGCTAAGCAATTCTGAAAGCGAAACTTGATTTTTTATGGTGTATGAAAGATACTGTTCACATGTTACTCTACATGTAAATATGTAGACATTTATAAAGTGCATATGTATATGCCATAACTATATAATAATTACGTCTTAAATTCTATCATATTTCCATTGAATTATTAATTACTTTTCCATTATAATTGTAACTATTATTGAAATAAACGTCAGACTAAATAATGAATAATATGTAAATTGAATTATGTAACTTATAATAAAATATGTAATAACGGAGGGTATGTTTACATAGTTATATTTTTAATTCCACCGGAATATTTGTAATTATGTGAAGTTTTTGTTGATATGAGTAATTATATTATGTCACTTGTTTAAAATATGTATAAACATATTATTCTAAACCAGTAACATAATGTATTTCGTCTATTATAGAGTAAAGATACTTGTATATTACACCAAAAAAAAAATAACATCTAGTTTAGGACTTTGTCGAGTCCATTATGAAAACTTCACATAGAAACATAAAATGTATGAATTTGCTTAGGACTAATTGTTAGATAGTCTCACTAGACAATTTTTATAAAGCAAATGTGTATCTATATAATAAAAATTGAAAAGAATTCTAGTTTGGTCTTTCGATAAATAATACCTCTATACCTCCCCCTTCCCCTTGGATTGCCATTGTGCTCGGACGTGTCACCAAATTTGTTAAAATAATATTTTATATTTAAATTTAAATTAAATTATACTCGTGAAGTGCCAGGAGCGCACTCTGCTACAAGAGATCCTACGGTGAGCGAGAGTAAGCAGTACAAAACGTCTCCCATCTCTGTCGGGCCACACGTAAGTCCTTGACAACTGACCCCGCCCACTGTTATAACTTTTACTTTTATATTGAGTGCCTGTAGAATTACGCAGAGCAACACGTCACTTTTATATACGAGCGCCTGCAGAACTACGCAGAGCAACACGCAACCGCAACCGTACGTACGTGTCGGACAAGGATATCAGGAGCAAACTTTCGACTCGGAAATGATGAAAAGGACCCCGCCGTCCAGAGGCAACGATGATACTATATCTCACGACAGTGCTGAACCGGATTTATCCACACCCAAATCAGAGCTCAGCACAGATAGAATCACTGTACGGCATAAGCGCAGTCACGATTATGATCTATCTATTCACCTGAAGGCTCTTCGCGAGGATATGATGGCCTCGATTGAAACTCTAAGAAAAGAACAATGCGAAAAGTTTGGAGTAATGTAGACCAATCTAGACCAAATAAAAGCCTAAAATATAGAACAGCAAAGTACAGTAGAATTCCTGAGTAACAAATATGATGATTTGTTGGCAAGGTTTGGCGTTGTGGAACGAGAAAAGAAGACATTAGGAAATATAAGGTCACTAGAAGAAAAAGAAGAGAATCTAGAACGAAATACGAAATCCTCAAGCCTAGAAATTCGCAATGTGTCCAAAAAAGCCGGTGAATCTAAGGTGGATCTCATAAACATTGTAAAAACCCATAGGGACCATCGTTAACTCCGAAATACTAGCTAAGAGACGTTTACCGTCTTAGTACCTAACAATAAAAATCCCCAAACTGGACCTATAACAGCTGAATTCACTACCACAATAACAAGGGATAAACGCCTCACAAACATCAATATGATGGGAATTACTCCCATATTCATTTTGGAAAGCCTCACTACCAAAGTCAAGAAGCTGTATTATCAGGCGCAAGAATTCGCTAAGCAGAACAACATCGCATGGAAGTCTTAATTAAAATGAATGAGGGTACTGCTCCTAGAAGAATAGTACAGGAGTCCGACTTAGATGTTCTGAACGAAACCAAGAAATTACTAGCTACACTGGATACGAAACGATCTAGCATCTTGATGTCAATGATGTCTTACCTATTGGTTGATGTCTCTAAAATATTTTTATAACGATCTCAAACAACTACTACAGAGCCACTTCAAGAGTCGCTTAACGGACGCCCAGCACGGCTTTGTTCAGTCGAGATCTACATGCACCAACCTTGCATGTTTTGTTGATGACGTGATTTGCGCTCTTGACCGCCAGAGTCAAGTAGATGCAATCTACACCGATTTCAGCAAAGCCTTTGACAAAGTATCTCACACTATACTCTTACAGAAACTGTCAGGATATGGCTTGTCAGGTTCACTTTTATCGTGGCTCGAGTCGTATTTAAGTCATCGTAGTTTTTATGTGATCCTTAATGGATATAATTCAAATTCGATAGGTATAACATCGGGTGTTCCGCAAGGCTCGCATTTGGAACCTGTATTATTCAATATTTTTATCAACGACCTACCCTCATATTTTACAAACTCCGTGCCTTATATATTTGCAGACGACCTTAAAATATCCAAGGAAATAAGTTGTTCTAAGCATGCAGCTGAACTCCAAAGTGATTTAGATCAGTTAGCACTTTGGTGCGAGTCAAATGGCATGCAATTAAACTACAGAAAATGCTCTCTAATAAGATTTACTAGGAAATTAAATACAATCGCTTCAACATACCATATTCAGGGTAACACCCTGCATGAAACTAAAACTGTAAGAGACCTTGGTGTGGTATTAGATAGTAAACTCACTTTTGTGCCCCATATAGAGCAAATTGTTAAGAGAGCCTCCAAAATGTTGGGTTTTGTTATCCGTAATGGCAAAGAGTTTCGCAGGCCTGTAACTAAAATACTCCTGTACAATAGCTTAGTAAGGAGCACATTGGAATATTGTAGTCAAATATGGAGACCTCACTACGCTGCTCACTCTCTCAGGCTTGAAAGAATACAAAAAAGGTTTCTTTGGCACTTATGTCGTTGTTCAGGAATTGACTATCTATTGCCATACGAAGAAAGGCTCCAACAATTTAATATGCAGTCCCTTTTAAAACGTAGAGAAATCCTAGATTTAGTATTTTTAAATAAAATTGTAAGGAGCCACATAAATTGTCCGCAGCTATTAAATATATATATAAACCTGATGCACCATGCAAGGCCCCCTTCAGAAAAACAGAATTTGGCAAATGCTCACTAGTTTCCCGTTTAAGCCGATTATTTAACGGATGTAGTGAGTCAATAGACATTCACTTTGACTCGCTTGAGACGTTCCGAAAGACGATCAGCAAGTAAGAGGTTGCATAACGGTCTAAGCGTGATATCAAATAATACTGACTGCTAATGTTTTTTATTGTGTACCAATATTATAAGGATTATTTTGCTAAGGATTATTTTACTTGATTTTGATTTTACTTTTTATTTTATTTTATGCTGATTTAAATTTTATGACAACTTTTATTTATTTCATCTTTAATCTAATTACACCAAATCATATTATTCCATAAATTTATTTCTAATTTACTTCTTGGTTTTTTAATTGTTGTAAATAATTTAATTTGTTTTATTTTAATTATTTTAATTGGATCATCTTGTAAATGTCAAAATTATATTAAAATCTAATCTATATATTTAATTAAAATTCAAGCTACCCTATTTGTGCATGCAGTGGCTACCTTAAAAGATTATACAACCAAACAAAAATTTTAAACCATGTATGTAATATAAGTATTGTTGTGTAATAACTGGTGGTCCAAAAATAAATAAATAAACAAATCTTCAAAGATGCCAATTTGTTATTATTGTATTACTTTTTGATATGCATGCCTACACAACCACATACAGAATCTCACTACAAAAGCTATATACGCAACCAACACACATCACAACAAACAATACTCATATTCACTCATACCCACTATATTAATACACTGACGGACTCATAAACTGCATCAAAGTTCAGGATTACTTTTGAATTAATACTTTTGATAAGAATGCAAAATTTAGATTAAACTAAATGAAAATGTCTAGACTGTCCATTAATCACAAAATAAAACAAAATTTAAAAATAGAACTGCAGTAAAAGATAAAATTATAGCCGGGAAAATAAAATTTATGCATAGTCTCAAATTCGTGTGTTATTGAGTAAAGTTTGAAATTAATTCGTTTTGTTCTTTTTTTATTTTTGATTTAAATTATTGTTACCAATAGTATTGATTATTAGTCTTTTCAACTCAACAAAAATTTCGTAACCATAAATATGGATACTTCGTCCGAACAAGCCGCTTAAATTGTGGTATTGGTGCGGGAAGGCTTGGATCAACGAACGATTGCTAGAAATTTAAATTTAATCCAGTCTATGGTTTCTAGAGTATACCGAAGGTTTGTAGAGACAGGTTCTTACAAAAGGAGACCCTGTACCGGCAGAACTCGAGCAACCACCCGTGACGACCGATTTATTGCTTCAACTTCCCTACGAAATCGTTTCCTCACGTCAGTAAACATCAAAACAGAGCTGAATGAAATACGTGGAGTAAACGTGAGTGCACGAACAATAAGGAGGAGGCTTAAGGAAGCGGCAATCACCCCTCTTAGACCAGCAAATGGTCCAAAGCTGTTTGCAGCTCACAGACAAGCTCGTTTAAGATTTGCGTGTGAATATCTTAATTGGACTGAAGAGCAATGGGCCTCCATATTGTTCACCGATGAGTGTAGGACATGTGTGACAATGGTACAGACGCACCGCGGTGTCGCAGAAGCGTCTATCGTCGACGTGGGGAGAGAAATGCTCAAAGTTGCATTGAGGAGCGTGTTCCTTTTGGAGGCGGTTCGCATTTGGTGTGGGGTGGCATTTCGATGATCGGGCGAACGGAACTTGTGTTCATCGACATGGTTCGTCAAAACGGTAGAAGAGGTGGTTTGACGGCACAACGCTATATAACAGAGGTTTTAGAAGCTCAAGTGGTCACGTCAAGCTTACATGGGATTAATAGGCGAAAATTTTACTCTAATGCAAGACAATGCTCGACCCCACGCCACTGCACAAGTTCGACAATATTGCGAAGAGGATGGGATACGTATCATGAATTGGCCAGCACGCAGCCCGGATCTTAATACTATTGAGCATGTTTCACAACAGTGGCAGCACTAAGAACAGCGATTTCACAAGAATGGAACAATATTCCGCAAGACCGTTTAATAACCCTAATCAGATCTATGTGGAACCGATTAGAATCTGTAGGTAATAAGGGCACGTAGAGGCAACACACCATATTAAAAGAAAAACATGAGCTTCAACCTTTTTTGTATTGTAGAAACCAATTTTCAATAAACCAACCAATACCAATTTTTGTTACATATATCGTTTTTGTTCAAAAAACATGAATGGTCCTTTCCAGTATACAAACATACACTTAAGAATATGATACTACGCTGTTATGAAGTTAACGAACTAAACTATAGGTTTAAATTTAAATTTGAATAAAAAGTTTGAATACTTTGTTAAAATATTTATTTCAAAGGCGTCTTGAACATTAATGCAGTTTATGAGTCCGTCAGTGTATATACACACTTCACATTCACATAACTACACAATTTAAATTGCATTTTGTACCTATACGGAGCACTTGTAAGATACAAAAGTCAGTACACTTGTCTCTAGTTTTGTGATAATAAACACTGGCCACTAAAAATAATGATTATATATATTTTTTACTTTTTTCTACGAGATCCTATAGCAATATAATAAAACATTGCTGTTTTTTTGTCTTTATAATGCTCACAAATTGGTTTTATACACCATTACAGCTGGCTCAATAATATTAATGCATAACATATTATCCATTCCTAGTGTAACAGTCAGGTGTACTCAACTAATTAATAAATATCACTCAAGATGGTCATACTATAATTTACAATAAAAAATCGATCACAGTATTAGTTATCTATAATAGAAGAAGTGGATATTTCCGATCAGACAGAATGTATACTCGTTAGTGACACCAAACTTTGCTCGGAAATATTAGAGTACAATAAAAATTCTCGAGGAGCGTTATCTATAGCTAGTTTTAATATTAGAAGTGTTTACGCTTATTTTGACCGTTTGGGAGCGTGCATCCCTGCCTTAAATATGCACATAGATGTTATTGTGTTGTCTGAGTGTTGGACAAACATCAATAAACCACCTCCTAATATGAATGGTCATAGGAAATATTGGACTAACATTAGCTTTAACCAAAATGATGGAGTAGTAGTATTTATACATAATGAAATCGACGCATGTGTATACGAAAATTTTGAAGGAAACTGTTTAGTTATTACCATAAAGCCTGACTATCAATACTGACTACAATCATATGCTCTTACCGGCCTCCATATTTCAGAAGTTCTCGAGTTCAACTTCTATGTGTCATTAGAACAAAAAATGTAATCTTAACTGGATATATAAATATCGATACTTTACCTGAAGATCTATCAAATGAAGCCCAAGACTACTTAAACTTGATGGCTACGCATGGATTTAAACAAGATATTGATAATTTTATGGTTAAATGTTCACACCGTTCGAAAACAGTCGTTCATTGAGCAGCCAATAACAGACCATTGTCCAATACTATTATCTATCACCTGTTCAAAAGTAGTAAAAACTATGTTGCATACAATAAAGTGGTAACAGATTACAGTACAATTAAAAGTTTGCTTAATAAGGAGTCTTGGAACTATCTCTTTAATTTTGCCAATACAATATTGCAGCAGAAATAATAATGACCAAATTGTTAGGCATCGTGGCGAATAATACCAATACCAATAATACATATAAAAATACCAAATCGATATAGACCATTAAAACCGTGGATAACGAAAGGAACAGTTAAATGCATTAGGAAAAGGGACAAGCTACACAAAGATTCAATAAAAGATCCGAACAACGCACTTCTAGAAATTAAATATCATAAATACAGAAATACGTGCAATCTTATTATTAAACGGCTGAAAAACCAGTATTATCAACAAAAATTAGATACAAACAAAGGGAATATCAAAGAAACCTGAAAAGGCTGTAGCATCAAAATTAACTATGAAACCACTGGAGATTTGCTGAAAATTGACGCCACGCCAACAGAATCCTTGAATAAGGTGAATAGCTATTTTACCAGCGCTGGCGGCAAATTACCAAATGAATTATTAAGCCGAATGAATAAATCTGAGCAAGAACTATCACGTGAAGCTGCTGCTATGAATTCCTGCCACTAACTTCCATGTCGCTTTTACCCACATATCCTCATGAGTGAGGAGTATCATTATGGGATTAAGATCACATAGTGCACCTGGATGGGATAAAATCACGGCAGAAATTCTGAAACAATACATAGTTACACTTGCTTCACCAGTTACGTTCATGTGCAACTTGAGTTTGGCAACCGGTAAATTTTTGGCTATATTTAAAAAGGTAATTATTTGCCCTATATATAAATTTAGAAAAATTGTTAACAGGAGAGTCATGATGAAGTATTTGGAAAGCAATAAACTGCTCAGTAATTTACAATTCGGCTTTAGAGCAACAAAATCAACTGAGGATGCACTTCTAGGACTAACATCGGCTTAAGTATCTTACATAGATAGAGGAGATAAATGCTTAGGGGTCTTTTTAGACCTAAAAGCATTTGATACCGCATCCATTCCAGTCTTAATAACTCGATTAGAGAACGTTGGCATAAGGGGTGTGGCCCTTGATTGTTACACAGATTACCTGACAGATAGATGACAACGCGTTAAGATAGATGGCCATGAAAGTACTGACTCCAGCTGCAAATACGGTGTTCCCCAGGGTAGTACATTGGGGCCTACGCTGTTTCTTATATAAGTATATTAATCAGCTTTGCAAAATAGGTAACCTACCACACTTAGATTTATTTACATATGTTCGCTGACGACACGGTGCTAATCTACCATGGCCAAAACTGGAAGACGGTATTTGAATTAGCTGAGATAGGTTTGGCAAACGTGACCAAATGGTTGTAGAACAGCCTTCTTTCGCTAAAACATGCGAAGTATGTCTGTTTCAGTAAAACACCAGTTGGAAAACCGGCCTTATCGCTCACACTCAAGATACATACGTTTCCTAGCAATCGAAACGAGATCTACAGAAACTGCAGTTGCGCAATGCTTTCACGTGTAGCCTGTATAAAATACATGGGAGTAATGCTAGACGAACATCTTACATGGACTATGCACCTCACATCGATAATAGCTAGGACTAGAAAGCTCGTTTATGTCTTTAAAAACTTGCGCTTAGTGGCTAATAATGTAATACTTGTACAGACGTACCGTGCATTGTGTGAATTCATTATTAGATAGTGCATTTGTGTGTGGGGGTGCGACAAAAACCAACATGATTGGAATCGAGCGAGCACAGCGTATAGTACTCAAAGTAATACTATATTTACCTTATCGTTATACAACCTCTACCGTATACGACGTGTCTGGAGTATTGTCTGTTAGAAATTGTCTGTTGTTCCTAGCCTGCCTATTCTTCAAAGGCGCATAGAGCGCTTTCCTGTGTCAAGCGTTAAATCAACTTTTGCGCAAAGACATTATAACTTTTTAGCTCCCTACACATATAATATTTGTAACAAAAGTCATAAAGTGCGCTCACTAAACAATAGTAATTACAAAAAAGTCACATTAATCTGGTTGAAATCAATTGACTATGATGCAGTAGAAAACCTTTTATCAGTAGGGTAAAAAAAAGTTTTCCATTGTCCGGTTAACTGTACCATGGATAATTTCTTTTATTCGTAGTCCGGTTGACCGGACAACTGAACTGTACTACGGGTAATAAATCCATCATAAACATATACCAGTGGCTCACAAGCACATACATTCACACACATGCATTTATACAACAAACACACACACATACATACGCACACACATACACCACATGCATGCATGCTTTGTTCGAAATAATTAAATTAAATTAAGATATGTAAACAAAACCATTGTTACAACCCTCGTTTACATTTACAATTTTTATCTTCTGCTTGTTTATTATTCTTTCTGTCATTATCTTTGTAGATGTAATAAATAAATTTTTCACTATACAAGGGGAAGACGCTGGCACCTGCAGTACAGTGTTTACTAGCGCCGGTGTTAGGGAATTCTGTTTTAAACTGTATCAAACTTATGTCAATAAAGATTATTATTATATTAATATTATTACCTGATATATGTTTCAATTTATGATACAACATTCAAATAATCTGGTGGTGTAATTTAAATATTACACCTAAAGTAACTAATTAATAAAGAAAAATATTGGGATACCAATTTGGATTTCCAAAGAGTGCGACGAGACCCATGAGAAAAGGAATTAAACATGCGGTGGATTAGGAGGTATGTCTATACAACAAACTCTGAAGCTATCGCAAAGGGCTATTCCTTTCATACAAACTCTGGCCTAAAATTAACATAACATTTTGTAAAATACACAAAATCATAGCCTACTATGATATACACTCCTTTGCAAAAAATAACAGGCACCTTACAGTCATTGGCTTTTCTATGGATAATATTAAAATTTTTAGAATGTCAGAGCAAATATGATTTGAAATTTCTTATTATCAATCACTTATCTTATTAACACTTATCTAAATCCTGGAATCGGTGTTTTAGTCAATGTAAACAGAGAGCCGTGTCAAAATTGATATTTTTATGGGTATAAATAAATTAAGACTACGAGTATTTTATGGTACCTATTTTAATAAAAAAAAAGACCTTAAAAATAAAATATATTAACAAGTATGACTTCCCCTTGCAGCGATTACGGCATGTAATCGTCTTGGCTTACTTTCCACCAGGCTTTTGATGCTGTCCTGTGGAATGTGTTACCACTCAGCCGAGATCACACGTTTAAGCTCTCTGATGTTTTGTGGAGGTGGTTGGACAGGTCGTACTCGCCTTTTTAGGAGGTCCCAGACGTGCTTAATGGGGTTAAGGTCGGGGCTCGGCGCTGGCCAATCCAAACGACAAATACTGACCTCTTGCGTATAAGCATTTACGTCGCCAGAACGGTGTGCCCGAACATTATCGTCCATGTAAATGATATCTTCACCAATTACAGTCATGTAGCCTTTAGTGAGTCACCTTTGCGAATTTAGTAAGCCATTTTCAATAAATTCTATCTCGGTACTATAGCTGGAAGTTACGCCCGCCCAAAATATAACGGACCCTCCACCATAAGGGGTGATTTCTTGAAAACACACGTCGGCATAGCGTTCCCCTGGTCTTCGTAGCATTCGCCGACGTCGGTCTTCACCATTCAGACAAATTCAAGCCTCATGTCCAAGATAGGCAATTTCTAGCGAACCTCAATCGAGCAATCCGGTGCTCACGGAGTAACTTGAGGGCCCTTACATAAGCCGCTAAAAGCCTCCTCCTTACAGTCCATAGGCTAACTTGTGCTCCTCGTACTTCTTCAAGGTTTCTTTTGAGATCTATGTAACTGCATTTGCGGTTCCTCAGCGCCTGAGTCACTAAAAAGCGGTCGTGTCGTGGTTGTGTGCAACGTTTTCTCCCAGAACCTTGCCTTCTCTGAACGGAACCAATCTCTTGGTATCGAGTCCAGGTTCTTTGGACGGTTGAACGACTCACGTTTAACCGCTGTGAGATGTAAGATTGGCTTCACCCCTCTTCCAGAAGCGCTATAATTTTATTAGCGCCATTACAATAAACTCAAAGATGTTTTAAGTCGCAATAAGGCAGGATTATGCGGAAACATAAATTATTCTACTAAAAATAACGAGAAGTTTGTTTTAGTTGCCTGATAATCTTTTAACCGCAAACCCGCAAAAAATAAGTAAAAGTCACAAACTGATTAAGGGATTATTATCTTTAAATACTAAAGTTTCGAATATGGAATTATCTTTTTTTCATACCCAGACTCTTTATTAAGTGCAAGTAACATAGTTGGGCTATTAAAACCTCTTTAGAACTAAATTATTACCAATAATGTAGAAAAATCAAAACCACCCGATTTTTTTGCAAACGAGTTTATACAGTGTGACCCGCGTTAAAGTGCAACCCCGAAAATGGGTGAAATTAGATCGAAAACTATCGATGAAAATGGGTCTAAAAACTTCTAAAAAAAAAAACTAATTTTTTTATACGCCACTGAACATTTGTTTACCGAATTTTGACCTCTATGTACAAATAAATTTATTCCTCCCAAACTAGCTGGCCGATTTTGATGAAATAAACGACAAATCAATGCCAAGTATTTAGCGATGAGAATAAAACAAAAAAAAACAACAAAAAATGGCTTTGAATACTTCATTTTTTTAAATACTTGTGAAAAAAGTCACTATTTTTCACTGTTTTTTTCAATCAACTCAAATTTCTATGAAATAAACCCCTACATCTTGATTTGTTTTATAATTTATTATTATTCTTGACTGTATTAGCTTTCAAAAAAAAAATAATCAAACATTGTATCTCTAAAAATACAGGAGTTACGAATTTTTAAAGTTCACTACTCAGAATGGGCAAATCCAGGTAGAGACCCTTTTTTTATTCCTTTGTTATACCGGTGGTCGGCTGCTATTGTGTTCAATGCTTGGGGAAAAGGGAAGGGGTATTGGTACAGTCCGGCAGTCGCCCGCGCTAGTCCGCTCCGATCACATCGCTGCTGCTGTACGTCAGCTGTTGTTCTCGCATTAAAGTTACAGTTTTTCGTTGAGTTTTCGTTATTGACTACTTGTTACGTTTTTGTTATTGACTGTTTGTTACGTTACTCGACTGTTTTCGTGGTTGTGCTGGGTTGAGATGCCGCGATTAAATGCATTCTCCCCGCGAGAAATCGCTGACATCCATTATTATTATGGAATGTATGGTGGACGCACAACAGTCGCTCGATCGGCATACGTAAATGCATTTCCGAACAGACTTGCACCGTCGGCAAGGAACTTCCAGGAAGTTCATCGGAAGCTCTCCGACATCGGACTTGGATTACAACACACAAGACGTGAACAAGAATCCATTGTAATCGACACAGCGATAGAAGAAGCGGTTTTAAGTACCGTTTTTGCCACTCCTACTATTAGTACGAGGCGTTTAGCTTTACTTCACGGCATATCACAAGCCTCAGCGTGGAGAATCTTGAAGAAAGAAGGTCTACATCCATATCATTATCAAAGAGTCCACGATTTGCACGGGGATATGGATTTCCAATCAAGGTGCGTTATGTCGATCTGGCTACAACGACAAATTCGTCGCAATCCACAATTTTTAAAAAAGATTTTATGGATGGATGAGTCGAAGTTCACCAGGAATGGCATCACGAACGCTAGGAATTTGCACGAGTGGACACATGATAATCCACATCTGAAGAGGGCCTCGTCATTCCAGGTGCAATGTTGATAGGACCAGTAATTTTACCAGCGACATTAAATTCGGAACGATTCCTAACTTTATTAAGGGATGAGCTTCCCCGTCTGTTAGAGGATGTGCCGCTGGCATCGAGACAGGGCATGTACTTGCAAATGGACGGCTGCCCTGCTCACTACGGGCGCAATGTCCGTGAATTTTTAAATAATAATTATGCCAATCGCTGGATTGGGCGCGAAGGCCCAGTGGGCTGGCCAGCCCGCTCTCCTGATCTGACGCCGCTCGACTACTTTCTATGGGGCCACATGAAGCAAAAGGTGTACAGTGCACCTGTGAATTCAGAGGCTGAGCTTCATGACCGCATCATGAGGTGCGCTGAAGAATTGAAAAATGAACCGCAACTTATACGGAGGGCCACACAACACATATCATTACGCGTGGCAATGTGTTTGCAACAACGCGGAGCACATTTCGAAAACCTAATACATTATAATCTAAGTCAACAATAATTAATAATAAATCATTGTTTTTGATTAATTTTTGTTTTATTTCAACTGTCAACTAAAACGGAATAAGCTCATTGGAAGCTTATTTCGTTTTGTTATACACCCCAAGCATTAAATACAATAGCAGCTGGCCAGCGGTATAACAAAGGAATAAAAAAAGGGTCTTTACCTGGATTTGCCCATTCTGAGTAGTGAACTTTAAAAATTCGTAACTCCTGTATTTTTAGAGATACAATGTTTGATTATTTTTTGTTTGAAAGCTAATACAGTCAAGAATAATAATAAATTATAAAACAAATCAAGATGTAGGGGTTTATTTCATAGAAATTTGAGTTGATTGAAAAAAACAGTGAAAAATATTGACTTTTTTCACAAGTATTTAAAAAAATGAAGTATTTAAAGCCATTTTTTGTTGTTTTTCTTTGTTTTATTCTCATCGCTAAATACTTGGCATTGATTTGTCCTTTATTTCATCAAAATCGGCCAGCTAGTTTGGGAGGAATAAATTTATTTGTACATAGAGGTCAAAATTCGGGAAACAAATGTTCAGTGGCGTATAAAAAAATTAGTTTTTTTTTTTAGAAGTTTTTAGACCCATTTTCATCGATAGTTTTCGATCTAATTTCACCCATTTTCGGAATTGCACTTTAACGCGGGTCACACTGTATATATACCTACATATATATAATATATCTTTTAAAAAAAGACAACTCTCGCACTAGGAATAATTCCTGTGTCGCGGGGTTCTTTACAAATATTAAAACAACGGACACAGAAAACACCCAGAATCGACACATATATTTGTTTATCACAAATTTTTGCACCGTGTGGGATTCGAACCCACAACACTCGGCGCTGTGGCAGTGGCAAGGCGACCACTTAAATCACTACGCCATCCATGCAGTCAAATAAGGTTCTGTCTATTAATTAATTTTCAATAGCGGCACGGAGTATGGAACTGTGCCCGATAGAGGGTAATATTCTTGCCTATTACGTGAGTTCTAAAACTATAGTAGGTACTTTGGAGGAACAGGGTGTGATGACCTTCCAACACTTGATGTCGAGGGCTTGTATATATACTTACTTAGTCGCTGTGTAAATGTTACTTGTGCGATTCAGAATTGTATGACGTCATTTACGCTTAGTGTATATAGCGCCATCTGTTGAAAGTAGGCTGAACTTCTTCGTCTGTGCGGAGTCGTCACAGTTCTTAGACAAAATGCAGGTATAATAAACCTCTGCCTACCCCTTCGAGAAATATAGATGGTCACCTACGTGTATTAACATTTAATTGAAACCGAAAGGTAGGAAAGGAAAGGTAAATTAAGTTATTATGGACCTTGTCGGGCTCAGCAAATTAGGAGAGAGGAATTCGACTAAGTAGTCGATAGGATGTCAGAAGTATAAAATAACTGTCAAAACAAATTTAAACGAAAAGTGCTGTCCTTAAAACTCCTTTTAATATCGAAGGATATCGATTAAGTAGAAATGACTATGGACAAGATATTTTTGTAAGTAAAATTCTATTTTATTAGTGCCAACGTTGATTCTCTATTTTTACCCGACTGCGTCAGAAGAAGGGTAATGTTTTTCGAGCGTATGTATGTATATATGTATCTATGTCCATTTCTTTATCACGCCCTACAGCCCAAGCGGCTGGATGGTTTTTGACATATGAGGTGTCGTTGAATCCATCAGAATTGTGGTAGTGACGTAGGCTATATAAAATTTCAAACAGGCGCCTTAGCAATATGGGTGTGACAAATGAAAGATCGTGAAAAGATCATTTAAAAAATATATGGATTAAATCACGTTTATATTACTGTTTTAACACAAATTGTCAAAAAGCATACCAATTATATATCAGGACGCCCGAAGTATTATTTTCTAGCAAGAATGTATTCAATTCAGGGATGACTTTGCCTGTACTTAGTTATATATTAAAATAAAACTATGTATATATGTATTATGTTTTATTATAATATTACATAAGTAACAACAGAAATAACTTGTCGGTTAATAAAACTAAAAGTCTGAAATAAAATTATTATTATAAAAACAAAACCACTCTCCAAGACCACAATATTCAATATTGGATTGGCCTGCACAGTCGCCCGACTTAAATCCTATCGAGCATGCTTGGGACATGTTACAACGAAAAGCTTTGAGAGATTTCCCACCAAATTTGACGATAAAATAAAATTATTCATGTTGATAATGACATAATTATTTTAATAGAATGTAAAGCCTTCATTGGGAGCATAACTAGTCATCATTCTTATAACTAGATTTCTCCGCCGAAGCGTTTAAGGAATTCTCACTTGAAATGGTAGGTAGGTTAGGTTAGTTACCTATTGAATATTGTTATTGATCGTTTTGCGGCGCCTACGAAATTCGTCAAATCAAATAAGACCCAATCTTATCGTTTTATTTGAATGGTTTCTAGACCCGAGATTAGAAAAACGGAAACTGTCTGACTGATGGATCTGTTCAAATCTAGAAACTTTTAACATAAATCCTCTAGTTACCGCTTTTAAACTGAAAATTAATGTGTTTTTGCTTTAAGTCGCGGGCTCGCACTCCAGAGAATATGTACCTGCCACGATCTTTACTAGCTAGAAGTTTTAACTTTAATCTAAAAACCTACTTAAATATATTAGGTTGGAAGGTACATCTATAATAGGTATTTACGAATTTAGTTTCTGTTAATCCATTTCTATATAACTTTGTTTACAATGCAAAGGTCTGATCGTAGAATTAGATAACAATAGATTTATTGTCGCTTCTGTAATCGATCGAGCTAAAACAGCTCAGCCATTTCCATCTGCTGGTTTCAAAATTATGATGCTTTAGTACATAAGTATAAAAATAGTAAGTAATAAAAATATAAGTATATGCTTATTCTATGTTTATGCTTCTTATACTTCTATTAGTCTTTTGAGACCCTTTTTTAATCATCTTATAACTAACCTTAAGAAAAATGGATTTTCTTAAAGTATTATTCAATAGGTTGAATTACACTTACCTACTTATCCCTAAATTTGCAGTAAACCATCTCATCATCATCCATCGATTTTTCAATCACCAAATAAACTTTATCAAAATAAATAATTCGACGTTTCGACAGGTTTTATATGTAGATAGTAACTGTTAAATTGGGGAAACCAGCACCAAGTTAGCCAAGTGAGAAGGCATTTATAGGTACTCTCAAATGCACATTTCACATAACGATTTGGCACGCATCTGTGCCGCACTTGACTAGCATAAAAATACTATGTATGATATTTCTCTTCACGCCTCATTATTCTACGGGAGGGTAATGTGGCGATACATCTAAGATATATGTATGCGCATATTAAATCGTTTTCTCTATGCGTGGCCGTTTTTTGGCCTTGTAAAGTTTTGTTTCCGATCATGTAGAGATGTAACCGTATATCACATGATCAAATATATCGCGTAGACTGTTTTACCAACGATTTGGATTCATACATTCATAATTAAATGTATGTAGATATACGTAATATTTCTGTAACTAATATAGGCAATTAATTGTTACCTACTTAGTCGAATTCGAATTCTGTCTCCTAATTTGCTGAGCCCGACAAGGTCCATAATAACTTAATTTACCTTTCGTTTCTTACCTTTCGGAATGTAATTAAATGTTAATAATACACGTAGGTGTCCATCTATATTTCTTGAAGGGGTAGGCAGTGGTTTATTATACCTGCATGTTGTCTAAGAACTGTGACGACTCCACACAGACAAAGAAGTTCAGCCTACTTTCAACAGATGGCGCTATATACACTAAGCGTAAATGACGTCATACAATTCTGAATCGCACAAGTAACATTTACACAGCGACTAAGTAAGTATATATACAAGCCCTCGACATCAAGTGTTGGAAGGTCATCACACCCTGTTCCTCCAAAGTACCTACTATAGTTTTAGAACTCACGTAATAGGCAAGAGTATTACCCTCTATCGGGCACAGTTCCATACTCCGTGTCGCTACTAAAAAATTAATTAATGGACATAACCTAATTTGACTGCATGGATGGCGTAGTGATTTAAGTGGTCGCTTTGACACTGCCACTGCGCCGAGTTTTGTAGGTTCGAAACCCGCACGGGACAAAAATTGGTGTGATCCACAAGTGGTGGTTCGAGTTTGGATGTTGTTTGTGTCCGTTGTTTGAATGTTTTTCAAGGCCCCGCGATATTATTATACCATGTGCGAGAGTTGTCTTTTTTAAAAGATATATTATATATATATGTATATATATAAACTCGTTTGCAAAAAATCTTTTGTAAAAAGAAAAAAACAATAACACTTTTTTATCTAACAAAAGACTTCATCCACAACAGTCGCATTTCTGCCTTTGTGACAAATGATAACTATGGTAGCATCGAAAACAGCATGTTGTTGCTATGCAAAAACCTTTTTAGCATAATCTGCCTGCAATACAATTGCAGTAACAGTTGCTAGCCTTTCATAAACATAACGATAAGTAGTGTATGTAAACTTAGCTCAAGTAGCAAATGTACACAACACCTTTGAGATGATGAGATTCATACTATAGTTAGTTTCTGTTCGTAATGTTTGCCGGCGGCAATATAAATGAAATTAGCTAATTAACTTTTAACACGCTTATATGAGATTTCGCAAAATTCAGAGAGAGGTGTGCGCTGTAGACTCAAGCCCGAGGCTACTGATTTAGCAGCCCAACGGTTACTTAGCTGGGACACTACTAATAAATCGCTAGTTATAAAACTGCATATATTTTATACTTCCGTTTAAATATTTATTATTCTCTTAAATATAAAGATAATAACATGTATCTAAGAACATATACCTACCTAATAAGTTGTATGATTTAAAACCATTTCAATTACTTTCATATAAACCTGTAATTAAGGCAGCATCAATACTTGTATACCACTGACTTTGTAACTCTTAGCTTTTAAGGTGTATGTTCTTAATGCTTGTCTAAATAAATAAAATATAATAATATAAATAAATAAACAACAATACGTTTTAAATAAAATATAAACCACCGTCACTAAAAAAGAACAATATTAAAATAGGGATAGGTGTGTAGGTAAACAGTAGCCAAATAAAAATCCTTTCATAATTACATGTTGAAGCTTTGCTGCATATTCTTGTGTTTAGTATCTTTTATTATCTTTGAAACCCATCGTCCAATCATGATTTAAATAAATATTAGATATTAATGATATAAACGGAATGGTATGAAAATATTAAAAATCCGTTTCTAATAAAAAAAATAAGGATTTAAATCCAGAGAAATCGGGAAACTTAAACAAAAGTCTACTTGCGGTCCAAGTGTGGATACTGTGATCTGTGATTTGCATTATTTAACGTAGGAAAGTATATGTTCATAATTACCAAAAGTGTAAATGTATATGTAAACAAATATTTGCATGCTAAGTATTTGAATATGGCGATATGTGTTCTGCGCCTATATTCATGCATTTACCACTTACTTTTTAAACTACCACGTTTATGCAAATTAATTATTATTAATAAAAAGATACAGACAGACAGCAACTAGCAAAACAATATAAGAAGTTACATTGCTATTGTAAACATTAAGGGTCCAAGTTCGCATAAACAGTAATTGTACATCACTTGTGCTCATTTATTTTGTAATTTAGTTCGACTTGACTATACCTTCTGATTTTTAACAGAAGAAAAAATATATGAGGCAATAAAACCATTTTACACATTTAGGCAGCACACAGAACATGCCACACGTATAATCTTCCTACACAATATTAACTACATAAATTTTGCGCCTCTGTCGACTTCCCTAAGTTCCCTGTGACTCGGATATAACATCATTTATTTAATATGCGCATATATAAAACTCTTTATGAGACCATATTTTCATGCTAGAACACACTGGTAAAAAAATACGGCAAATAAAGGCGAAAAGCTTGTATTTTCTTCTACATAGTTCGTGTTGCTGGCTAATCTCTACATTCTATGAATTTGTATTTTGTTGGTTTCCATATAGTATATATATAGTAATACTGTATAGTGTTTGTCTATATTTTAACCCGGGTATGTAATATTTTAAAACACGGTTCAATTATTTTATGAAATGTGGCAAGCAGTAAGATTACTTTCGTTGTGATGGTATGATTTCTTTAAGGTAGTGGCGCCGTCACATAACCGCTGCATTATGACATTGATTAACGGCATTGTCATGTTGTCAATAAACGCCATTGCACGGCATGGTGCTAAAATATTTATTAGACGGTCACTGAATCTATAATCTTTTTTTTTAATAAGACTACAACCGCAGTTTGTTTGGATTCTATCTCGCGAAGGACTTTACAAACATTCTAGCCTCGGACACAATGAATATATCGAGTAGGTACATTATGTTATGTTAACAACGATATGTAAATCACACAAAGTTTTGTCTCGTATGGGGATCGAACCCCCACCGCTCGACGCAGTGGCCGTGGCGAGGTGGCTATTTAAACCACTATGCCATCATAAAAATTTGTAAGGTCAAGCCTTACCATTTATAACTTTTTATTTTATTTAATGTGTATTTCAGCTACTTATGTTAGGTACCTACTCAGTACTGTCTTAAATATTAAAGTGTCTAGAATTAAATCAATTCACCAAAATATATTTGTAAATAATAACGTGGCAATTTATTGTTTCCATTATTTATTACATCAAATCTCTCTTTTGAGCTTTGTTTATTTAAGTTTATATGTAACTAACATAGTGTTACGAATTATTGTTTCAACGTTACGGGTCATCACAACTATTTCCTCAAGTTGACGTTTACAACTTCAGCCAGATACCCCTATCTCTTTCTCTTTGTCCCCGCCTATTTATGCGGAAGACGACAATAAACAAATACCTAATCGTTTCACGGTTTGTATTTGCCTTTTAAGTTTTGGGTCAAAGCATTTGCAATGCTACATTTTACACTATGTTTTTCAATGTAAGAAATTTTGACATCACTATGTCGACTTCTGAATTTAGAATCCGTTGCCTTAGCTTTTTCAATAAAACTTACTCGTATTAAATAAAAATCCTATTTTATATAATGTTATAAACGCGAATATCAATTTGTTTGTTTGTTCCTTTGTTACGCTCTCACGCTCTAACTACTCGACCGATTATCATGAAATTTCGCATACACATTTTCCGAGGAACAGAAAAGGACATAGGGTACCTTTCAATCAGAAAAAAGGGCGGTTATTATTCTAACTTAATCTAATCTACATTTACTTGAGCGAAGCCGCGGCCAAATTCTAGTATTATATAATACAAAAACTTTAATAAAATATAGTATAAGAAGCCGAAATTATGGATTACCTCTCAATAGGACGCGTGACTCCACCGAGTCAGACTCAAGGGTCAACATGAATGACCTTTAATAGGACAGCGAGACAAGAGAGGAGTCTAATCCATTTTCCCTGCATACTTCTTTCTATCAATGAATGTCTATTATTGAATAAATAAATCAAAAGTCCTTCTTATTACACATTTAGAATGAGAAACGATTACATAAAACCCTCTTTCAATATGTCCCTCGCTTAACTAATCATGTCGTATATCTATATATTCAACTTGCCCGCCACCTGCTACATAACAATTATCTCAATAACAAAACCACATCTCCCCTAAACATTTACGTATTCGACTTACTTATCTATGCATCCCGATACCTCAAGCCCCAGTATCTAAAACATACCCCTAATACCTATCTATCACGCCTTTCCCAAATGGAAAGCTCTGGGATCGAATTTACGGGAGTACTCCATTACAAAGTGTAAACCCAAACGGCGTCGTAAGATATCGGCCGCTCAATTTTTGTAACACAAGGGTGCAGTCAAATTGCTAGCCGATAAGCGTAGGGGAGCGTAGATAGGGATGGACGTAGGTTGATGGGGGTAAACGCGAATGTAAAACGTAGATAATATCGGCTTCTGCTGAGCGTCCTTATGTAGATGAGATCTATTACCAATTTGGAGTACGTATCGCTTCTTCAGCACCAGTTTAGTGCTAGGATCGTTTATGACGGAGAGAGTAGTAAAACTGAAGGGGTAAAGCAATTTACTCGCCTCGCCTTTTGTGCGCCTATGTTTGGATGCCTAAAATGCTAATCTATTGAAGAAGCTTACAACTTTTTTAGTATAGTGATATTTTTATCAATCTTTTATTACGTAAGTTCCTTTCAGTTTAGTTAAAAGTTATTAAGAAATCTCAAAAAGATCTTTAAATAGATTATGTACTTGTAATTTGGTTAACAAATTATTTATAATTTTTCTTCTTGGTTCACATCTATAGTGTTGATCTCATTACATCACATCACATCTCGAATCCACAACCTGTCGATCACTCATCATTAGACCACCGCCGCGTTCAAATTTGTTGTCAAAGCACAATTATTACGCATCATGCATTTCACAGCTGAAAAATACGAGTACACATTTTTGAGTTTTAGTAAGCAAAAGCATATAAAAAGTGGAGAGCATATTTTTAGTCCGTATCAATGAAATGAATACTCATGGTTGAAAGTCCCGTGTCGTGTACAAACAACAGTGGAAAGAGAACTGTAGGCTGTAGTTTTGGTCGTATCGCAAAGCCCGGCTCGCCTAACAATGCAATTTACTTACTTATCGTATGCCTTGTTGTAGAACAGATTTAGATAGCACATCGCCAGTGTTTTGTTATTGTTCGTGTACTTACAGACCGTACTACATTTTGGTATGTAAGTACCTAACTATACAAGATCGTATCGTGTCGCCCCCGTCAATATCACGAAAATCATACCGGGGTAAAATATCCTAAGTAATGTTTATTGTCACTATTATTTCGAATGTTTTGCTTATCAATCCCAACATATAGACATCGTATTAAATAAATTTCATAATAAAAATAAAATTTTATCCCTTGACAATAATAAATAACGATAAAAGCAACCTATCACTGAAACTTGGCACAAATTTCTTCGAAAGACAGACTCCGTCTAGACAGTAGCGAGAGATACAACACATTAATAAAGAAAAGGGTTAGGATGGAATTATTCACATTAGTGGGTCTTTTTGACTATAATATTGCGAGTACGTGGCCGAACATCTGAATTCTGAATGCATTCGGGCACTCGTAAGCTGTAAATTCTCATTACCGGTCTCTAGTGGTTCGCCGTCAAACTATGCTAATTTAACACACATCCCATACGGGCCGAACGAGCGGTGTGCGCCGTGAGAACTTTGAGGATTCTTCGTTTGTATTTACAATGGTTATAACATGATAGTTTGGCTAGTACGCTACATACGAATACCAGTATGTAAGGTTTAGTTGGTTTAAAATTGAAAAGCATGATAGCATGATAATAAATTCTCTTTTTAATTTTCAGCTCTATGAGCGATATTGAAGTCCTGTATGAACGTTGGTATTATGTAACGTTGGTAACACCGTTATGTCGAATTCATTCGAGAGCTAGATTTCACTGCTGACTAAAGGGCAGAATAGCTTTTGTTCCGCTTTTTCTCAAGTATCAAGTGGTTTGGCTATGTTTTCCTGGCAATCCGGCAGTCCATGAACAGCACTTGTCGGTGGCAATTGCTTATTATATTAGATAAGTAAAAAAACCTCATCATTGATATAGTAAGTGATACTTCTAAGCGTAGCCTATCGGACCGGTAAGTTATTTGCCAGGTTAATTACTTAATAAGCGTGATTAGAAACGTATCCGATAGGCAAATTAGGAGATCGCAGATTCTATCGCTGTCTCCTCAGACGTATAATTAAAAAATATAGGTAGATAGTAAACTGTAAACTGCTAACAATAGAATATAATAGAAAATGTAACGCTCCTGATGTCATTATCTATCTTCTAGTTCTCCATTTCTTTAATTCAAAAAAATATATGTAGTTATTGCGTATGTTGTAATACGTTAATAAATAGGTGCTAAGAATATTATACAATTTGGTAACTTGCCATATCTTTGAATAATAATCCCAGCTCCAAACATACACACACAGAGCTAAGACACCTAACAATATCAGTGTAATTACACATAACTGATGCATAATAAAGCCCACATCAATTAAGTCCTCGAATATTAATACTAATATGCAAGTTATGCAATCAAATCTAGATAATTAATTATAAACCTAGATTGTGGTACATACGTCCAAATATTGATTAAGAACTCGGACTGTCGCTACCATTACAACTGTTAGAATTAGTTTACAGTTTTTTTTCCGCCATGTAGAGAGAGATAACCATTCTATTGAATGGTTAGTTTCGAACTTTGTTGCATTCGAATATCCTGCACGAAGTTTATTTGTAAAAAAGAATCTCCATCATTCTATAGAATACATGTACAGTGAGCTGCAAAAATGTCCAAACTAAAATGGTATAAGCCAGTAATTTACGCTATCTAACGGAAATCAATACAAGAACTATTAAATCGTTTAGTTATATAGAAAAAGATGGCGGCGCACTATTATAAAATTAAATAGTAGATTTCTTAATAACTTAATTTCGTTAATTTTACTTTAAAAACAATTTAAATCTCTATTCACAAAAGTTTATTTAAAAATGAACATATTTCTTACATTAATGAAAACCTGAGGGCAGAACTAATATAACCGTAATTTATACAACAACGCCATCTAGTTTCATTTCATATTAATTCTAATACGAGTGTTCACAGGATTTTAGACTTTAAGGCATCCATGGATTTAAAGGCGACTGTACCTATATTCGCGTACCTGCATAAAAAACTACTACCAGTGTAGTCACTCATAAAAGAGTTACAGCCACAGTTTGTTACTATGTATTGGTAGATTTCGACCAAAGTAAAAATTTTGCATTGCAAATGGAAATGCATTTCCAATAAGGTTTTGTGTCTGGATTTTGTGAGCTTCGAAAATAAATTTACTATTGCTTTATGGACGTTGCGCAAATATGAGCGGAATGTGCGTGTTGGAAACTTAATTGAATTGAAAATAAAAGGCAATATTTAGAGTATTGAATGATAAACGTAAATTATACTAAACATACCGACGATGGTATAAATAACCAATAAACCTTGACAACATGATATTCACAGATAAATGAAAATATCGTACTAAATAATTTTAGAACCATCTTTTTTAAGATAGACGTATGCATGTGTTGGATGTCATTGTGTCTTGATTTTTCTTGATATCATATATTTTTTTGTTTACATATCAAAAAGGGGTATAATATACATATTAAATAATAAGGAAAAGCTAAACTAAGTTCGTCCTCTATGAAATACTAATACGATACACGACACCACCATTATACTCTTTATCAAATTCATACGATGTAAATCGCCGACTATAAATCATAATAAAAACATGCTAGCGTTAATTACACAATATTATATACATACATACAATAGATATAGCTTAATCTAGGCCTGTGTTATAATACACACAGGCAGTCCTTTATAGGCACATACAGTATTTATAAAGAATGACAGTTATGTATACAATTTAGAAAGGTAACAATTTTTATATATGAAAATGTTAAACACGTATTCCAAGGCACATGAAAAGTATCTATAAGTAAATACATACAAAGTATATATTTTGTTTGTTGATTACGAATTTAATTTACAATGTTAATTATTACTGCTATTGTTTAGTGTTAAAGTTATGGACAAATAAGTGATAAAATACGGTAAACAATCTGAAATAATCACTTGATAAATTAATATCCAACTAGTTTTATCTGCTCGATAGTAAACGCTAACTATTATTCATGTCAGAATTAATACTTGAAAGATAAAAGTATCAGGAGATCTAATTGAATAGCTAATAAACAAAGTGTCTAAGTTTCCCGCCGTGCAATAAATAATAGATAAATTAAATGGCCGAGAGCTCGGGCAAAACAGAATTAAAACTTTCTGGGAGGTTTCACGTAAATCACAACTACCTGATTTATATTTCACGCACCTTCCGGGGCTCAGTGGAAGCTTTAACGGGTAATTCGAGCGTCCGGATCTATGATCTTGTATGTGCCTCCTAATTTAGTTGAATGGCTCTATTTTGTAAGCAATTTTTCGTGTTCACAATAGAAATAAAGGTAGGTACAATTTGAAATGAAGATTGGCCTGTAGGTTGAATACGGTTATACAAGAATACTGATTTACACATTTGCTCGTTTTCTTTGTAATGTATTGCTTGTAATGTTACATTCAAATGAGGTAGATTTTTAATAAGATATATTCTTATGTACAACATTGCGCTTATTCAATGACGTTTGTGGAAGCTTTAACTAAAAATACGTCTATAGTATACCTATACTATATACGTATTTCTCTAAATGTCAAATTAAATTTAGTAAAAGGACCCACCTAGGTACTTTCACCAATTTAATTTAACAGTTGTATAGTTATTATAGAAAGAGAATTACTCAGGTTCTAGACTATAATTACATACTTAGGCCAGAGGATCAGAGACGGATCACTTCTACTAACTCAGACATATTGTATAACTATACACACTAAGATTATCAATGTCATAAGTTAGAAAGCCGACAGATCTCATCTTTGCTCTTACTCCATTAATACATAGACAGTAAAATCAATTCTTTGACTGTATGTTTCGCCAAACTTGATGAACATATAAATCAGTTCGGCAGAGAACAATTACTGAAGAACATTATCGATCACCTAAATAGCCAGCAGCTATGTGCTGAATATACAAATTCAGTTGATGTCTGTATAACTGTCTGGAGCGAGATCAACCCGTAACTGAGAGTACACAAAACTTTATTTGTTCCTTTCTCGACTGTACGCGAACTAATTGAGCTCGAGTTGGACTTCCCTTCTCGTTGTTTATACCAAGTACACTGTTTAAAAATATGAAATACTTTAATTAATATCTGTAAACAAACTTTCGTTGAAATGAAGTAAACAGTTGCACTTCTCGTTTAAGAACGCTGCAGATGTATTTGAAACTTTGAATATAGTTTTCATCAATTTTCATTGGGATTATACCTAATATTATAGATAGCTTAAAATTATCTTTGTGTTATAATGATAATATCTTTTGAATCATACATAAAAGGCTATTTTTTAAATATATGTACCAAATGGAATTGACGTGCTTTTTTTGGGTACCGTACTTAAATGATAAACCTTCACACTTACGGTCCGACTTATCTTTTCTCTCTCATTTACCTGTCACGTTTGTTTATCTTAGCAACTAATGATGCTTACACTAATTATATTTTTTGCCGGGGTAGATGGTAATATCCGTAAAATATCCCGATGACTAATCTTGTTCGTTTAGCTGAGTTAGAACCTAGTGCAGTGCTTAAAACATTTGACGCTTGGTACACTTGTAAGTTTTTACGAAAATAATAACTTACAACTTGAGCTTACAACCTATACATAAATAAGATAGTAAACAATACTAGAAAATCACAATAATTGTACTAGAGGAGCATAACGGTGTAATAAATTAGGAGTGAAAATTGATGAGCATTAACGAATTTATGAAAAATACTATAATGAAAGTAAAATTAATAAAACGTATATAGCTAATACACAACAGAGTTCCATTATTAGTACGAAGCAAAGATAATATATGAGTGCGCATATAAAATCGCGGGCTCAGCAGCTAGTTACTAGATTTCATATCCTAGCATTAATGAAACACAGGTAGTATTTTTAAAATTTTCCTGGCGATGTACCAACATTTTACAAATACGGCGGCAATTTCGTACTTTATGATCATAATTAAATTTACTATGTAGGACGGGCATATAAAGGTGAAGGTGTCTTGGATAGTCTAGGTATGCAGAATGATAAAAGGTAGAGCAAAGCAATTACCTATATCTAAAACGTTACTGTTTCATTAGTATACATTAGGAGGCCACGTAAATTATGGTAATTTATATACAAAGTTAAATGTATATATCTGTAAATTGACTGCACGGATGGCGTAGAGGTTTAAGTGGTGATGTGGGTTTAGATCCCAGACAGGACAAAACTTTATCTTATCCACAAATGGTTGTAGTAAGTCTGGATGATATGTATCTGTTGGTTGAAAGTTTGTAAACCCTGATACAGAAATCATGCCGAGCGCAGGAGATGATAATTAAAAAACAAAAACTAAAATAAATAAATTTAATATACACAAATCTATTTTTCGTTATACAAGGAATACGTATTACAGTATAAGCATGCTACGCCCCAAAGGAATGGAGTAGTAAGTATGTATAAACATATTTGAATGCGGATAAAACCACGGGTGCCACGGGGCACATCTAGTTAATGAATAAAATAGGCACCAATTTTTGCTCAGTATTGGTATTAAAATATAACCTTACAATCGCTTAACCCTTCTCGTGATGAGAATCGGCGAGTTTGCATATAGTTGGGGCACCAGACATAATATTTCTGAGTGGGTTGAACATTCGCAGGCAAATCTGCCAGGTTTGAATATAAAATGAATGAAGGTTAAGTCACTTATGTAAATGGGAAAAGTTCCGGAACTCTCCTTTGATATGGAGCCCTAGTACTCATAATAGAAATGGATGCTTTAACGTTACACATTTTACGTTTCTGTTTCGTGGACAGTTTTTATTCTGTCAGTTTTTTGGTTAAATAGCAATTTTGGTACCTAGTTTATTTAGTAGGAGCTGCTGTACCCTAAAGTTGAAGATATAAATTTTATCGCACCTCCGCCTAAGCTAAATCGTGCATATTTTTATTAGCATCAGATCTATCTTTGGGGCAGTAGGGAGAACTTAGACACAGCAAGTGAGCAGGGTGCCTGTTCTTGTATATTATGGTATAATTGGCGAATGGGCATCGGTTTTGAGTCATCATGATGATAATTTGCGTATGAGCTCATTGATATTTCTCTTACTAGACCACTTATAGTTTTTATAATCTACTATTTATTTACCAGCTAACGATGTTCACGAGTTTGTAAATATACTTTCGTCAGAGTTTAAGTTAACATATAACAAATTTTATAAAAATCAGTTTAGCGATTTAGCCTTGAAACCCCACAAGCGGACATAATTACTTTTGCTCTTATAATATTTGTATTGATTTACTAAAACGGTACAGTAGTGTTGCCATGAGGTCTGAATGTTCCGCATAATTCTTGAGGGGGTGTGAAATATGCCAACTCACACTTGGCTAACGCGGTAAAAGCTTTACCCTAACCTTTCTAAGAAAAGGATAGAACTAGCAGGGACATTTGTGCCAAGAGCCGAAATTATTGTTTCTATTTAAAATTAGCAGCAAGTTGTACTTATAAAAATAATAATTTTGATAACTGTTTTTGTAGAACTAAGTTCTACAAAAACAGTTATTTTTTGTTTTGATAAGATTCTTTAAATTAAAACTTTGTATATTACAAATGCTCAGAAAAAGAAACTCTGCAATCTTTAAATAAAAACCGTACCGAATGTCTTAACTTAACATTAGATTACATTTTCAAAGTATTCGATGAACAAAATAAGTTTCTTTTTAGACTCATTATTTTATACTTTTTGTATACAGCCGATCAATTTTAGTACCTCAAAACTAGTGACTAGCTAATTCTAAAAGGTTGTTTACGTATTTATAACATTTATTCAAATACTTTTTTTAAGACAGGGCTATTAAAGATTATTGACTCGTAATATAATATCAATAGTATTACTCCGCATATTATTTTGTATGAAAATAACATCGCGATATATATGTTAAGTGAAAATAAAAATCACTTAAAGTTAATTGCGTGTCATAATCGTAAATTAATAAGTTTAATAATTAAATTAATATAAAAGGTGCCATGTATTGTTTAGTGCTTTTTAGCGGTATTCAATGCGAGTGCTGCTTGCTGATCTCGGGTTCGATTTCTTATACCCACTACTATCCAAGGAAACATAATAAAGTCCTCCAGACCGAATTTTGGTCACGGCGGCCCATCTTAACGGAAACTAGCCATCAGTGCAGGAGACATGATAGTGCACAAGCGTGTGCGCAAACACTCTCTGTTCCCTTACTCTCATGATCCGATTGGACGGTAATCCGACACGACCGGAGAGAGATCAGGCGCAGGACCAACAGCTTTACTTGCTTTCCGAGGCACTGTGTCTAACACCACCAAATGCCTAACTCCGGGCTGCTATTGAAAATTCTCAACAGAAACCTAATAACTTTTTGTTGGCCCGACCCGGGATTCGAACCCGAGACCTCATGCACAGCAGTCGTATTCGTATTCACTAAATACCAACACATGTAAGGTTAACTATTACGTTTTTTTTATTAACCTATCAAGTCGTAGCGGCCCACTGGCGGCTAGACACAATAGGAATTTAACTACAACTGGCATTCCAATAACGTGTATTATTTTTAACTACGAGGGTGCGTTTTTAAGTTCGCGGAATGGAGGGCATGGAAGGTGGTGGGGGTGCTTGTTTAGTCACTAACGTGTTTAGCAACTAATAATTAGTATATATACCGAGTATTATCATAATGAGGTCATTAGTCTTTGAACTATCGTCCCTCAAGCAACTCAATCTGGAAGAAATTGTGAAGTATGGAGAAAATCGAGTTCCGCGCCGTTATAAAGTTCCTTACCAAGCAAGGAAAAAATGTTCAAACCATTTTGGAAGAGATGTCATCTGTATACGGTGACTCTTGTTCAGGAAAAAACATGGTATACAAGTGGCACAACCTCTTTAAGCAAGGCAGGGAATCAATTGAAGACGATTCCCGGCCTGGGCGGTCTGTTGAGGTCACCACTCCAGATCTTATCGAAAAAATCGAAAAATTAATATTGGAGGATGCACGTTTGAAGAAAAAATAAATCGCAGAGATGGTTGAAGTATCTGAAACGACCATTTTCAAGGTTCTCCATGATCATCTCGGCATGACAAAAGTCAGTGCAAGATGGGTGCCTAGAATGCTCACACCGCCTCAAAAACAGAAGCGCGTCGAGTGTTCGCGTGCGTTTTTGAGCCAGTGTAATGAAGACAAGGATGGTTTTTTGGAGCGAATTGTTACTGGGGATGAAACTTGGGTTCATCACTATGAACCTGAGTCTAAACAAGATTCCATGCAGTGGCATAAAAAGGGTACACCACCGCCTAAGAAATTCAAGGTGTCGCAATCGGCGGGAAAGCTCATGGCGACAGTTTTTTGGGACACAGAAGGAATTTTGTTGGTTGATTACAAAGAAAAAGGTGTTTCCATAACCGGAGAACACTACGCTTCAATTTTAGAGCAGTTAAAAGAGGCAATCAGAGAAAAAAGAAGAGGAAAATTGACCAAAGGTGTCCTGCTCTTGCACGACAATGCTCCTGTTCTTCACAAGAGTCGAGTTGCGTTGGCTGCTTTGCACAAGGTGGGCTTCGATATCATTGATCACCCACCTTATAGCCCAGACTTGGCTCCCAGCGACTATTATCTCTTTCCAAATCTGAAAAAAGAGCTTCGAGGAAAGAAATTTTCAACCGATGAAGAAGTGAAGGATGCAGTTTCGGCGTATTTTTCAGAGAAAGACAAAACATTTTTTTATGAAGGTATTCATAAGTTAATTCATAGATCTGAGAAATGTATTAGGGTTTCAGGTGAATATATTGAAAAGGAAAAATAATTTTGTAATATTATTTCATCCCCTTCTATTCCATTCCGCGAACTTAAAAACGCACCCTCGTAGATATATTTTAGAGTTTGCCACATGCTGTATTTTTGATGCAGTGATCAAGAACATGGTTGAGGATGCGTCGTATAACAGCAAAAAAATATTATGCCGTTAGTTTCATTTCGCCTTTGTATCTGAGATAAGACATTATGCATTCAATACAGGTATTGTTGTCAATAATAATTAAACGTAAAAAAATAATTTCTACTTATATTCAAACTTTGTCATATGACCAAACCGAGCAGTTACTTGCAATCTGTAAATAAAATGTTGCTCATTTAGTTTTAAAGTAAAATATTAAACTTAATTTAATTGTTATTACTTTTACCTTTAGTTTATTATAAAAGTTATTTTAATGTAATTTTATTTATACTGATAATAGAATGTAAGCAGTTTGTCGCTCGAAACACAGATTTAAACTAGTTCGGGCAAATATCTATAAGTGCACTTTATGTTATTGTTAAGATACAATTGTAAAACTAAGAATTTATACTAAAATAAATATAATAATAATAATTATTATTATTATCGTTACACGGACCTTTCAAAACAATATTACATGGGAATAATTTTGTTTTACCACGATGCAGGCAACGACAGTTATCTACTAAGTTCTCCTGTATAGTTCGAGCATATTGCCGTCTATCACAGAAATAGTTTTACCCTCTATGCTGTTACTAAAAATTTCGTTAAAGTCTAAAACAATATCATCTACTTTAGCAATGAAATAAAACACTAAATAATTACAAATATGTCCAAAAGGGCATAGGCAAAGACGTGAATTCACATTCTGCCCACTACATATTGATCTCATTGCTGTCTGCAGGGCAAAGTTCCAAGCAATGTACTGCTACAAAGTTCTAATAGAAAACCTAAAACTGCTCGATTAGGACCACAATCGGCAGCTAGGCAGAACTTCATACCTTGATAACTGGACCAATGACATAGCCTAAATGACCTTACTCTAAGAAATGTACTCGACACTCAAGTTAAACTCTAAATGGAGGTTTCCTTTAAAATAAAACCTTTATATACGTATATCTACGTTTCAGTGAACTGTAAGAAAGTAAGTAGTATTGCTGCTTGCCAAGAATATGTGAATATGTTAATGCGATCCATCACACAGTGTCTTAGTAGATTCACGAGTATTTTTACGACATAACATGTTTCTTTTACTTTGTTTTTTGCTTTTACAGAGTTAACATCTCCTGAGGAAATTATTTTATATAAGCTTTTATAGACTGCAAAAAAGATCAGCGTTCATAATCCTAATATGAGGCCCTATAAAATTCTTGTCTGAAATTAGTCTTGTATTCAGATCTTAATGATAACAGCAATCTAAAAGCGTAAAATAATTTCTTTAACTCTAGTAAAATAAAGAATGCTTTTTTATTCTAACTACTTGGCAAATGAATACATCCCGTCTTATGCCAAAAGGTTAGCACATTTTACAAAAACGGATTTACTGTGTTACCAGTGCAGTGGTCAAAGAACTGTTGTCTCATCTAAAAGCACACCTTTTTTTTTTTTTTTTTTTTTTTTTTTTTACTTGGGGGAATGCTATGACGCATATCCCTCCGCGGGGGCGGGCGGAGGGATTATGTCGGACTCGCCGGGGTAAACTAAGATGTTAAAAAGATAATGTACCTCCCGGAATACCGACTAAACCTACCACGGTGTTCCTCGACAAAACCACTATCGACGGGGCCGCGCGAATCACTTTCGCATACGGTCGCGACCCCGCCGAGGTTCCGGCCCGCCGTATGAAACGGCAGGTCCCGGAGACGGACACGAAACAGAGGCGCGCGTGGGAACACGCACGCCGCCTCTCGGACCTGGTGCTGAACGGATGGCGGGCAGGCCCACAAAGCCCGCCACCCCCAGGTCAAACCTCAGGGTGGCTGGAGGTCATCGCGCGCCCTCCGGCGCCCGGCTCTGCGGTTGGGGAGAGGGTTTAAACGCTCCCTCTCCCGCTCCGCCGCCTCCTTGATGGAAATTACTTCCTCACAGAAGGAGGCAACGGCGTTCCATGACCTCTCACTCCGGACCATAGACTGAACTACGGCCGGGAGCGAGAGGGCAACCGATCCGACTGCCGCGATCAAATCACGGCGCTGCGATGCCCAGGCGGGGCAAACCGCCAAAGTGTGCAGCGCCGTGTCCTCAACAACGTCACGGCAGTCGCCGCAGTGGTGACAACCGGGCGTCTCTTGCCGGCGTATACGACACAGGAACTGGCCAAAACAACCGTGGCCAGTTAGAACCTGTGTCAGCCGGAAGGTGAGGGCGCCATGCCGCCTCTCCAGCCACTCCTCAAAAACGGGACTTACCGCCACGATCGTGGCGTGCCCGGCACTGGGGTGCACAAGTCGTTCCTTCCAATTGGCCACTAGGACCTGGCGGAGCTCGGACCTCGCCGCCTTGATTGCGGCAAGACCCGGTCCTTCGCCCCGAGCTAGCGCCTCCTGGCGCCAACGATAGAGCGACGCCAGGAGCGCCGCTTCCAGGTCCCATGGCATCGATCCGGCGAGGAGGCTCGCAGCCTCGAACGAGATCGTGCGGTACCCTCTAATCAACCTGACGGCCATGGCGCGCTGTGGAGCACGAAGCGCCGAGATGTTACGGGCCGCCAGGTTGTAGCCCCAAACTGGGGCCCCATATAGGGCCATGGACCGCACGACCCCTTCGTAGAGCCTCCGGCAGGAGGTATTTGGCCCCCCAAGGTTGGGCAGCAGGCGCGAGAGCGCGCCTGCAGCGCCCCGAAGAATGGGGGCCAAACGACGGAAATGGGCTGTAAAGTCCCATCGGCTGTCGAGCAGGAGACCCAGATACTTAAGGGTTGGCTCGACGCCGATGCGGACCCCTCCTACCATGATATGGGCCCCTGGAGGTGGCCGCTTCCGAGGGCCGTGAAAACATACAGCCTCGGATTTCGACAGGGCCACCTCGAGGCCCAACCGCCGGATACGACCAACGACTTGTGCAACCCCAGCGGTCGCCAGTATGGCCGCCGCCCGGTGCGACTTACCCTCGCCGTGACAAGCGTGTCGTCGGCGTAACAAATGACGCCGACGCCACGGAGGAGCGCACCTCGCAGCACCCAGTCGTAACCGATGTTCCACAGGAGCGGACCCAGAACCGATCCCTGTGGAACACCGCACGACATCTCTCGCCGACTCCAACCGTCGTGACCCGGGTAGACGACTACCCTCTCTGATAAGTATGCCCCGACTATGCGGCGGAGGTAGGTCGGCACTCGATGGAAAACGAGTGCCTCCCTAATGCAACTCCAGGGCAAGGTATTAAAGGCATTCGCGATGTCCAAAGACACCGCGAAGACGACCTCACCCCGGGACACCGCATCCTCCGCCAGGCTCCTCACCCGCTGTACAGCGTCAATAGTGGAGCGCCCGCGGCGGAAACCAAATTGGTTCTCCGCCAGATCCGGGCCCACTAAGGAAAGACGCTGAACGAGGCGCTCCGCGATGATAAACTCGAAGAGTTTAGCCACCTCGTCCAGCAACACAATGGGCCGGTAGGCGGACGGAGAGTCCGCCGGGCGCCCCTCCTTCCTGATCAGGACCAGTTTCCCCACCTTCCACTGGCGCGGAAACTGGCCCCAAACTAGACACTCGCTGAGGAGCCCCGTCAGTCGGGGCGCGAGCTCCTCGAGGACCAGGGCCAAAGCACGACCTGGAATGCCGTCGGGCCCTGGGGCGGTGTTTTTCGAGCGAAGTCTCGACACCGCCGCTCGCAACTCTACCTGGGTCACTTCGGGAACCACGTCGTCGTCAAAGTCCGCGCTGGACGCCATGGAAGGCGGAACCATCGACGGAGGAGTGTGCTCCGCCCGTGAGGGAAACAGAGCGGCCACCACCTCCTCCACCAACTGTGGCCGGAGACTCTGGGACAAGGGGGGCGCCCAGGGTCGAAGCTTGCCCCTTACCATGAGGTATGGACGCCCCCAAGGATTACGGTCCAGAGTCCCCAGCAGCTCTTGGCGGGCCTCATCCTTGGCCCGCTTGATGGCTACCTTCAAGGTACTTTTGGCCGCTCTGTAGGCCTCGTACAGCTCCGCCTCCCTGGCGTCAAAATCGGGAGGGCGGCGACGCCTCCTACGAAGCCGGATGTACTGGCGTCTTGCCGTGACGCAGGAATGTCGCAGGCCGGCAATATGTGCCGACCACCAGTACACCCGGCGCCTACCTGGAAAATTTGTAGGCACCCTTGGCATCGCCGCATCGCAAGCTTGCGTTATTGCCTCCCGGAACCACTCGGCCTCCATCTCGATATTGTCAGGCCTGGCCCGTGCTGGCACCCAGGCCTGAACGATGGAGGCTTCCAGGAGGACCTTCCGATTCAGCTTCTTTAAAGCCCAACGCGGACCGCCCCCAATCGGGGCCCTTGGGGCTGGGGGGTCGGAGGTCTGGGCGGAGACGTCGAACCGAATATAGCGGTGGTCCGACAGCGTCTCCACCTCCTCGACGACGCGCCAGCCTTGGACACGGCGTGCTAGTGCGGGGCTGGCAAAAGAGACGTCAATAACTGACCCGCCCCGCTGACGCACGCACGTGTGCACTGACCCACGATTGAGGACTAGCAGGCCGTTTTCTACGGCCCACTCCTCGAGCAATACACCCCTCGCGTCCGTGGTCGCGGAACCCCAAGCCGAGGATTTGGCATTGAGGTCCCCGACGACGAGCACGGGCCGAGGGTGGCTTCGAGCGATGACGACGTTCAGTTCGAGGAGATACTCCTCGAAGTCGGCGAGAGGTCGGTTGGGTGAGAAGTAACCGCCCACCACAACCGCTTCTCTTACGAGTGCTGCGACGCAGCCCCGTCCTCGGACGATGTTCTCGAAGGACGGGGCGCCGGCGGCGGCCGGCGAAATTAGCGCCACCAAGCCATCGAGGTCCCCTACCCAGTCAGCCCTGGGAGGGACAAAATAGGGCTCGGCTACTACGGCGACATGTATTGACCACTGCGCCATGCTCTGGAGGAGAAGGTCCTGAGCCCTGGCGCAGTGGTTTAAATTACACTGGAGGAGACGGAGGCGCAGAGGCATTACGTCTCCATCACCTCCGCCCCCCCGGCCGCGGGAGCGGCGACCCTTGCTGCTGGTGATGACGAGGCAGGCGATTTTGCGGGTAACTTTTTGTGGGTGGCGGCGCACTCCTTGCCACCCGCCCGGTGCTTCGCTGGTTTGCCTACCGCCGCACACAAAATACAGTGCGGCGTGGCCTCACATGTAGCGGCCATGTGACCAGGCTGACCGCAACGGAAACAGCGGCCAGTGCAGTCAGCCTGTGAGGGGCACTTGACGCCCACATGGCCGCTCGAAAGGCAGCGGTAGCACCGGGCAGTCCTAGGTTCCAAGACCTTGACATGCGCCGACACCCAACCCACCAATATCCGCCGGCCATCCGTCAGTTTCTTGGCGGCGGCCACGGGACAGCTTATTATGGCTGTCCCCATCCCGGCGCGGCCCTGTCGTATGTCACCGCTCCTGACATGATCTTCAGGGCAGCCTGCAATTTTGGCGACGGCAGCGACGATCTCTTCTCTCGTTACAGAGTCATCCAGGCCCGTGATACGTAAATCAGCGCACTTTTGGGGCCTGGAGACGCGGACCTCTTCCGATGGTAAAACCTGACGAAGACTATTCGCCAGACGGTCCGCCTGATCGCCGCTTGCGACTCCCGGCACTTCAATAAGGCGGGCGCCGGTCTGGGTAGTCCGGCACCGCAATCCTGCTGTTATTCCGAGTTTACCGGGGTCGATTGCGTCCCGCGCCTTCTTGAGGAGCTCCGCATATGTTGTCCCCCGCTCAATAGCAGCTGGCTGCAGTGTGAGGACCACTGCAGTGGAGCGGGGGGCTTGGAGCTTCCTCGCCTCTTTTTTGGCCGCCTGCTTGGCCTTTTTGGCCGCCTTCTTCCTCTTTTTAGCTGCCTCTTTCTTCTGGCCGACGACCTCCCAGTCGTCGGCTTTGCGCGTGGCAGCAGCGGGTTGTTGTGCGGAAGCGACGGGGCGTTCCTTGGGAGCTATAGGTGCGCGCCTCTTCTGCTGACTTTTCCTGCCCTTTTGGCTGGCAGACGCACTTGCGAGAGCCGCTGGAGAAGCGGCCAGGGGCCGCGAGACCCTTGCTTTAGCCGCGTACGACGTTGGCGGCGCTGGCGTCGGGGGAGTAGGAGGGACAGGCACTCTAAGTCTGTCTCCTGCTAGAGGAGGGCGCAGCAGCCGGCCCTCCATAACCGAAAGCTTGGCGCGAAACTCGCCAAGCTCCTGCCGGACTAGCGCCACAAGCTCCGATTCCGTTTTGCTAGCACCCTGCTCTTGCCGCTTCTCAAATTCTTCCTGTCTTCTTTTGAGTTCGGCCACTTCCTGTGCCAAGCGAGCATTTTCATTCAGCAGTTTCGTGACCTCCTCATTAGCCGATAGGTTAAAAACTGCCTCCGCGATTTCCCGAATGGATTCGATCGAGTCCTTTAGGGTCCTCTGGCACGTGCCTTTTAGACCCTTCGATATTTTCGAAACCAAGCGTATTGCTTCTAAGGCATCACTGAGCCTAGTCTTCAGTTGCGTTATCGGCAAGTCTTCGGCATCTGGCGCTACCACAGGCTGCTTTCGTCCTGCAGTGACTCGCTGGGCTGCCGCAGCAATGAGGCGATCCTCCTCGTTCGAGCGCTCCTCCTTGTCAGCCTTCCTTAATGCGGCGCGAAGTTCGGCCTTCGCCTGGCCCAGACCCACGTACTTGCCGTGGGTGGGCGGACGACCGCGTCCACGTCTGGCCGTAGCAACTTTTGGTGCCGGCACCGCGTCCTCGCTTGAGCCTTCCGACTCCTCCGAGAGCTGCGTAGAACGCGAACGTTTACGCGTAGCTCTCTCCGGACTAGCATCCGTGGACACATCGTGTATCTCGTGCTCCGACGGCACGTAGTCCTCATCTACCTTGGAGCGCGCAGAACTAGGCGTGCGCGACTCCCTCAACGTCTTTTTTAAAATCGATTTAATATTTGGTTCCATAATGAATCCCACGAGTATGGGAGAAATAAAAGTCGACCCGGGCAGAGATCCCGATACCCGGGCAAGCCTAATACAACAGGGGGACGGCAGGTACCCTGAGGGGGCCGCACTAGTGACTGAACTACCCATCAGCCATGCATCTCCTCGCCGTGCGGCAGCAACTTGAGATTCGGGGTGGTTTTTATAGAGGGCCACTCCCTCGCAGTCCGGGCGGTGAAGCCAAGACCCTCGCTCCCGTCAGCAGCCGCGAGACGTGATCCACGACACTGCACAATACGGGGTTACGATATGCTCTAGACGGTGACAACGGGGACAAAAGTCAGAAGAAAGGGGGGGACAACGACGGACAACAAAAGGGGACAAGAAACAAATTTGGACGCAGAACCAAAAAGGGGGGAACAAAACCAAAACAGGGAACAAAACAAAAGGGGGGACAAAGAGAGGGAAAGAATCGTCAGAATGACGAGAAGAGACCCCGTTGTCTGTTCAGCGGCAGGGTGAGTGCACGCCGAACCCGTCAAAGGGGCTCTCCCATGTCCACTCTAAGATAGAGCGGTACTGGGAGAGCCGGGCCCAAGGATAGGGCCTCCGGCTTGGGGATGGGACTCACGTCCATCCCCCCGCCTCCAGTGCCAAACGCGACAAATGGCACCGGTTGTCAGAATATTAGCCACCAGCAACAATGAAAAGCATTGTTGCTGGTGCCCAGGGTGCACCACGGGGAGGTTTTCTGACACGCACCCCATCTAAAAGCACACCTGCTTCACAAGAAGGTCTAGGGACCTGGTTTAACGCAGGAAGTTAAAGATAAAGATAAAGATAAAGTTCAGTTTATTTGTATAAAACATGAGTACATTTACATAAAATGCATGATGTTATAGTGTATTAGGGGCTCATCATGTTTTACCCTTAGGGTATACAAATATTCAAAATTATGTTAAAAAATAATTGATTTGACGCACATAAAATTTCAAAGGTGTCATTTAAAAAAAGAAAATAGAATTATTAATAATATTCATAATATAATGCATGCAAGTAAAATTAAAAAAATAAAGATCTAATATCATTAAAATTATAAAATATGCATGTCAAAAATAAAGTAAAAAATTAAAACGATAAAACGTCAGTTAATAAAGTCGGTAGTCACATAATTGTGATATATCAGATATGTAACGAAATTATGATTATGATAGTGCTACAAATGGTCATTCAAAAAATCAATAACATTATAATAGGCCTTCTCAACCAAAAAGGCCTTTAACAGATTTTTAAATACATTTATGTTTTTCTGTTTCCACTCTTTTGGAATTTTATTATAAATAATTGGACCCATACAAATTATGCTCTTATGCATAAGTGCGGTCCTTGACTTGTGAATACGTAATTTGTTATTATCACGCCTGTTTCAATTGACTGTGTCAGACAGCTTAGGAAATAAATGCGGATTACTTCTCACAAACATAGCTACTTCAAAAATGTATAATGACGGTACATGAGGTGCCTTGTCTGTTGGCTAATCTATATATTTTAATTTAATTAAAATTAGCCTTCTTTTTACGGATTTTATCGTGTAAGATTATTTATAAAAAATACAGCAGTTACAATATTGTAACCCCATATTTTAATAAATAAATAAAAGTAAAATAAATTATAATAACAATGCGAATGTGAATTGTATGTTTGTTACGCTTTTACGCCTCAACTACTCGACCGAATATCATGAAATTTTGCATACAATGTCCAGTGAACAGAAAAGGAAATTCATCCAGAAAAAGTACGGCTACTAACTTAACCTAAATTTACGCAAGCGAAGCTGCGGGAAAAATCTAGTTATTTGATATTTATAAACAAAATCCGCAATCAGGTAATAAGAGGCTGGGCGACATCGGCTTCGTCATTCTAAAACAACATCGCAAAAGTGACCACTTATCGTATTTCCCGACAATACACCCAATTTCCTGCTTTTGCTGCTCTCGTGATTGCATAATTTTCTTTTATTTATCGTCGTCTATGGAAAAGAAAAAACAAGGCTGTGGCGAGCGCTTATTCAGCCACCATTAGTGAGGCCGGCGAGCGAAGAGCCGACGAGTCAATAAATCATTTCTCGGCATCTCTTATCGATTCTATTGAATAGCAATTTATTCACTCAATGCTTAATCGCCGCTTTTCAAATATGAGTACGCTTTAGCCACCTAATATGTCTGCAGAGAATAAAACACTCTTATAATATCGTCTGGTCGAAAACATCATGATGGATGTGTTACATAATTTTTATATAAAATTCATAATATCTTGTGTGTATATACAACATATGTATATGGGGTGAACACATGAAATTAAGTAGTGACTGAGTGATGCTATGGTAATCTAAAAAGTTGGTAAATTTTTTAGTAATGGTTCTTACATATTTTATATTTATTATGAAAGTAGAGACAGGAGATGAGATAAAAGATATGAAATTATTTTTTAAATCTAGAGAACAGTAGGTAGAGTGACTTACTTGTTGATTACATTGTTCTTTCATGTACCTTAAATATTTTTTGGTAAAATTCGTGAATGCCATTGGCCTTGCTTCGTTTCAAAAGATACGGCGAAAATTTTAAGTCGTAGGGTAAACATGATTGTTTGAGTGGGTGGATAAGTAAATACTTACCGATATAACGCTTTCAAAGGAAATATGCAAATATTTTAAAATTATTTCCTATACCACATTTTGCGTAAGTACATACTGCCTTAATATATAAGTATAAAAACCCACTCAGATTACAAGCCCCAACTATATAATAAACATATCCTTTTTAAATTTGAAGAAGAGATAAATCGCGCTTTCTCGTCTAAAGTTTTTAATTCGATAAACTTTGTTTTTACCACATTATTACATGATCCGTATTGCCTTTAGAATATACTATCGAAAGTATTATGATGCGACTTTGTATGTTTTATAGTCCATTAGTATGCCTGTTTGTTCCGGTATTACACAAAATTGTATTACACGAAACTATAATAATATTACCAGACTCGAAAAAAAGATTATTCTTATTAAAACCTATTGAAGTATTCTTGTTAAATCCTACATATAAGTAAATATTTATATCAGAAATAGGTTTGAAAAAAGAATAGATGACAATCACGATGTATTAAGATATTTTAATCACAAATTTTTCACAACTATGTAGGTAAGTATATATATATCATAATTTTTTCTTTCTTTGCACGCCTTCTTTAAGTACTTTGATATACATAGATACGAGTGTAATTCTTAATTTACTTTGGAGCAAACTGGTGGACCATCAAACTGACTGCCTCGTCGGGCCCGTAGCGTAAGTTAACAATTTCGTTTATGGTGAAGTCTCAGGTTGAATACCCGAGGCGGGAAAAGTTTTATTGCGTTTAACTGTTAGGCAATTCCCAGCACATGTACTCTGGCAATGTCGGTAGTCGACGATAAAATGCCCGCTTCCGTAGTCATTTTTACTTAGGTCATAGAAACAATGCAGACTATTTTGATAGCAATGACACAGACTGCGCCTAGTGTGGATATCACAGCAAATTTAATATTATGTGTAACTTAGCTGAAATAAATATTATTTTAACTATAAGTAAGTAGCGGTATCCTAGTGGGAGCTTGTTGGACTTCCACACAGAGGTCTCGAGTTCAACCCCAAAGCACGAATCTCTGACTTTTCGAAGTTATGTGCACATTAAATAGTTAATAATTGTTCACTTGAAAGGTGAAGGAAAAACATCGTGAGGAAACCTGCATGGCTGAGAGTGCTAGAGAAGATATGTGAAGTCTGCTAACCAGTACTGTTCCAGCGCAGCTTATGGCCTAACACTTCTCACCCTGAGAATAGGTCTGTGCCCAATAGTGGGACAGTGTAATACAAGTCTGATATTATTTTATTTGATATTATAACTACTGATAAAGTACAGCTCTGTTTATCGTTGCAGAATATATAGGCAAGAGAAATATGAACTAAAGAGAAAAATAAAACTGCAAAATCAAAAAGCGTCATAATATTCCTCCACATCGTCGTCAATTGGCAACGTGCCCAGAAGACTGGCAGCATTGCCACGTTGAATGGCAATACTTATTCTCTGTGCAAAGAAAATACCAGCCCTCTGGTCACGCGAAGCGTCGACGAGCCGCTTAGCTAGGTCTCTATAAATAGACCTAGCACTTGGACCCCATGGCTCCAGCTAGAGTCTATATTATATTTATATCGGGATAATAAGACACGACCGCGTAACACGGCCACAAGTGAGCTAAAACTGAAGTATTCAAAGCATTGAAGTTAGCGTAGTGAGATTGGGACTAGGGGATTGTATTGGATATGCATAAGTTGCGAATATTCCATGGTTGTACGTGGATACGGCTCAGGCACGCCCGCGGGACCGCCGTTGCATTCGCAAGTAATATCTGGAATTTTACTACTAATGTTGGGAAATTGCTGTAGATGCATATTTTGTAAGAATAGTTTTGAAATACCTTTAAACGGTTTGCGATAAATAAAATGAAAGATCGTAGAATTCTTTGCCTTTTAGAGAATGATTTATCAATAACTAAGTGTGTAGGTTCTAAAGTATATAACCTTCAAATTAGTTAAACGTATTATTGATCATAGATTCCCTTTAACTTCTTAGTGACTAATAAATAACCACGAAATAAGATGCGTATTTAACCGACTTAAAAAAAAGAGGAGGATCTCAATTCGACTGTATATTTATTATAGTGTGTTACCTCATAACTTTTTCCTAGGTGAACCGATTTTGATGATTGCTTTTTATTTGAGCGCTTCTACTTTCCATTTGGTCCCATTCAATTTCAATCATGATCTGACTATTTGTTTTCGAGTTATCCTTAATAATGCGTATTTGGTTGACTTCGGCTACATTGATGATGTTCTAATTTTTGACAACAACTAAATAAACAACTGTGTAGTATGGTTTGGAAGCCCCTCGTAGTATTTCGAGGTAGCCCCATTCTAATTTGGTGATATTCTGATGAAGATCTTCGGTTTTATACAACGGAATTCTTTAATAAATGATAGTAAATCTGCATCTGCCGTGATTGCTACAATCACATGTATCACATGTATATGTATTGTTTACACAAATCCAATTTGGTTTTTGATAGCATTTAATAATATAGGGTTACGTGCAACTGTTAAACTCAACAAGCAATACGCAAAAAACCTAATAGCAAAATTATTCCTATACCTTTTCAGACAAAATCAGTAATCGAACTTTAGATTCACTAAAAACCGAGAAATAAACAAAAATTTTAACAAAATGAAATCTGTATTTAAATAAGATTATTCTAAAACAAAAAATGGTCTGAAACGTTAAAAAATAATTGCGTATTCTTGTGAATAATTAAATTATTGTTATTTTTGGAGTCGGAAATCTCATGTTTAAGTAGTTACAAACCTACCTTAGCTGAAACCGCTTCCATTAACAACAATAATTTAATTATTCACGCATTTATTTTTTACTTTTTAGTGTATTTTTTGTTTCATAATAATTTTCCGTGAAGTCGGTTCTCTTTTTGTATTTTTTTTGTTTTTTTGTTTTAATCTTGATTACTATTGTAGTAATTTACATATATATTATTGTTAAATATTTGTAGTTGATTTTCCCTATTAGTCTAATGCGTAGCATATACATACATAACATCAGCTGCGGATCATATCGGCTCATATCCTGGATCAGCCAGACAACAAGCCGCAGTTATGAAGTTGGTCTCGTCAAGCACGTAAAGCCTTTGGTCCTGATTCTGATGTTCCGCTGGTTGTGAAGGATTAGCGTCATATCAGACTATGAAATAAAGCGAATAAAAGTGCATTTGGGTTTAAACTTGTGTTGAATAATATCTCCTGCGCGAATTGGCCACTGAGGCCATGTTCGGTCTAGGAGCGTTTCTACATAATCCACATTCCGCTACAATATAATAATTAATAATACAAAATACTGTACCTAATATTTTTATAGTAGTAGCAGCAGCGATAGCTCAGTGGGGAGACCAACATACTGCAATGCAGAGGGTCTTAAATTCAAACCCGCGTCGCGCACCTCTGACTTTCGGAAGATATATGACTTTTCGAAATTAGTGCGTATTAATTGACAATTATCGCCTGCTCCGTGCCTCGGAGAGCACGTTAAGCCGTCGGTCCCGGCTGCCATGAACATCTATGGCAGTCGTTACTGGGAAGTCAGTGCCCTATAATATCCTGACACTGGTCTAGCCTTAGGGTAACGTTAGCTTTCGGGTTGAGGAGGTCAGGTGGTAGCCGCTCCGTGTAAAAACTGATATCCAGTCAAATCCGGTTAGATCAGAAAAGCTGATCCTAAATGACTTGGGAATAATAAGGCTAGGGAGAAGACTGTACCTAATATTTTTACTAGCTTTAAGTAATTATATAATATATCTATCGGTTGTGTTACTATTATAATATTCTCTAGTATATGTTTACTATATGTAAGTGTATCTATCATGCTAATGTGTGCACCAACTACTTTTATCTCTGCATCACCCAATGGTTGACTGGTAGATAATGCCTGTGGCATTAAGTCCGCCAATGAACTATATTGCGCATAAAATTTTAATTAAATAAATAAGTCTATATATTTTTGAGACAAACTATCTTTAATATTTCTACAATCGTTTGTATTTGCGTGAATCAGACAATACACAAAAATAATCTCCTATGGGAAATATGGTGTGTAACATTTTAGTTTAGCTTAAGTATTTATAAAATACAGTAGTCATATTGCAAAAACAGGATGGTCGTAAAGGTCTACTTTTGATAAGCCTTTATATACAATATAGATCTACAAATCCATTCATTGTTAACCAGTGTATATAAAATAACTATCTAGGGGAAGGTGCTACAAAAAGCATAAAGAATCCAAGTCAGCTTGATTAAAAGTAAAGTTTGTGAAGACTATGATGCTTTTGATGTTGCCTATTAGTTGTTTTCAACTAGAGTAAAATTTACTTTCATATAGCTTACGCTTCAAAAATTGCTACAGAGCTACACGTCCTATCACTTTCTCTTACAATCTAGAATTTCTCAATTTTCTCTATGATTTACTGCAAATCAAGTCGTTTCACCGTGCGATTCGTTCAAATTTCAGTTTCCGCTAACCACGTATTACTAACCAAAATCTAAATTTATTGCGTGGCGTAGCTGCAAAGAACGCCAATCGATCACTCGTATCTGGTAATCGGATCTTTTGCCCGCATGTCCCGATACATAACGTTTTGCGGTGTGACAGAGGTTCTCTACGTAAATAATAGCTTCACATTTATACTTTCTCTATTTCATATAACTGTGAAGATATATTGTAAGGTTTACTTTGTAGAAATGAAACATCATGTTTGTAGTATCATTCAAAGCTCGCGTGATTTAAAACCTCTGACGGCTTGCCGGAGATTTCAAAATTGTAGTACGTCCGAGCCTTTGTAGCACACGTTGGTTGTGTTTTCGTTGAATCATATTACATACTATTGTATGTTCTAAACTGCACACAATCCTGTACTCAACAATAATTAATGTTATACTAGATTCGGATTAGTAACAGTATTTTTTACTGGATGAAAGGTATCGTGTTCTTTTTTATTCCTCTGATAACGGGTATGCGAAATTTCATGATGATCGGTCGAAAAGTTAGGGCGTGAAAGCGTAACAGACAAACAAATTCATATTCGCATTTATAATATTAGTCAGGATAGTATCTTACAACCAGCTCATGGGCTTAAAAATGACACTCGTGGATTAAAAATTAATTTAGATGAAATTTACTTGTGGCAAGAAGTGCACAAATTACCCCACTTAAAACGAAATCGTCGTGTGTCGTGTAAAAGAGGCACTGTATTGTAAGTACGTAGCTACCATTAATTCATTGGGGACGGGACACAGACTAGTGGTCAATTGCATAACATCTTGTATTAAAAAGACTGTTCTTGTATTACATATCAGTAAATAACCCAGTTCAGTCCCTTTAATGAAGTGTAAGAAAATATAAAATAATAAAATTTTTACATATGCGAATGTGAGTTTGTATGTTTGTTTTGCTTTTACGCTTTAACTAGTGACTGATCGTTATAAAATTCGCAAACACGTTGTCAGAGGTACAAAAAGCACTTAGGGTTCCTTTTATCCAGTAAAAGGAAAGTTTCCGAGAGATAGCTTAATATTGAAAACCACGATGTTTATGCATGATTATTGGTTTGAATACCACCAATTAAATATAATATGTTGCCGTAGTTTAAAGAGCCAATGTCGAATAACCATTATGTAACCTTATAATAAGTACTAGCTTTAAAAATATTACCAGAGTCAAAGCCAGGCACCTACCTGTGTGAGTATGAATAGAAATTCATCCCCATTAGTGACGTACAATTCCGAACCAATTTGGTTGGTTCACAATTGAACTATAAGCGCATCCATTCAATAAATAATACCTATACAGTACTGAAAGCTTAAAAGTCAGATAAGAATAATAAAATTTGAAAACCATAAGCCTATAAAGAAAATTGTATTTTATATTTTCTGTGTCACTAGCGAACGTAAAAGTATCGTCTGTCCCATTTATTCAACTATGAGCAATATTAAATTCCGAATGTATCATCGCGCAGCAGATTATATTAAATTTTTAATTCGTTCATAATTTTTTGCTTTATTACATTCACGTTGTCGGCCATTACGACGGGCGTTTTATTAATACTGGACCGATTTTCATTTTCGCAGCGTCGCGGGGCGTCGCGACAAAATTGCTTTACAATATAATTACAGAGTACTATTGTTCGGGAATCCGCTGACTGTGCTTCGATTTACATTCGGAATGGAACGAATTTGTACAAATTGTTCGACTAGTTTCATTACGAATCAAATTGCGCTATTTCCTATTGCGCTCAACCAAAGTTGTGTTTTCACATGAATTCAGATGCTTTATTGACATGCTCGTATGATTTTAGAGCAAAATACGGGTGATTTAATCGTAATCAAACAGCTGGATAGATTTATTTTATTGATTTTCTGCTCTAAAGAATTGAAAATAATATTTTCAAACGGTATTTCCAATTAAATTGCTTAGTACCTAGTGTAGTACCACAGGCATGGATGGAACTGCCTATACTAAGACTACTATTATGTTATATATTTTTATTATATTATATTATTATATTATATACCAAATATGTTACGTTATTTCCCATGTTTAGTTTCAAATTGGCATTAAAATTATTTATCTATTCAGTTTGTAGTGTCATCATAGCCAATATAGATTATATGTTTGACCGAGCATTTGCATATTATAAAATAATGAAAGTAGTTTTTAACATAATAATTATGAATTTTGTGTTAATTTATTGTCACTTCCTTGTATTCAAATATTTATTTATACGTAACTATTACGTCAATATTAATTCTAAATATATGAAAGGTCAAAAATATATCATAACGGACTAAGTCTAGCTTAGTCCAGTGTCTAAAAACTCTGCTAGGCCAGTCTTAGGTACCATTTATTACGTATTTTACGTATTTTATCTGGCGGATGTATGTGTTCCTACGCATGTATGTGAACTCGAGGTATCGAGTACAATTTCCCGTTTGACAAATTGTTATTAGGTTTTTCTATTAGGAAATTCTCAATAGCATAGTGTAAATGTGCCAGGTAAACCCAATAGGCTCTCATTCTATTATGTGGGCCCCTAAAATGTAAGGTCGCAACAGGGGTAGGCCTCTACTAGATGGACTGACGACCTGGTAAGGGTCGCAGGAAGCGGTTGGATGCGTGTGGTCCAAAACCGGTTTTTACAGCAACCCTTGGTGTAGGAGCAGCATTGGATGTCTTTCGGCTGATGATAATGGAAAATATAATATACCGTTATATATTATCTTATATTGAGGGCGACATTATTTTTCTGTGGGGATACAGCAGTAATTTTATGTACCTATACATGTAAATATTAGACTTTAGACTGGGAAATGCCGTATATCATATTAAGAGTTTATATCTTAGAAATGGTATTTATTAGAGATGCGCCGAGTACTCGTTTATTACTCGTGGGTTCGATTCCCGCACAAGTTAAACATTTGTGTGCATGAACATGGATGTTTGCCTTGGCCTGGGTGTTTAGACGTATATTTTTGTTTATATATTATTATTTCACATTTATTTACTTTTAACCAATAAAAATTACATTTTTAAATATATAATTAAAAAAAAAAAACATTAAAAATAAAAAAAAAATATGGGTGCCCACCGACATCGTGACAAGGTCCACAAGGGCCCAGAGAGAGGAACCTCCTCACTATGCGTGCCGTATCGAGGAGGACTGCCTTCTGCATCTGACACTTGACCCAAGCACCTAACGCGAGCCTCTTAAGATGTTGGTCGAGGCTCTTGGCTATTAGACCGTTCACCGTAACGACTATCGGTACAATGATTGCCGAGTCCACATCCCACATATCGACGACCTCGTGTGCTAAGTCCAGGTATTTTAATTCTTTTTCACGAGGTTGCCATCATGAGGGATGGTAATATCGACAATCATTGCACGGCACTCTGATCGATCTATTACGACAATATCAAACTTGTTGGCAACAACAGTCCTGTCTGTGATAATAGATCGATCAGAGATAGATACAGATACAGTGTGATATGGTCCTTTTCGAGAACTGGTTCTGCTACATACCTGTAGTAAGGCACCTCGACCTCTACAAATTTGTACTTCAGAGCGAGTTGCTGATGGATAATTCTGGCTACTTGGTTATGTCTGTGCAAGTACTTGCCGTTAGCAAGACGAGAACAACCGGAAACTATATGCCTGAGGGATTCACCGGGTTGGTGGCACGCCCGACATATCTCAATCGTACCATCCCTCAGGATATATTTCCGGTAGTTATTCGTCTTGATAACTTCGTCCATAATTGCACAGACAAACCCTTCGGTTTCCCCAAAGAGGTCACCGAAGCGTAGCCAGTTCACGGAGGCGAGAAGGTCTACATCAGGCCCACATAGGGCGTTGTAGAACCTACCGTGAAGCTCCTTGCTCTGCCATACACTCTTGCGGTCGTTAATGCTCAGTACTACAGGGATGCGCCAGCTCTCTTTAGCCAGATTAAGCGGGGTGATTCCGTTGTCCACTGCAACAACATCACGATGCATATTCACGTTCGTTTGAAGGAAATACTCTCTAAGGTTGCACACCTCACGGTTATGGAGGGTTTTGGCATTTAGAAAACCTCGACCCCCATATTTCCGCGGGATGTACAACCTCATCACAGACGAACGAGGATGATGCATTCGGTATGCCGTCAACATTGTACGGACCTTCTTGTCCAGGGCATCTAACTCAGTCTGAGTCCACTTAAGTATGCCAAAGGAGTATAAAAGAAGCGGCATGATCCAACCGTTAAAAGCGCGCACCTTGTTGCCGCCTGATAAAAGACTGTTAAGTACTTTTCTCAGGCGACCAAAGAAGCGCTCCTTCAACGATTGTTTCATGTCCGCTTCATTTATACCTAAGGCTTGTGACATACCCGAGTATTTGTAGGTATCAGTAATGAGAAGCGATCTTAGGTTAATGGAATCTGAAAGTTCAATGCTCTCAGATTCCACCATCCTTCCTTGCTTTACATGTATGACTGCACATTTATCCACACCAAACTCCATGTTGATAGATTTACTAAAGCAATCAGTTACTCTTAGTAAGTCTATCAAATGTGAATCAGTGCGGGCAAACAGCTTTAAATCATCCATGTATAGCAAGTGTGATACGACCTGACCGCCTCTCTCTAACCTGTAACCTAGCCCTGAGCCCTCTAGTAATGTACTGAGAGGGTTCAACGCTAGGCAAAACCAAAAAGGACTCAGACTGTCACCCTGAAATATACCACCTCGCTTAATCTGTATTAGATCGCTGGTCGCCTAGGTCTGTCGACACCCTGGATTGTAAAGAGCCGTTTTCCATTGCCCCATACACAACTTCAAGAAGGAGCATAGAGTTGTATTTACTTTATACAGCTCCAGCACCCTCAAGAGCCATGTATGCGGCACTAAATCAAACGCTTTCTTGTAATGTATCCAACATGTTGCCAGGCTCCTGCGATTACAGCGAACCTGTTGGCTAATGGCCATATCAATGAGGAGGAGTTCCTTCGTACCACGAGCCCCCTTCCTACAACCATTCTGAGAGGCCGACATAATAGAATTGATTTCAATATGTTTTGAAATTTTGGCTCTCAGAATAGATGTAAGAAGCTTATAGACCGATGGTAAGCAGGTGATCGGTCTATAATTTCCAGGCTCGTGAGTGCTACCTGCTTTGTGGAGCAGGTGCGTAACTCCTGTGGTCATAAAATCTGGCAACGACCCAGATTCTACGGTTGATTGAAACTGCGATGCCAAGCAAGCATGCGAACTACGTAGCCACTTCAGCCAGAAGTTATGCAGTCCGTCTGGACCTAGAGACTTCCAATTTGATAACGAACGGACTGCACTAGTAACATCCTGGTCTTCAATGACTACGACTTCCATCTCTGAAATTTGTTCAACCGCTCGCTCGACATCACGGATCCAACCGCCCTCTGTGTGGCCCCCTACGCCAAAAGGTATTTGTGGTATCAGCATCCGGCAGCCGCCCACCAGTACACATTGATCTGGTCGTTCCCAGCTTCTATAACCACGTCTCTGGTCTCTTTGAAATGTGTTTGAAATGTGTAATTCACGGTATACCGGTTCACGCGTTTTTTGTATCTGCGCAAACGGTTTGCCCACGCATAAACTTTCTGCTTCAGGAAGTCAATGCGCTCTGTGACCCGAGATGTATAGTCTTGTGGGCTGGTGTCAGTTCGCAAGAAAGCTCGACTCACAAAGCGCATTACTCTAGGGCGAGTATTGCCCTCCCTGAAGCAGATTAGTTTACCAATAAGTGCCCTTGCCTCAGCGATACGACGATCAATCCTGCATTGCCATGCCGGAGCAGCTTTTCGCCATACAGCAGTGTCGTTCAAAGGGAACTTGACGCCTGCTGTACGACATGTCGCTACAGCAGCACAGTACAGGATTGAATGGGTATTACTGAGATTCTCGCTATTCTCTAAATAACTAGGCAGTAGCGAGTCAAGGGCACCTACCAATGCTATATTTTGTCTATGCGTAGGCAACCGCGGCAGTCGAGGCCTAATAGTATGGGGTGTGTACCGATATTCCCGAATCGCACATTCCAAAGCTACCCTTACCTCATCATTGTACTGGGTGCTTACATTATTAGTCGTGTCATCTTCATCCTCGCTGGTAATGTTTTGGGGCAACGATGTAACACTACTTGTTGTTACACCAGGTTAGACGTGAATGGCACGACTCGTACGTAAACACTCTGAGCGAAGCCTATCAAGTACGTTATCATCCAACATCCGATTGCGCTGGATAACTCGCACTTAATCCGATAGTCGTTGTGCCGTGACTTTGAAGCCTGGTTCAAGAGCCTGAAACAGAGGCAGCATTCGATTACGATACGCACTGAGGTTGGTTCCTCCCTCTGTAGCCACAAAATATGCCCGCATGACATTTTCATTTATTGACCTCGTCCATCTCATGCGGCGCACATCACCACCGACAGCGAGGGCCCTGTTCGAGGCCGGTGGGCCTCGGGGTCCCAAGCAGGACGGTGGCCGGCGTCTCCCCTGCCGACGTACAGGTGTTGGTGACGTCGGCGGGGAGAAATACTCGTCGCTTGATGAGCTCGACGCCTCACTGCCCGACGTAGTCGCGGGTGCAGGTGCCGACGGCTGCGAGGCGGAGCTGAGCGACGAGTCCGGGGGTCTCGACTGTGCCCTGGATCTTGTTAGCATTTGCGTGTCACTACATCATCATTTAAATTATTTTTCATGCATTTATGTATTTTTCATTTTGACATGTGTTGTCATTATATGACCGATTTTACTTGTTTGTTACTGTACTGTACTTTATGGATCTATTATTTTAAAATTGAGACTTATTATGTTGAATTATGTTTTTTATGATGAAATTGTGGCCAAATTATTATATATTTTTATGGAGTTATAGATAGCTGAAAATTTTGTAAAATGACACATATGCTGGTGTTGCCAGTGTTATTATCACGTATTTACAAAAAAAAATATGTAAAGAAAACGACTACACTTCTAAACTAGCTTTGTAGTTTTCTTAATTAGAATTTGCCGCGCTATTTTTAGAGCCGTAACATCTCGTAATATCTATAACATAGTATTTAACTGCACAGCAAAAAAATATTAATTGCACACCAAAATATATTTAAAGAGATCAAACTAAGTTCACGGAGCCCCGCATCGCGGGGCTCCAATTTTTGGGTGGGTTTAAGAAGGAACCTAACATAATCTAACTCTTCCGAGACGGAATGCAGTGATTTGAGGCGTATAGGTGTTCGTTATGATATATCTTAGTTAGCATATTTTGTTGTGCAATTAGTATTTTTGATGGTTATTATATTTAATTCCTTAGTTTATTATTGTAAGAACATATTATAAGTAAAACTTTTGTTTTCACAGAGAAACGCAATTACGTCTTTATTTCAATAATTCCACAAACATACAAAAAAAGGGTTTGCGATTCTGTGAAAGGAATCGCATACACACTAACTAAACTTATTTTTGTGTATTGATTGTGTTTCGTGTATTGTGTTTTGTTTATACATTATGATTGTTAGTTCCTTTTTCTTTTTTCTGTGTATATTTTAATTTTGTTGAATTTATTTGTGTGGTCCATTTAATTATTGTTTTTTCCTCTTTGTTGTTATTTATGTGTGTGTTACCAACTATGGTTTTGTGTTAATTAATGTAATTGGTGTTATACAGTTTTAATTAATTAATTAAATAAAAATAAATAAATTATATATATGTATGTTTATCCATTGTCTAGTACCCCTAGTACAAGCTCTGCTTAGTTTGGGCTAGATGGTGTTGTGTGTATGTTATAGAATATTATTATTATTACTCGGTACTCGGCAAACTCGGTGCTTTTTGCATTACTCGTACTCGGGCGAATAACTGGGTTCAAGGAACAACTAGGTAGGTACTCGGTAAAATTAAAGTGTTTGCGAGTATCTATTTAAACATAAAATATAATAAAAAATTGATATTTAACAAAGGCAAGTTATGATGCAGAAATATTATATATATTATCTTCATAGATACATTTATACAAAGAAGAATTTACACAAAGAAGAATTTACTGCTACTCGTAATTGCAGAGTATGTATATCCCTAGCACCCTCCGCTAACATAATATGGACATTCATTAATAGCTTTCACAACCGAGAAGACTAGAGTATAGAGACGCACACACATATATATATATATATATTAAAAAGTGCAATCTCAATCTATATTAGCATAGCATACTTTTGACTGTCTATCTATTAGCATAATTAGTGTTTAATAATAAAACAACAAAAAACCGATGGATTTCATTAATTTATGGTCGTAGTATACAAGAACACGGTAATTTAAAAAAAACACATATCTCAGGTAGTAGTTAGGATAGATTTTTTATCATATTTTTTTCTGACTAGCCATCAGTTCCACTATAAGACATTTCCAGGTTATCCATTAATTACCGGACAACCTGTATATGGTCCAGAGTAGTTGATTTTTTGTTACTAACGTGATAAACAATATAAGGCCTTCGTTTTATAGTTACAAGTTACAGTAGCCCATGGACTCTTGCAACATCAGATGTATAACGTCGCAATTATACCTGAATAACAGATAGCCATTACACACGTTTAAAACCATTGGTGTCGCAAGTGTCAATAGACTATAGTAATAACTCACTATCATGCTGGTTGGCAGTTACCTTGGAATGGAAAAATAGAAACAGCAATGTACGCTATGTATTGCTTAAGTGGTCACCTCGCTTATGGTAATATGCCGAATGTTGTAGGTTCATTAAGTGGTCACCTCGCTTATGGTAATATGCCGAATGTTGTAGGTTCATTCCTATGTCAGATAGAATTTTGATATAAAATTATTCTTCTTTAATATTATCCTTCTTTAATTTTATAATTATTCTTTGAGTCTTGTGTTGTGTGTTATCCGTATAATTTTATTGTTGTTTTTGTAAAATACTATCAGGTGTACTGAAACCCTTTTTCTTTAAGATATCTGAGTCTAAATGGTTCTTGTCCGTTGTTGAAATGTTTGTAAAGTGAAGCCATACAGAATTTATAACTAGTGCAAGTTAATTCCTATAAATCTTATCTTAATCTTTGTAGGTTCTCATAGTTTCTTCGTGTTATGTTTATGTTGGCACAGTCTAGTATTATACATATACTATAATATATAAACGATTTGTTTGACAAATTACATTTTGACCTGACCCAGATTTGAAATGATGCTCTTTGGATTACCAACGCTTCCGACAACTAGATTAACGAAGGAGTCCTCGTTCAACGATAGCTTTACGTCAATAAATCAATATCAACAATAGCCTTGCGTAAAAAAACATAAATTTGCATAAATACTTCCGTGTTTCAATAATAGTGGGTTGATTCTGTTTCGTAAATTAATAATAATGTGTAGTGAAAGTGGACTCCATCTACCTACAAACACCAAAATGTTATCAGCTAGAAATCCGCAAAATCCGATTATGCATATGTTAGATGTAGACAATTTCCATACATTCGCACACTGTCGCCAGATAAATACACATTAACATAACGTAAGTATAACAATATACTTGTAAATTTTGATCATGGCCTTGCTCACATGAATTTTGAACAGTAAACTGTACCTGCTTTACATTAAGGTACTCGCAAAAAATCAGCACCCACATTCGTTGTTTATAAAATAATGAATAGGGACTGCACGTAGGGCATAGCGGCTTAAGTTGTCACCATGCCACAGTCACTGCGCCGAGTGTTGCTTGTTCGATCCCAAACGGCACAAAAATTTGTGTGTTCCACAAAATATAGTTGTGCCGATTTTAGGTGTTCTTTGTGTCGGTTATTTGAATGATTAATTGTTCCTAGTGCGGAATCTGTCTTTTACAGTTCATAAAATGTCTTATACAAAAGCTTTGTCCGTCCGTCTGTCTGTTATACAACTTTCAACTCAAGAACCGTAAGAGCTAGAGACTCGCAGTTTACGCCATTCGACTCAGCATAGTCGACATACCCCGAAATGACTATGACCTTTGACCTCTGACACGGTCATATAATACCATTTTTCGAATTCTAAGATTTACGGCAATTCATTGCTGTTTCTCACTTGTTAGACACAAGATAGAAAAAAGTTAAATATGTAAAAATGAAATGACAATCAAACGATCACGTTGACTGAGAGGCTTTTGGATAAGATGAATGTTTTGCTCTAAAAGGCAGATTACAAAAATATAACGCCATAAGCGTATAAGGTGAATATTATGACCCAAATTCACTGATGGTTCTAAATTCTACATAAATTGTTTAAAGAAATTTCTGTGCACTTTCTCATTGCTTTTGATAAGCAGATTGTTATGCTGTTGCTTCTATATTAATAGTAATTTTTGGTATTTATTGTGCACTATTCGAAGATGGCGACTGGATAATTTCTCGCTATTAGTCATTAGGGGGAGTATTGAAATGTAGTCTTACTATTTTACTCTTTTGTGCTATATGTATATTTTTTATTATATCTATAAGGTTAAACAAAAACAACAAGGCTTGGTTTCACTAAAGATCTTTATTTCTTATAATACAAATAACGTTATTTACAATATGTTTATTACATTTATTGTTACATTATCCTTAAACTAATAGTATTTTACACAGTACTATCTCATCACTGCTAATGTGGTTTAGATTTGACAACGGCTCGATTATTTTATGCAAATCTGTGTATGAAATTAGTACGAAATTAAAGCTTATGTCTCGTTTACTGTTAAAATATTCGACGAATTAATATTCATGTGCCGATTGTCTACATGTTGTATATTAACTTGCGATAATATGATATGCAGAATAGTAGCTTGATCGAGTTCGAATCGCATGTAAACGAGGCATTAACAGATCGATTGACCGATATTTTATGCAAAACAATGATGTAATTTTTTTACTTAATTTCCCTTGTATTCTATTATTCAAATCCATAGCGATACTTATTGACTCTGTTGAAAGCTTTGAAGAATCATCTCTCAAATAAATAATTGAAATAGACAGCAAGCAAGGGTATAAAGGTAGAGAGGGTATATACCTGAAAGTAATAAATTATGCGTTTGTATATGATGCAGAGCTGTAAAGATGAAATTGAAAGTATTCCTGTTGTAAATACAGTAACTCTGGCATACAAGGACTTTAATATAAAATGAAATGACACAGATTGAGTCGCTTGTTGTTGGACATTGATAGAATTCAAGAATTTACCACCTGTTATTTATTAAATAGATTAGTAATAGCAAAATCGTTTAATTTAAAAGAATAACTGATTTATTAAATGTATTTACAAAAACTAAACAACCATTGGCACTACATGAATAACAAGTTCGTAAGTTGTACATCACGGTAAAGGATTTGGTTTGTTGTGAATCGATTGTTGCATCAACTACTCGTTACTTCATATTCTAATATAATTTGTATCAATTGTATATACACGGCACATATTTTGTTAAAAATAACAACACTACCTATCCAAATGAAAAATACGTCAGTGCTTTTAAATATTTACACAATACTTATAATAATAAAATAAGGTACTTCAAATTATTACATTTTAAAAACAGAGTTATGCACAGCGTACGTAACAATTTTGTTTTGAATGAGCACCAAAATGTTATTATTTCATACAATAAATAAAACTTTACATTCATGCTGAAAATACTATAAAGTTGGAATCGCATATTTATGTAGAGTCGAGTAATTTCAAATTCATTTTCACAGCCATTCAAAACAAAATTATCATGCCCCTCAAATAATCACTATATAGTCCATTACGCTAATTATTTTAGCAATAATTAACATATGCACGTACTATATTAAATCACTTTTCGCTTACGATTCTGTACTAGTACACAGTTTGTTCACTTCAATTTGTATCGCCACGTCGTAACCACAATCACAGGACTGGGAAGCTTGCATACAAACTGCCAATCATGAATCTCTCGCGCCGAATTTCGATTGGTGCCTCTGTTTCTAGAACTTTGTATATTGTGCTACGTAGTTGCGGCGTTATAAGTGCGCCAGTATATCAATTTCTGAAGGCGGTTGTGTGTGGGTGTCATTTAACGCTGGTGAGCCTGACACGGTTACTATGACGGGTTGCGAGTCTGTGTGAACTATGGTGACGAGATGTTCGTCAGGGTCTTTTTCTTGGTCTGGCTTGGGGAGAGCCTCGATGGTGTTGTCGACGTATTTGAGGTCTATAGGCGTTATGGTGGGCAGGTTGTCGGTGACAGTGACAGGGGGGTCGACTCGGGGCGTGCGGTAAGATGGCGGCCCGCTGTATTCGGTGCCGCACCATGCTGCGCCCGTTGATCCTCTGCTGAAGAAAGAAAGTATTATTAATTAGACAGGATTAGAAAATAAATATTAGTTGAAATGTCAAATATTGTAAAGGTATCATGATCGAAAGAATGATTTGTTTGGTAACTCATTGTAGAAAAGTATTATTTTAACTTTCTTCTATATAACATACATATTATATCGCGACTGGGTTCAATATTAGTTCAAGCGTGACAATTTTTTAAAATTGCTATATGGATCTGGCTATATATACCTAAAAGACTAGATATTTACAGATCTCACAACAGAAGGCAATTGTATTAAGAAATTTTGACTGCCTGTCTGTTTGTTTGCATCATACATGAATGGACTTGATGTGGATTTCAGTTTCGTAGCGCTACTAAATAGTAGTCCACGCAGATGAAGTAGCGAGCTAATTCCAGTTATAATTTTATTTAAATACCAGATACCATCAGTGTGAATCAATAACATGTTCTAAATTATACCACTTTGTGTCTGTTCTAGTTGAAAACCTAATAATAGCAAAGATATGTATTTTTAATAAATCTAAATGTACATATTTTGAACATATACAACACCGGTGAAGTAGTTTACCAAGCACATTTGTTAGAAAATCCAAATTTAACATCAATTTTAAGAGAGAAATCACCGTTTTATTTTCAGTAACTGTGTTCTAAAATATTAATACGATTAATATAGGTATACTTAAATCTTAATGCAAGAAGCGCTATTCGATGTCAGAAGCGATGTTTTGCACCAAGCACTTCCAGATTGCGGTTGTCGTGTCTATTAATGTACTGTGGTTATATTGAGTTTGTAAAGCGTACCTGACTAGACTGGCTGAGTTTGATCTGTATGTAGGGGGCGGCGACACCGCGGGCGCACTTCTGTCCAACAGAAGTAACCTGTGAACAAAACGTACATAATATCAGCACTGTCTATAAACTATATCACTGCTAGGCACGGCTTTTTGTTGTGAGAAGGGTGGTCCAGCATAGGATGGCAAATTTTACGCTTCTTCAAGAACATTGTGGGGAAATCGCATATAGTGCGGGGTCTACTGTGCCCAGTAGCTGCAAGAGGCAATAGGTTCGCCTTCAATTATATATTTATATCATTAGGGGAGTACCTAGAGTAGGTACTGAGACCTAAATGTATAGCTGGAAAAAGTGCAAAGTGCAAGGGCAGGCAGACGTGTATTAACATGTCTGCCTGCCCTTTCGGGTATAAAGAGGTGAAATTATGTACAATTAGAAAATAATAAGGATAAATAGTACAACAGTTCAAAAGAGTTTTAGTTTTTACAAACCCAGTTTTAATTACGAGATTCCTAGTGTTTTCATTTAACCCAGTTCTAGTAGGGTAGTAAGCCATTTATTCTACGATGACTAAACCATTTTTGTAAATATTCAGTATATTTCCAAAATATTAATTATATAATTTAATAATTATTAGTGTTTTTGTAATTATGTTATCTTTTTTAATACGTTTGTATATATATGTTAGATTAATTAATTTTAAAATTAATAATGTAAATATATTATAAATGTTACATTACTACAAAAAAAACAGTTTATTATCGTAATACAAGCTTATTCAAAAAATACTTTACTTATTTTAACATATTCATAGTTAAAAACAGTTTTTAATGGCAGCCATTGTTATTTCGTTGTTCAACATTCTATTATTAAAAGTATTTGTTTTGACGGCAACCTACACTGGAAAATTGATATTCTGAGATAATACGATCTTTGCTAATTTAAAATACTTTATATACAGCCAATGCTATCAAAACAAGGTGCCTACTATATAAGGTTATCATAAGGCTTAATGAATTTGAACTTGATGAATGTATTCATAAAAGTGGAATAATATTGTAAAAGAAAAGACCGTTTGTGGAGTCTTAATAATAAAAAGTGTTAGAGTGATACTTAATCAGATATATGATAATGTTTCGGTCTTCTATTTTCATACATGATTATTTCCAATCTTTTAAATCAAGACTGTTACATCAAGAGCATTGTCAGGTTTTAATCTACGTGATTGAGGATAGACAATGATTTGAGGGGAAGAAAAACAGCGTTAGTGAATGCGACTCCCGTTCGCGATGTCTCGCATTCTTTGAATTCGATCGTTCAAAATGTTATTGGGTTTTTCTAATAAGAAATTATCAGTTACACGGATATAGTGTCGCCCCTTACTACATGGAACAAAGCATAGCTGTAGAAATAATATAATATAATAATATTCTATCAAATACACACAAAACCATCTAGCCCAAAATAAGCAAAGCTCTAACTATGGGTACTAATGTCCTCCGGACCGAATTTCGGCCACGGCGTTCAATCTTAAGAGACTGGCCTTCTGCGCAGGAGATATTAGAGTGCACAAGTATCTGCGCAAACACAAGTGCACTCCTTGTTTTTTTGTAAATACACACATACATATTATACATAGGAATGTTTGTGTGTAATACTTCTTTGCCTACCCCTTCGGGGATAAAGGCGTAATTCCATATATTTAGGAGGAATATTCTCTACAATTTTATTATTAAAATTTTCTATCATTATTACATATCTACAGTTCTTGCAACTCACACTCACTGGGCTTTACTTGTAGTTGAAAATGTACATGCATAGTGCGGTAGTGTGCGTGTTTGACAGAGCGGTCAGTTGCGAGCGACACTTCACACACACATACACATATACGCGTTTACCACAAATAAAGCCCGCTCGCCTTCGTGAGTTGCAAAAACTAGATTTTGCCCGCGTCTTCGCTCGCTTAAATGTAGGTTAAAGGTTAGGTAATGTATGTTAGTAACAGAACTTTTTCTGTGTGATAGGTATCTCCTATTCTGTTACCCTGATAACGTGTATGACGCGTAAAATCGTAACAAACATACTCACATTCGCATTTATAATATTAGTTAGGAATACATATTTTATGATAACTTTCCGATTACAACTTGTAGCAACCAAAATATATGTTTTTTATACTAACCTACAGCAGCGATAGCTCAGTGGGGAGTCCAACTGACTGCAATGCAGAGGGTCTCGGGTTCGAACCCACGTCGCGCACCTCTGACTTTTGGAAGTTATATGAATTTTCGAAATTATGTGCGTATTGATTGACAATTATCGCCTGCTGCGTGCCTCGGAGAGCACGTTAAGCCGTCGCCTCGTCGATCCCGGTTGCCATGAACATCTATGGCAGTCGTTATTGAGGAAGTCGACACAAAAGATCCCACTGGGTCGAAGTGTCACCGGTCTGTACTGACTGGCCCTCACACAAGATAAGATATTCTAACCTACAATGGCTACTTTGCTTCAATGTCTTCTTTCATTTTACGTACACAAGCTTGTTTTAAACAAGTATATTATTTCATCCCTGTTTGTTAGCTGTCTACTACTGAACAAGAGCCTCTTCTCAAAATGAGAGTCGTTAGGATTGCCTAACTCCTTAGGTAGCCAGTGAGGCGAAGCAAAAAAAGACAATGACTTTAAACCTCTCAGAATGGACAGAACAAATGCGAATAGGATGATAGCCAAATTGGATGCCAAGTTCAAATGAAAAAGAATCAACAATTGGTAAGTCATTAATTAAAACATAGAAACAATTCAATATACAATGTTGAACTCATTTGTAATTTAGATACAATATATGTTATTAGGTATACATATATACAGAGATTCACGCCTGTTTCCCAGAGAGGTAGGCAGAGACTACGGATTACCATTTGCTACGATCCTGACACACTTCTCTGGCTTCATTCGCTTTCATCACATTCCTCATACACGCCTGTAGGCATATGTTTTTATATATTTAAATAGACAAGGACAATAATTATTTTAAATTTCTGTATTTATATGTATACTTATGCCTATGTAGGATATCCCTCAAGATGTAGGTAGACAGGCACAGTATCACTCGGCTCTGCTACTGAAAATTTCTTCACAGGAAAATCTTATAACATAGCCAGTTGCACTCACTGATCGCCAAACGATTAGCGAGGTTAAGCAACGTTGGGTGCGGTCAGTCTATAGATGGGTGACCGTTTAGTGGTATTTCATCTAAGTGTCTCCGTGCTTCGGAAAGCACGTAAAAACTCTGTCCCGGTTGTAGCCAAATTGATAACAGTCGTTAAGCCATGAGAGGCCTTCTGGCGGCTTGAACAACTCTTGACAACAGGTTGGCCACTAACCACACGAAGATAAGAAGACTGCCTATTCGGAAATTTAACACGAGATATCATGTTCAGCAGTCGCATACATTCCCACTGTGCCACAGATGTAGTCCTTTAAATAGAAAATATATTAGTTATGCAGCTATTTGAATGTTTACCAGTGTAAAGAACATTCAACGGTGTCTTAAATATATGTATAACTGACTACATTTTGGCAGCGGCTACGCTCGCGTTTGTCCTTTTCTGTTCCCCTTACAACGTGTATACGAAATTTCATGATGATTTTCGGTCGAGTAGTTAATGCGTGAAAGTGTAACAAACAAACATTCGCATTTATAATATAGCTTAGGATTAGGATATCGATAAAAACAAAAATTAAACAGTTAAGTAACAAATTCATTATCGAATATTTCATGTCAATTATATGTCATGTCATGTCATGTGCTTGTTGCATGTTACTGCATGCTGACACGTTTCGTATAATTTCACATAAATACAAATTTTAGGTAATTTATAAATTAGCTAAATTTTGTGATAATATTATTCTTGACATAATTGTTGAATTAAATAATAATAATAATAATAATATATTTATTTGCTTAAAACATGGTATACAAAGATGTTATGTTACAATATAGTTCTAACATGTTTGGCTAAAAAGCATGCAAAAAATTGTGAACATTACGAACTATAATTTATGCTCAAGAAATTCCTTAATACTATAAAGATTATTTTGATTCAGCCATTCGTATAGTTTAATTTTAAGCAGTCTGCAATTTAAAGTCTTTAGATGCACTGGTAATTTATTATAAATTCGTACACACATAGCCAGGCAGCTCTTATTATATTTTGTCAATCGAGGGATCACACCTAGAACAAGTCTATGTTTATCACGTCGATTGCGAGAACTTACATCTTCGGCTGTTTTGAACATGTCTTTATGTTTACGTACAAACATACACACTTCGTATACATATAATGACGGAAGCGGTAGCAAGCCAAGCCTTTTGAAAATAGGTTGACATGATTCGTCAGGTGCAATCCCGTATATGGCCCGTATACATTTCTTTTGTGCCTTAAATGCTCTATCATGGTTGGTGCTATTCCCCCACATAGTAAGTCCATAACGGAGCGAGGACTCCACGTATGCACGGTACGTCATAATTGCTGTTTTTATATTTGTAAGGTTGTTAATCTGTCTAAGGGCGTATACAAATTTATTTATTTTAGTGCATACATTATCAATCTGCGCTTTCCAGTCTATGTATTCGTCTATGAATACACCTAGAAACTTCGTATGTGGTACTTGGGTAATTTTAGTTATGTTCATTTTAAAATTGAATTTATTATTATAAGATTTATTAAATTGAATATATACAGATTTATTGAGATTAATAGATAAATTATTATTATTTAGCCAATTAATTAAATTGTCTATTGTATTATTTATGTCTGCTTCATGATCAGTTAAAAAGTTATGTTTCTTGTCAGTTGTTACAATTATAGAAATGTCGTCAGCAAAGAGAAAAAATTTATGATTGGTGATGTCAACTATATTGTTTATGTAGAGCAAAAATAAGATAGGACCAATTATACTGCCTTGGGGCACACCGATTTTGACGTGTTTATATTCAGATGTTTATTTTAGATTTTATTTTAGATTCACCTATATAATTAATAACTGGCGCAAATTAATCAATGATTTGCGTTTTGAATATAAATATGTTATTTATTACGAAAGTTAAAGCAAATTAGCATTCTGCTAAATAACTAGCTTATCCAAAGTCATTTATTATCGTTTCAAGGAACATGCCTGTATCGTTGATGACTAGGTAACCTACTGAAGATCCTATCAAGAGTTATAATATCAGCCCTGTATTAAACTGTCCCACTGCTGGGCAGGGCCTCTTTTCAGTGTAAGAAGGGTTAGGTCACAGACCACCACGCTGGCCCAGTGCAGGTTGGCAGACTTCACATATATTCGAGAACTATAGAGAACTCTCGGACATGCAAGATTTTCACGATGTTTTGCTTCACTTAAAGCGGGTGATAATTAACTATTTAATACGCACACAATTTCGAAACGCCAGAGATCATCGCCGAACGCCTTGGGATCGAACTCGAGGTTACTGTGTGGCAGTCCAATGGTCTCCCACTAGGCTATCGTTATTTATCAAGCGTTAATCTTGAGTAAAGTGTTAGGATTACATACCTGAGTCTGTATTCTTGCATGGATGCCTGATAAGTAGGCGGTGGCGGCCTATAATGGAACTCTGGGTAGAGCATAGCCGCGTAAGGATGGTGCGGTCTCGCGTATGATGGCGGCAACCGCGGGACGAGGCGACGGCATGAGGCGCGGCGCAATCCCAGCAGAGCGCAGGGAGCGTCGCGCGCGCCAAGCCGCCAGGCTAGACCTGCTGCTGTAACTAGGACTACTCCAATACCTGCAAGAGACGAATAATGGTTAGCAATGTTAACACTGTTGATCAAGCCACTCGTCAATCCTGGTGGTATGACGTTAACACACTTTTTGCAGCAAATTAGTTGAATATCATGTCTCTCGCTGGTAACTTGCACGTTTTGGCTTGGTAAATATTCAGGTAATGTGATCTCTATTTGATGCTTGATCAACGCCTGAATTTGCTGCGAATTAAAAGCTGGTCACGTAATAAATCTTAAATTCCATCTTTAATCACCTACGATTACATATTTTCCTTACTTAGTGAAACCGGAGTGCTGCCGATTCATTATACATATAAAGGGCACATAAATATAAACACATAATGTTGGGTTATTGCATTCTACTGGATAAGTATTAAACTTATCTGATGTATTAATATCACCATAGGGTGATATTGATACATCAGATAAGGTTAATGTCTATTATCTAGTTTAGCGCTATCCTAGGCAACCTTAGCTTATAACTATTTATAAGTTAAGGTTGCCTGGAATAGCGCTGAATAACATTGAAATACAATGTAGATTAAGACAAACGTTACGTTACGCTGTCAAACAAGGCTCTCTATGAAACCACACCATCTCATTTGTATAGACAACATTTTAATACCGTCATTTAACGCTACATAGCGGTAACTTTATGGCGGCATCGTCATCCAACTGAACCCTAGCTTTAGTTATTTTGAAGCCATACGACTCATAAGATATGATATTTAACTATTGCGCTGTTATGTATTTACTTGTGCAAAACAACTTTTACCGATAACCACAAATTCAACCGAACTAATATCCAACACTATACATATAGTGGGAATTAATCAAACTCTACACCTACGGGAAGTAATTAATATCGAAATGGATCGGAGTCTATTTTTAGTCTGCGTATGACCGATTTTGCAGCTGCAAAAACATCTGGCTTAGGTATATATGGTATGCAGTTTATGTATGAAATGCAACTTCTTGTTTTGATCAAATTAAGATTTATCGTCGTCATTTTCTTAATCTGAACTACCTACAATTAATTCGAGTCCTTGACATGATCTGATATATTATTTTAATTTAATGTTTTGTTATTAATCAGATTTTATTTTTATGTTAGTGTTTTGTTAAGTAAATGTGGGAAACTATAATCATAGATCTGGTGTCACCTGTATACGATGAAAATAGTCGAATTATCAGTTGACTCGCTTTGTGATGGAATATTCAAGATGTTTTTCGATTGTTTCAGGTAATTTTTCGCTTCGAGCGATATCGATGCGGCTAATCTGAGCGGCCGAATGCAGTGCCTGGTCCAACCAAATACTGGCCAAATCGGTGCGAACGACGGACGATGGACACGAGTCCCGTTGACTGAGATTATTTGACAGTTCATTGCATCCAAGTTAAATTTAAAAATAATCGAGTAGGAGTAAATATCATCGAGTTTTAATAATCGAAACGATCGTGTAACATCTCACTATCGCGTATCGCTACTCGTTGGCCTAATTGCAAAAGTTTGCGCATAAGCTTTGTGTTGATTTTGAGTTACCAAGTTTGATGCCCGTGTTGAGCTTAAATTAAAGGCCCTCAAAGGTTTAGACCTCTCGTTATTTATGTTATTATAAAGTATTTTAATTAGGTTGATTATACAAATACAAAAATGTTTAGGTATCTTTGTGTCTATATCTTAGGAGTTACTTAACTTTATTAATTTATGAATATCTTGTAGACAAATCTCTTGTTCGTGGTAGATTCTTAATCGAGACTAGATAAGATAATCTTGCTATAAGATTACCCAGCCTAGTTTAAGGAATCGATCATCATCCCTTAATCTTCAGTGCAAGAGAAAATGCACCCAGTTTAATATGTCCAAAACATTGATGAATGAAAAATATCGGTTCCATTTCAACATAGTTTAATTATTAGTTGAGCAATGGGCCAGATGTCAACACTGGCAGTCAAACGTAACATGACAATGAATATTTATAACTAAAATTTGCCACAGATAATAACAACAACTGGCGCATTTAGCAACTGTTGTTAATTACTTTCGTGCTCGTGATCACGAACAATATGTTCCGGTGTAATCTGCCTCTCGCTACTGACTCTGTGCAGGGTGCTAGTTTCATTTTAATAAACAAACGAGGTATGGTTATCAGCTTTGACTTTTTGAAAATCTTTAATAAATTTTTTTTAGGTTTCGAAATTCGAATTATAATGTTGGTCAGCACTGGCACCATGCAATAAAATTATGACTACCTTATCTATTTGCGTAAACAAACGTGCTGCTAATGACCGTGAGGCACTGAGTAGGTACAATATAGCGAAATAGAAAGAAAATTTCCAATGCAAGTTTAATTTATAATCATAGGGTACAGCAGAAATAACTGTAACGTGTAACTTTCGGGATGCTGCTGGATATGAAAGTATCCAGCAAGTAAAATATCTTAATGCAGAAAAACACATGCGAATCAGTTGCTCAATTGCTACTTGGAAGAAAAACATGTCAAAGAAGATACTTCCGCATTAACTTTATGATATTAGATAGAGAAAGATTTGTGGTATTGTTGTGATGACCGAAAAAGAGTAATCTTGATACATGCTTTAAACTGTTTATTTAAAAAGTTCTATGTTAAACAAAAAAATTACATATATTTAGTTGTTCGCGCACGAGAGCTTTATTTTGTTTTTCTGTTAGGATATTTCAATTATAGGCAGGATCACACATCCCATGGCTCGGCGCGCCCGTAAAACCTTCGGTCCCGGCTGTCATTAACACTATGACTTGCCTTAAAATTTCCTGACGACCGGTCGAGTCAATAAACCGAGTTAGAGAGTCCTTTGGGAGACTTGTATACTCACACCACTACACACACGTAGGTACTAACCACTCAAAAGAAGATAGGACAGCCTTTTCAATAATTCTGTGAATTACAACTTGATGTTTAATTAGTCGACGCCGCCTGGTCGAAAGGCCTTATGGCAAAATGGGGATGCGTGAAGTTAGTCGGCGAGTGACACGTACAAATTGGCTCGTCGGCACAACAATAGATCGCTTGCCTGTAACAATATCATTTGTCCCTAACGCTAATGAAAATCCAATTAATTCCTCTCTAAAACTCATTTGAAGTTTAATTGAAAACTTGAAGGGCGGGGGCGATGTGAATGATGTAATGAGATTTCAGCCAGACTTGTTATTGTCATATGCATAGCGAATAACAAATGAGCTACCGCAGATTGTTTCACGGTTAATTACGGTCGTCTGTTATGTCGGCCGTTTCGGTCGAATTTATGAATATTAGAACGCGGACATTAAATTTTATGCACATCTGCAGGCGAACGGATGAGACTCGCCTACTTTCGTTTTGTCGTCTCGTTCAACGGACTGGATAATTTTAATCAGCTATGAAGAAAAAAACAAGCTTAAGCATGAAATGAGTTGCGAACTGTTAAGCGATCAAAGTCTCTGATCATAATAGGGCTTCGTTCTAATGAGCAGTATAACGATAAATTAGCCGACACTTTGGCTTTTTGTAATCTTTAAAAACAGGAAACAGCATGATGGAGATGATATTTTATTATTTAGCATCTACAAAAACGAAAGTTATCAATTTTAAATTGTGCCATATCAGCTTATTATTAAATAATCCTATATTATATAAACATGCAAAGTGTGGCAAGAAACTGCATAATCAAGCGTTTCTTTTTTTATCTTTATTCATTTGAAATTTTATCTATTTGGTTAGGTCAAGCAACGTTGTATAATATACATAATAACATGCAAACTTTGAATGGTTGCCTTATAATATATAATAATTACATACACATACATATAATTATAATAGGTACTGGAATGCTATGTGCCGCTTTTTATTCCCAATATATTATTATCATATATCTTAAATTTTATTGTATACTAGATTTAGCCCTCCTCGCGATTGTCAATAAATTTCTATCCCTTGGAAACAGTACTTTTTTACAGACAACATGTATGTGAAATATCATGATGATCGTTCGAGAAGTTGAGGCATAAAAGCGTTACTAAAAAAAAAAAACAAACGAACACTCTCACATTCCCATTTATAATATTAGTTAGGAAGATACATAGAGCGAAAGTCTTATTATTTACTAGATTTTGCCCGCGGTTTCACCAGCGTAAGTCCCGTTGCCGTGGGAAGAAAAGTAGCCTATGTGTGAATCCAGGTCTCTAGCTATCTACGTACCGAGTTTCATCGCAATCGGTTCAGTAGATTTTACGTGAAAGAATAACAAACATCCATACATCCTTACAAACTTTCACATTTATAATATTAGTATAGATTTGGTAGGTTACCTATCATAAGCAGGAGTAATGTGAGCGGGGCTCTGGGGTGCGGCCTGAGGGCCCCAAGCACAGCTCCAGCGGCGACGAGACATGCGCCTATGACGCCAAGGAACAGCACGCAGAGTCTGAGGGGAGGCCGGCCGCAGCACGACTTGGGAGCGTTGCCGTCACCATCGGAGCAAGCGTACGCCGCGCCTCTACCGGATCTAAAAGTTAATGGCATAAATTAGATACTATACTTATTAATAATGGATACTGTTGTATACAAAGACATTAAAATGTATTGAAATATTTAATCTCTATGACAGAATTTTTCAATGCAAGGTGTATTAAGTAATCGCCTAACTACTGCTAACTCCTCAATTGTATAAGGATTGATAGTGATAGATGAATTTACAAGACAAGACATTTCTGGTTGTTCTTAATTCAGGTGTACTTTGTCGCTAAATAACATTTAAAGCCTATAGCGATATATGTTGAAAAAGCATATTGAAATTTTCTATAAAAATCAAACTTATGTACGTCACCAAATTTACCTACATCAGTTCTGAACTTAATCCAAAAGATTTCCTCGGTAGCTAAGCGGTAGTGAATGTGATTACTGTGCATGGATTTCGTATTCGGTTTCAAGACGGGCAAACTTTAAGTTGGGTTTTATGTCAAAAAAACATGCGGTGCAGTCTTTGGGGACTGCCGATAGAAGTGAAAACTAAGTAACTAGCGTGCGGTGACGAAGACGCGAGTTTCACGCTTTTTGTTTACCCAAAAAGTACACATATATACACAGTATACATATAGCTCATGGAAAGCGTTCGGTGACTATGACGCGAGTTCCATGGTTTTTGTTCGGCTCAACGCGCATAAAGAAGTTTTCACATCAAAAATCCAAGTAGCAGGAGAAGACAATATATCCGTTTCCTATTACGTGGCTAGAAATCATAGATGGTGAAAAGTGGTTTTAATACACTTCTGCCTTACCCTTCATTGATATAACATATGTATGTAAAAATCTTTACATAAAAATTTTACTCGGCAGTAATATCGTACTTTACCGAACCTAAGCCGTTCCTGTACTTAATCCAAAAGCAGACTAAGTAGATATATGTACTTACATACATGTGTATAAAGATACTGTGTAGTTCGAACGTATATATGGTTTCCGTGGTAATTGTATTGGCACAGTCGGTGCCAACACGATTTAGGAGAATTATTTATAGAAGCACATTTAACAGTATTTAATTGTCTAAGACCACTAATATAACCGAATGTAATTGAGCGATAAAACTACTTGTTGGTTATATATAACACAGTTTGTATAGGTAGGTATAAATAGGATACTAGCAGTCGCCAAGTAGTCGAAAATCGGCCATAATTGATTTAAATTTTAAGTTTAATCGTTATTAAGTGTTTATTGCCTATAACTATACCAAACAATGCCGAAATACTACGAACGAGATTCGATTGCATGTGTGCATGCAAATGCATGGTTGTGTGCGTGTAGTGTTATTCCATTAATTTTATGTATTTCTAATGCATATTTTATAAAAATATTAGGATTCGCCACTCCTTCTCCATATCAACTTTAACTGAGCTAAATTTCATATTCCTCCGTCTGCGCAATTTTCGTAAAAAGGGGTATATAGTTTTTGCTTCACGTATTAATATATAGATTTACTGGTGGGCCACGCAGGTTTACTTATAACTAGCTAGTAATGACCGTAATTACGTTTATAGTTTTTAATGGCATTTATCAGAAGGAATATTGCCTTTGTCGCGGAGGACTTTACAAACATTCAAACAAAGAACACCCAGTCTCGGTCAACTAGGTATTTGTGGATCACACAAATTTTTGTCCTGTCTAAGAATCGAACACACAACATTTGGCACAGTAGCAGTGACATGGCGAACAGTTCGCTATCCATTTATGGCTTCGTAGCTTGAAAGTTACCGTCCGAGCACATAAAAAAGCATTCTTTCGCCTTAGAATCCAACTCGAGACCTCTGCGTGGCAGTCCAACGGTCTCCCACTAGGTATAGATGTATAGAAATAATGCCATTTCTGATATATGAGTAAAAGTGAAGTTCCGAGCACGAAGTACGATTATTGTGGAGACGAACAAAACTTTTTACAATAAAACCGCTCGTTTATATTTCATACAGTGCAAAAACTCGCATTAAATATGAGCGTGCATATTCGGACCCTTTTTTACTAACTTTCATTTATTGCCACAAAAAGTTACAAAATCAGGGCAACCGCGTCATAATTCTTATAAAAAGTGTTTTTCACGCATGGTGGTTTCCATGAAAATTAATTACGAGGAAACTTGGGTTTTTCGTAATGGCAACACTGAAAGGTTCGCCGTCTTTTAATCTTTCTAAAATTATTTTTTTTACTATGCCGTTAAAGTTACGTTCAAATAAAACTTGGAAAACATTTGCCAAGAATATACATTTCAGGTTTTATGGAGCCACCATCTTAAATTTAAATTCAAGACGAAACTACTATTGAGAACTCGAAAGAGCAAACTTTATTGTGCGTGTGTTTTAAAACAACGATATTCCAAAACTATACTTTATTCAAATTAAACTAAAATAAGTTCCCAGGTGAATAAATGTAATAAAACTTTATTAAAATAGCCTATCTTTTTTACAGAACGTCACTGAGAAAATTTGAGCTTAATTTAAAAACTTAACTCCTTTGTGAACGTTTTCATTCATTGTGCGTTTAAGTAAAAATACAAAGTTAGGTTCGCAAGAACAAAAGATATAATGTTTAGCATTATCCAAATAAGTATGATATCTATCATTTTCAATATGCAAACTCTGACAAAAGCATTGAGTTTCGAGTCAGACGTTTGTAAGTCGCTATAGGCGATTTAACATAACAATGGTGACAATTCTGTTGTCACAAAATTCTCTTATCTTAGCTAAAAATCTCTAAAATTTAGTTTAGTCCTGTCAAACGACATTTTCTATTCTGAAATCGCTAAAAGTGACAGGACTAAAATAAATTTTAGAGATTTTTAGCTAAGATAAGAGAATTTTGTGACAACAGAATTGGCACCAATATCCTACTTCCTTAAAATTCTATGAGCTAAAATTTAACCTATTGAGCGACAGCAGCCAAACATAACAGGTTTCAATGTCTGTCATTCTAACAATTGACAGGTTAAAGACATAAGTGACATAAAGATCATTCAAAAAATTGTTGCAATTAATTATGGTCATCGACAAATAGTTGAACCTCCAACAAAGTTCCAAAAGTTATGAATTATGATTAAGTAAACTGTACTATAACGCTACTAATTCTGTAAGAAATTAGGAAATAGTTTATAATAAGTAATAGAAATATTTATTGTTGGAACAGACAAACAATAAACATGTCATTTAATCAAATAGCGTAATTATATGCTATCTTACAGATTATATACGATAAGCCAACACAAAATCTGTATGTATTCCAATTTGACTGTGCTGTGGATAGGTATCATCCAAAGTGTCATCCATGAATTTCAATGAACAAGGAATTACTTAAAAGGAGCAATCTATGTATTATATATTTCGATTCGCTTTTAGAATAAGTAAACATTAAATGCATACATTATATTGACACGATGACTTGGCACTTTACGATAATATTCGCGGGCGGCATATGGCGTGTGTTGTGTTGCTCCTAAATAACCCTATTACTGCTCATTCACGGCTTGCAGGCCTTTATCTTCTTGTTAACGCAGCGGTATAGTGTTGACACTGTTCGCATTGCATGTTTAGTGTTGAGCATATTTCAGGTAATCATTTTAGATATACGATTAAACACAGTTGCTGTGGTGAAATTTCTTGGGTAGAATTGGATTTTTTTACAACAATAAAAAGATAATTTGGTGAATTTACGAGCAAATATACAGTATAACATACATTCTTAATACCGAGTTACGAATAGTTATAAAGTCTGAAGCAAGACTAAGGGCTTCTTCCATCACCACCAAATAGCATTTATCTATAAAAGTCTCGCCGTCTCTCTTCTTTAACTGAACAAAAGTGAGACAACATGCGATTTATGTTTAGGATAACTTTTACTTATTAGTTGTAGGTCTGGCCATAAGTATCTGCATATATTCTGATATCAGAAGTAACCATAGAATTTTTTTTAAACCTTCTATAAGTTTAGACAGGCACCATAATAAAACCTAATATTCAGAGTTGATTACTAGAAATAGACATTTGCTTTTAATTAAGGAAACCAAGATATACCTATCAATGAAACAATTTACAAGATTTGGATTTAGTTCAGTCTATTCAAAATATATTTACTAGTTTTCTGTGTCAATATAAACGAACCTAGTCTTCTAGAAATTCAATATAACACTTACAACCTTATTAGTCTTTCCATAACTGATTATTATTCACCCATCTATGTATCTATATATACGCATATACATCAAAGGCCTCATTTTAACGATATCCCGGATACAAGGTCAAATGTCAACATCATGCAATGTAATATAAGATGTTTATACAATCCGAATACTCATGAATAATGGTAAATAAGCATATGGAATAAACAGCATATTATCGAAACTGAAAGCACGGTGTCGGTTACATCACTAGTAAATAGTGCGGGGTTGTCATGAACGCAGTAAGTGGCTCCGTTTGCATTATGCATGTCGGTAACACGCCGACGCTTGTTCTCGCATGATATCAAGCTCGCTGCAAACCACATTTAACCAATGACGATTCTATTCAGATCGCTTAGGTATCTAGATAAAAAACATTTTTGTAAGGCACAAGTGAGAGTATTTTTAAAATATTTCAAAATGATTTCTAAAATCTGGTTTTGTGCTACAAACGTTTTATAATACTTATAACATGTTTAGAGTTTTCAAATGTCAAATTGTAATGTATCTGCACCATTACAGCGGCCGGCTCTGTCCAGTTAGCTATGTAAATTGCACCCGAGTAGGCCTAATGCGGGCTCGTCGCCAATTAGGCATAGGTTGAATATACACAACCTTTATAAGCTAATGGACTTTTTATGTTCCTGACAATTTTAACACTGCATATTTTTTATTTTTGCTTCGCACATTTAACACGCGTGGCAGAAATTAATTCAGGCGCTCCCCTACGGTCGTGTTCTTCTCTCCAAGCGGCTACTAAGCATAATTATGGTAATAAAATCCAAATGCACGTCCATCTCTCTATGCCGACTTCGCATCAGAACTTTAAATCCATCTTTTGTGAGTACTTTAACGACCATCATTGAACGCGATCACGGCTGAATGCACACGAGTTTGTCGACCCCACGGCGCCTGACCCTTATAGGAAGAGGGTTCTTATAATGTTGATAACTAATAGCTCAACGCACATACTGATACTTCACTTTTATCTCAGTCACGCTCCACGATTAAGCTTTCCAACTCATTCACTGCATTTACCATTCATTCGACTTCTTCGATCCAAGAATATTCAAATAGGCTTTAATTTCTATTGAATAAAAACAATCGGGGTCAACAGAAGCCCACGAAAAGCCGCTATTAGTATTCGGTCGGCGTGATTTGGCTTACTTAAGAATGGAAAGCCAAGCTGTCAAAGGCAAAACATTTTATCTTTTCCAGTGCAGTGATACTAATAGATCTGTATCTTGAGTGTAAAAGCAATAAGACTGGCACGTTCTCATTGGTTAAATTTGGATAAAGCGAGCGCGCCGTGCGATAGTTGTCGGGCGGACATTTTGATAAATTACTATTAGTACAATAACATTAATTTCGTTGCTCGCTCGGCTCTTCTGTTTTTAATTTGACTAGTCATTGTCGAGCTCGGCGCTGAGTTTGATGGAAAACACGTTTTCCTTTTCTATTTCACTGGATGGGACCTCTCATAACGTCCAAGTTTTTTATTGTAGCACTCAGACGTATTATAATAAATTACAGTATATTTCAGGCTCATTTTACTATCGGAGCCGTTTATCCGCTCGATAGCATCTCTGCAATGGGATGAAATGAAAAAGTTCGCGTGCGAGATGAGATAGGTAGCAATACAATAAAGTGCATGGAATGACGCCATATGCGCGGACGATCGGACCGATAAGCGGCTCGAGATGACTCACTAGTTTATGTCCTCAGTAATAGCCCTCGCCACGCGATGCCACTGTTACACTACCTATAATTATGCGCATACTTTTATTATATGACACCCCTATTCCATTATTAGATAATGCATTATTTTTAAATGTCAGAGGGATGTAAAATTGCCTTATTTTTCTGGTGCCTTATCTGTCCATAAGTCAATTTCTAAAGATTGTTCAGTATACGCATACGGATTTTTAGATATCTAGCTGTGAACAATTTGTGATATTTGGTTTCTTGGTACCTACTATGAATATTTAGATGATTTTTAAAATTTTGGCTTGGTGTTTGCTTATTGGAGATCAAGGCTTTGATAGAAAGGCTTTGTTAGAGAAACATTGTTTAACTTAAAATCTTACAAAAGAAAATATATTTTACTAAAATTAGAATTTTTACAGTAACTTCAGAGAAACTAGGTTAGGTTTTTTAAATACACCATGAAAATACGCGCAGTCTATGAGGTTTAACAACTCAAGTTAGGCACATTATGTCGCATCTTCTTAGTTGTCAAGTGACGCAGTAAGTAAGGACAACGCAGATTAACATTGTCTTGTACTTAAGCCACATTAGACCGCCAGCACTTAGACATAATTCCGCAGGCAGACGTCGCGTTGAGTGTGTTATGGGCATATTAACCCGCATCGCGTCTCGAGTGGTGTGCTTCGGAGCGCGAAATTTATGTCGTTAATAAGGGCTAGGAGGGTTAATTAGCTGATTTATGTTGCCCATATTGCGGTGCGCACTCCAGATTATGACCCTCTGCCATTGACAGTTTAATAGCCTCTCCGTATTACACGGCAATGGGTCGTCACGCAAAGCAATTACGATGAACAAAGATTTGCCGTCGACGCGAGACAAACGCGGATAGATTTGAAGAGGTTTCTTGATTATAAGCGTTGGTAAGTTAAATCGGTGCTAAACTTTTTATTCAACTACTAGACAACAATTTTTGCTGTACACGAATTAAGTAAGACGAATCGCAGAAAAAGCGATGATTTCTAATTAGTATTACTAAATAGAAGAGCTTACGTGGTTTGCTTGTTTAGAAAATATGCAAGCTAGTCTGTGAAGAAATTTTTTATTCTATTCCGAAGATATTAAATTTGAATTTTAAAAGCATTAGCTAATAGTTTTATCTCTAAAATTATACATTTGTGCCTATAATTTATTTATTATGGTTGTCTATGTGCCAGTACCTATCTAGGTCTATTGAATTAGAAAGTAAACAATAGGTAAGATTCAGTATTTCCTGAGATTTTAGTATATTAGTATGTCTTGATTATGATCAATAATCAATATCGAGAAACAGTAATTTCATCCGAATACAATTGAATCATACTCGCAATACAGTAATTTATGAACCGAACCATATCCTCTTAAATTCTAACCATAAGTTATACCCTTTAAACCTCTTAAAGCCGACGAAACAAAAAGAAGCGCGTTGGAAGATTGAATACGCATTCGTGCAGATAAAACGGATCGGGGGGCTTTCTGTGCATATACTTGGCAATGTAAATAATGCAGTGTTTGCGGTGCGAAGTGACGCGGACATGAAGCGAGTAATGGCAGAATATGATCGTCGTGCGTGCCATAAAAATGGCAATTTTGTGAACAAACAACCGTGGCCCTCGTGCAGACGGCAGACGACGACATGCTCCATCAACCGTACCCCGTATGGAACCTAATCATCGCTGATATAGAACGTAGCAAGATATGCTTCAATGTATTAATATTTACGCATTACTATATGCGCTGTTAAGATGGTTGTAGGTACATAACACTAACAAACATTTTCGGTTTATTATTTATCAGTTATTGCTTCGCTCGCGATAATATAGATTTTAGGAACAGTACTTGTATCCTGTTGTTGTATCCTGGATGAAGGGTACCATAATATCCTTTTCTGTACCCCTGACAACGTCCATGCGAAATTTCATGATATGGTCGAGTAATTAAGGCGTGAAGGCGTAACAAACACACAAATTAAACTTACATCCGCATTTGTAATATTAGCTAGGATTTCTAAAACGTAAATAAAAGCTTGTTTATTTGTCATCCTTTAATGTGTGGCTATATACAGGGTGTCCGGTAATTAATGGATAACTTGGAAATGTCTTAGAGTGGAACTGATGGCTGTTCAGAAAAAAATATGAAAAAATATCTATCCTAACTACTATCTGAGATATGTGTTTTTTTTTAATTACCATATATAACTTTCTTGTACCATATATACTACGACCATAAATGAATGAAATCCATCAGTTTTTTGTTGTTTTATTAATAAACACTAATTATGCTAATAGATAGACAATCAAAAGTATGCTATGCTAATATAGCTTGCACTTTTTAATATATATATATTATTTTATTTTTTTATTATTGTTTTTTTTTCATTTTTCTTAATGTCCTTCAGATCTACTATAAGACATTTCAAGGTTATCCATTAATTACCGGACATCCTATATAACTATGTCTTTTCGCTTAACTTGACGTGCGTCTTAAGATAAAGAAAAATCCTACAATTAATAAATAGACTAGCTGTAGGTATACATCTATTTAAACAATTATAATTAATAATTTTGGGTCAAGGTATAAAAATATATTTGAATAATGATAATAATATAGTAAGAGCGTAATAGTTAGATTCTTATGCTTGAAGGTTCAATTGATTTAAATCATTTCCACTACTGATATTTGCAGACTACCTCTATGAAATGATTAGTTGAAATGTGGCGCATTGTAGTCCGCAGATATGGATTGTGACATGCATGTGATTAGATTTGCTTAAGACCTAACTTGACATAAGTAGAATAAAAAGCGCGCATTGTCAAATTAAATTAATTTGAAACATATATAACTGAAATATTAAAACAGTAATTACTAAAGATGTGTGTTCGATATTTGAATGAAAGTGATTTTAAACGTGTAATATTTTTACTGCAATAAGTGGCTATTATGTATAGGCTGAATAGCATAAAAACAATCGAATGCGTCGGTCATTCCAAACATACGTATACGGAAAGTCATTCCAAATATTGACTTTTATTGTCTATAATATGGCTGTTATTGCCAGCCAGTAGCCACACATTGCAGAAAAGAAAATGCCCGTTTATAACCCGTTTAATCGTAGACCACTGTGCACTATGACACTGTTAACAAGTAAGTCAACGTATATCTAAGCTCAAAGGCTGTCTCTTCCGTCACATTTATCGCCAAACCGTAAGTACAAGCCGGACGGTGTCCTATCGCGACGTCTGTCAGTTCCCCCACATCCTGTGGGCGCGGCTCCACCGACCGTGCAATACCACTACAGCACAGAGAGCACGGAGCGCGTAGCTCAAACATATCGCGGCCGAACGCCCCTAGCGATTTGACATTTCACTCGCCTACATATTGCAACAGTATCTACTCAAAGCGCTGATGCGAGTAAACGATTGCACTTACTGGAATGTAGTTTGGATTTTCAGCTGTCGATGTTTGCTAAAGTTCGCTAAACTTTACCTGATATCGACATTTTCGTAAATAGCTATATTGTGGTACATCATGCTCTCGGTATCGAGATTGGCGGATAGTTTGAAAATTTGTTGTTAGACGCTCAGTAGGTACCGTGAATTAGCTTTGCACTACTATTTTATCAATAGAATTTTACAACAGGTCAGTTGATTACAACAGGTCTCATAGGTACAGTGAACAGTTTAAGGATTTACTATGATTCAAAGATTTATATTTTCATTATAGATAGTCTTAACAACAACAAACAGTCAAAAGTATATATGCTTTGTGAAGTACATACTGCAAATTAACTATAAAGAAAGCATTCAACATTGCCAGATATAATAATATGTCATTGCCAGATATAGTAAACTGTCCCACTGATGGGCACAGGCCTCTGCTCACTGTGAGAAGGGTTAGGCCATAGTCCACCGCGCTGGCCTAGTGCCGATTGGCAGACTTACCATATTTTCGAGAACATTATGAAGAATTCTCAGACATACAGGTTTCCTCATGATGTTTTTCCTTCATCGTTAAAGCGAACGATAATTAACTATTTAATATGCACATAACTTCGAAAAGTCATAGATGTGCGCCTTGGGATCGAACTCGACCTCTACGTGGCAGTCCAATGGATTCCCACTAGGCTATCACTGTTGTTTTATCTTCTATATTTGCCATTGCCAGATAGCTTCATCTAACTACTCTGTACCACAATACACACATCAATACCCACACAAGCACAACAGAAGGTGTATAACGTTTCACTTAAATAGTTCACTCACTCACTTATACAAAAGGAATATCACGTCATCACAAAGTAGGCATCGATTTACCGATTACACGTGTTCGGAATCCGTGCATCGCATCGCCGATGATATTGAATAGAATTACGTAGAATGGCTCCTTTGTGAAATCTAGTACCGGTGGAAGCGATGGGTTACGAATCGCCTTGTCTCGATAGATGGGTTCACACACCCGTACGTTAGTATCAACGCTTGTAATCGATACGTCACAAAGTGAATCGTTACGATAGTTTAGCTAACCTCGATTACACGATGCATAAAATCCTGAACGTCCAAAAGACTCAACCTTTTTTAGGATAAAACTTTTCAAATAATAAACAGAACGCATCGAACGAATGCAAAAATAAAAAATAAAACTAACAGTTAAAACAAAAACTAACAATACGCTATCGACGTTTATGCAGTGTTGCAGATTCAATGAATGGTTATTTAAAAACCGGCTTACAGAGAGAAAACACGTAAAATATCTAAAATCGTTGGCAATGAAGCCGAGCTCCGCGTTTATGAGACTTTCGTTCCATTAAAGCCAATATTAATGAGAAAAGTGCTTAATGTTTTAATACCATGAAGTGCTTCATAATTTTATAGAAAAGGATCGCGCATTTATGACGCACTAATTAAACAGAGGGGATATTAATTTAATAAGTTGTAAAACTGTGATGGACGACTGAATATCGCTACGCATTGTAATTACTTATTAAGCGTAATTATATGTACTTACATTACGTGAGACGATTATCAAATTACGTTTGAATAGGCTATTATTTTGGCCCTCGTTATATACTGTAATCATAGTTCTATAATGTCAAAACACGTATATTATATAATAATATCAGCGCTGTATTTAAACTGTTTTACTGCTTGGCACTGATCTCTTCTGAGAAGGGTTAGGCCATATTCCGCCACGCTGGCCCAGTGCGGGTTGGCAGACTTCATATATCTTCGAGAACATTATGAAAAGCTCCGAGACATGCAGGTTTCCTCACAATGTAGGAAAAAATGTAACACGACATAATACCTGTCATAGAATATTTACTAGAACCTCAAATTGGTTTAGTATAATACAGTTCAAAATTTCTATAAATCTCACAAAAAGTCTAGGTTTAGTTACAATAGTTGTATTTCGGCTAAACAGCTTGTAGGTAATATAACAACAAAAATGTGCTCAATTATGTATGATATTAAGTTATATTTTCAATTGTACCAGCTGTGACTACGTTATAAATTGACATGACAAAAATATGTACTCATTAAAATTTTTTCAAATGGGTATATCTAAGGATTTTGAACAGAGTAGAAAATACGTCTGGTTACAGTTACCTACACTTTTTGTATATATCCAAAACATTTAAATTTACCACTTTAACCGATAGAGTCGCAGCGGCACACCGGTGGTCAGACCCAATTGATTTTGAATTATGTTTATTATTCTGAGATAAATAGCTTTATAAGCTTTGTTTCATCAGGATGTTGATGATCGGGTAAACTGCCACTAGTTAACAACTATCCTAACCTGGTAACTTATGCTTTATAGGTATGTAAATACTTATTTCCGTGCATAGGAATAAAGGAAATACAAAAATATTATACGAATGAAATTTCTAGAATTATGCTCTTATATAATAAATGAATGACCTAAAAACCCGCAAAAGCATAACTCTAACATTAGACTGGTCAGAATATAATATGCACTGTCATTTGCACCTTTCTTCCGTAACAATATACACCATCCATAGGGGTTCGCGTATATTGTTGCCTACACAATGTGTAAAGGTTTCAACTAAGGTAAAATAGCTAACAGTACCCACGACTAAGCAGAGGTACTATTACATAATCCTCTACGGGAACTTTTTGTTCTAATTCCTCAGTAATGTATACCGAGGCGCAACTTACAAGGAAGGGGAAGTATTATTCAGTAAGATCACGACTTGGACGGATCAGTGTGTTTCACACGCGTGTTCGCACTATTAGCGACGACTTATTCGTCTCTCTCACTACTTGTGACGTGTAAAAGCACCTTAATTGCTGGAACAATTTCCGACATAGCTCAGACCAATACAATGGATGCTCGATTTACTGCTGTTTATGTTTTGTATGGTTTACATCGTATTGTGCTATTTACTCTAGCCGTATATGTATATTTTTAATATGGTCTGTAGATGATTCAGTCATCGGTTATTTAATACCGATAAGCTTGCAACACTGCATGAAATCTGGTTGAACAATAGAGGCATGCACTCTCTTTAGTAATAAATCTGCGGTAGTTATGTCTTTGTTTTTGTGCTACATGTTAAATGTTAGTTTTAACGGCTAACACTTAAGAATACAAACATAATTTACCTATTGTAAACATTGTACGAATTGCGCAGATGGCAAATCTATGCAAATGAATTTGTTTTGTGGAAAGAATGCAGCATGCAACGCTTGTTTTCATGATGTTATTGGTTATTACTGTGATGTCAAGGAAAACCAATCTGTTTAACAGTTTGTTTATTTTAAACAATTCTCTCGTTTTAGGATTTAATCATTATTTACGATACGAAAATAATAATCAAGCACGAGTAAAAATATTTTTAAATCACACAATTTTTGTCTTTCCACTCTGCATCTAAGTACGCCAAGATCCTTGTGTCAAATGTGCGATTACAAACAATCGTACCTGCTGTTTTTAGCAAAATTATCATTAGATGTCAAAACCTTAATATATTATTATCAAATCAAGCCCCTATAATTGTTACCATTTTGGTTCTAAAACTTATGTCTTTTTCTTCGAAACTAAAAATCTGATGTATGTTACAAGTGTGACAATTCACAGTGATTAACCTCTTTATAATTTGGATTCATCTTCCGTTTAACTAACTTGTTCAATTCCCTTTAAGGTTGAACTATTTGCTGTACTAATTTTCAAGTGCCTTCATACTAGGCGACATTGTAACACTGCACAAAAATGACACTATCAGTACAAACGTTCACACCTACATACATAGCATACAAATGTTTGAAGTTTACAAATCGATAGCTCACGTAAAATAAATATCCCGAACAATGAACTCTCTTCACTAAACGTAACTTAAAAAGCAATGAAAGCGTCCGAATAAAACATAGCGCGGCGCCATGACTGTATATTTCCCTTGGACTATGCAGTGTTATTCTTCTATTATATGGACATCTATATAGCATAGCTAGTATATTATGTATATCTATATAATATACTAGCTGTCAATCAAGGTTTCAGCTATTATGATGACTGCTCTGCTCTTGTAGCTCGAAGCGATGATGAGGATATAGGGTATAAACGTGAGTTTTATACCCTATATCCTTTCGCGATTAATGGACTAGATAATGCAAAATTAATTATTTTGAACGAGTAGTTACAGAGATCCAAACTTATAAACTGTAAGTTATTAAATGGTGATGGGATTCTTCTCCTGCAGGGTATAGTTACAGATTTTATTTCACTAGCCCGTCTGACTATCAAACCAGGCATCTCGAGATCTTCCAAATTAAAATAAACAAGCCTTGTAACAATAAGCTTGCGTAAAGACGACAAAGTCATTCCAGGCGGGCGTGAAATAACTTACTTCAAGTTATTTTCGCATTTATAAAATGACCGGATAGATACCGAACAAGTATTTCATTCAAAGGACATTTCTTGAATTCTCTCTTTAATTCTGCGAATGCTGAAAGTTGTAAATGAAGTGCTTGTTCATTAATTAACTCATAAAGGGGAGGGAAGCCCTCCAACATCAATGAACGGAAGCATGCATAACGTTTTCATTAGTAATCTTTAACAAAGAGTTATTTTCAATGTACTTTCAGCTGTTATAAAATGGCGAAACGATGTTGTGTTTCGAAACATTTTACTGCGATAATCGGTACGTAATATTGCTTTCAGCAAAAGCTTTCAAAATTACTTTGGCGATTTTATTTTTCCGCCGTCATTTACCGCGTAATACGTTGAAAATATTGTCGTGAACGGGATGAAATGTCTATGACAATGTTACGTGCAAATCCCGTTGAAATAAATTGGAGCCTGCGATAAGCGCTCCCTTTGACGAGTCCTGTCTTCGGATTAGGATGTGAAAAATGATAGCTTAGGTACGCGATGACGGGCAGCGTGCGAACGTTTTGTAATGTCGCTTGCGACAAGATTATAATCGTGACATCTCTATCTCGGAGGTATTTCACTCCCTTTGTTGATGAGGTCATCGAACTTTTGAACGAGAATGCGAACTGACTGATGTATGTAGGTACGCACTAACTTTCTTGCGGTCTACATGTTATAATGTATTCTCTTATCTTATGTAAACAGATATCCATTGCGAATATGGATCTCGTATACCGGTAAAGCGTCTGGATCTAAGTGGGATATCGTAGAAGTTGGCACGTCTGGCATGTGGATTGTCGGGGATCTTGTTATTAAATGCCATGTCCATCCTTCTAGTACATAGCAAGTAGGTCACACACACATGCACACACACGGAAAATATATGAACCAAACATTAATGAATTTATTGGAACCAAAAATTGAAAGAGATAAAAATATACAGGCTGAACCTTGATGAATTAATAACAAAAGATTTATATTCTGAATATAGTAAGTAAATACATGTATTTTATTTGTTGCGTGTACGAACGGGCTTGAATAAAAATACAAAGCCAGGCTAAATCACGTGCGGGACTTGCCTATTTGCCCAAATACATCCGAAACCATGAGTGGATGTATGCTGGGCTGACATGTGTCAAAATTCACAATTAAGAGCTCTTTGCTCAATGTTTATTGTTGTGTACAGTATCAAATTTAATAACAAAATATTTTATGTTACACTTTATTTGGGGTATGTCGTTGTACGGAATATAAACCTTTTGTTAGCTTATGATTATTTCGTATTTATTTTTTATATGCATTTATATGTATAATAGATACACACACGTCATAAATTGTCACATGTGGAAGTGGAAGAGAAACTGTCGAGACAGGAAAGATGTAAAATATACGACAACATTCTGGCTCAAACCTACATATCGCTGTCTGCGATAGCTCCGTAACAAGTATACACTAAAAACGTATAAGTAAGTATATTGCTAAAACCTACATCATAAACCGCTGTACGCAAATAAAACAAAAGCATCGGCTCTGTAAATATTTATCCAATGTAAATTCCTAAAACGTAAATGCTGCTCTCTGCTGATCTGTCGTTGCTAACCACGTCTATAATACTGGCAGGTCTACTTAGAGTGGACATTTACCTTTACACAATATTCTATAGAAACGTAGTCGGTAATCTGTGAACATCTAGTAACTAGTCTTGTTTGAAATTTCAATCTCGTTCTATTGGTAGAACAAAATAACATAGTACAAAACAATGCACTTTCCAAGCACATAATATGTATTTTACCTCGTTAACTTTACGGAGCCAACAATCCCGCGTCTTCCCGTGTACCGTCGTAGCTAAGTTGAGTAAAATATTATGTAAACATAATGTATGGATCTACGTTAGCACATCTGTTTCGTCTCGTCGACTCGTGGAGTTCGAGCACAATTAGTCAACGGATATTTACATAAGTTGTTTACCTCTTCACTAGTCTACTAAGTTGCGAAGCTAGGAAGGACGCTGTCTGGATTTTGTTATTCATTCACCATCTTGAGTAATTGTAGTAATTGAGTAAATTGAAAAATGTAGTGGCTTGTACGAATAAGATGGCAAATAAACATCCGAAGTGTCTAATGGTAAAAGTTGCTATAGATTACGTAACCTTATAATAATTTATTTAATTTTATCGAGGTGATAATGAGTTGCAATAAATGTGGACGATCAGCATGAAAAAAAAACCTCAACCCAGTTGGTACATTTAAACGGTATATCCACACCTAAAACTTAAAGTTGTGGAAATGGGATTTTCATTACAAAATTTCCTCTCTACTATATTATAAATGCGAAAGTAACTCTGTCTGTCTGTTACGCTTTCACGCCTAAGCCACAAAACCGATTTTGATGAAATTTTGTACAAAAATAGAGTAGACCTAAGGAGAGGACATATGCTACCTGTTGTTGCAACGAAGGGAATGGGAATTATTCTCGTATTGTATGGGAATTCGTCATTATCGCGCCTAAACCACAACCGATTTTGATGAAATTTGGTACACAGATAAAATAGACTTTAGGAAAGGATATAGATTACCTTTTGTTGCAAGAAAGGACATGAAGGTATTGAAATAAGGGATGAAAGTTTGTGTGGGAATTCTTTATTATCGCGCCTAAACACTGAACTTATTTTGATGAATTTTAGTACAGAGATAGACTAGATCTTGGGAGAGGACATAGTTACCTTTTGTTGTAATAAAGGGCATGAAGGGGTTGAAATAAGTGATGATATTTTGTATGGGAATTCGTCAGTATCGAAGATAAAACCATGATTGACCATGACATCACTTTGTATTTATGTATTTGGTAAGAAGTAAATAAGTAAACATTGGCTCCAGGGATTTTGAGATTTCAACCTACATGGAGATGAAATAGGAGACGAACGGTACTTTTAACTGGTCACTTTAGACAGACCCTGCTGGTTATTACTAGGGGTACACCGCAGATTAAATAAATGCCTGACTGAAGGCGTCTGTATTATGGGTACTTATCCGTAAAAAAGTTTTGTCTGACAACAAATATGCGAGTACAACTACACAACGATTCTCACGCAGGGCAATATGCAGCTGATTTTCTAAAAGTCGGAGAAGATTGTTAATGCTAACAGACAGCAGCGGCATCATTACACTAAAACGTGAATTTTGTCAAATTGTCGATAACACAGATGATTTAAATAACAATGTCTATCCAGATCTACAAATAAGTATGGGCAATCGTGAATGGTTGTGTGACAGGTGAATTTTGGCGCCGACAAATGAGACAATAGGCCACATAAACGAACAAATTATGTCAGATGTTGAGGGAGATGTTGTCGTGTACCTCAGTAGACAATGTTATGAACATTGAACAAGTGTCATCGTACCCTATAGAGTATTTCAACTCTTTAGAATTATCGGGAGCGCCTTCCCATAAGTTAAGGCTCAAAGTTGGTATTCAGTCCTGTCAATGAAAAATCTTGATGATCAAAAGAGAAAATGTTTTAATTTCCCGTATTCCGATAATTATGAGCAATTTGCCATTTCTGTTTATAAGAGTGCAGATTCCTCTAAAAGCAGCATTTACGATAATTATAAACAAAACTGTTTTCCATAGGTAACTCTATGTGGCATACTTACGAGTATCAAACCCAAAGGCAAAGGGAAGAAAACAAAAAAACTTATAAACATGTATTAAAATAAGCTATTTGCGGTAAACCAAAGCATTTATAAGTGTATTATTTGCATAATAGTTTTCATAAAAAAATTAAAAATGCTGCCCGAAGTAACTATGTATGATATAATTGCTTTTTTATATGTGAGTATGGTATGCTAGAATTGCTTAAAAAATATTGTATGGCCCTTTTATCAAGCCGGCACCCAGTATCTCGAATAAACAGTAATGTACCACATGGTTTCGTTTTCCTAACAATCAAACGTGGACATTAATACACACGCATGAATCTTAGTTTATCTTAGATACACTACACCTCGGACATTCACAGTAACATATAAAAAAAGGTTTGGCAAGGTATAAGTGAAAACACATGTTAAAACGAAAAACATGTTCTGTTTGCAGGTGAAAAATATCCTAATTTAACGAGCTTCGTAAGCCTTTTGTGCAATAACCCGTCGAACTAGTCGAATATACATTTAAAACCCAACAAATCACGGTACGTTTCATGAAAGGGAAATGTGAAACCATTCTCCATACTTCAATGGGCAATCTCCTTTGGATATAAATATATTCTGTGACAGCAGCAGTTACTTATTTTGGTTTAACATAAATATTTTCTTTTTTTTAATAAGACAGATAAATATCAGATACGTTATCGAAAAATGTCTGATTATATACTTTAAATCGACGAACTAGCAAAAAGAAGATATTGCAAGTGAATGAAGTAAAGCAGCCAGAATTAGCTTAGCAAGTAGCAAACAGACAATGGTCTATGTATGTATACATTAAATTCTTTACTCGAGGTGCACGGACAGCCTAGGAGTAAGTGTTGAATCCCTATACGAGACAAATATGTGTGTGATACACAAATAGTTGTTATAGGTCTAGGTGTTACTAGCGTATGTTGTTTAAATTTTATAAAATCCTTACTGCCACAGCAGTTATAACTAGTGCCGCAATTGTCTTATTAAATAGAGAAATAAAAATTATCAATGCAAAGATAAAAAAAGAAAATAGAAAATTGAGGTATAGATCGTACCTATTTACAACGATAGTTATCTATTTGATAGGTATTTCACGAGATACACCGATACACTCGGTCATGCAGTTTGCTCTCCGCAAACCAATAGTCAGCGAGTTTAATGCGGTTATCACTGTCAACTATGATTGGCTGCTGTCCAAATTGGCATTAAGCGACACAATTACCTGCGCTAATGATAAAATGTTTATGCAAATTGAAAATTTCCACTGTAAACATGAACTCGATAAAATCCTAGTTCACAACAAAGTTTTCGGGACTCCTTATTCATTCGTACCGATTTCCATAGGAAACACGCTGAAAGCCATTTGAATTTCTTACGGGAAATATTCGCTATTGATACCGAATATTTGTTTTCTGCTCAATTCGCTATGCTGGAGTCACTAGGGATATATTTTACAAACATACCTTTGGATTTGCGAGTTTATCTCGCCTTATCTCGTATACCTATTCTCATTGCGTATTTTGACTGAGCGGAGAGACCGCAACCAAATCTATCTGTTACTGAATTTCGGAGATAAAGAATTCCTTAAAAACAAATTATTCCAGTATCGTATATGCCTATGCCGATTTATAAAATATTTATGATTTCATATAACTTATGCCTCAGAGGCATAGCGGTAGTAAATACGATTGCTGTGCATGAGGTGTCTAGTTCGATTCCCGGTAGATTGCAACAGGATTGCTGTTGTGCTGTTGTGTCTTTCATTGAATATAAGTTACTTTCTTTATTTGAATATTATTGTTTCGCGAATATGCCTCCATATACAGCCTTCGTGTTTTGATATCTCTACCAGGCAAGGGTCTGGATGCCCAAATAAATTAACTTCGATGTGCAATTCACATTTTGAATTCTGATTTATCTTAGATGCCAAGTACAGAATGAAGTTTGCCATTGCACACAACTCCAAACAAATCTCGTGGATGCTTGACCTCTTATTATTATATTTGTACTATTGAAATCGGGTTTAATCTCATTTCATAAAACGAGCTGTCACTACTATAATAAGCATTATACTACAAAACCATGTTAATTATCCCTTATAAAAATATAAAAGATAGCACGTCGTTATTGTCATTTAAAAGATTATTAAAACAACACATATTCAAAGGCGTATCTTAAAAATGAATATTTTTTTACCTACAAAAATATTAAATTGAAACATGTAAACCGATCCCTATATTCGCTCAACTGTAAAGCAAACAACTCGTTATTAGCGAAGATCACAAAAGTGTTTAGATTTACCTACATACCTATCTGGCAATATTTAATACATTTCTAAAATTACCGTCAAAAGTGTGCGCATTCATGAACCTCAAATATTTTTGAGCTCTGATTTGTAATTTATTTCGCCTTGTAAGTGATTTGTAATCTTAGAGAAATAAATAATTTTTAAACCGTATCTTATACCTACAGAATATATCGTCTGTTAAGATATAACATACTGCGTAAGTTTTACCAAAACTATAAATGTAACCAAATACAATGCATACAACTCGGATATGATCGCAAAATATACGTTCCACTAATAGTAAATACATTGAGAACCGTATCGCGTTCGAGTGGCTCAGGTAGAATCTTTTATATTAGCTGTCTTTGTGGGCGTAGATGACAACGAAAAAGGCCCCTACCTACGATGCCTTTCAAATCGTACCCAAGGGTCGTTCTCTGTTGGGATTCTTTAGGGTTGGTCGGGGACTGTGGCTGCTTTTTGTACAAGCATATCACAGCTGTTGAATGAACACAACCAGATGCGTCTAAAAGATTTATTTTTTGCTACAAAATCTAAGTGAGGTCTCGTAAACAGAATATTTATTGTCTGTTTATGCGCCGAAAACTTGGTAATGAGATAAACTTGAACGTAAAAGTATGATATAATTCTGTTAAGTATAACGTAACTTTTAATATCTATCTCATGTTCTTCGTCCGTGACGAACGAAATAACAACATCTTAGTAAATGTTGGAATACCAGATCGACTCTGCAGCAACTAATCAAGTAAATAGCTCCGTCTATCGGTTCAAATAAGGAATCGAAAAAAGAACGGACGGTCTTTATAGGTAGTTAAAAGTAAGTAAATTACGTATCGATGGACGTCGCCATCCGAATAAATGTCAGCAAATTGACGACCCTCGTCTCTCGACGATGTAACATTCTAACGACTAGCGCCCATTACCTACTCTTTGCTGCCAAATATTTCTCTACTTGCTACCGTGTTTGTGCTTTCCGATATGTATGAATGCGGCATAGCCCGCATTGATATATAGCGTTCCGTACATATGAAATTTTATTAATTTGCTCAAGAACTTCTACGTCGAATTCGCTCCATATTAATCGACTTAGACTGAAATTGGAACACAAATTATTGATGTAGAACACATTTGCATGCAACGCGTGCAACAACGCGTTTATTTCTAGTCTAGGTATAAAAAATGCATTCGATAATATGTAACTGTCAAAAACTAAGATGGAACAGTCGCAACATGTGGCATATGCGTCGCACAATCGATCGAGGTAGAGCTGCAATCGTAAATATCGATATCCATATATCCTATTGTAGAAACTCCTATTTTAAACTATTACAACGACCGCTGACCGCTTCTTTAAATCGTAACAAAAAGTTTACCAGTAGGTATGCAAAGAGCCTAATACGAGCAAGAGAATATTCTTGAATTCAAATTACTCAGACGCATTTGATTGAGATGTGGGATGCAGCCAACATTTATGACATGAAAGTTCTTAAACGTGAGCAAGATACATGCTATGAAGCGAACGAAAACTTGGCAAGAAAACAGTGCTTCCAGGATATTTACAATGCGTCATGCAACTACATGTACGTTCAGAAAGTTAGATAGTAAACGCGATATACTGGTAGAAAATGAAGGTAAAAGCTGTAGAAAGAATGTTACTTTCGATAATAAACTGAAATAAGAAGAAGATATTCTCTCTGTCGCTAAATAGTGCAAAAATAGTTCAGAATCCTGTTTCACAAAATAAAATCCCATTTACGAGAAATCCGACACAAATTTCATTGGAATTCATTTCATGTTACAACACCCTCATTTTTGCTCACTGAATTTATACTACTGTAAACAGGGTCCCTGAATATTCTATCTATTTAAAGTGAGTCGAGGGAAGGCGACATTTTCGGCCCATCCGGATAGTCGTGGCTCTCAATTCAATTTACCATACCGCTTCAGGGAGATGAAAAATTTCCCTTCCAAATTATGAATTTGATACTTTCGTCACGCACTTCATCAATTTAATTACGACTAGGAATTTGTTTGCGTCGTATTAAATTCATCGCCTCACTTCTTAGTTACGAAATGCATAATGGAAGTTGAAAGAAATTAGGAACGCTCAGAAACTTTTCCCGCCTTTATATTGAATCTACACAGCTATACAGGTACGACGGCTTTTAAACCGTTTCATTAACAATGGGTAACGAGTATAACTTGCAGGTTTATATAAAAGATGGATAGTGACGTCAGCGGGCGTGAGTACGGTGAATGATGCAGAGAGACGCCGACAAGAAACTAATTGGTGCGCTGCGCCATTTGAGATCTCTATAGGTGCCGACTGACGATCGACAAAATTAGAACAAAGGGGGACCGATTATAGATACTAATAAACACATCGTATCGTTTCTTGACATTCTAGTCTTGTATTAAAAAGCAAAAGCCAAGTTTGGAGTAATGTTATTTTGAGATTTAACTAAATTAGATACTCCATTCGGCAAGTATGAAATATACGTCACGTTAGACGTAAAAGATTTCACGAAACATAATATGATAAATTGACAACATCCCTTTTTATTTAGTAGAAAGATTCGATTGGCTATTTCTTGCAAGTTAAATATAAATGCTACGTTATAGTCTAGTTTTTCAAAAGTCTGTTTCAGTACTGAAAGCTTTTATGAAATATTTGACATGCCCGATTATCCGAATACCAAGAATTGTAATAAACAAAGTACTTTCAGCAGTTGCATACCCAATTAAGCTCACGTAATACAAAGGCTAACGAAACAGTCGAAAATATATTAAATGAAATGTTTTTATGAGAAGACGCCATTTCTAAGGAAAATACTGTAGGTATACTTAGCTTATTCATGTTAGGATCTCCTAAACGCTGTATAAAGCTAATATTTTGATAACATTTCTAAAGATATCTTCGAAAACATTAATGAGAGTTTAAAATCGAAGGATCGTCAATAGTTTACAAGGAGTTTTAATTTGTTATTCCAACAAGAGGAAAGTGAAACTTAGTATGAATACAAATTGGTTATAGAATTGAAATTAATACGGTCATCTATAGGTGACCTGATTTCGAGTGAAGGAGTGTATTGTTCATACTGGGCGACGAGAAAAATACCAGGTAGGGTTGAGCTGTATTATGGCGGTAGCCCGAGGGATTATAGATATCCTATTAATCATCCCCTGTAGCTGTTGATGCTTCGCGGTATCGGCACTAGACGGTCTCGAGTCGGTAATCCTGCGGATTATACCGACCAATACCGTTATTCCTCAAGCTAAAACCCCGTTAATCCTCCAGAGGCTACCTTCTTTGCCAAATTGAAAAATCTTATGTTAGTTTTGTCCATAAATGGCGGAAATAATGTTGGGTATAGATTGCGTTTGTTTACGGACTGTGTGTCCGTTTGTTCCTGTCCGTCCTTCGTGTTTAGTTTACTTAGTGATAGTATTATATCGGTGAATTGGGTTTTGGTCTACGAATGGATAAAGCTGTGTATCGTAATATTGGCTTTAGTTATCCACTCGATAACATCAGAGCACAATGTAAAGCGCGTCGAGACTTTCAAAATCTATCATTAGTGTAAATTTAAGAGCTATTTTCAAATAAGAATACGAGTAATAAATAAATTTAAATTTTAAAAATTAAATTCATAATTTAAATCATTTATGGAATAATTAAGAAACCTTTCATTATTCCGTACAAAAAGCCAACGTGGATGCTTTTTGTGTGGTATAATGAAAGTATTTCTTTAATTTACTCGGTGTCATTTGCCGCAATATTTATTCATATTTATTTTCAGACATTTATTACAAGTGCGTTCCTTACAATATCTTTGTTAAAAACTCACGATCTACTTTCTTAATTTCAACAAATGCAGATTCGGATTGTGATATTAATTGCATCGTCGAAGGTATAACGACATAAATTTTGCAACAAAATCATATTTCAGTAGGGATATCCAAAATATTACCGCGTAACAAAGTAAACGAACTCTTGAACTTTAATGGTAGAGATTATGATAAAATTATTAATGTTCATAAACACTTGGTCATTAAGTGGAACATTACAAGGGTGGGGATGTTTTGTTGTGGGCTACAAAACAAAACTCATATAAAGCTGGCAACCATTACCCGTCTGTAACGAGCCGAGACACGTCTAGAGCTCCATTAGGATTTCAACGTGTTGGATTTAAAATGTTAAAGTAAGAGAGCCAAAGATTAATGATGTAAATCTTTTTGCTCCTAAAATAGGTAACTTGATTAAAACGAAATACGCACAAACTCTTACCGTTAAAAGTGAATTTTGCGTTTAAAACACGAAGAAGAACGTTATTTCAATTTGTGTTGTCATGAATAGCTTTGTTGGTAGAGTGACGACACAGTTTGCCGAGGTTGCTGGTTTAAGTCTTGCTTCATGGATTGTTTTCCCTATTTTATGATTACGTATATGCTTAGAACTTGAAATGCAAATGTGAATGAAATACCTATTCCAAAAATATACTAAGTTTCGTTGGTTTAGCTATATAACTGGGGGAATTCTTGTTCCAGGAAAGCCTCAGTAATACTATGGAGCCTACAATAGCGCGGTGGACAGTAATAGGTCCTATTACGTTGAAACTAATCTTGACTGTCCACTATAGCTGTATGTGTAAGGCCTACATATTCCGTGTAGGATTAGGCAGAGCCAGACTTCTGCTTAAAATAGCAAGCGTGTTAATTAATGTAGAAATGGATTTACTCGTTTGATTTGTAACTCTTCACGAGCGCCGATTTCTTATTTCACTACAAACAATGTTCATATAGAAGGATGGTAATAAAACAAACTTCATAAGAACACACATAAAATTATTTGTTACGACGAAATATACTCGGGTAGTTGTTGGTGTACGCCAATAAAAATCAACATTTCCTTATTTAATAACTCGCGAACTAATACAATGCTTTTGTGATAGATAATAATTATATGGAAGTTTTACCAACACACACCACATATACAGAATGTCTCAAAATAGTTTTCTTTGCGTAATAACGGAAGAGATTTCTATGTTTACTTAGTTCAGTAGCTAGTACTTATAGCCACTGGAATGATTTGTTATTTTACCTTTACCTTTGAATTGAATGTCAAAATATCAAAGGAATTTTCTTCCGCGGAAGCTCAGGTTGTGAAATGAACTCCCTGCCGAGGTTTTCTCACAAGACTACAGTATGGGGTTCTTCAAAAAGGGTGTTAAAAGGTTTTTACAGGTTCGGCAACGCGCAAGTGATGCCTCTGGTGTTGCAGGCGTCCAAAGGCTACGGTGACCACTACGCTCGTTTGCCACTTTAATTGTACAAAATAAAACGGTCACAGAGAGATGAAACTATGCATGCCTGTTTTCTTTTCTGAATAAGTGTATACTTTGCCTTGCATATAAATATTTGTGGTCAATTCTAATGCCGTTGAGCCATAAAAAGATGTTGAAGCCTAAAATTAATTAAAATTCTGAACGTTTCAAATTCTTTGCGGGCCATTTAAAAGAGTCGCGCAGCGAATTCCATCCTAACAAAGTTATATTACATAATATATTCTTTGCATATTATGCAAAACTTTATATTCACAGTTAATACGTAATAGGAGCGAATCTATTGGTCCTTTCTGCAATAAAAAGAAGAAAATAAACTAAATAACACATTGGTTAAATCGGTTATTGGATTCTAGTCCTTGTGATCAGCAATCGACTAAGTTCATACTTACACACTCAATATTACTAATTAATTAGTAATACAATATACTCTTGATTTGCTTTGACATGATCAAACAACAGACAGATAAAGTTTTACATATAATACGAAACACAATATTAATTTATCCAGATAGTTCACGTTAATTTAACATCATTGAATTGGACATTACTAGAAAATATTTCAATATTTCACACAACTGACACTGAATTGAATCAATACTCTGGAAACAAGGTTCAATGCGAATGTAATTACATTCTGATTTCTCTACAGCACGGACGCTAATTGTGAGCTTTCAGATAAATAAAGTTACCATATTCAAATAATTTGTGCCTTTACGTCACAATGTAACATTAAATATAACTGGCAAACGTATCACCTACAAATTTAGAGTTAAAAGCTGCTGTATAAAAGCAACGTAAGATAATAAATACTTTTATAAACGAAATGAAAACTATTTTTTTATGGATGTTAACGATTTCGTTCAATATACCTTTAAATTAATTTTATGTTGCTCTACCCATATTATTATTATTTTATTCTCAAAATGGTTGGGATTGACGAATTTGATTCGATTGTATTCAGACTGATCTTCTTAGAATTATTGATCCTAAGAAGATAGATATCTCTAATTCTTCGAAGGAGCAATTGTTATCTAGGATCCGCTATATACATAGCAAATACGAAGTCTAAAACTTCAGACCGATTCTTAGTATGCCTAAGATGTTGTCTTCTTATATTAAGTGGTTGATCATGGTGTTCATTCATACAAACGGTATTATAAAAACCTAACTAATTTATAATAAACGAAACGCTGACATATCAAAACCATTCTAATTGGTCTATGCGTTAAAACTTATGCCTACATTTTTAAAAGGTCACTACTGTACTTAAGATACCTTCTGTGATGCAGAACTTTAAACCCGTTGAATTATACATATATAGAATTCAGACAAATATGTAGATTAAAAGGTAAAGTTTTAAACAGACTCCACAACAACAATCACTGCGCTCATCTAAAGTCAATCCATGTCCTATCTTTGTTTGCCCTCACCATAATCCATCTCGAATTGCTTATTATATAGGCTAACCATAAACTAGTTTAATTTTCGTGAAATTTGATAAGCTAAACCAATATGGACACGAGACCGCAGACATGTTAGTATCGTGTGCATCCATCCATTGAAATAGTCGATTTGCCCGAGGGCGAGTACAGCACTATAGTATTACTACAGTGCGTAGGTACAGCACTAACGGGGCCACCACTTCCCGCCACCTGGCCACGCGGATGTCGCACAACTTCCCTACATTATATATGTCGAAACATTCACAAAATAATTAGGGGCTTTTGCTTTATAATCGGAAATTAGTTTGTATTTTTGCTTTGTGTTGAAGATTGTATGACTAAATTACCATTTTCGATTTTCATGATAATCAAATTTCGAAAGATGGCACGCGGCTAAAATATAAAACAAATGTTCAAGTAAAACTTCAAAATTAAAAAGCGTCATAATATTCCTCCGCATCGTCGTCAATTGGTAACGTGAAGAAGACTGGCAGCATTGCAACGTTGAATGGCAATACTTATACTTTGTGCAAAGAAAATACCAGCCCTCTGGTCACGCGAAGCGTCGATGAATCACTTAGCTAGGTCTCTTTAAACAGAAATAGCACTTGGACCTCATGGCCTCAGCGTTGGGAAACCAAACGGTTCAAATATGTACTCACCAGTAAGATTTTGATATTTACGCCGTTTAAGCCTCCTCCGCTGATGCAGCAGCAGCACCAGCACAACCCGCTGTGCTAGAAAGATGTGATGGCGCAAGGATGTCCCGACGGAGTATGTTATTCAGGTTGGCGTGTCGTGATATACGACCAGGACTCCTGCTGCATGACAGGCCATGGTGACCAAGACTGTCGACGGCTTCTCCACAAAGCCACCGATGCGGAGAAATCCAAGGAATACCTAAGCAATGCGGAAGGTCGTATCGCCCAACATGGTACCTTTGTTGGATGACGGGAGCGCTTGAAGCAAAAGGTCCGACTCCCACCCTCAGCCAGCAAGCGGGCACGTTCAGCAGCACGGGAAGTTGTAATTATAAGATTTTCTCGAACTATGCTGCATAACCACCCATCTCACTGTCTCTGAGAGAGCCGGTTTACGGGTAAATCAATGCTTGGGCAAGCAAGTCTCCAAGCGTTGACGGCGTTGGTCATGCACAGCAGTTCAGAATTAACCAGTGTAGGTGCCAAGATATTCCTGGTCAATTCCTTCATGCTATGGACCGAAGATAGGAACGCTGGTAAACTGACATCAGTAATTTTTCGAATGCCGAGGCCGCCCAAGCGATCTGGCAAGCTCGCTTGTAGCCACGCTCGGTCGTTAATGGCCACATTTAAAACTTTAATAAGAGTGTTCTGTATGATTTTAGAAAATTTTGCTATAAGTATCAAATGTTTCCAAAAGTGTGAAGATCGAAGGGCATGCGTAAATTTAGGGACGAAAAGACAGTATCGAATAATTGTTAATTGTACATATATATGTTGTAACAAATAATTTAAGTAATTGTAAAAGCCGAATGTATATTAATTTTGAATAACCTGTCTGACGGTTCACAAAAAATTAGAATTTTCTATTCTATAAAACTTTCAAAACCTTTATTTAAAATTGGGGACTCAAGGACGTTTTATCTAAAAGTTTAATACTCGTATTAGGTGCCAAAGAATTGAATTTAGATAATACCAATAGTTTATTGATGTTATTTCCGACAAAAATTTCACATTTGCTTGGATTAAGCGCCAAACACATTGAAAGAAATTTATTTTTTAAAAATGCCAAGTCTTATATTACTGTATCTACATCTCCTCCTATGTTGCCATCGTCTAGGTACCAGATATTAAATTTTGAATTTAGCTGCCTAATGATGGGGTGAATTGCTAAACTAAAAATTACTGGCCCTAGAGGGTCACCTTGTTGACAACCAATAGCTGATTCCAAAAGGTTTTCCTTGTAGAATAATTTTGATGGATACCTACAGGTACATTGCCAAATGAACTTATAAATATTGATGGTTTATAATTTTACTTGTGACAACAAAGTGTCCCTATTCACTGAGTTAAAGGCTTTCTTTAAGTCAACCTTCAAGATAATGTCACAGCCGCCACAGCCAAGGTATGTTGACAAGGCGTGTATGGCAGCCTCACAGCCCCCTGTACACCCAAAGCCAAGTTGTAGGGGCTGGAATTTTCCCGCTAGGCTGCTGTAATATTTACGGCATATTTTGGCTGCCATACGCCTGTAAGTACACCGTACGGCAATAGGTCGAATACCACCATCCTTTTTCCGAAGGGCACATAAATTTGCACCGTATCGATGATGGCATCATCCACATTGCCGGAGAGCATAACATTCATTAAAGCCGTCGCCGCGTCGGCTCCCTCAACAGTGAGTCGCCAGCCGGCGCTTGAACACATAAAATCTTTCAGATGTTGTTGTGTCAAACCGTCGAAGCGGCCAGCAGACCCACTCCGAAAAGAGCATCCTTGGCTGTAATACTGAGATATTCAGTATGTGAACTAGGAGGGTCAGGATAGGTCAGGTTATCAGATGGCGTTGGATGCTTGCTTTGCAGACTAGTGAGTGTGTCTGGAGAATTTCATAAATATTTAACAATTAATAAATTGTCAATTCGCCACCACATCACTACTAAATAAAAGCCGGGACGCGCTCCTTATATCACCTTCCTTAATTTTGATTTTACCAAATTTTGTATTGAGCTGTTACGGTAACTGGGCAATTTTGAATAAAATGACGCTTTTTAATTTTGAATGTTTTTGTTCTGTTTAGTTTATATTTCTTGTAAATAATTTGTGTATATATTATGTTTATTATTTAATTATGTCACTAAAATAAACGGTCTAAATATCTTAAATCTTTTAAAAATGTTCGAGTATAAAAGTGTTCAACTGAATAGACAGTAGCGTCGTAAATATGAATATCCTTAGGACCCCGGCTATAACATTATTACATGCTAAGTTTTCTGCAATATTGCTTATTCAATATTAATTCCTAGATTCTTCCTGATGAAAATAAAAATACAATAAAAGTACTCCACTTTAAAATATTTTCGAACTTGATGTTCATATTTTTCCTTTTTGCTCGGAAAAGGGATATTGAATTAACTTTCCTATACATTTTACTTAATAACAATGAATGGGGAAGGGAAAACTCATTGAAATATATTATATAAGTGAATCGAAACTGACCCCGATAAAACGCAAACTGTATAGTCATCCTAGTCGTCTTATTGCAGGCGCGTTCGGTTATCAATGAATAGCGAATTTCTTATTCCTCTATATTTTTTCGTTTGATGTAGAGGGTAAATGATATTTAAAGGATAGTGGCATGGAAGGCAGTAAGTGTCCGATCCTTTCTATTAGATTGCAACCACACTAAACTATGTACCTATTTCTAATACGTACGTGTTATCAGTGCTAGACAGCTAGGAGCTCATACAAAAACATTTTGATTGATTGCTTATTATTTTCTTATGTATGAATTCATAATACTTGGTACAACTGACAATTTAATCAATAAATATTCCATCTTCAAAATTTGAACAAAATTTTAGCAGTGAATATTTAATACGGTAGCGCAGGTCGCTACCACGAGTGGCCATAAAATATTGTTACAACTTTTCAACTAGGTACTGAAAATTTTAATAAAACGAAGGCCTAAAGTTTTACAAAATATTGCGAGCTCTGAAATATTTTTGAAACAAATGACTATAAAATCTGTCAAACAAAATAGCTATTTGTTTCCTTATGACAGCTGGTGTATTTTTCGACGTGGTGATTTTATAGACAACAATAAAACCGCATAATTGTAATGAAGGTTTCATATTTACTGACCTTGTATGATAATTCACTTAGCTGTTTTTACGTTTCAAGCTGAAGTCACAAACAATACCTACTGCAAAAAACTATTCCTATTGTCCTCCGAACTACAAACAAAGTACGACAGATGCCAACTGATGGTATGAAGTGGATCGAATTACAAATTATACATAAAGTACACCTTTACTTTAAGAGACGCACGTCAATAATTCGTTACAGTTTTCAATAGCACATCTGTTGCAAATGTGGCTGTATTTCCGACATTCGTTTCGAAACGCGATTCCAAAGTAAAATATCCTATTCGGGAATAACGTTGCAATATTCGAAGGTTTATATCGCCGTCAACTGCCTGACTTATTAATATTTTACCAACGTCGATAAGTAAATATTTATTTATCGACGTTGTGTTTCTTAGTATAGTGAAAACCTCTCAAGGGGTGATTATACTTGTTATTATGAACAACTTTTGTTTGAGGACATTGCCGAAATCGCGGCAAAAATACAGCTGTTCCATACAAAATTGGACTTTGACCTCGACAAAATGTGAGATAATGCGAATTTTAGTTACCAGGAAGTCTTCTGAATCCTAAAAAGAATTGAGTATTTTACTTGCTGTCTTTGTCGCCACGTGATATTCGGCTCTCAAAAGAAGACAAACGAGGCCGGGGCTCACGATCTTGACACCGATATGCTATTATCTACATAACTCTGTAACTAACACATTGTTCAATAGTCGATTTATGGCATCCCTAACGTCAGTGTAGATACTGAGACCACGCCAAGACTCAAATTCGCTATTACATTGATGAATGGCGGGAATTAGTTACAACTCTTGGTAAGTAGTTCCAAGTTCGTGCCACCCAAAAAGGTTTTATTGCTAAGAATGAAATATGTATTTTTATGAAGACATTATTTGGTACATTTGTAACTTACTACTACTTGTTCAGAGTTCAATGTCATAATGAGCGTCGATAGGATATTCAATTGTTCATATATTTTGTGTGACTTCGTGTTAGAGTTCCTACGTCCTTTGTCTGTCTTTATTTGTTAAGGAATCGGAATACACTTAGTAACCTGAGAAATCGATACACAGCTACATAAAAATAAACTAACTAGGGCAAATTTTCTGAACATGCACCTAAAAATTTTAAGATCATTTTGATTATTTTCTAGCTCACGAATAGGTTCTCTACGTATTTTGTTTGCCTACATTATAGGGCCCATGTAGTTACCATATTATATGATCAATTTTTTATAATTCATACAAGCCAAACTGTACAAGCTTTAGTAGAAACAAGAAACTGCCGTGGCAATACACTTCCACGAACGTAAATTGCCTCTCATCAATCAATTAACAATCGTACTACAGAAGTACACGTTAGAGTTGTTATGCTTATATGTACGTCAGCACTAAAGCCAACCATCGACTCAATCAAATCAGGCTGACCGTCCGAGGTCGTAGCGTCAGCATTTCGCTGTAAAAACATAGTTACGTTTGCTCTTCAATGAACTAGCCGACGGTCCGCCGCGTACAATTATAGTTTTTGTTTTAAACAATAGCACAGGTGACATTACTCAGTGGCTGACCTTCGTCGTGGTCATAGATTCCACGTCCGCCATTCGCAGTGATCTTGATATTTTTCCCACAATTTTTTGTATGACGGATTTTGTCATCTGTTTTTGTTCCAAAGAAAAAAAGGCAATAAGCGAGGTAAAATTAAGTACCGTACCTTTATTGCGTTACACAGCAATGATTCTTTTAGGAAAAAATGAGTTACGAATGTATTCATCCGCAATGCTCGCCTACGTAATTCAAAAGCTAATAAAATTTTTGATGGCTCTTTGTACTGCAACAACGGTGAAAAAGCGATTTAAGACGATCAGTGTATGTCTATTTCACACTTAAATTAACTTTGTACTTACAATTTTTTCGTGACTATCGTAAAACGACGTTCGAGGAGAGAGCGCGATTTTAGAGTTACTTAACTTTTCGCTATGGTCGCGGACAAGATTCATATAAATCTTGATTAATATTACAGTTTCTATAACTTTACTTAAATTTTACTTTGGATCACGACGTGAGTTTAGTGTCCGATGAACACGATGGTCCGTGTAATATGTTTTAAATACCACAGGCCTTTATATATAATTACTCACGCTTTTATATATAATTACTGCTAAAAATAAATCTTATTGTAATTTCACTTTTGCTGAATCGGCAATTGAATTATGGATCAAACAAAAACGCAAACTTATTTCACGATAGCAATGAGGCAGTCAATTGAACCATAACATAAATTTACTTGCCGTCTTTAGCGATCTATGGCCATAACGGCTTAGTAGTCGTTTCGCACGAATTTGTTCGCACATATCGTGCGAATAGACACTTTCTTGAAATAATATTTTTTTGTTGACGTCTCGCACACATGGAATATATTTCCGTGCGAATCGTTCCCGTCTGAAAACGCAGCTGTCCATTCACACGTTTTCTTTTTTATGCTAATAAAAGTATTGTAATAAATTTTTCTGAACGGCTATCAGTTCCACTATAAGACATTTCCAGGTTATCCATTAATTACCGGACATTCTGTATACGCGCACGAAGGTGATAGTTTTAAATAAATCAAAGAATATACCTAATAATTTTTTGAAAACAACATTTCTACATAACAGAGCGTAAAATACATATACATATTACTTATATAAAACTGAGCTTTTATTGAGAGAACATATAAAATTACTTAAATGCACTTGTAAGTAGTATGTGCTCGACTGTATTTTGATATTTTTCTTATTAAATATACAAAACGTGCGAAACGACCTCTGCGTTTTCAGACAGGAACGATTCGCAGGAAGATATATTCCATGTGTGCGAAACGACAACAAAATAAATATTATTTTAAAAAAGTGTCTTATCGCACGATTTGTGTGAACAAATTCGTGCGAAACGACTACTAAGCCGCCATAACGACAGGACCGGTATGCACCAGTTGTGACGGAACATAAGTGTATTATTGTCGTAGATATTAGTTTCGAGATTTAAAACACAGTAATAATAATATAAGCTTTTATGTTTCAAGCCAGAATTTAGTGCTTTGCATTATTAATTATTCTGAATGAACAAAGAAATCATGGACGAAATAAAATAAAAATACGTTTACTTACAAGTTTTTAAAACAATAATTTGCCACCTATAACTTGTTTCATTAATAGACAGAACTTTTTTTTTACGAAAATTCTATGTGCTATTTAAGAAACTACATTCTAAATTTAAACGAGTAGAAACCAATGAATATAAACATTTCACCTTTTCAATCAGGATAGCAATAACAACAATCCTCGTATAGAACGCCAACAAGCGTGTGAACAACCTACCTACGCAGTTTAATTTCCCATACTGTATGGTCTGTCAGAGTCTTGGTTTAAACCGACTGCCGTGTGAACGCTGCGACCTTGATAAGATACGTGCCGGGTCTTTTTTCTACTGTTTTCCTTTGATATCTATCTATATTAGCTATTTAACATACATTCTGTACACAACTGACTCATTGTTGACGTATTTTGTAACTGAACTTTTCGGTTCAGTTACTTAATGAGAACTTAGGTTAAGTTACAACACGTACAGTTACAATATCTGAATTTAATTTTGAGGATTGAACGCTTGCGTAATAGTTTTATAACTGTTACAGTTCTATAAATGAAGCAATTAAAAATGGCGTGCTTATTGCTACACTGTTAAAGTAGTATTTCATATATATTTACATTTCGTACACGTTAATTACAGAGTTTACACTGTAAGGTCACATTTGCAATGAATATAAAACTGAAGTAAGTAACACAGTAAACTTGCATGCGGTATGGGGTTAAATAAAATGTTATTACAAAGTTTATTACAAATATTGCAGTCACGCCAAATTTTACTACAGACATTGTTTAACAAGATAAAGATGAGGATACCCATGACAGGCTCATGATATAAATATCGATACGGTTGATATTTTAAAATGCTTCTCCACTAAAAGTATTTCTTGTGTCGCGGGGCCTTTGCAAACATCCCAACCACCGATACAAACAACATCCAGTTTCTAAACAACTATTTGTAGTTAAGCATATTATTGTACCGTGTGGCGACCAAAGCCATAAAAATAACAAGGTTAAGGCAGTGGCGAGGCGAACTCTTGGACTACTACACCATATGAAGTACATCAAAGACATATACCTAGTAATTTAAAATTCTAGTTTCATCAGAGTTCGGAGGCGATAGTCACAGGAAAGCCTTTCAATTGTGTTAGACATTGGTACATATACATGTGAGATAATAACGTATCTTGACTTACATTGTTCCGCTATTACGTTCTATTGTTCTTGAGCCATTATAATACCACCAATAATAGCCGTTAATCAGTATAATGTACCTGCCTATTATCGGATGTATGTGCACACATTAACTTTGACCCAGACCGGCCGAAATCACGTACCGGTGATAATTAACCTCGCCCGAATCTATTTACACGTACAAACTTGCTGATAAACATCTAAAATCAACATTTTATTCGCCATATGTAAACTGACCGTCAGTTGCTAACCCAAGTCCATTAAAACTGAGTCCAAAATCTCATAAAATTTATATGTTCGCGCATGACGTCGTAAATGCACCCTGTACGGTGAAATAAAATGACTCCATAAAATTCGGGTGAAAGGGAATTCCTTAACACGATGCAATAAACCGTTCTTTATCGGTATCGCAGAAATATTCGCCACGGTTATATCAATAAATGATTACGAATCTTAAAGGTAGATTGTTATAAATTTTAAAAATATAATAATAAGCTAAATGATGCAGACCTTTTTCAGTAATGTTATATAAATTAATAAAGTACCAAAAGAGAAAAGTAAAATTATTGATAAATGAATAACATAATAAGCTTTTATGATTTAAAAATCTTTTGCACTAAATTAAATTGTCTATGGAATTACTATTATCTAATTCGGCGTTACTCGCTTAGTAAACAACAGGCTAGTTGTGCTTTCTTTGTCGCATGTATATTCTTTTATTTTATAAGTAAATTAATAGTATTTTCACCTCTTCAAATATAAGTTTCCTAGTACGGCTATAACAAAATGAAGAAGTTACACCCTATTGTGTGATGAGGAGCGGACGGGTGAATAGGGCACCTCATCAGTGTTTCCTAACATTGGAACAAAGGCTGGCCATATCCGAACGTGGTTGGCCACGCGCTATTGCAAAAACTACATGAAAGTGATGATTGCAACACGCTCGTGACCGAACTGGCGTGCGCGTGCTCCACCGCTCACAGTTCTAGCGTTGCTACACAACGACATAGAGACCTAGACTAGCCTTTGTTACTACCTAATAAACATTATTGCGTTGATTGAAACGTATCGACTTCACTGTAACTAACTGAATGAACCAAATAAGCGTTTGATCGACAATCCTGGAGTAATTGGAGTGGTGTGCCCAACTGATCGATGTTTGGACTATCATGACATCGGCATGAGTGGGATAATGAGACGCTTATTTAGCTTCGGTCAGTGCAAATGACGCGGATTTGCAATCAGTGTGGTCATGAGCGTGAATCCGTGTTGGATCGTTGCGTCGCTCTTTGAGCGGGTAATGTCCCATTGACAAATTCGGTGACAACACGACTTCACTAAGTGTCCTTAATTATCGTACGCAATGGAAAGCGTGTTGTGATTAACGGTAATTCAGGATTAACACACACGAAGCACACAATTTACTTTGTGTACATTTAATTACGTCCCATCTCTACCGTGCTTCATCATCCCGATTCTGTTATATATTATAATATAAATGGGATAGTTTTATTTTAACTGACACATAAGTTCTTTTCTTGTCTATAATGTTAATAGGTCATCATCAAAAGAATAAATAGTAGGTATGATTTTGTAAATACGAATATTATGTTGTTTATTTGTTTGTTACGTTTTAACCCCTTAACTCAACCGATCATTATGAAATTTTGCATACACATTGTCAGGTGGACAAATTTTGACTTTTCGTCCAAAGAAAGTACTGTTCCCAAGGTATAGACAATTAACACAATCTACATTTACGCGAGAGAAGCCGCGGGCAATATCTAGTCATATATAAATAAGATAGACTTTATTGAACTGTCACTTTAGTTCTCTTTTTATCTATAATGATAATAGGTCATCATCAAAAGATCAGGGAGAGCGGCGCCTTTAGGAGATGCTTGCTTAAAAAAAGAAAGCTTGGCTTTCTCTGAAGTGGAGCAGCCCTGCTCTAGAAATAGCTCCAACCTACAGATGTTAGTAGATGAGAGGGTAGCGAAATAACCTTATATTTGCATTCCACCAGAGAGTAAGAATGCTAACCTCCTTAAAAAAAGTGACTATGAAGCCTGTTATATCAGTAGCATTGTTTCTTACGATCGTGTCGGCAACTGTTGCTGGTGTCGTAAGCGTTCATAGACTATGGTAATCATGAACCATCGGACAAGAAGAATGCTTGTTCGTATGTCATCTGAGTAGTATTAAACACGGAAAAGCTGTAACAACCACACCCGTATCATCTGTTTTAGTATGCAAATAGAAAAGGAATTAAATATAATGACCATCAAAAATACTAATTGCACAGCAAATATTGCACAGCATAACGAGCACCTATACGCCTCAAATCACTGCATTCCGTCTCGGAAGGGTTAGGTTATGTTAGGTTCCTTCTTAAACCCACCCAAAAATAGGAGCCTCGCAATGCAAATATATGTATTTTGCTGTGCAATTAGTATTTTTGGTAAGCATATTTTGCTGTGCAATTAGTATTTTTGTGCTATGCAGTTAAATACTACCCAATAGAAAATACTTGTAGATGTAAGCATATTATCCATACCAAATATATTCAAGTATTAAACACACATACCTAATATAACATCACGGTTGTATATATAAAGGGAAAGGCAGAAGGGACATCCACTTACCACTAACATAATACCACGTTAAGTCAGCAGGTCACCGGTGTTCTTTATTTTTCAATGACATGAAGGGCCATTTATTTCAATTTGCATGTATTTACATTCGACGGTTTCTATTACAAAATCGTATAATTTGAATAAAGGGCCAAGTTCATACGCGCGTATGCGTACCTTGTATCATCAAAATGCATCGAAATCATGAATATTAAAATTCACATTTACATTTACAATTGTACTTTAAATAAAATTGTTGGTATTATTATCTACTAGATTTTGCCTGCGGCTTTGCTTGCGTAAATGTAGGATAGGTTAGATGATAATTAGAAATGAAAGGTACCTTATGTCCTTTTCTGTACCCCTGACAACGCGTATGCGAAATATCAAACGAATCAAAAAATTGCACGATAATTAGTCGAGTAGTTACCGCCTGGAAGCGTAACAAACGATCAAACTTACATTCGTATTTTTAATATTATAGTTAGGATTGAGGTAGTTTATACAAAGCCGTGTAGATTATTATTTTACAAATGAATACAGTCATGAAGGAAGAATTTGAATTGTTTGTAAGTACTCACGATTGCTAAGGTATGTTCTGTATTATATTATTCTGGTGGCAATTTGCGTGCAAACAGTCTACGTTCAAGTGAGTCTGAACTGTACAAGCTTGGTAGCCTGTGTTTGTCAAATATACACTTTAATTGTGGCTTGTCTTCCATTGATTGATTGCCAAGGGTATAATAACAGAATTAATTTTCAGTTGCGCGCCAAGAAATATAGTGCATTTTAATAGGCGTATCACGGCTGCATTTGCGCCGCGGCTTCGACTGGATATGCATTGTCTGGTATGAAAGTACGCTCAATGTAGTCTATAAAAAAACCCGTACATATTTTGAATACACCTTGAAGGTAGGTTGTAGGTAGGGACTGCCGATAGAAGTGAAAACTAAGTAACTAGCGTGCGGTGACGATGACGCGAGTTTCACGCTTTTTGTTCACCCAAAAAGTACACATACACATATAGCTCATGGAAAGCGTTCAGTGACGATGACGCGAGTTCCATGAATTTTGTTCACCCTAAAAGTGCTCAACGCGCCTAAAGAAGTTTTCACTTCAAAAACATAGTCTCTTTTATTTATTAAGTTACATTGCTGGCATTATAGTATATAAATAAAGGTCGAAATAGAATTCGAATAGGGAATTCACAAAACATTTCAATTTGCGTTATTCCTGAAGTTAATCGTTGTACCAAAACTATCGAAACCACTAACTTTCACGAGTTTCACGATAAAGTTACTAGTCAATATTGTCTATGAATAAATGTCTTTCCTATGTCAAAAAGTCTTTACCGTATAAATTAAGGCTAGCTTGTTGGCCCTTCTTTTATTTATTGGATATGTTATATAATTATACGATCGCATTCTTATATTACAGATTTGTTATTATTTAAGTACCTATATAAAATACATACATATATGTATGTATAATATATGTAAGTACTTACCGAACTCATATTACATGAGCGAAGCTGCGGGCAATTTTAGTGTTATATAATTATACCATCACATAAGTACGGTATAGATTTGTTATTGTTTAAGTATATAGAATACAAACATATGTTAATAATATATAAACTTAGTTATGTTAAAAACTTTTGATAGGTAATTTTTGTTATTTAAGCAATTAGACAACAGTTATGTTTTATTTTTAAAGAATTTTTAAGTATAGTTTGTGTTTCCCATCTTAGATAAGCTAGAAAGGAGATAGAAAGTAGGTTTTTATGATCCTATTTGCTTACATCTGTGGTGTTGCATAACAGACGGACGGAACGAATGGTGTTGATGTTATACGGAAGCTTTATGATCCGATACATTCGCTGCAGATGAAATGGTTGATGTATTTGATGTGATGCACACGATTGAAAAGGCGTTGATGTAACGCTTTAAGAGTACAAAGACAAAATAATACGAAATGTAACATCCTTCGATCAAATAATCGTTTGATGGTTACCCACGAATACAGATATTGCCACATTAAAATGGTATTCTAGCAAATACATGCACGTATGGCGTAAAAAGTTTGTGTGATTCTCAAACTTTAATTCCGAACATGGCTGTTCTTTGTGTCTGTTGTTTAAATTTTTGTAAATATTAGAAAAAAAATCCGCGTCAAAGGATATATTGCTAGTGCAACCTATGCCCAGTGTTCTCTTTTAACAACTAAAGTCGTCCTTTTTTAACAACTAAACTGTCAATGGAATGTTAAAGTTACTGAGTTATGATGTACTAACTAATAAAGGAGATAACTTAGCTAGATTGTTTGCAATAGGCGTTAGAGTACAATCTCTTTAACTAAGTTAGTTCGCACTTTGCGTAAAATTTGCCTTCATGTGTGTTGAGAGACTGCACCATGCGTGTTTTTTGTACTCAAAGATGTCGTTGTAATAAGAGCATGAATAGGGCCTGTTTCCTATATTTTTGATAAACATTGTATGAAAAATTTGTCAATATTTAAATGTACGTAGCTGAAACGACTCGTTTTTTGACACTTCAACGCGGATTACAAACAATTAATTTGAATTCTCCTCTAGCATACAATTGTACGCATTTCCCTCATATTTATTATACATTTTATTGGTCTTATAATTCAGTGGCTACTGACTATTTATTTAACGTGTTATATATATGCTCGTATAGGTACATGTGAACACACGCATATATTTTTATACGCCACCGAAAATTGTATCAACTATCCAATTCGTAAAACCGTAAGGATGTGAACATACCGTTAGTAGAAAAATATAGATGTATAAATAAATAAAAAGTATGAGTTATCATAACATTTAGAGCTTTACTTAATTTATAGCAGAAACTACACGGTTCTAAGCCCACACCTTCCTATTACACGATGTATATTTAAGTGGATAAGAGGATTAAAAGCGACTTTCCATGCTACAAACAAATCATTACATAAAAGGTTTGTTGAAAAGTTCGTTCTTTGTCCGTGTAGTATGATGTGTACTTACATGTAAAGAACAAGGGTAGTTTGTCGAATTGAGGAAATAGTTCTCTTAAGAATGTAGAAGCCTTTCTATAATATCTTAAAGCAATTGCATGCGCAAAAATGTGAGAGGCCGTTACAGAGTACATAAATTCGTCTCGTTCTAGGACTTGTAATGACAATGCTTTAGGCAGTGGTAGAGCTCCTAATAAACAGTAATCAACATAACATTTGAATGGTTGACAGTATGACAGTACGATTGTAATTCTGTCTAGTCTGCTCAGTCTTTATTACTAAATGGACCGTGATCTTACTATTGAATTACCGATAATAGGTATACTTTCATCTACTCTTTTTCACAAACTAATGTAATCGATTAGTTAGAAAGAGATATAAGAAGAACCATATAATTTCTACCGCCTATATATAGAATGCTTCGCTGGCGCAGCAATAGTAACTGCGAATGGTCCTCATCAGGAGTTATCCCGGGTTCAATAGCCGGGTCGAGCAGTTATTTCGGTAGCAGCATGAAGTCTGCCCGGTAGTCGACAATATGCTCATCCCCTTTTACATAAGACCTATATAGTTAGTGAATCACGGACGTAGTAAATTCTCTTCGGGATACAGACCTGAAACTAAATATGTACATATATAATTTCTTAATTACATAAATAGAGACACGCCTTGATAGGCCTAGCCTACTATTAGGTTTACATTGACTACAATAGGAACAAGGATTTATTAAGCTTTTTTATACCTACGCTCATTAGTTCAGAGTAATCTTAAACTGGCCTTTTTCCAGACAGTCACAGATGCATCTACGTAAAATAAAAATTCGATTTTCAAAAGCTGCTAAAACGTTTGTTAGCAGAAGTAACTATTTTCAATAGGTCACCACGTAAAGTTAAAACAGTATGGGAGTACATACGTCAGACTACGAGGACAGGTTAACAGATCACCGCCCACAAGCAAACTTAATTAAACTAGTCGCTTGAGTTGGCGGTACGATTTATATTACACTATCAACTAGTGACATATCAATGTTATTCTTTACAAAAAGAGGCATTAACGTGTGCTCTAATATGTTCGAGACTATTGCTTTGATTCAGTAGAACAAGCACACGCACGGATTCTTATATTATTATTGTCCAAATTGTAAAGAACATAATGTTAATTATATCATTTTATGAATATTATGAATATACACAATTATTTGGAACTAACTTATACCTAAAATATTATAAATATTTTAAAAGAGAAATAAAAAAGAAAAAGAAAATCCTCTAATAGATGTCATAGAATTCTTCGCATCACAGTCGACTGGTAGTGTGCCCAGAATACTGACAGCATTGCCATTAAATTGTAAAGTAGATTTTATATTGAATCGAATTAGGCGTTACTTGGTGGAAATCTATTGTAATAAAATGATTGGAGAAAAAGGAACTCATGACGCAACCTCGGATTGGTCACCCTAACTATTGCAATGGAAAAAGGTTGACAATACCGAACTCCTCTAGTAAGGAATAGCCACGTCAAGGGTACCGAGCGTACTCCAACATGCAGTATTCCATCTCGATCACAAAATATGCGTCGTGTTTCAACTCAGCGCAAGCCATCTTCAGCACACCTTGACAAACTTTTTCTATTACAATAGTTGAGGTAAGCAATCCGACGGTACATGGCGAGTTTCTCTCATCCTATATTTTTCTATAGGTATGTACTTTCTTGGAGGTATTACTGGTTATCATACGCTGTTTGGTTGCCGTCAACGAGCTTGTCCCACAATCTTTTTTTATGTAGGCAATGCCCGCATTCGAAATAATTCTTGTGCAGTTACTCTTTTTTTTAATACTAATGTTGTAATCCGTCATAGGTACTGCCCAACTGATGATAAGCAGTCAGCCTCACCGTTAATGAATGTTAGCCATATCAATAACGTTATTCGGGCGTCACTTACTGTTTAAAATAAGTAGTAATAATAATAAGGGAATCGTTGTGCTGCCAGCTATCATGAGACAAAGATTATCTACTGGTCCCCTACTGCAGCATATTTTTAACGAGCCTGGAAACTCTTCGCAGTAACACAATAAGAGATTTTTTGTCTGCAGCCTTCTGTAGTGTGAAGGTGGTTCCTCCACAATCGGGGTGCTTTAATATAAACAAAGCATTTACTATACCATTTCTGGTGATGGGTGGCAATATTATTGATGCTGTCTTTGCCGCAGAAATCTTTACCCACCTGTGCCCACGATTTATATGTGTAATTTCTTAATTTATACTTTTACCTTACACGAACCTATGTAAACTCTAACCCTTATAATTTTATTAATGTCGGCCAGTACAACATGACCTCTACTCAACTAATATTTGTTCAACGTTTAAATGAATATGGTAAAATATTCCACGTCTTTTGTTTTTATTTTCATCTTAATTATAATAATATAATTATGTTTGAAATTGAACTGTTTTGTTAATGCGGTTTAATAGTTTGTGGTCATAGTTAATTACATTTTACGGCTAATAGATTATATTATTCAAACCATAAATATGTTATACTGATATTAAATAAAACGACATCGTTCAATGTAATCGTGGCTTTTGCCAGCCTATTGCCGTCTATTAGGATAATTTATAGTTTCCATGCTGCTATGTAGTATTGCCTAATACGAAAATTTAATAGCATTTTGCTCGATCCTAATCGAACCCGGGATCTCACGATCAGTCGCAGACATAAGCCTAAACTTATTTCACATGATTGATGAGGCCGTAGTAGACTACGGCTTTAGTAAACTATGCTAAAATAATATCTACTTATAAATAAGTAGATAATTATTATTTTAGCATACCTATTAAATGATAATATTGCCTTATTCGACCATCATTGTATCACGATGGATACAGAAGCTTTAAAAAAAATAGCATCTGTAAATTTTAAATCTGAAAACTTTAAAATCATGTATGATTTAACTTTAATAAATCCATCCTTCTAGCTAATACAACATTAACTTCACGTCTCAATCAAAGATTCTCAATACGACGTTAAGTAGTCCATATCGAGCGCGATCATTACATCAAAGTTAAACGGTACATGCTCATATCGATAGAATAACAATACATCGATTCGAATCGACCTTAACCTATTACAATCGAAGTTGTCCTCACGGTTCCTTATTTAGCTAGTGATGTACTCTGAATTACAATTAAATTATGCAGGGCAAGGATATTAATCGAAACATTTATATCGATTGCGTAGTAATAGAATCGATTATATTATGTTACTAAATTATTATTATGGCTTTAATTATATTTATAAAAATTATAATGACCTTAATTAATTATAATGACCCACAATTTTTTTTTACTTTTTAGTATAGTTTAATATAATATTTAATCAATGACATAATTAAATAATTAACATAATATATACACAAATTTTTACAAGAAATATAAACTAAAGAGAAAAATAAAACTGCAGAATCAAAAAGCGTCATACCTACTATTAATTTTCATTACATTATGGCAAGAACCGACGCCGATTATAATGATACGTAATCTGATAGACAGCAGTCCTAAAAGAGTATATGCTGTGTATATGGCTAGAACTAAATATAGAAATCTAGGAAAAAAATATTATGAAGAAACGAATAAGTGAAATAAGATAGACTTCTCAATTTGTCATATTATTTCATCCGCTATGTTTATATTAGGTTTTAAGTAGTTTCTAGATTTCAAAGACATTTACATAAAACTAAAGTATGTAAAATAAATTGCGAAGGAATAATTTGTACGAGAGCGATTTTGAAACATTGTGAAATATAAAAGATGTGAGACACTAAAAAAAACAAGTTTTCGTATGAAGGATAACTTGGTCAGAAGATAGAAATTGACAAAAATCTCTGTATTTACGCCGATCCCAAGTTTCTTGAGTCTAGAATAGAATGATGATAATGATCAATCGATCCTATATAATTATGTACTTCATACATAGCCACCCTATAAAAGTAATTGACCGTAGACGGAATAGCTGGGATATTGAATCTGAGGTTATACTGGCTGCAGATAGCAATTAAATGCTACCAACCGTCCCTTGACACAGCTAACGGTCAATTCCGACTAGCCATTAACTTGACACTAGGAAATACATAGCCATATTCATCGAGGTATAACTGTTCAAGATGAAAATAGTTAATCAGTATGCAACTTATTTAGTTTTAATGAAGCTTAGTGTAAATTCGTTGTGGTCGTTTTAGCATCTAAAATCGAATGTTTAACGAACTTGAAGCGGCGATATCCTAATGGATAAGAAGCATGTGATTAGTCGTAGGATTGAACACCAACCAATGTATTACTGATCTGAACCCGCACCTATTACAAGCAGTTTGACTAGCTAGGCATTACCCAGAAAACCTAAGAGTAATTCGCACTATAAACTGACAGAAAACACTTTTGTAAAAGTTACACCTAGGCTTTATTGCGTTATACCCACTAGTACATGGCCACTTTTCTTTCTGTCATTAAAAGTTCATATGATTCATCAAGCTATGTCATTTGTTGCGATTAGTATTTGGAGAGTGTAAAACCTTTGGTCACTGTTTCCTAAAAGCAATGTCCGTATAGAGCCAAACTTATTAATACTTTCCCTACAAACCATTAGAAAAATGTACCTACTCTTTTTTGGGTATAACTAACTTAAAATTCATTATCATGAAATTCATACATATTTCAATCAAATATTACTTTGTTGGATGTATGAGTTATGTAATTAATCTAAAACGTAATGTTACAGGTACTTAGATACTACAAATGAACAACGTTTTCTTGTTTTGTGTTTTAATTTAAAGTGGTTGTGGTTAGATGTATAATGAATAGAAATTTTAATTGTTTTTGTAATCGAAATACTGAGGGTGAAAGAGCTGACTGAAACTACAGGTTATCGGAATAGTCAATGATGAATCTTTATTTAGCCCTTCAACCAATCTCAAAGCTTTGCACCAATCAGCTTTATCGGATATAGATAAAAATTCGTTTATAGAAGATTTTTCAACCAGTAAATGACATGAAAATGCCATTCAAACTTATTTTCTTACGCTACGATAATGTAGTGCAGCAGGCTACAAATTTTTGACTCAGAAATGCATGCTTTAACCATTGTCTTACTTTTACTAACTACAAATGCTAAATGCTATAGCGTGTTATGAAATAGTGCCAGCTATTAACCTTGCATCGATGACCGCGACGGAAAGATACCAATTAACACTTATCAAATGCTTATTACCTTGCATTGTAACCTCTTTATAGCGTTACATAACACTTTGGTCACATGATGAGATGATAAAAACACACGTGTTTACCTGAAACAAATATAAAATTGATTTTATTATTACGTTTAATGTAAACCATAAAAAGCTGAATTGGCTTAACTTCAACTGAGAAGTAACGTGACAATTTATTACAGTCGCACATGACCTCTTTCGAATTGGTGTTTTTAAAGTTACGATATGAATGCCTCGTTAAGTCTCCGTGATGTAAACGCGAGCTAATATGCAGCTTCGGATCATGAAGTGGCGGATTCTGTTCTGTTTACAATCTGCAACTATTTTCCTCTTTGGATGCAACTTAATAGTAATTGCAACTGAGCTTGCTAGAAAATAAAACGTCGTAGGCTCCATTGATTACATATAAATCCAGAAAATAGTCGGTAATATCTATTGCTATTTTATAAGTCGATTTAGTATAGGCACAATATAAAAGTATGATGTAAAATAAATACAAACAACTAGTTCTTAAACTGTTTTAGAGATTAAACGCCTACACCGCTGTGTTCTGCAATTTTATGCAAGGTAAAAATACAAAGTTAATCACTCATGTTAGCTGCAACAGAATTTTTAAACGAGCGTACGAATAGTAATTTAATATAGCACAATTTACAAATACACGTATTGTCAATATTTAGTTTTACTTAAGGGCTGGTAGCCCCTAGGCGGATAATGTTGCAGTTGCATGTTCTATTTTAGATGGCGTTCAGTTAAAAAAAGTTAAACGCCATTGCCCAAGTGTGGTTTATTATTCCATCGTACATGCACTATTTTAATAACTAAACAAAGTAAACAATCTTCCATGGTCATAATTATGCTATTTTCTTCCTAATTTCACCTCCATTATTTTTGTCGATTTTATTGCCGCTCACTTTGTTTACAGCAAGTTTACCTAAACTCATTCCAAGGCTTCAGATATTTTTGAACATCAACAATTCCGAGTTGATCTTGGCTATTGAATAAAAATAATCTTTATAATAAAATAACTGCTCTATCCGCCATTTGTATAAAAATATTTTCATATTTTTCGTTAATATTAGTGTGAAATCATTTCTACTCACAAATCATTTAATTAAGATCGTACTCATTTACTGCGCGTACACAAATTAATAATTAAAAATTAATTTAATGGTTGATATGTGAGAGTAATCTGTACTAACGCATAACCCAAAGGCAATTTGTCTTACCTCTAATAAGTTATGATTCACAACAATAATTATGTACGAATAATAATTACATAGGAACGAGTGAACGTAACTAAGTAGACGTGTTACATAATGCTGTTATAATACATAGTTATTAGCGATCACTCACTGTGTTTAATGGATATGTGTATTATTTTACTCGTCAGCTGTCATGATGCTTATCATTACTGAAGTATACTGAATACTGCGCATGTTCGTTTTTTTGTTTGAACGAGCTAATCTCTGGAACTACCAGTCAACTTCACGGATTGTGTAGTGTTTTAGATAGTCACCTCGATGATACTACGCTCAGTGACGTGGGCTCAATTCCACACGGGACAAACATTTGTGTGATCCACAAATAGTTGTTTTAAATCTGGGTGTTCTTGGTGTTTATTGTTTAGTATGTTTATGAAGTCCCCCGCGAGCCAGGAATAACACATAGCGGGAATTGTCTTAAAAAAAAATAAGTTTTGTATAAGTCTTTATGTATATAATAGCCGAATTATTGCGGAAGGTTATGGGTTTGTAGGTATATATGTATTTAATAGCCGAATTTTTGGGGAAGGTAGGTATATAACATCACGCAATGAGACATGGGAGCGGCGCAAAAATCATAAAAAAAAACGTCGTGGGTAAAACCACGGGGGACAGTGCCAGTATAAAACCGTTGCCATCCACTGTTTAAATTTCTGATTTTTAAATATCTGACTGCTGATGCTGTCGTCAAAATAACTGAACAAATGTTGATGAAATTTTCACAGCTTATTATTTGGGCCTACAACTTACTAAGATGTCATTACTTCATATGATTTCATTTAATAGACATGATGCATAGTGGACTCTATGTCCAAGAAAGACGTCGCGATCCTCAGTTCTCATCCCATTGAGCAAAATGAAAGAAATTAAGTAATCTTACCTTTTGGCACCAGAACACGCTACATTGATTTTATAGTGACTTCATGCGCCCTTCAACACGCTCTGATTAGCACTTCATTATTTCAAATCATTTCATTTCAAACTTTAAAATAAACAAATCGGTACATCCGTGTTTAAAAAACATTACCTTGATTTCGATATAGTTAGGTGAATATACATTTATTTACTACTAGCTTTTCGACGCGGTTTCGTCGGCGTTAATGTAGATTTTGTCATTTCTATTCCTTGGGAACAGTGAGAACACTATTTCCTTTTCTGTATCCCTGACAACGACTATGCAAAATTTCATGATGATCGGTTGAGTAGTTAAGGTGTAAAAGCGTAACAAAAAATCTCACATTCGTGTTTATAATATTAGTAAGGATTATGTAGCATGCTTCTATCTTTAGCTTGTTTTATACACACCAGTTATTTTGGATACATTATAAATAACAGATAGATGCTTACTATGATTCCCGAATTTTCCTTAACACTCGATCGAGATAGTGCTTACATTCCGCATTTATAAAATCAATATTATCATATGTACCTATGTAATGAAAATAGTAGTAGATATGCAAATGCTTTAAATTTCTTGCATATGACGCAGGTAGCATGCGTAGCGGTAGCATGCACCCATGCAAGTGCAAGTAGAGGCACTTGCACGGGTTGAATGCATTCTCCAAGCAACCGGCGCCAGCCACTCGTGCAAGTAACCTGTATGATTAACTTGCGTATAAGCCATACTGCATATAACTTTGTGTTTGTTATGCCTAAACATTGAAATTTGGAGCAGTGCATAGAATACTTGATGTCAATAACGAAGTTAGAGTAAAATTAGTACCTGTTATTACTGTTATTAGTATATTATAGGTACTTATTTTGTTCGATTATTCTTTAAAGTGTAGCCCGTGGGAGGAGCTCGCTCATATAATCATTTATTTTTTTTTACGCCGGGAAATGTGCAAGTCACATTCTCCATCGCCGGTTTTGGGGCGGGCGATGGGGATATGTCGGGATCCAGCCCCTAAGATGGATTTGGGCTGAACCGACTAAAACCACCGCGGTGTTCCTCACACCTTTATGGCGAGGCCACGCGGATCGCTCTCGCATTCGAATCGCGAGCCCGCCAAAGGTTTGACCCACCGATGGACGTGGCGGGTCCCACACAACCATCACACATACAGGACAAATTCACAATTTAACACAGAATCGCTAATATAACCCGTGCCAACTACTTGTATCGTGTGTTAAGGTTTTGTGCATTATGGGGACAAGCCGGTTTCTTTAAACAGAGAACTAACAATGACACCAAGTCATTTAATATTTTTATCAATTAATCCAAAAAAGAAATGTCTGTTCCTGTAATAGAGCTCCACATCTAATGATCAATCGGTCCAAATAAGTAGTACTACTAGTACAAATACGCTATCTTCAAGCTTTTGTTGAACTTATATTTTCAAAAGAGAAGTGGCGCTTCGTTACAAAGTAAAATATTTAATTAGACTGTGATCACTCCCCGAGTTTGTTTTCATAGTGCTGTGATGTTTGAATAATATCTCATCGTGTTTAATTTGTAAAAACATAATTCAAATGTTTTTCAAAGATATTACTTTAATACACGCGTCACCAATATTAACTGCGGCACACCGGCGGCTAGATACAATAGGTTTTCAATTATATCTGTCATTTAAACAGATGGCAGGTTAATGACCAGAATTTCAAAAATATAAACACATACTTGTGCCAGTTGATTGATTATTTTAGTGGTTATGTGATCATCAAAATTATTATTTTAATAATAACAAGGGACTGAATTTTATAAACAACATGCATTAATTAGGTAACTGTTGTAGGCGAACAAACCTGAAAACATTGTCAAATAAAAGGCTCAAGAATAAACCGAATATGTGAAAGTATTTAAACACCTGACATACATACATAGGTAACACAAGGATAAACATTATAAAACCAACCATTACCTATAAATAATGGATGGATGGACCACCGTTGCACATTATCGCCATAATTAACCAATATTTATCGAATGAATAAGTACACTGATTTTCGCTTAAATGATTATTTTAATACAATGCCAATTATTTTTAAATGAAACCTGTTTATTTTAGGTATAATTATCATCTACATGAATCAACAGCAAATAAATTATATTTCTCGTGTATCTGTTCTCATTAAATATTGTGTATAGTCAGAAATAAACAGACTTATTGAAAAACTTTCTTTCACATTTATAATATTAGTAGGATGGGATTTCTATACTCTAGGCATTTCTGGTTAGATTTTTTTATTTATTTGGAATTTATTTTCTTTCCGTAACTGTGGCCTCTAGTTTCTTTAAAAATAATTACAGCTTTTGCCTACAGCTTCGCTTGCGTTAGTCTAGATTTTGTCAATAAATTGATATCCCTCGTACTTTTCTGGATAAAAGGTGATCTACGTACTTTTCTTCACCTCTGACAACATGAACGCGCAACTTCATAATGATCGGCCGAGTAGTTAAGGCGCAAAAGCGTAACAAACTAACTCACATTTCCATTTATAATATAGGATCTCTGATTCTCTATGTACATGATATTCGGATACGATTAGATGCAACATGGTATTACATATTTTGCACGGTCAAAGATGCCCTAGAACAGAATTGTGCAGCAGTTAAATAGCTCGTGCACCGTCCAGTAGTGTTGATATATTTAAATACAACACAATACCAATTATGCACATCACACTTTTGTCGCGTGGGACTTTACAAACATTGAAATAATCACCGTATACAAAGATCACTGACACGGCAGCACTACTCTGTGAATCACCTAAATTTGACTCATAGCCCTGGTCCAGAGTGGTAATAAATAATGTACAAAAATTCGAAACTAAAGCTATTGCAGAACAAATAACTGGCCAATCAAGTCAAACGACAGCTATCGAAACAATTATATAAGCTGTCAATTATAATAGCGCGAAGTGTTTTGCGTACACGAAACGTTTTTTTAACGATTGCATCCAATCTTTGTTCACAGCCGACTGTGGCAACTAAAGTTACTAACGTAATTAGTTACTTTCATAGAAAAATAAAGGTTCGTGTTGATTAGATGCGCCTGCCGTGTTTCGCAAAAAAAAGAAAACATGTGTTTTACTGTAACATAAATAATTGATGTAACATGTCTATACGTTTTTGTTCCGCCCTATTATCTTTTGTTAGGCATCGTTGTGTTGTGTTGTGTATTATGGTTTTAGAATTCCATGGCAAGTGTTCATGTCTGTTTTGTTCTTATTCTCTTTGTTTGATAAAAACTGTTGTTTTTGTTATAAACCTATAGATGTGTTGTTACGTTCACATGTTATGGTTACATATGTTCATCAATTGCCCTGAATTGAAGACATTTTTAAGACATTTATATATTTTCTGTAATTTCACATTTTACAATTCCTTATAATTCTACTTAAGTATAAAAACATATTATTAATTACATGTACCTGTTATAAGAATAAGGAAAATTACTAATAAACTCCACACTAGGTCAAGCCTGTCTCGTGGAGTTCGTCGTGGTGTTACCAGAACACTTAATGCATGTTATTTTACATGCTAACTTATTATTATTCCAGTGCTATATTTAATTTTATATTACAATTATTATATAAACAATCTATAATTAATTGCATTGTTTAAATTTGATCAACATAACGTTATGCTGACGGTTTCAAATGCTGTTAATCTGCCTTAATTATATCCAACGTCGATTTGTACTATTATTAATTTTTCAGATTTCAATCTAAATATATATTTACCTCATAGATACAAAGATAGTGATTCTTATGATTACGTGATATAACAAATTTGAGACACTAACCAATCTTTGCCCTTTGTGATCTAATAAACTGTCTGCATGTAGCTTTCGCTTGCACTAATGAACCGCCATGTATTCGTAATACTAGAAAACAATTTAAGGACTTGGTGTAACCATGAATTTGGTCGCATTTCTTTCGCATACCTTCAGCTTAATTTTCTCCTGTGATTCAAACTACATTGTATTGTATTGTATTGCCATCATATTAATCAATATTCGCATATCAGTTTGTCAGCAATTAAGTAACAAACATCCAAACGTTCACAATACAATATTGTAGAAGGATATACCTACGTAACATTTCCTGGTCATTTATATACATTCTATGCTAGGCTAAAAAAACTAAAATCACAAAACACTGTCACTTTGTACTCGAAACGCTTTTCACACTTTTAACAGCTTTTCAAACAATTTAACGGTGAATATTGTTTGTCAACTCTTTCCAATAACCTTGTGATCATGTGATTGTCATGTATTCACTCGATATGACAGCGTTTATTCATCACGCGTCCGCCGCCGGACGTGGGAGCACTGCAAACGAGACATTTGAATAATTGTCCACTCTGATTGATACCTGCCTTCGATTTACTTACTATTGGATCATTATAAGGAATAAAGTATTTATGCATCCTAACATAAAATAATATAAAAATGTGAAAGAAGTTTTTATTACTTGTCCACTTTAAATACTTATACAGTAACGCCGCCCTTCAAAAACTAAAAATTGTATTTAAGTTTTGAACGTTTTAACCGTAATTCGATATTCTGAGTCAATAGAGTTTTTAATAAGCGAAGAATTTAATTGAAAGCAGGCAACACTAGTTTGTTCTCGGTCCTAATAAAAAATAATAAAAATAGAATGCTTTAACTAAGTGAAACTAAAATATAGGTTAACACTACGAAAATAAAATAGCAAAAGGATCCACAAAAAGTTTTATTAAAGCTCAAGAGAACTATAACTGGACTAAGGAACTTTAAGAAATGAAAAGGAAATAAAGAGTATTTGTGCTCGTTTTAATTCAAAGTTAACTGAGTGTAACTGGCAAACGGACTGCTGTGTTTGTAGGTTGTGGACTATTTCTTCAGCTAGTAAAAAGTCAAAGATTAAAAGAACTTACATTTGACCTGAACTAGGGTAACAACTAACATACTAAACGTGTACCTGATAAAATCTTTATTGGTTTGAAATACATGGCAAATACATTTATGGCATACACGAAGTAGTAATACCATTCGTCTCATGGTATGAATAATATTATTTCCTCTAGCTTATATAAATTGAACCTAATTACAAAGTCGTTAGGTTTTAAAACTCGGTCCGTTTATGTAAGTGTATATTAAAACTGTACTAAACTGATTACCGTAAGCCGAAACTTTATAAAATCATGATCATTATTTTATCCAAAATTTTATTTAAAATACGTTGAAACTTTAAGTAGAACTACCCCACAAAACTACAAGAGGATTATTACAGCAAGAAGAAAGTTTAAATGTACCTCTTTTCGGTAAGCCTATAATCTTTTTACGATTTATGGGTATAAGCAAGTATTTCTTATAGATCTTTATAATAATTTAATTGGCAGACTGTCAGAAATTTGTTACATGTACTTAATAGAACATTTTAGTGAATGACCCAATTTCTAATTAGTTATATACCTTACCTCAAGTCACGGACAAATCTATACGATATTCCTCAAGAAATAAAAACTTGATTTAACGTACAGCTAATAAAATTATATGTAACATGACATCGTTGAACTCAATCTATCACTCAATTTTTATTGCAAGGCACTTCTATAAATTGCGTCTTTCATCTTTTCAAATAACTATGATATAGTTCAATAAAAAGAAAACATAAGTAGCGCACATTTTGTAAACAAATAATAAAAGTATTGTTAGTATAAACAAAATGTATCATAACGTTTGATCTCGGTGCACGACGGATCCATCCGGGTCAAGTGCGTTTACGAGGAACGGTACTCCGCAATTACATAAACGAGTTTACACGAAATACTCCGTAACGAACCGCCTTCAACTATACATCACTAGTAGAGCGTTCGAGCGCGGATTTGCCCGTGCATAATTCATTATTGTCACAGAGACTCGTCTATATTACATCACTACTTAACACTTGTACAACACAAGCCTTTGCAGTGACAACATGGCGAAGACAGTAAATGAAGCAAGAGAGCGAGCTGTAAATAGAGAGTAGTGTAGTATCTAGTGAAATCCATACTTTCTGTTAAGATGTTCAGAAACAGGCGTACCTATGTAAATGTATTTATTATTTTACTGATAAGATAGCAAACACGTCAAATCGATATCGCTAAAAATTTATTTTGTAAACAATTTAAGTTATGCGGACGACATGGTGCTGCTGAGCCCCACAATGAACGGTTTAAGACAGCTGGTGAAAATATGTGAGAATTATGCTTTGGAACACGGCTTGGAGTACAATGTGGGTAAGAGTGAGTACATGATATTTAAATGCAAAAGTAATGTATTTGATAGGTTCTCTTCAACACCACTGTTGCTCAATGGGGTACCTCTGACCCGGGTTTCAAAGTTCAAATACTTGGGTCATATGTTGACAGAGAGTCTTAAAGATGATTGTGATGTTGAGAGGAGCGTAGGGCGCTGTCGATTCGGGGTAACATGTTGGCGCATAGGTTTGCTAGGTGTACAGCGCCTGTCAAGGTTACGCTCTTCAAAGCGTTTTGTCAGGCGTTTTACACCTGTAGCCTGTGGGCCCGTTTTACGCAGAGGACCTACAGCGCCTTGCGCGTCCTCTACAATAACATCTTCAGGTCACTGTTTCGCCTACCTAGATACTGCAGTGCAACCGGTATGTTTGCCGACGCCGGCGTAGATGACTTTTATGCACTGATGAGGAAAAAAGTAGCTTCCTAAGCTTCCTTAGTACAACGCGTACGGGTGAGTCGGAACAGTGTCTTGAGGATGGTGGGTGACAGATTTGACTCTGTTCTCCTCGGTAGGTTTACTGAGCTCCACGTAAGGGGTGCGCAGAGGGGTCTGGGGAGGAGGTAGTGACTGTTCTGTACCTACTTATTGTGTTTATTTTTATTTTCATATAAAATTATTGTGCTTGGCTATGGACTGTTTTGTCTGAAATTAAATGATTTTTATTTTATTTTATTTTATTTATTTTATTTAGCGATATCGACTGCATTAGCCTTCATGTCTTGTGTCACAGTGGAAAGGCAGATAGAAAGCAGTAACGTAGCCTATGGATTCTCTGGTATTGTACGGTAAACAAAATAGCCATTATGATACTTAAAAAAATTGAGTCGGCATAGGAGACAAAGATCACATTGATCTCAAAGCAAAAATAGTGTCTCCTTAAGAAGTAGCTCCAGCTTGAGCGCAATATCAGGTTCAAGCGATATTGACAATTCTATGTAATGCACCAAATAGGAAGGACTGGGTTTTGTTAGCAAGGCTTGATAGGACTTTGCATGCATAAAGTTAATGTCGATAGACTATTTGACCGGTATTGAAAAATAAGCTGCTTAGTGTTAAGGCTGCTGGAGCATTCAGTGCAACTGAACCCTGTAAAATTACGATAAGGACGTAGTTAAGCAGGTTCAGTTTTCAATGACAGTTCTGACCAGTATGACAAAGTTCTCTTTATTTTATTTTAAAATTCTAATAATATTCTATCACATACACACAGCACCATCTAGCCCAAACTAAGTAGAGCTTGTACTATGGGTACTAGACAGTGGATAAACATACTTGTATACTTTTTTTTTGTAAATACGTACATATTATTCATAGAAACACCCAGACCAAGACAAACATCTATGTTCATGCACACAAATGTTTGACTTGAGCGGGAATCGAACCCGCGACCTCAGGCGTGGCAGTCGGTTACACTAACCACTACGCCATAGCTATTTTAATACTTTAAAATTCGCTTAGATTACTCGAACGGTTTCGTTGTCAAATATTTAAACAGACGGACAAACTTTCGAATTTATAATACTGGTGGAACAATTTCAAGTCATGACATCGAGCACTACTGGGCCGGCCCAGTTACTTGATGTCTTTTTTGACGTCTCGGGAATTATATTTTGTTAACCTCCGGTTTACTTTTATCGTTAAAAACTGGCACAGGTTTCCTCTTTTTAATTTATGACGCGCAATTTTGTGGGTGCTAGCACTTGCTGCCGCCAATCTTTAATATGTGATTTAATATTATCGTAGTATTATCGTATTTTTATAAATAAAGCGAAATATTATTATTCATTATCATATTTATTGATAAAAGAACAAAGTATACCAAAGAATCGTTTAAGTATGAGAAACAGTTGACAAAAATGAGTGGCGTCTATTTGTTAGACAGACAGCCTCTTAAAATCAGCAGAATTAAGTAATCAGAGCTGGCCTACAATCACTGCCCAAAAATATCTAATGTAAAAGCTATAAGTTTAGAAGACTATTACACACCTAAGGGCCGATTTTTCAATCGTCAGATAACTTTTATCTGAAGAATAAATATGGCGGTATGACTTATTTTCTATACAAAAGCTGTCAAAACGTCAAACATATTCCCCAGATAACAGTTATCTGACGATTGAAAAATCGACCCTAAGTCATATATAGAAATGGTCGCCGCTGTTTAGGACTTTATACCCTCTGTTACTGTTACCCGATTTATCCTTGGATCCTCGTGTCCTTGTGTTTACACATTCACCTACAATATGAATGGACGTCTCAGCCTCACACCAAAGCCCAGACACAATGCTTTTTTCACTGTGTCTTGTTTTCGGCTAATTAATGAGTTAATAACAAATCTTGGATGCCTAGTAATTTCTTCTTCAAATATTTCGTTAATTTTGTAATGACTTGTCAAAAACAGAGAGAAAACACTATTTTACTAAACCCCTTTTGCACAACGATAGTTAGTAACGGGGTTAAAGCCATGGACATAGAAACAGAATAAGAATTCAAACTAGAATTGATGCATGGTAGAATCCATTCACATGTATGCATTGGATTCTATAAATCAACTCTCTAAAGTAACAAAACAGAATAGGTAATACCAAAACTGGGTCGCGTTTCGCATTCGCGGCGATTCCATTTTGCAGTGTTGTATTCAACCATTGTCTCATGTTCCGTGACGTTCGACTCCTTCCGCCTGCATTAACCATTCGCACATTTTTGTTCCATTTTCCTTTTGTTTGAAGCAAAATATTTAATTACGTGCTTCATTATCCGTTTTAATTATAATAAAGGTTTCAACTTTATTATGAAGGCACTAAATGCCTGTTATGGATCAAATCTTATTAGATTGTATCAGTCTTATTATTATGAATAAATAGCAAATATATTTTTAATCTTTGGCCATATTTTTTAATCTAAAGGTAAAGGAATAGTGAAGATTCTATGGGATATGTAAATGGATATGGGTGCCCTCGAGAGATAGTACGTTTTTGCAGCAATGTCAAAAATACGGATAAAGGCAAGTCTCAAAACTAAAAATAATTTTGTGTTTCAGGTCACAAAGCAATATTTACTTTTTTTATAAAGGGATCTTTATTAGAAGAATCCTAACAAAACAAGCCTATAGCCTATTTTTTAATGATAACCGTGAAACCAGTATCATTTAAAATTAGAAATAATAATTCCCGTTTGTGCGGTGGGACGTATTTTTTATTGCGTTCTAAATATTCTAGGTCTAGTAATTTGTTTTAACCTGGCCTTTTACGCAGGCTCGCATACGAGCCACTACATTTGTACCGTGTATTTGTTCCCGGCCGGGATACGAGCCACCAAGTGCACGCCACTTTAAACCTTATTTTACTAACCTTAACGCTTTAAAACTGATTTTTTATCACCTACGAATGGATTTTTTTTGGTAAAGGACATATCATAAAGTGTTACGAAAATATAAATACGATAAGTAAATGTAAAATGTGATACAATAATTTATTATTTTTTGTAGCAATATAAAATATACTAAAATATTAATCCCGCTGTCTATATATGTGTTAAGGTAATATGGATTGATATTTTTAAGACAGTCCCAAGCAGAAAGTTAGAAATAACGTTATACGTTCATAACGCCTTTTAAGGTCATAGCACACATATCAACTCGGAAACGGATCGGCACCGTATCAACTCGAGCCGTGCAGTATTCTTTGTATGAAACTCCCTCCTGCAACGCACACTAATCGGAATCGTAACGTAGTCACCTCGCCTCAAGACAAGCTTGCAGTGGTTAACGCGAGGTTTATGGCTCGTTGTCCCCGCGCTTACGTCTCTCCGTGCACTACTGTTGCCGAACGTGCTGTCATTCACAAGATAACAAAATCGTGTTGCGCGCATATTTTATTGAATTTATAGGTTAGATTTCAAACAAAAATAACGATGTAAAGGGATCATTGAAGAAGTGAGAAAATATCCATATTAATATGATTTAAGAGAGCGCAGCGTCGCCGAGTCGACGTACCGGAGCTGTTGATCCTGGTTACTTTAAGTTGACGCCTGTTTGCAGGCGGCGAGGCGAAAGGCGGTGACCATCCCTTTCCGAGTTGATATGTGTACTATGACCTGTAGAAGGATTTCGTATACGTAGTGACGTAAAATGACAAATGGACGATTTTGCTTATCCCCGTCTATCCTCAAACGACGGCGACGTTTTGTTTTTGCAACTTCTTGTACAAAAATAATAATTAGTAAGCTCCTAATCGGTTCCAATTTTTATCGTTTATTTAAGATAGAATAACATAGGATTTTGCCGATGAAAATACGCCACAAGATACTCGTCAATATTTATATAGGATCGTTTTGTGTTTCCACACACTTTGTTTATTTAGAAATGTCCAAACCACTATCTTATCTCCAAAGCGATGTGCACCATATTGTTGGACCGCAAACAGATAATGCATCCATAACTTTAAGCTGGAATAATAATACAAATATTCGCTCAAAAAATATTATAAGACATTTATTTTTGTCCGAATACGTTAGTTTGCCCAGTAATGAAAACGTGAGTGCACGAACCACTGCTGATGATCGTAGTTTTAATAGAGAGCCTTTGTGCTCATCTCACATAATCAAAATACTGTATCGTAGATTGCTTTGTTGAAATCAACGGAGTAATATTACAAAAGTAAAAAAATATTAAAATGTATTTTACTTAAGCAGCAACATAAGTATTTTTAAGTATCCAAGATAAATGTACAAAATTACACGTATCGTTGCCAGCAAGGCTAATCTTTTTGAATCGTGAGAAACTTACAATAGAATTTACAAAGTAAAGATTATGGAACAAAACAAGGAATAGTTTGGACGCGATCGTAATATTCCATTATTATTATTATTATAGTAGTAGGTGCATGGCCACACATTCAATTTGTAGGCAACTTTATTAAAATCCAAACTTCATAACTAATATTATAAATGCGAATGTGAGTTTGTTTGTCTGTTACGCTTTCACGTCTTGACTTGACCGATCATCATGTCAAGGGTACAGAAAGAGACATAGAGTACCTTTCATCCAGCCAGAAAAAAGTACCGTTCCCGGGGGATAGAAAATTATAAATAAATAAATAAATATTCTACCACATACACACAACACCATCTAGCCCAAACTAAGCAGAGTGCGGGAATCGAACCCGCGACCTCAGGCGTAGCAGTCGGTTACACTAACCATTACAAATTGACATAACCTAAAGAAATAGCGGCCTTAATCTAATATTTATATAAAAAGCAAAACGCCAATCAACCCGATAACCGTGTGTATGTACGCGGTCATTATAATGTATATTTATGCAAACAATATCCTGGTAGCTAATACAATCTATGTATGTCAACCTACAAAGTATATTATCTGAAGAAATATTATTCAGAATCACATTTTTTGTTCAGAATAAAAGGTAAACATTTCCAGTGAACCGTTTCTATCTTATGAATGCTCAGATTTTTGGTAAAGGGATAATAGGGCATAATCTGTACTCAGTAGCTTATTATTATCGGTAGTTAAATAAATAAAGGGAAAATAAATAGTTATTTAGTACGATCATATATAGTATATATATATATATAGGAATAAGTCTAGTGACGTCCACCAAGCAAAGTTCCATAATCTGTACTGCTATGGAGAATTGTCTGCCTTTGATCTTTCTTGCTTGCCTTGCATTTTGTTCTTGCATTACGTCATTACGCACTGACACTCTGTGTGTCAGTTATTGACCAGCCAATGACATTTCATACCTTAGGCAGATACCCGTCAGTAAATACACGAAAATAAAAAATAATACGCCGCACTCTAATTTAGTACACCAATTTGTTATAATTATAGGACCAAAATAAATACAATTTATTGTTCCGAACATTTATATGATTTAGTAACAAACTAACCATTTCTAAGCTTGTGCATCCTGGACAGTGGAAGTGATTGGCACTATGCCAACGCACACTCACTCACACATCCTGTTTCATAGTTCTAAGTCAAAACTTGTATGTATATTTAGAGATACGAATACGCCAGAAAGGAAAGTTTTTAACAATACCCTACATAAACAAATAGCATTAGAAAAAGTTATATTCATAAACATCTTTTCGGAGATCTTTATCGGCGTAAACTTTTAAGATAAGTTTATTTTTATAAAGATGAGAAACATTATATGTGAATTTAAATAAAGAGTAACTTATCATTGGCTGCGGATGCAGAGAGCTCGAAGCCTACATGAAAGTAGGCTTATTGTTAATTTCAGATGGTTACGTTATTTAATAAATGTTTAAAGCAATAATCTACTTATAACTTAATACTTTAATGCTCTCTTGTTGTAATACATGGTTGATTAAAGTTAATAAAAGTATCAATTATGGATCCTGTCTGGCACAACATAGTAGGAAATGTATACAAGACATCTAGAAAATATGGTAAAAATAAAACACTATATTCTATGAATAAATCAACCGGTTTCCAGTGAAAATAATATGATAATTTTGGTGCCGTAAAAATAGCCACACTAATTTAATTTCGATCGGAATAAAGATTTTTTATTACAAGACTGAGGCTTTGGAATATATACATATATTAAGTGACCTCTTGGTCTACTAGTTTATTTCATTCTCATTTATACTATCATCCATCGGTACTTTTGATGTTAGAAATTTATAATTGCTCAAAAGCAGGTTATTCTTATTAAATTCGGATATTTGTGTTATATTTATTTATTCCAAATAACAGATTTTATATCACTTCTATGCAGTACTTACATAAGTAATCCGTTCTAAGAAAACCGGTTCAAGCAAGAATTTTTTGAAATGCTTAGTATACTAAGTAATAAAAACGTACCATAAAATGAGATCTCGCCTATATATTCCCAAAGGACAAGGTAGGTGTGTAAACGCCAGCTATTTCTAGATCCCACGTGAATATAATGTGTCTACTGTGCCCAGTTTTGCTGCTAAGTATTTGACTTGCCCCGACCCGACAATCTAACACGGGAACTTCTCCGGCCAAATCTCATATACACTATGACATTAATAACTTAATTGGAATAAAATACTTAAATTGTTTCCATTCGAATAAAAACAAAACGTCACCATTATCAAACCAATTACATTATTATCAATCAACTTTCTAATATTAAGTTATTACCTATAGTGTATTATGTAATGTGGTACGCGTTTATTTAAGGGTATAATTTAGTTGTTGTGTGTAAAACAATGGTGTGAGAGCGAGCAATTATTGGAACAATGAGCGTTCACAACCAGTCGAACTGGTCGTCGCACGAGGAAGACGGCCACTATCGTACCTCACCTTGACTTTGCTAACAACACACGCAATGTAAAATTATGTACGCCTACGATTTGTGTAGGCAATCGGCAGCAGAAAGTAGTTTTGAAAACTACCTGTGTAAATATTGCCAAACAAGCTCCACTGCAGGTGCACAATAGGTACAAAGTCAAGTTTTGTAACGCGTCTTATATATTTTACACGGTTGGTTTTCGACCAATCTTTCGTCATACGTTGGACAAAAGAAAGATTTAATTACACGACTTAGAGATGTTCAACTTTCGTCTGTGGAATGTAGTCGCAACGCTGATAAAATATATCGAATGATAATAAAATAATACTTCAAATAAGAATAAGAAAAATAGAAAAATATTAGTAGATAAAGTGCTCTGGTACAGTACGATGCAATCACAGGTGAAGTTTTTGCTTATACAAAGCAATATACCCCTAAATAATAATTATAATGTTTATAGATGTTGGTGTATTCTACACACTGACATTGCGTCAATTTCAATTAATTGTACGCAATTGGCTCATTAAACGTTATGATTATTAGGATACGGTACTATGGGATTGACAGAGTAATTTGTACTTGAAAACTATTGTGTAATTATATTATAATATTGTCTCCGTCAGAGCTATTACACAATCATTTTTAAGAAAGATTACTAGCAATTGGAGTTGCTAATATTATAGGTAAATTAACTATAAGAAAGATTGCCTAAAGAATGTTTGGCTTAATAGTCGTTTCACACGAATTTGTTCGCACAATTCGTGCGAAAAGACACGTTTATAACATTTTTTTTTTTGTTGTTTTATCGCACCCGTCGAATATATTTTTGTGCGAATCGTTCCCGTCTGGAAACGCAGGTGTCGTTTCGCACGTTTTGTATTTTAATAAGAAAATATCAAAATACAGTCGTGCACACACTGCTTTCAAGTGCATATAAGTAATATTTATATGTTCTCTCAATAAAAGCTCAGTTTTATATAAGTAATGTGTATATGTATTTTAAGCACTGTTTTGTAAGAATGTTGTTTTTAAAAAAATATTATATTTTTTTGATTTATTGGTATAGGTACCTTGTTTTATTTAAAACTATCAACTTCGTGCGCGAATGTACAATTAAGAAAACGTGCGAATGGACACCTGCTTTTTCAGACGGGAACGATTCGCACGAAAATATATTACATGTATGCGAAAGGACAACAAAAAACATAATATTTTAGAAAAGTGTCTATTCGCACGATATGTGTGAACAAATTCGTGCGACACGACTACTTAGCCGAATTTTTGGTACATACATCAAGCAACATGACTTATAACGGGCGTGAGGTACAAACACAAAATGATACTTGGATACATTTCAAACACGCCATTTAGAAAAACATTAACCTTCTTTTCGCACTCAGTTGGTTAAAAAGAGCGTATTTAAGTATGATACTTGCTGTGCAATTATATTGTAAACTAGTTTTGCGCTTGGTTTTACTCGAGTGCATATACCGTGGGAAACTGAGTGCTAAGGATGAATCATATCAACTAAAATGCAATGAATTGTACAATCCAACGAACGTGGGCCGGGTGAGACTGTTAATGATAGATTTTATTTATAGTTCAGACAGTTCCAACCTGTGTACAGCCGCCCAACTATTTACTTAGTCTATATCTAGGTTTAGGTCACTGGATAAATGTCTCCTTTATGTGTATAAAATAGCAAAATGCAGGTTTCCCGAAACCTCAGTTTCGTCATAGCTGTTTCTGCTGTATTGCTGTACTATTCATATTATTTAGAAAAAATAGAAATATAAATCTGCCAAATATCAGCATCATATGCCAACTGAAAAAAGATCAGCACCTTAATGTAAGTGCTTAAAATTTTTCGAGTATTATTTATGCCATTGTTGTCAATATCTCAGCCGTATGATACCGCACTACTAAATAAGAATTTGTGCGTTGGGCTGTTTGCACTTTGCACAGCCCTCCCTTTTAATAACATCATCAGATCATATCCAAATAGTGATGACATTCTTACAACAAACAAAAAGCTGGCATGGTACGGATATACCAATCAAATAAATAATAATGAAGCAGTTTATGCTCTCTTAGACTTTAATCCAGAAATTGATATTTTTGCGGATAAATGGAAGGTATTATTATTACAATAAATGAGGTATTGTGAGGAGAACGCGTGAATATTATATTTAAAATATATGCTATATTATTGTGATTAAATAGTAGTTGGCGCAAGTCGTTCTATTTAATGTCAAATAAATCACTAAAATAGTCCCCCGCCACGTTTGTATATCTGTCTGCTCGCGATAAACTCAAAAACTACTAAATGGGTTTTCATGCGATTTACACCAATAGAGCAGAGTGATTCATATGGAAGGTAACCCGTGCGTAGCTAGGGCGAATCGCTAGTACATAATAAAAAAAAAAAATTATGGAGCCAAAAATAATTTGACGATATTTTGAAAGCAACAAATATTTACAACAGAAATATATTTTTTGAATTTTCAATATTCGAACGGTACTAGTTGTATTCTATTTAATATACTAGATATAGTGAGCTGTGTAAGTACATTCTTTTATTCCTTACAGTTTTCTTATAGAGAACATAAATCTTATTATTGCTCTCAAGTTAAACAAATACATATTAATGGCACTAAGCCAGTTGGATAGTCGATAGCCTCCACTTTGCCCTGACACATATACCCAGTACGGACTGACTGAGCCGATCACGAATCTTGTTCACTCATTACTGCTGCCATTTACAGACAAACATTACACTTTGTATGGACAAGTGACCCTTTTATTTCTTTGTTGTGTAGTATTCTTAATTTTGGAGGTTATTGTGGTGAATAGATGAAATAGAACAAATGAATTGTGTGAACCTTTGCTTTAAGTATTACGTGACAATTTGAAAAAGGCTTCCATTGATGTGTAATTATGTAGTTAGAAATAAATGATCACTCGTCTATTAAGCCCTTTTTATAAACAACTAGAGATTGCACGCGGCTTTGCTTGCTTAAATGTAGATTTTGTCAATACATATCTTTATACCTATATATAAATCTTCAGTGCGTGTGTTGGTTGGTAAACTCCTCCTAAACAGCTGGACCGATTTTGATGAAATTTTTTTGTGATTCAAGAATGGTTTAGATTTGGTTTAGTTTTTTCGTGTGTACCGGACATCCTTTGTCGGGTCCGCTAGTATTATGTATATATCCCTACAGTACTTTTTCTGGATAAAAGTTTAGTTTGTCCTTGACTGCGCCTCTACCAACGTGTAAGCGAAATTGCATGCCAATTGGTCCAGTAGTTAAGGCGTGAAAGATTAACAAACCAACAAAGTCACATTCGTATTTATAATATTAGTTAGGATATCAATAATGGACTGTTGTTGTGCACATGTATGTTTTATAATAGGTAATAAGACTAACGTCTTCTAAATATGGTTTGAAAGACATTATGCAACTGCGAGAACATTATAGACAACTGACTGTATTTCTGACCAGTACATATTGATAGCTATATGACGTCAATAAGACCATATAACTTGTGTCTGTTTGCCTCATAAAATGACTTCAAGACGCCCGACGCGCAATGAAATCGGCTTTGATCGGCGTCTCATTGCGTGATAAGATCTGGAACGAGGAATTCCTTGAAGAATCATAAAGTAACCGACAAAACTCTTGTTAGTTGTCTAAGTGACAATATAGTCAAACTATGTATAAATATGCTAGCTATATATGTGTAAATTTTTGGCTTTTATTCCAACTAATATTATATAAAGCAAATTTAAGGTTTTCCGGAACGCTTTCACGCCTTAAATACTCGACCGATCAGCATGCAATTTTGCATAACTACATACATGTTTTCAGGAGTATAATAAGGACAGAGTATACCCTTAATCCAGAAAAAGCGTAATGATCCGGAGGGAACAAAATTTATTGACAAAATCTACATTAACGCTAGCAAAGTCGTGGGCACAATCTAGTGCTAAATAAAGGAAAAAATAAGATTACAAATAATAATATCTTTGAACGTAACAATTTTAGCAGTAGATGTTCCAGAGATGGCAATGAAATTGCCACGTAAATAAAAATAAATCAGTTGCAGCTTGAATCATGTTTTTCGTCATGAGTCCGAGAGAAAAATTTTTGTTCTGATACAAATGTTCTAATAACTTTAATAACAACATTATTATATTCTTTTTCGTTATAATAAAAATAAATATAGGTACGTTTTCAACCGCCCATGACGGAACTGTAAAGCGTCACGTTAATAGCGACATTCGCGTTAACCAGCTAAGAAAATTGTTTCTCCATAATTAAATAGATTTTTTACTGTAGCCGTAAAAGAATAAGAGCTATAAATTTCTCTTAAGTTCCCTGAACAACTGCGGAGTTCGGACTTATGTAAGAACACGACTTCACAGTTAATTACTTTGTATCCTTAACGAAGTGCTAACTCGTAATATGTATGCAGGTCTCACTGTGTGCGTTTAATAAATTGACTAATATTTTTCCGCTTGGCTACAATTTATATTTTTTAACGATTAACGAGTTGCGTTTTTTTACGCTTCATGTTTATTTATTCACTGCTGTTTGGCAATTAATGAAAAACAGAATGTGTTTGCTTAACAATAAGTACAATATTTTAACACACAGTATATGTGTAATTATAACCTACGTTTGAATCAAGTGATGCAAAAAGTGCATACTGCAATGTCAGTTTATGAGGCTTTAATTATACATAAGTATCCATATGATCGGATCATCCCGAGACTGATTATTAAAAAGACTCCGATATATCAGGATTCATGTAATTAGCAAATTACGGAAAATACAATCGTCATACACTCTTTTAACTTCTTTAATTTCAAGTAAGAATACATTTAATAAAATATACTAAGTTTCGAAATACGAATTATGCGTTAGGAACGAGAGCCTATATGTTGAAACTGTATGTAAAATTTCGAGTCAGGTACATGACAGGTGTGAGAGAGAGTGTTGGCTCAATGCCCATGCAAAATATGGATAGCGGTTTTCTTTGTGATACCTTTGTAAGTTATACAAGCCTGATACTATCGAATTTCTTACTGACTGTCCTCTTCAATAAAGTCAAGAGAATTTTGACTTAATGATCTAAAGAATAAGAACTTATCTCAAATGCAAAGGACCATTACACAGCTACTCTGCTAATAGCAGACCGATGCGATTGCGCTCGCAAATTCCACCTTTCCTTAGTCTGTATCGAATTTAATGGCTACTTGAATAATAGCGTCACTTGCTTCATGCTTGGTATTAAAATGTCGTTGGGCAATATCTAAACTCTATACCTAAATATTAAAATAAACAGTTAATACCTAAGTATTAACTGTTTATTTAACAGTAGTGACTCTAAAGTCACTACTGTTTTTGTTTAACTTCTGACCTGCAGTTACCTTGCAGAAAATAAGTTTTATAGTACCTACTTTTATAAACTGTTCATATAAAAACAGCATATAAATGGTGAAGGCCGAACTAAGACATCGTCTGATCAATATCTTAATTGTATTCAAGGATGTTTTTATATGAAATAAAGTCAACCGCCTGTGAAGTTGATGAAAATACATTTAGTTTAAATATTGTCACATTTTGTTATACGAGATGAGAATAAATTGTATAATTCTATTGGCAGTGATGTTATGATACTTTACTGAGTAACAACTTAAAGACTTAATGATCTGCAGGATCCACATGCATACTTCTCCCATTCCTTTCCCTTCTTCATATCTTTTATTCTTTTCGTCGGCAAAGCGCTAGTGATATTTCTGGTAAAGCCAGTGATCATAGACTAGTAACTGCTTACCAGCAGGCGAACCGTATTGTTGTTTGTTATATAAAAAATAATTGCGTACATCTGCATATTTCAGTCACTTTAATTAAGTATTTTTAAACATTTCACGTTGGATTGCCTCATTTTTTATTTAACTTCATAATTGTGCGGCATTGTGGAAATTAAAATTGCTGTTGTTTCTCCTGCTCTCACTTGTCGAAAGTATGCAATATAGCTAAGTTAATTTGGAGATTCATTTATATCATGTTGTCATTGATTACCTGATCAGTAGTTTGCCTGCGTGAATGTGAACTTACCTGTCAAACAAAGAGGAAAACATTATTAGTTAAAATAACACGTTAGATTAAGTAGCAATGTAGTTACATAAAGAACATTTTAAGCACGACATTGCATTATTTTATAACAACTAAATTATTTTCATCGCCAACTTACGTTGACAAGCCAATTTCTAACTCCATCGCAGACGAAGGTTTCAAACTAAAACATACTGTATGTTTTAGTTTGAAACCTTCGTCTTTCGTCTTCGTCGTTCTTGCATCGAGAGCTAAGAAAATACAAATCCAAGTAATACCATAATACATAACCAAATTAAACGTACATGTACCGTAAGATATCGATACAGTAACCGATCATACATTACTTGCCATAATGAGCCTCCGCCACGACAAATTTATTCATGTCATCACTTATATGTAAATGAAAAACTCTGTGTTTGTTATTCTACGGAGGTATCGATAACATAACACCTCAATGGAGCAACAGATGTCAGAATATTTTCTCGTAAGAAAATTTATGTCAGACTTACTACATTTTTCTTGGCTAAACGGAGGTATAGATAATTTGACGTAGTAAGACATATTCAAGAATAAATAACTGACTTCGGTAATATAATCCGTAACGTAGGGTGGTACAGACTACGATAAAAACTATGGTATTTTTACTTAGATGATAGAAATAGCTCATAACTTTTAAAGCAGTTATAGGTATAGTCGAATAAATTAAAATAAATACATCTATATTTTCATCGATGTTCCAGAATGTACTTTAATAAACGGCAATAGTTTACCTATCGGATTTAGTACCGAGAAACGGTGGGTTTGCAACCCACTCATTGACCTTTCAAAATGATGCCTAGTAAAAATAGTTTATCTCAATTTTAGTTAGTAATAAGAACACTATATTAATGGAGAATGTATAGGTATCTTTAATAATATCAGCCCTGTATTATACTGTCCCACTGCTAGGCACGGGCCTCTTCCCAGAGAAGGATTAGGCAGAGAAGGGGTTGGCAGGCTTCACATATCTTCGAGAACATTATGGAGAACTCTGTCATGGTTTCCTCGCGATATTTTCCTTCACCATTAAAGCGGGCGATATTTAACTATTTAATACGCGCATATATAACTTCGAAAAGTTAGAGATCACGCGCCTTGGGATTGAACTCGAGACCTCTGCGTGGCAGTCCAAGGGTCTCCCACTAGGCTACCGCTATCTATAGCAATCGATATTTATCTATACATATTTCTTTCACGCTTAATTTTGCATTACAAATATTTTTTTTTTTTTTATCATCTACGACAATGGATACATTTTGTCACTGCCTTCAAATAAATATCCTGACTACTGGTTTAACATTAGAATATCGTTATCCCTTTTGGTCGCTGAGGTTAAATGACAGTCATTTATGTAACATATGTATATTCAGTCATATTCGGTTTGATAGGAAGCCGACCACGACACATGAAAATCACAATACTTTAAACCCTAATATTACGAACCCCAAACGATAATATGTAGTGTTGATGGTTATGGACGTTGTTATAATGATCGTATAATCTATACTAGCTGAAGAATTTGTTTGTTTGTTTAGTTGAACGCGCTAATCTCAGAAACTGGATAAAATTAAAAAAAAAATTTAATGTTGGATAGCTTATTTATCGAGGAAGGCTATAGGATATATAACATCACGTTGTAATTATAAACGCGGATAAAACCGCGGGCACAGCTAGTTCCATAATATCCGAGTATAGGGAACGGATTGAACTAAATCTGGTGATGGATAAAAACGTTATAATTTTTCTTAAAAAGACTGCTTACGTATCAAGGACCGAGCCTCTTGTGACAGGATCTTTATAAAATACAACGGGCAAAAGTAAAGCGTGGCGGAGTTTTATAATTATGTGGATTACACAAATAATTGTCATATGTGGGATCCAAACACACTGCGCTCAGCGGCGGTTGCCAACTATGCAGTATAGTAAATGCATACATATAGTACTTCAGTATTAAGCACGTTTCCTTTCGGACTCTACGATTTAAACTTTTCCAGTGACGTGTTATATTTTCGAAACTTAAAAGCGTACGAGTCCCATATGGCGAAACACAAATAACATTTCACTTAAGTTTATTGTTTAATTAAATTTAAAATAACTTTACGAAACTGAGTAAGCTTGATAAATGTGTATCGTATTAGCTTTGAGACAAGTTCTTAAATTGTAACCATTTATAGTTCGTTTGCTAATAACTTAATAGGTTTAGTTGGACCATTGAGAAAGCAATTAAGCATAATGAAAAGTTTATTTAACTCTAGAACTCGATTAGTGAAATATAGACAAATACTGTATTCTAACCATAACTAATTACGTAAACAAATACGCGTAGTTTGAATAAATGTTATAACCAAGCAAAATAGAAATCAGATTTATTATTTCATAAAAATCAAATATGAATATTTCGGAGGCAAATAATGTTTTTAAAAGGATATAGGGCTGTTAACTTATGGGCATTTCTAAAAGACAAAAAGGTTTAAATTCAAATAATTACTCGATTGAACAATAATCGACAAACAGCGACCGTTAGTTTCAAGACAGATTTTTCCATATTTAAATAAGTTGACCAAATATTAAGACCAGAATAGTAAATAGGTAGATATTCCTTCTACTGGTTACTGTATGCTTACATTTTGAATTATTTATTTTAATTCGTTAGAGCTTTTGGGGTTGTTCCGGCGTCATTCGATGACGTTTCATCCCACACTGTTTTTTTTCCTTACTCAACCTATTTACGTTCCTTACTCAATCGACAGCAGTTATTTTATTTTCAAATTTTTATTCATTCTGTAAGTATTCCCAGCTCAATCGATTACGAAATTACCTAAAATTTCTAAGGTTTAAGTTGACGGTCTGAACAAAAATACTGTTTTAGTAATCCATATCTATAAAGGTATTATAAAGAGGAAAGATTTGCGCAACTGATTTTAAAAATGTTTCTTTATAAGTAAACTTTATTATCACCGAGTATTTAACATAGGCTATATATTTTTTTTAAAGTACTACTGTTACTAACCTAACTAAAAAGTATGGATAGCAAAACAATCTTTGGCTTCGTAAAAGTACGTTATACTTTTACGTAGCCAAAGATTGTTTTGCTATCCATACTTTTTTGGGTAATATTTGCCACGGGTAGAGTAAGGAACGCATTTCGGCTGAATAAAAAAACTTTATTAAAATAATGTAATCGGATCAGTTAAGCATTCTAGCTTAGGATGAGTAAAGAAATAGGATGAGATATCATAGGATGAATAGGGAACAACCCATTTTTTGCGCAGAATGTTTAACAGAATCAACAGCGTCTATAAATAACAAAATCTACTGCTTTTTTATTACATATTTTTTTCCTTTTTCGTCTATGCAGAGGCCGTTGCGTCCGTAACAAATGCCTATTCAGCCGCGTAATAATCCCCAAGACTCAAAGAAAACAGTTAAAAACTGTCATCTTCATGTTTTATTCGTCTCTGTAGAAGGTAGAAAACCTTTCGCTTGACGAGTGTGTGATAAATGGCAAGTGTAAGAACAATAGCGCAGTTTCAAATGCTCTTGAAGTTGACTTAATTGAACAGCTAAGTGACAGGTTTACACACAATGTATTCTGCGCTCAGTTTGTAGAATATTCAATGCTAAGTAAGTTAGAAATAATTTATTTGACTTATCGTTTACGTAAATGTTACGCGATTTACGACAATTGGATAACTGGATTGTGACTAAGTCTTAATATTTAAATGCATGTAACAGTATAAGTGTCATATTTCATACTAATGACGTTTTTGTCTACAGAAAATTGCCTGAAAGGGGTTGCTTTTAATTATAAGTCCGCCTTTTGAATGTAGTCGTACGCTGGTGACTTAATTTAATTGTTATATGATAAAGATTACTGTTATCTGATTTAATCTTATCTAATATTGTTTCGTGGCTGTGATAAATTCATTGATATTTTAAATTACTATCTAAACCTCTAAATCAATAGAGGACTTAAAGATATAGAAACGTTTGAAAAGACGTATGTATCTGTGATCACATCTTATCTGTAGATAACCAAGTTTTGGGTTCCATACGGACATCCGTATATTAGTCCGCCGTTATATTAGCCGATTATTACAATTAGCAACTTGACGACCATGGAATAAAAACACAAATATTAATGAAATCATGCTGATATCCATCACGTGCTAATTTTAACGTTTAGGAAGCACAACTGTAAATAAAATGGTAAAACCGTCCAGCATTTTGACACCTATGATAAATTGAAAATGAAATACCATTCTTAATAAATAAATTGATATACTACTGCGTACTGAGTGAAAGCCCTACAGCTAAAACTATTCTTAAAATCAATTGTTTAAAAAAACAACAACCGCCCATTAAGATAGAACGGCTCTGTCACATTCAGGAAACGCTTCCAACAAAATCTAAACAATAAAATATATTATTAGAACAAAAACATAAATCCAAAACATTAAGAAACATCGCCGTGTAGTTTCAACTTACGGGTAACGACAAACAAATCAAATGTGTAAGCCGCACAGGAATAGAAAAATAGGAATTAATTTAAGAGCAACATAATTTAGTGGGCGATAAAGTTGGGTGTTCATAAATTACGAAGAGAGCACCATGGAGTAGCATAGAGCTTAGTTTATTTTTTTTAGAGACTTCCAAATGGCGTCAACTAAAAATATCCGGTCGTTAGTCGAGACGTTCTCGGATTAAAATTAGTTAACGGTGGCAACCCTATTTAGGGAGACTTCCTTTAGTCCAAGGCGCCAACAAATTAAATCCCATTTACACTTCTACGCTAATCTTTCAGAATTAGATTTAATTTTGCCTTGTACGTTTTACTTAACTTGTTTAAACTTTGAAAATGTTTTTCTGGAAATACAGTACGTGATTTCAGAGTAATTATAGACTAGGGACGCTTTAGCGGCATACCTACCATCTTGGCTTTAGTATAAAATTCCAATACTATGAGATGAGTAAATAAAATAAAATTGAAAGTATTTCGTGTGTTGTAGATAGTGACAATACAAAACAATATGTGTTTGTAGATTACACGATTGCTTTTTTAACACGGTATTTATGTTAATAAGATACTAACTTGTTGTTTGTTTCTTTCTCATGGCTATACTATTAGATCAATTTAAATGAAGTATGTAATCAGGCACATAGGGGTAGACAAATTATTTTAAAAATAATGTCTATGTACATATATCTACTGCAAAAGATTTTGATTTAGTTGCCAGTATAAAATATGTTACGCTTATGGACAAATATTCACTCTGACTACGATTCAAAAATGAGATAGCTATACTTATATCCGTGATTATTATACAATACAAAGAGATTTTATTAATGTCACGCGCATCAGAAAGTGTATTTCGCTCAATTAAAGTCTTAATTCATCGCCAAGTGCGATTGAAAACTATCATGACATTATACAAAAACATTTTCACATGTCACGCTAATCAACAAAGCATATCGCTCAATTTAAGTCTTAATTATCGCCAACTGCGATTGAAAATGCTTTAAATTCCATAGATGTCAGTACATTTTACAGTCCGTTTAGAATTAAACAGAACTATTTGCGTCCAACGTCATCTATACTAATATTATAAAGCTGAAGAGTTTGTTTGTTTGGTTGAATTTTTTTATTGTTAGATAGCTCTTTTATCGAGGAAGGCTATAGGCTATATAAAATCACGCTATGACCCACGGGGGCGGCACAGTAAACATAAACGCAGGTGAAACCGCGGGCACATCTAGTAATTATATAAAACTCAACGTGAGATAGAACGGACATAACACAATCGGACTTAATGGCGGAACAAAAACAAATCAAAGCGAGGGAAAACAAATCCTAGAACGTTGAACAATCAATACAGTTACTGTTATTACAAGCTGCGAATCATCAAAACTGGCGTAACTGGAAACAATAGGTTGTATTTGAACTGGCGAGCTACCCACCTATTATCAACGTTTAGCGCTGCTATGCAATAAAAGCAATGAAGCGTGAGGACAGATAAGAGTTACCGGGACGACTACACAGTTATTCGGATAAACTTCTCAATATAGACAAAATCACGATTATGCTTGTAGTGTGTAGTATACAGTGCTGACTGCTTCGTTTATGTAATGGCTAATATACGTCTACGGGTCGGCCCCAGGTCTGGACGCCATGTTCTTAGTAATATCACGAAATTAGAAACTTAGTGATGTTTTATCCCTATACCTCAGCTGGCACGTTAAATTGTCATTCTGAGCTTGATCTCTGTTCAATCGTGTCATATTACAGTCTTATCGGAGTTTGGGACTCGGTGAATAGAGAGTACTAAGTACAATATCTCCTGCGCTTTGGATATTGTCTGTTGAGATGGACCGCCATGACCAAAATTCTATCTAGAGGCAATTACTATTATTATTATTATAGTATTTTTAAAATACACATATTCCACATATCGCACTCTTGATACAAGAGAGATTTAACTCGAAATTTGGAATTTAGGCAATTTGAACTCTAATGGTGTTTCAATTAGAGTTCAAATTGCCTAATTGCCATATTTCGAGTTAAGTCCCTGTTTTATTAGGAGAACGATATGACACTTAGATTTGACGCTATATTTGGCCACAGTTACTAACTGCTACTACAACTATTGTCTTATGTTTATGCGAATGTTATACATTGAAATTAAACACTTTATACGGATTTTGTCGCGTTATTTATTTTACTTTATAACACTGTTATTACATAATTTTGAAAACTCTAACACTACTATTATTGAACTTTACTACTATTTAAGCTATATATTTTAATTAAAACTATTTATATTTGAGTTTACACTTTGCCCCGACGTTTCGGTCACCCCGTGAACATGGCAACCGATCAACCGTTAAATAAATAACGCGACAAAATCCGTAAAAAGTGTTTATTTTAATGCTACTACAACTACTAAACAGTTCCTAACAGTATCGGATCGCGTTAATTCTGGTATCTCATATATACATATACATATATACCCTCCATGTAATGTAAAACGAGAATTAACGCGACCATTCTAGGTATATACGTAGATTTTTAAATGAATCCAGGACTATACGTCAAGCCGTGTAAAATGGTAAACGTTTCAGTTTCCTATTAAACAAATCATACATCGCGAAAGTACTTACATAAGTTATACAAAGTGGCTATGACCGATGGGCATTAAATTGGACAGAGTATTCCATATGGGCTCAGTGTTAATTCAAAACGGTTAAAATCTCGATAAAGATAAAAATAAAATATCACTTTTTTCGAACAAATTAAAACAATTTAATACGCAAACACCATTTATAAACATTTACACTAACCTGCGGTCACTTGCATAACAAAACGGCAACGTCGCATTCTGTTGTCTTTCATTTTGCCGATGGCGGGCGGCGGAGCCACAGATGTTTCAAGTGTGTACGTAGGTAATACAGTTTTACGGGCACAACACAACTTTTAGTCAAAGAGAACACAATATTTAGTACATAATTATTACTAACTACACAAATCACCTCAAATCTTTAAATTTTCAATATGTCCACCATTCTCATTTACACACAACTGATATCGACGTAAGATATTAATTCGTAGTCTTACAATGAAGTTATTGTCCGCTATCAAGCTTTTTAATTTATTGAATGCTACGATTATTCTATTTCTAAGTTCGTCTATTGTATTTACATCCGTGACGTACACTTCACCTTTCACGTACCTCCACAAAAAGAAGTCAATAGGCGTTAGGTCCGGAGATCGGGGGGGCCATCGTACGGGGCTGAATTGGCCCAACCATTGCTGCCCAAAAATTTCTGTGAGTCGCGCCCTGGAAGACACCACTGAATGTGGAGGCGCGCCGTCTAGCTGGTACCACAACCGCCGATGTTCGGCTACGGACAGGGCCGATGACATGATTTTTATGCCCACACGTTCAGTGAAAAGCGGTATTGGTGTTCGGACTCCCGAAAAATGTGTGGGTTTTCTTCACTCCAATATCTACGATTCTGCCTGTTCCAAATGCCGTTGCGCGTAAATGTACTCTTATCGGTCCACACAATATTGGATAAGAACTTATCGTCGTTACTAACGTAATTTAACAGCCACTGACAATAACTATTCCTAACCGGCAAGTCTCGGCTCAATAAGGACTTTTCTAAATTTATAAGGTTTGCGCCTATTACGTTTTAAAACCGTATGCACGATGCCACGACTTACTCTGAATTGTTACGCGGCTCTATGAAGGCTTGTTGTAGGGTTACGGGTGAAATGCTCCAAGATTTGTTCTTCCCGTGCAGCGGGTATCTGCCGTGCAGCTACTCCCTCTTGATGCGGCACTATGGGTTTATTTTCCCGTGTCCTTTGTACTGCCTTTACTATAGTGCGGGCATTGCTGGGACATGTACGGCTGTCTCCATACCTTTCTCTGTATGTTCGCAGCGCTAGGGCGGCATTTCCGTGACATTCACCGTATATCAATATCATGTCAGTGTATTCGGACGACGTGTACGTGACGCAAGGCATTTTGTTGCAATCAGCGTGTCTAATCAAGTAATCACAATAAAAACAAAAAACAAACAGTGTCCTGTCACAAAGTTAAAAAAGCCAAACAAACACTATTTAATCCAAAGATCCTCGCGGCTCGTGCGCTGCGCTGTCTCAATGCGTCACGGGTATACCGGAACAACTGCGAGGGCACACTAAAAAGTTCTTTTATTTTTGGAGATTTTAACTCATTAGGATCCGGTAATTCCCGGACCCAATATACAATAGGTACGATGGTCTTTCCAAATGTGGACGCCAGCTGTCGGGCTAATGACCGAGGCCCAATCGCTTTCAAGTGTGCATAGTGATCTATTTTCTTTTCTTTTACTCTTATTGAATAAGAGCGGGACGTTTATTATGATTTGTTCACTCTCTTCATAAAAGTGCAAGAGCGGCAACATTTTACGTATACGTATGCTTAGACTCTCGGTCAGCTGTTAGGGCAGATACAACCCGTTGCCATTTAGTAAAAACTAAAAATCTATCCTGTGGCTAAACTACTGCTACTATTGAACTGAAATTTGGTGTAGAGATTGTATGTGGTACATACTATATGTAGTTAGAAATAAAGCCTCACTGTTTAATCCACCCTGTATAGACAAAGCCCTCCACACTTTTCGCTAATCGAACATCATACTCTGGAGCTGACGAATGTTCGCTGCAAAAGCATTTACGCTTGAGCAACCATCAATGTAAACGCGACAAAGTAATAAAAGAAACGTTTCTAATTGATGACATAACGATATCGTGCACGTGCACCACTTGTTTAAATGCATCGCCAGTAATAAGGTACACCTACAAGGTAAAGCATTCCGCGCATTCTTAAACAGGTACACTTGTTCCGATGAATCTCGGAGCGCTGTAAAAAAATATTAAAACGTACATTTTCCCCAACGCTGGCACTTAATGAAAAAATCCATTTAGGAATGTCTGATTAAAATACGTGGCCACCACTCGGAGCAGGTCGTGGGACTAGATTAGTTTTGGGATCTCTTTATTTTTCCGCTTTACCTTCGTGTATTAATCGATGTCACTATGTTTTTTCAGACATCAGGTAGTATTGGATTACATGAAACGGAAAATATTTTATTCACGAACATCACAATCTTCTAAGAACGTTTTTATCGAATTCTAAAACACGGGGACGGATTATTACGTCAATTTAGACAGCGGCTGCTTCTTTCATATTCTTTATTGCTATAAGAGGTTAAATGCTTTGAGATTCCCAAGATACTTAGCGCTATGGTATCTTATAAAGGAGAAATAGAGCATCTCTGCATTAGAGTGCACCCCATTAAAACCACATGTGCTAGACGTCACCTCGTGTCTCGTCGCCACCGTTTCCCAATATTGTTCTTAGTGGAGACGTTTTAACGTACCGAGTGCAGAACTGACGGCTCTCGGTATTGTTTTGTGAAAGTTTACATTCATAGTTTCATATTTTTTATTAGTTACCTTGATTGTAAAAAGTGCATTAAGTTTCAATTACTTTTACTGCTGTCAATAGTAATCAATTTAGTGGGGCCATGTCGAATTTTATAAAGTATGGGAGTTAGTCTAACCTAGGTCCATATACCATGATGGTAATAGGTATTACTAAAGCGATATCAGGCATTGGATTGATGTTCCAAGATCTGCTTCAAGTTTGCAATATTATACAACATGCAACATCATATTTAACGAAACAAGTACTTCTTTCTTTATTGTCTTGGCTATGAGATACCGTACAAATTATCATTTGACATCCATACCTGTACATAAATAATATACCCACGGGACATCGGCCGTTCTAATGACAAATGAACTCTACGAAATCTACGAGGCTATTAAGTAAAGAAAATTGGAGACATTTAAAAATTACGATCGGCTGCTTATTTCATTAGGTGGGTAGCATGTAATTTTTCATTACGTCTTAATGAATTCCGTTAGCGACCCAATTGTGTCAAGCGAAATAAATCCTCTCATTTGTTATGTATGGAGACATATTATTGAACTGTTAAGAGCGTCGCTGTTCATTAAAATACTGGCGAAATTACTTTTAACATTTGTCTAAACAACGAAGTCGATTTATTATTTCTTAGTATTATTTTATGAGACGCTCACCTTTATTCCTATAGGTGTTTAACATCAGCTGTGCGTAGATGGCACGGACCCTATAATCGTAATTTTGCCACTAAAAATATACCCAGTAACAGTATAGGTACAATGAATCCAATGACTTAATATGCACAGGCATTCATAACTCAACCAAATCACAAAAATGTTTCAAATATCCATAGTCTGGCTCTATAGTAGGTTTGAGCTCTTCGTCTATTGTTTCAAATCAAATCAAATCAAATAATTTATTTGCAAACTAAGTGTACATACATAAGGTCTTGAATATTTTATAATAGTTACTTAAAACTTAGCGGGCTTTTGCAGCCATGGCAAATTAGAAGGCACTGCAAAATATTATTTATTTATAGCTATTTTACATAAAATAGAAATCATTCTAAACAAATCCATACAAAAGTTATAAAGCATGTTTCTATTATTGTAGTTCGCCATATTTTTATTTGTAGGCTTATATTCTTTTACGTAGGTATCTTATTGTTTTTATAAGTAAGTAAATATGGTGTGTTTACTATTTTTATATTCAATCTTTATTTATTATTTTTAGATAGGTATTCTTCAACGGAATAAACACATTTTTGTACCAGAAAAGCTTATAATTTATTATTGAATGGTTTAGGTTTTGTCTCGTTTTTAATATTTTGCGGTAGTTTATTAAATATTCTATATTGTTTCAAAGTGACACAGATATTATCCTTAAGTTTAAAAAGGAAAGACAATTGGATACTCTATTTAATATTTTTGTTCACCTACTATACTTTCTTACGCCGTCAAATGATCGAATAAAATTCTTACTCGCGTATGAAATGTACCGCTGTCAGAATTGTCATCTAATTTAAATAATTCGAGAACAAACTTGGTGCTTAGACAAATATTCGATTGGAAGTTTGGGAAGCGATGACGGTGATAATTTGTTTGCGTCGCGGTGCGCCGCGCTTCGCCTTGTTTATACGACGTTCCATAATATTTATACTGCGGGATCAAGACGACGATTTACACAAATGCTGTGTAGTTCTCTAGATGTCATTAAGATAGATCTTCCTTAAGACGCGGATCAAACACAGCCGTTTATAAACTTCGCAGATGAAATATAACTTAAATCCGGTGAGCCTTTAAAATATTATACGACATGTGTCTTATGCGCTCAGGTTTATCATCACTCCTTTTTATAGAAGTATGTAAGGATTGAGATGTCTTATGCTATCGTTTAATTTAGCCTAAACAAAAAATTATCCCAAAGCTTGTTCACCTTTAGAATTACTTTTTAATTTATCGCTTATGCTGATAACCAGTAGTACCACCAAAATATAGTCATTATAATAACGTAACATAAAAATCAAGAATTTATTTAGTTATAAACATATTCCGAAATACTTTACAAACATTGGAGCAGCTAACTGTAAATCACACTATTTTTATCCCCCACAGGAATGTTATCCGCAAATGGCAACATTTAGTGTATGCATGCTATTGACGACTACATAAATGAGACGTCCGTCTATTTAATCTGGATAATGGTATCAATACACATTAACAAATACATTAATATATACCCATTCTATAGCCAGAAGTCATGAAGTGGTTAATACTTAGGTAGGCAAATGAAATCCGAAGCTGTAAAGCTCCACATTCCTTTAACCTACTAAAAATGTTTACCTTTTTCTCGTGATGTACACATGTTAATGGAATAACACAAGAGGCATAATAACTAACACGATCATCTAATCTATCTTCAAGCTACACAAAAACGCGTCTTTATTTAGAACATAAACACGAGAAAATTGCTTTCACGAGACATCAAAGGATCTCAATAAAACTCACTTATTTGAACAGTTGCTGAGGCAGACACATCTGCTACTAATAAAATTTACTGAAATAAACATCATTTCTCGTCATCTATTATTTTATATTCAGGTCGTTGAAAGTTCTGAATAAATTGATGGAAATTTGATTATCTATGTTTACAATTAAAGACCCTAAAGGCATACCTCATTATATTTTTACAATATTCCACTAAATATTAAAAGGTAAGATCACGTCGAGTCGACCTCGTTTTTCCAAACTGTATTTTGCCTCTAAGTTTACGTAATAAATACCTTGTTGGAGTACTTATTACTATAATCTATGTTTCAATCACCTACTCAATCTATAATCATGTAGGCATTTAGCTATTAAGCACACATCAGTCTACACTTCTTGTTGTGTTTTCTACCAATATATTCAAGTATTCACTTAGAGTAGCAATAAAAACAGATACCAATTTAAGATTATTACGACTTATAAAATATGAATAAGCTCCACGAGCCACCCGTGTTGTCTAACTACCGGTAAAACATTTATAGCTTCACCAAAGGACACATCAAAAACTAATGACCTCTCCTAACCATTAATAGTACGTCTCTTAATGAACAAGGTTTAATTAATTAAATAATTTCATTTTAGATTTAATGTTGAACATAGACTTGCCGAAGTATCGAACGTACCGCATAAACTGTATGCGAACGTGGCCTACATGAACCGTATTTTAGAATTGTAAAGAATCATATAAACGCGCCTCAACATACATACATGTCAACGAATACCCGGAGACGCGACTAACTTGATTAACAAATTTAGCGCACGCGATGTTGGTATCAAACCAATGCTATTGGGACTGTTGTATCGTTCTTGCTTGATTTTAAAATACTTCATGAATGTCAGAAATAATGATTTTGTTACGAATAATTGTTACAGTCAGTAAGGTATGAACATGCAAGTTCATGTTCACCTTAATATACAAAATACCATTTAACAAAAGCAGAATATATAATAATAATAATAATATCCTCCAGACCGATTTTCGGTCATGGCGGCCAATCTTAACGGAGACTGGCCATCTGCGCAGGAGATATTATAGTGCACAAGTATGTGCGCAAACACAAGTGCACTCTCTGTTGCCTTACCCTCATGATCCGATGGGACGGATAATCCGACACGACCGGAGAGTTCACTACGCTGGCCCAGTGCGGGTTGGCAGACTTCACATATCTTCGAGAACATTATGGAAACTCTCAGACTTGCAGGTTTTCTTACAATCAATCACCATTAAAGCGAGCGATCATTAACTATTTAATTATTTAATACGCACATAACTTCGAAAAGTCAGAGATGCGCGCCTTGGGATCGAACTCGAGACCTCTGCATGGCAGTCCAACGGTCTCTCAATAGGCTATCGCTGCTGTACAAAAGCGGAATGTAAATATAAAAACGTTATTAAAATATATAAGTTCAAATTAAATAACTAAGCGCCACGGCAAGCGACCCATTAATAAAATCTAGATAAAAAAGGTAAAACGAAATACCAAAAAAGCAATGAGCAAAATAAGTTCGAATGGCTTCGCCTTCCTATTGCATAAATCTTAAAGCAGTCTCTAATTGAATATTCTCTTTGCGTAATGCCGTCTTATTTCACCCTTTAAAATAAAATAAAGGCTGAAAGCGAAACATGTAAATTTTATCGTGTCTGGGCGCGCGGCGCGCGGTGCTCGGCCGCCGGGACAGGCACAGATTTTTTACCATCCAAGGTAAAGGAGAAAACTTGGCTCGTATTTTCAGCGAAAACTTCTCCCAGTGCAATGCTCGTTGAGAAATACTTTGGTGACTTACGGACCGAGTTATAAAAGAATCGCGTATTGTGTGGATCGGCCAGGACCTAACAAATCATTTCAAACGCTCCAACCAAGAATTTGGGGCGGTCAGTGTGAAAGTTACTAGAGCGTATAGGCTGCGGGAAAAATACGGTATGTGTGAAATGTTAACATTTCCCGAACACTATTCATATTGCACAAACTTGAATTTACAAATCCGGAAGCCGGACAATGTAATTGTAATATACGTAGGTATATACAATGTATTTTACTAACGTAGATATTATAATCGAGTAGATTGTTTTTGCATGGCAGTTTTGCAATTTTATATTGTTACATCCGCACTTATCTCGTGTATTACGAATTTAAAGTGCCTATTGAGGCTCACGACGTGATATTGAGACGGCTATTTGGAGTCTCTTTTTATTCATGTTTTAATTCACTCGATTAATAAGGTCCAATTTCACGCCTTTTGTAGTAAACAACAAAATAAGGTGAACACTTCACGTGCCGGCTTTCCAATAACAAAATTCAATAATATCGTTTCTGATAGAATAGACTAAGATGACGTCATCAAATCTTAGATTATACTTAGTAAACAATTTATTTTACCAATTCTTTTTTTTTATTTAATAGAAAGTTATTTTGGTGATTCGTGATGTAAGATGAGTAAGTAAAAAAGTCTCACTATCATTAACGATTTGATTTTAGGGCAGTCGTGATATTTTTAGGTTTACGTAATACTTTTCTAGTACTGCCTAAATGCCACATGATTTCTTATTAAAAGAGTATTTATTCTAAACCCAATAATAATCAGTTGTTAACTGTACATAATATGTGATATATATCAAGCACATGCACAATCAATAACTAACTTAATGTATCAAAATGCTTAAGAGCAGAAATATAATGTGATAATATTGAATAATTTTAAGTATATATATATTTAAATACACACTCTACAAACGCATGGTTTAGATAAAATATAACTCCTAATTTGTTGCTCATTGTGCACAAATAATACATTAATTTAATACGTTTTAAGTTATTGATATTACGGCACATGTCTCAATGTACCGTAAATAACGAAAAATAAACTGTAATGTGCTTATACCAACTGTCATTGACTCTCTACAACAATTCCAATATATCGCAACATATTCACGGGTTTACCGCGACTTGAGGAGAAAGTTACCGTTTCTTCCAGAGTTCGTGAACATCCTGATAAGTTGCTCACACTAAAAGAAGAAAATCTAATTTCAATCACAAGTCTTTGTCTAGACTGGAAAATCACTGAGTCCTGCGATCATATAAAACGAGATCACCGAAGCGATCAGTTACCGCAACAAAATTTGTGAATCGCAATAGTTGTACAGGGTCCTGTTGGACTTTATATCCGTTCTATCACCGGCTATTCCTAATGAAACGGCTGCCTTTTGAAGAAATACAGATATGTCACATCAGAATGGTTGAAGCCGTGACATGGTTAACATGGTTTTATTCAAGGGATACATTTTACTACATTAGTCTAGTCAGATAGTTATATTACACTAGATCGTACCCGTATCATAGTTATATTCCTATAACTATAACAGTGCTTTAACCTTCTTACTGCGACCAGATGTAGGTACTAATATCCTTAGTATGTACAATAACAGCAAAAAGTACTCGTATATATTCTGTACAATATATGACAAAGAGCTTGAATGTCGTGATACTATTTTTAATGTTAGAAGCTAATGAGCTCCTCTTTGTTCGTTTCATATTTACTTCAAAGTGTATTATTATTTCACCGAGTCTCTTTTGATTGTGTTACAATGATACAATTCGGCAGCTCTGCCGTGTTCTTGACTGTATTTAATGAGCTTTGTGAACTTGTGTAATAGTAAATTTCGCCGTTACTTAAAAATGTATTTAACACACAAAAGTAGAAGCTGGGTCAGTGGATTTTGTTCGAATATGCAAAAACGGCATTTATCGTTTGTTCGTAATAATTTGTTGCCTAACGATCTGCATCTGATGACATTCTTATATTAATGTCAAATTTCACCTCTCTCTCTCAATATTTTGGGAGCAAGTGAATAGCCGCACACCAGCATTCGAGCTACATACATAGACTTACACGTGTATCTCCGCGATGGTGTAGGCATCACCAAGCAGAGTGCCATTCCCTGTGGTGCTGCTGAGAATTTCCTGACTAAAACACCTCATACGATTACATCATGCACATCAATCGCATTGATTGGTACAGTTGTGCTATACCTGTATCACAGTAAATATATTAGATTGTTACGTATAAAATTGCGGTTTATTTCCTACATATAACTTTGTATACGTAATTTTGTGATATATAATAAAATACAATGATCATTTTCATTTCGAAAATCGCCTACTTATAGTATATGTTAGTAATAACATGAATTACATAATATTAATAATCTATATTAACCTTTTCGCTGTCCAATGATAGACACAATAGAAAATCTATTCTTATGTACACACAGCGACACATCAACTTAGACTGTTTGGACTTTGAACTATTAGAAGTTGAACGCTGCGAATTGTGCGAGAGTATGCGTTATATTTTTGTTACGCTCTATCCTTACCATTATATCGACACTACTATGCACTGTCCCTTTCCGACAATTCTCTATTTTATATTTAGCGTAGTTATGCGTATATAGGGTGTCTAACTTGATGTGTAGCCGTGTGTACCATATGTGATTCATCGGACAGGAAAACTGTTATTTATTTTTTGTGTTCAACGTTAGGTCCTATAGTATGTTATCCGGATTGGTTGCCTATATTCGCCATGATTAAATAATTAAAATAAAATGAATTCGGATTTACATACATACATTTTATACCAAACGACAAGTTCATAGAGTTTAAATCTAATATTTTTCGAAAATTAAATGGCTCTCGATCAAACTGTTAAGATAGATCGTCCTCAATATCTTGACACTATCACGAAGATAGCGGTAAATGCAACTATCTGTCATTACCAGATGTGAGGCTAGACTGCCAACTTTACCTAATTATAATCGTCATCAACCTTGCCGCAGAATATCGGTAATAGATTAAAATTCCCACCGCTGATACTAATGAGCATTTACAAGAAACAAATCGAGGTCTAATCACATAACTTAATATATGACAGAGAGATATACCGACCTACCTTTTAAAAACAAATGTTATTTTAATACAAGACAAATTTAGCTAGAAAATATGTATCAAAATTTTATCTAAATAGTGAATAAATACATTATACATGTAGTTTACCAAAATAAACCATACCAAAAGCTTTCAACTTAGTTGTAAATTAAATTCTCAGTTAATTAAACTTGTATGGCGTATTAATTTATTAATTACGTTAAAAACCAAAACTCAGCGGGGAAGCCTTACAAACAAGCTGCTAGCACAATAATTAATCGTTCAGTCTAGGTGTGACCTCATTTCATAATGCTTAGATACAAGTACCCAACTCACGGCAATAAATAAGACCAAGCAGGATCCTACTGTTAAACAAAAGACTAACCGACCGAGTATAGAGTATTGTGAACACAGCAATGCCATTTTCCAGAACACAAAAAATTACTCTCCTATAAAATTCTACCTTATGTCGTGGATGATAGAGTTCATATTCTCTAATCGTAGGTCGTGATCCGCGTTGCTCACTTCGTGGGTAGTGGTTTGCCTTTCACTCAGCTATTTTATTATTATACAGATTTAGGTATAGACATTATGAAGTTTATAATACGTATCAACCTGGGCACAGCGTGGGGATCTGTCCTTTTCAAGTACTATTAGATTGCAGAAATGGGTAACTCTCAACAAATTGTTATATTAACCATGGACTTCGGTCTATGGTTAATATAACAATTTAAAGACTGTGCCACTAATTCAAACACAGTTAGTTTTAAAACAAATCTATAGTCACAAATTGTAAAAGATAACGCAACACCAATAAATGTATCACGGATTATAATACGGCCTACTACAATCTCAAACACTCAAGTTTCGGATAGAATAAGGTAGTAAAATGTCTAAAGATTTACCATACTAATTCGCTTCATTAATAAAGAAATAAATCTATGATTTATGAGACGAGTAATAGTTCTACATCACCATTAAAATTATATGATACCAATTTATATTCTGCTTTCGATTATCAATGATCTACATAACAACACAAACCTTCTAGTTTACATTTCTGAGGTGCTTTTTTGGGAATCTAAGATCTATTTCAAATAAAGATTAAATGGTTGTTTGCAAATAGTAGTTATGTATATTTGAGCTGAATATTTTGAAATAATATTCTGAGTCTATACAAAGTGCTATAATTCGAAAAAAACACATTTGTTCAATTTAATTACAATACTTCGGTTCTATAATACTTTGGTTCTAACGCTGGTCCTTGAAATACTCATATCGTTACAGATTACATTAGGAAGTAGTTTAAAATTGGTGACGTGTAACATAATAAAAAATATTTTCTAAACAAACGTTTGGGTTATCCATTAAAACATAAAATGGTTGTCAATCAATGGTAATAGTCAACCTTAGTGATATATTTTATAACCATATGCAGTGGCTTTATAAAAATGTTAACAATTCTAATTATAATACGTAATGAGTATTTGCGGAATGACCTTGCTGAATTTATGTGGACTATGGTTTGACATCCCTTTTTTTTATTATATATCAATAGTTATTTCAATATCATGAAAACAAGGATGAATACTACCCAATCTAATGCTTCTGATAAATCAGTTACATCATCACCGATCTATTCGTATGTGAGACTAAACAGCATACTAGTACAATAACACAATCATATTTCACACCTACATAATTAGCTGTACCAAATTAGTTTATCTTTGCACAATTACTAGAAGCTTGTTTGAATACGCCGAAACGATGATAAACACAGCCCCATTTTAGTGCAGCTTTATAAATAGATTAGTTAAACAATCACTCTGTATAACGGATAGAGTCAACAATAACACTATCCTGTATACAATATACAGGCTGTTATTTAATCCGAGTGCAAGCCAACAATACTCGCGTGGCTTCCAACGATAAAGCAGCCGTGCTAAAATATTAGAGTGTGCACACTATAGACCATTATGTTATTGTACACATTAATCACGTGTAGCGAAATATAAACGTAGCCAGTTTTGATTAGGCCGCTAATTATTTAAATTATTACTTGAATTGATTTATTACTCATTTACTTGTTACTCGAACGTATGTACCTGAAGAAGTTTAATATGGTTCATTTTCAGCAGGTAAAGCAAATTGCATCGTTATGATACAAAAAAGTATACTTTGTTGGAAATAACATTACGTTAAACAATTGTATAACCCTATTCCAGATGAATGAACTAATGTTTCTTTGATGCCTATTTTGTTAAATGGCGGAGTTTTTATAAATGTTAAGTTTAGTTCAGTTTAAGTAGCTAGATTATTTTAACGATTATTGCAATGCCCTATTTTATAAAAATAAAATCATATAATTGCCTGGATACGAAATTTTGATATAACATTTGAATTTAGGATTTAAACACGCATGTCACGCAAAACTTGGATGATACAAATAAAAGAAAAACTACTAAAACATGGAATAGATAAATGTATATCGTAATTTATGTTTTACTGCTGGCGTTTATGAAGACAGCTTTATTTTCACTTCTTTTTAGGGCGTCGAAATAATTAAAAAGCCGTAAAGATATATCAACCCAAAAAGGTTCTTACACACATGTTTTACGATGAATCAAATTATTCAGACAATATTATTCAGTACATGTTTAGTGTGTGCTTGGCTTTATAAAGAACAAAGTAGCTGGTTGGTATACTTGACAGAATAATAACCATAATAGCAGCTACTAATGTTTGTATTGTAATGGACTCATCGACAATAAACAGCACCGGAAACATTATGGTTTCTGATTGAATAGAAGTGTCAATATTATTTTAGTATCGGTGACGATATATTTTGGCTGCTCTATTAAATAGTGAGCCTAATGATGAGTATATAAACGAGAGAGTTTTGTTTTATTAAGTAGGCACATTAATCAAGTCATAGTAAATGCTTTTAAAAAAGTGTTATTAGATACCTACTGGTAATAAAAACATTAAATGACATCTGCAGCGTGCATGTAACATACTTAGTATCAAATTCATCGGATGTAAGCAGTAGAGTCGCGTGCTTGTTTATCAATTTATTCTTATAAAATTTAGATTAAACGTTTCAGTATAGTTATCAGACAGTTCATTATTACTTTATAAGATTTTTGTTGTATAATTGGTTGAATAAATGTAACCAAAAAGTTTTATAGCAAAGCCGTGATGACCCAGATCAAATAAGACGATCGCAGTTTTACCTTTTGTTTGCACTACGTATGACGAGCATTCGTAGATCAAGGGGGTAGATTAATTCTTCAAATTTCAAACTTTACCAAATGTCGGCAAAAACCTGAGCTTACTTCGCTCGCGTAAATTTATGCTAGGTTAGAAACAGTTATTAACCTCGTGACTCCTTGTAAGAAGTTAATGAAAACACTATGTGGGTCTGTGTGTCTGTCTGTTAGTGACAGTTTGTTAGTGACAGGCATAGCTCCGGAATATCTGGACCGATTGAATTGTAACTTGGTGTACAGACACCTTGGGATCATCCCTAAGTCGAATTTGAATATGGGTCCTGTGGGTCAAAAGACCCCGAGATATAGAGGTCACAAGGTCATAAGGTCAGAGGATATCCACCAACAGAGTGATTTGGAAGTCCAAGAGAGAGGCTTTTGCCCAGCAGTGAAACATTTTGCCGCCATTATTAGAAATAGATGTGCATCCCTGATGACTCGTGTTCGCGGCGGCACCAACAGTATTCTCAGTGTATTCGCAGATCGGTGGGATTCCCCGATGGTGCGGAGGTGGATGCAGCTCCATGCTGAATTGTAATTGTTCATTTTCATCTGTGTCTGTACCCTACTAACACTAGAACTTAAGTCAAATTGTTACTAACCCTATGGACTCCGGTCTGAAATAAAATCTTTCTATTCTATTCTATTCTATTACAAAAAGCTGATGAAAAAAAAAAGGTAACATGAAGACAAAGAGGTTGAATCTTGGCTTTTTACACCTATCTCGTTTTATCTGGATCAAAGGTATCTTATGTTCTTTTCTGTTTCTCTGACAACGTTTATGAGAAATTTCATGATGTTTCAACAATACTTTAACTGGATGAAAATGTCACGATGATTGGTCGAGTAGTTAAGGTGTGAAAGCGTAACAAACAAACTCATATTCGCATTTATAATATTAGTTAGGAAGTTAGGGAGTTCATACATCAACTATGAAATTGTATATCTACAGCAATCAAACAAAAAAGTTGTCGGTTACTCAACAGAAACGTATATGCTCAGATTTCAATCACCACAGGGTTATTTGATGCGCTGGCAACAATGAAGGTCGTTTCCGACATTATTGAAACAGCTGGCGATTTTGAAACTATTGTATTCGAGTTTACATAACTAAATCTAATAAAAGAATAGTAACGCACAAAATCTACAGAACGCATCAAACAATTCACGAAAAGCAAATAGAAAAATATAACTCATGAAAACGTATCACGTGTAGAAGATCTAACAAAATAAAAGTTAAAATCGGATCTACATAATGCTGTGATAGAAGAAATTCTTGCTGTTTCGTGTTAAATCTTTTCTTTAACTTTTACTTTATCGAACTCAAAGTTGAGTGAAATTTAGGGATATAAACGTGTGGCGTGCAGCTTAGCGCGGTAGGCGTAGCGTTTACAAGTCGACGGGGTAAATTGGATCCCCCGGGATTTACAGACGCCTTCACGCAAACGCTTCGTGCGCTACAACCTTCAACGTTCACGGTGGCGCGTGAAATATTCAAAGTCTTTGCCGATGTTATTTATAAGACGCTCCTTGGATAGATAAGAATATTTTGCATTTTACACGAAGCTTGGGAGCTGAAATTGTAGTATTAAGCAGTATTATGAAGTACACGTACACCGACAATCGTTGTACAAACGGAGAGTAGATGGGCTAGGGATTTGGTTGAACCTGATTAGACTATGACAGTGACTACACATAATATATATTTTTATGTTGCGTTGTCTACTAAGATAAAGCGAGTTCATTCTGTTGTTTAGTTACATACAAAGGTATAGCATAAAGGTGGACATAGATACAATGTGATAACTCCAATAAAAATTGTCGTCTTTATTAAAAAAGTCCTTTGGAATATTCACTTTCATAGATTATAATACATAATTACATTAGTAAATTTAGCTAGTTTCATCATTGCTTAAGCAATCATAAGCATAGACAATAATATACATATAATCCGACAAATAATTCAGTAACTAGAACAAATGTTTATGTAATCACTTCAATGCTGAACCATTGTACATAAGAAATAGAATCTTATCCGAAGACTCTATGGGAACTCGCAGGTAAGATAGTAATTGGACCCGCCTCCCGCAGGGCACCCATTTCAAATCCTTAACGTGGGTCCGTATTCCTTTAATGACGAACATGTTGGAAGCTTTTTGTGCTACCCGTAAGGACTGATCACTAACAAACAGATAAAAAAGTTTAACGGTTGCAAATCATATAGAGCATTTAGCAATTGAAATTCAGATTTCATATTCACTTAAGAGTTATTGAACTAATCACAGCAGTTTAAAGATGAAAAATAACCCTAGTTTAAAGTAATAATTACTTTTATAGATTTTCATTTTTAATGGGATATTTTAATCATTTGTTTTAATTTACGTGTCTCTTCCTTAATTACTTTTCAGTGTCATTTTTCATCGAGTCAGGTATAGAAGTTTTAAAGAACATTAAACGTTATCAATAGATCAGAACGCTAAACTAGAGATTTCAAGATACGATTACTACTCACTTGACTGATTTTCGAACACCACATAGTTGAACACAAACGATTAAAAGATCGCAAGTTAGATAAAATCCCAGTCGCAGTCTGATAATAACGCAAAAGTGTGTCGATGGTAACACTGCAGATGCGAACGCAAATGTGCTTGCATTTCCAAGCGATTTGCGCTTGTGTCGAGTTGAAGAGCCAGCAAAAAGCGGCATTCGCTGACGGGACATTCGACGGGATACACATACATATATATATATTTTGTCATTTATTATTCATTCGGTGGAAGACTGGAAAGTAGAATAAACCGTCAACCGGTACGTGACTGCGCTTGTCTGGCACATCTCAACCGCTTTATGCTTTCTTCTTGTTGTGATCGCTGCCATTGCCAACGCAGCGTTTCGTCTTACGTAAGAATGCGCGCGAATCTCCCTTTGTTTTGCAAAATGAAAAACAATGTTCTCTGCAATGCACTTACTGCGTATTGTACCTATAATATCTGCTTTCTGTGTGAGACAAAAGATTCATATTACGTATTCTATTGCTTTTGTACATTGTACTAAACCAATTAAGAGTTATTATGAGAATAACAGGGTTGACTATATTTACCAACCTTGTCATTATGATCACAGCTTTTTTGTAGTCATTGTCATTAGAACAGTCTATTGTGTCAACGATGACTTAACAGAACATGAGTCCTATAAGTCTAAAAAATTCAGTTGCAAGTTTACAGTTATTTTATTTTATTCCAGAAACGACACTAACATGCAATCACAACCCAATTTCTAAGTAATTGACGAACAAAACATTGGCTAATAGTTTTTCCTTCTGACGTAACATTCTCGTCGCTCTGATATTCTTTTGATATTTTGATGACTAATAGTTTCATATATTTAAAGACGTGCAGGTCAAATGTCGATGGAGTTTTTGCTAACGACATTGCTCCACGCAAGTAGAGTTCAAGCTGTGCGACAAAAGATTCCCCCATTCAGGTCTCATTGCGTCACAGTTTAAGCAAATTATAGTAAGTGATAAACGTCTGTTGGACACGCAACAATAGTAATCCATTGTAACAGTTTTGTAACGTAAAAACTCTTCACCAACTTCCTCATACATAATGAACTGATTTAGTTTGCAAATGCTGCGATCATTATTCGTTTAGTTTTTCTATACTTTACTTACATCCTTGCTAATATTACAAGTTTTCACCCGCAGCTTTGAATTGAATGTAGGTTAGATTAGTAGATAACAGTACTTTTTCTGGATGAAAAGTTCATCCGGAAAAAAAGTACTGTTCACGAGGGATAAAAGTTCATTATCAAAACGTAGATTAAGACAAGCGAACCCACTGGTAATATCTATTGAAATTAAACTACTATATACGGATTTTATCGCGTTGTTTATTTAACACTCTATTACATAATTTAGAAACTGTTACACTACTATACTGTACTATTAAACTTTACTAATTTTAAGCTAATTAAATTATTAAAACTATCATATCTATTTGTTTTTAAGTTTACACTTTCCCCGACGTTTCGGTTGCTTTTCAGCAGCCATGGTCACGGGGAGACTAAGATGGTAGTTGTCTCAATGTTCCATTGTAGTTATTTCAAAGTACCCGAACATAATTTAGTTATTGGTGTTTCTATTTACGCAGAATGAGCTCAAAGTATCATGAAGTCTAGCTGTGGTTTGTTTCTTCTTGGGTTTGACTATTTGAAGTACTGGATCCCAAGCTGGTGGTACATTCCAACCATCTTCTCTATTGAAATTTGGCTGTTTTTTGATCTCAATAGCCTCGCGAAGCATCCTTGGTAGGAATCGGTGTTCTTTAGCGAGAATCTGTGGTTTGTCAAATCTCAGGTAGTGGTTGGTCCCCTGTTGTACATGTTCACACACAGCAGACTTTAACGAGCGTTTGTGTTTAACGTCAGCTATGTGTTCTTTTATGCGGGTGCCTATGCTTCTCTTGGTTTGACCAATGTATGAGAGTCCGCAGTCACAATCTATTTTATAGACCCCTGCATCTTGTAAAGGTAATTGGCACTTGACGGATGGTAAAAATTGACTTATCTTCGTTGGCGGCTTGAAGTATGTGTTGATTGAAGCTCGCTTCAAGATGTAGCCAATCTTGTCAGTGACACCCCTTACATAAGGCAGTATAGCTACCGTGGGAATGTCTTTGTTTCAGAGAGCCCACGGGATCTGTGACAAGAAACACCTGGACGCCGAGCTTCAACATGTCAAGCAAGTACTGCAAGACAACAAGCTCCAACAGCCGCGCCGCTGTCACAGATCCCGAGAAAAGCCAGCCACAGTCGAGCGCCAGCCTGCTATACTGCCTTATGTAAGGGGTGTCACTGACAAGATAGGCTACATCTTGAAGCGAGCTTCAATCAACACATACTTCAAGCCGCCAACGAAGATAAGTCAATTTTTACCATCCGTCAAGTGCCAATTACCTTTACAAGATGCAGGGGTCTATAAAATAGATTGTGACTGCGGACTCTCATACATTGGTCAAACCAAGAGAAGCATAGGCACCCGCATAAAAGAACACATAGCTGACGTTAAACACAAACGCTCGTTAAAGTCTGCTGTGTGTGAACATGTACAACAGGGGACCAACCACTACCTGAGATTTGACAAACCACAGATTCTCGCTAAAGAACACCGATTCCTACCAAGGATGCTTCGCGAGGCTATTGAGATCAAAAAACATCCAAATTTCAATAGAGAAGATGGTTGGAATGTACCACCAGCTTGGGATCCAGTACTTCAAATAGTCAAACCCAAGAAGAAACAAACCACAGCTAGACTTCATGATACTTTGAGCTCATTCTGCGTAAATAGAAACACCAATAACTAAATTATGTTCGGGTACTTTGAAATAACTACACTGGAACATTGAGACAGCTACCATCTTAGTCTCCCCGTGACCATGGCTGCTGAAAAGCAACCGAAACGTCGGGGAAAGTGTAAACTTAAAAACAAATAGATTTGATAGTTTTAATAATTTAATTAGCTTAAAATTAGTAAAGTTTAATAGTACAGTATAGTAGTGTAACAGTTTCTAAATTATGTAATAGAGTGTTAAATAAACAACGCGATAAAATCCGTATATAGTAGTTTAATTTCAATGAATAACATTCGCGTAAACAGAAGACAATATTATGGTAATATCTAGTTGGATTAATATCTAACCATTATCGATTAGCTGTAACAATATTTTATAAATATCTACTTGGTGTGACCCTTCGCACAGTACAGGTTTTCTTTCTAACGTTATAACTTATTAAACTGTTAATGCTTGAGATACAAAAATAAATTAAACCTATTGTGTTCAAAGCTAATTAAAGTACCTATAGTAATAATTTTTTTAACAATGCTTTTTATATTTTTCTTTTTACTACAGACGTAACTTAGAAAAAGGATACTAAGGGAAAATAAATAAACAAAGTTTGTTACTAAATGCATTTTTCTGTTACCAGTACAAGAAAGACATGGCATCGGCCGATTTAAAGAACGAAAATAACAGTTAGGAGCGCAGTAAAATCCGTAGAGAAATACTTTTGCAAAGAACAACGAATTTTTCAACTTTTCAACTGAACCCTGTTGTTTTACGTAAAAAAAATCGTATCTCGGTTGCTTTACTTTTTGCTACGAACTGCAAAATTCAACTGACACTAACATTTTACTGAAACTTTCCTATTTATGCAACCAACAAATAGTGCTCGATAAAATTGAAATGATTTCAAAATACTGATATCAAGTATTGCCTTGTCGATTCCGTGGCATTTTGCGCTTACGTTTGTGGCCTATTATAAAGTTTAAGGTTCGATTCTGAAATTGAGTGAAGCGTCATTGAACTTTAGGTAAAAATTCAGTAGCTGTACAGAGTGTACAAATGTGCCCAGTAAACCTTAATTAGCTCATCCCCTTTTACACAGGACCTACAATATTTAGGTGATATGTATGTAGGTGTAAGACACATCTGCCAACATCTTTACAAATAATCAGGTGTGTGACTATGATCTAAGTTAATAATATCAAAATTATAATAACACTGAAGCTTTTACCTCAATAAGTGTATCGAATAGCGAACGCTTTTTAAGTCGAGTTCATAAGGTCGCGATAATAGAATTTCAACATAAAATAGCTTGTAGCAAATTTATTCGAGAGTGAATAAATGTCTGACCATTCGATTTTTATAAAAGCTCGCGAAAGCAAAGCCGAAGGTCTTTGCGAAGTAAACTAGTCGGTGCGCCACATTACGACCTTTTACCGGCCTTCGACACACCCGCGGAGAAAATCTATGCCAACGACAACAACCATTGTTATGAGCTCACCGATAAAAACGTTAAATAATAACGCAGTTATATGAATATTTAATAAATTTATATCAGCAAATTTTCAAAGGAGCAGCCATGTATTTGGTTCCTTTAGTATGAAAAATGTATGTGAAGTCTGTCAAGTCTTAGAGTACGAAACAAAAGTTTAAATAGATTGTAACCAATTACCTTTGCCGCGACAACTCAATAGGTTAAGGAATTTTCCTTAAATATACACTTTCATAATAATATCAGCCCTGTATTAAACTGTCCCACTGCTGGATACGGGCTTCTTCTCAATGTAAGAAGGCTTAGGCCATAGTCCATGATAGCCGATACATAAAATTTTACAAAAAATGCCGACATTTTCAACTTCACTATCCTCATAAGCGATGAATTTGCAATCATCAGAAAGAATTCTGTTGCAACAAACAATACGTGCAATAAGACTGTGCAATACAACAACTGATAATATAATAAATTCTTATTTAACACTTGCATATTGCAAGAATTTGTAACACCTGCAAATAACAATTAATAATATGGAGCACTCGTAATACATACTCAGCCACGTGTATAAGACTCTCAGATTGCTAAGTAAATAATAAAATGTTCATTCATTCAGTCTTACACCTACATCTCTAAGAGGTAGGCAGCGGTGTATTAATCCCACATTGAGCTACCTAAAGTTATAAGTCCCACCTAATAAGGAGCTAGCCGATTGCTGTTTTTCGAGCATAGTTCCTGACTCATGTTGCTAAGAATTTATTTGCAGATAAACCCAATAACACTTTGTCCGACCCGGACATTGAACCAGAGTCCTCATACACAGCAGTCGCATTACTCTCGCTGAATATCTAGGTACTGAATTGATATCTGCATAAATTATTTTACTTACAGCTAGTCAGTAATATGTTGCATTTGCCGATTGCATACCTGAAACCAATAAACAAATAGCTATAAATATTGTCGAAACACACAATTTGTTGTTCAAGCCATTAACACTACAACATACAGGTGTTGAAATAGCACTCACGTTGCAGAAACTTTTATAGATTGCCTACTATTGACTTCAAACATGAATTGTACGCGTACATCTGATCGAGAATGTGCAGAAGCTAGTAATAAAACATAAATAATTAAATGCAGAAAATATATTCTTGGAAAGCTGTTGTTAGTAATCTACATATTCATCAAGATAAGTAATGTATTTAAATCATGTTCACCTTCCCACTGGCCTCTATAAGTACAAGTTTGAAATATCTTGTATACCTACTGCCAAAACTGCATAGTGTGTTTCACAAACTCGTAACAAGCAGACGAATTATGAAATTTTTTAGGTTCGTTCATCGACGTTTATTTAATTTTCTTCGTGATTGAATGCTCTCGCTTTTAGCTCAGCCGTAGTCTTGACATGACATTCTTTCGAAGTTTCTCACGCGCCTCAAACGGGAGCATCGCGCCACACTTTGCCACTCTTCACGCTTTATCGAAAGATATTAGAAAAGTATGAACAACCACAACAAAGGAATTTATTTCTTAGCAAACACAAGCGAAGTTTGTCGTCACGCGATGTTAAAACTACACATTTAACGATGGCAGTTGTAATAAATCAAACTAGGTTAGTGCATCAGGAATAAAATAAAGAGTTCACTGACTGACAGATCGCGCGGGCAGTTTGGTGGTTGCCAGCTATCAGTCAGTTGACAGATCGATGAACATAAACAGGGGATTGAATCGCCACGATACTTTTAATATTTCACTGAACTTTTTGCTTGTTGATAACTAAATAAAGTGATCTGCGTAACGTTGTAACGTTGTCATATCTATCGCTATTGACAATGTACCTAAATAGGTACTGATATAATTGTAGCAAGTCTGATCGGGTCAAAAATAATTAGTGATATGCTCGATATAAGACTCAATAAAATCGCTGTCACTACAATAATAAATATCTAAAAAATAATGTGATTTAAAGTGATACAATTTCTGCAATTAGTACTGATAAGGAAACTCCAATTAACAGTACCTTGTGAGTCAGGTATCCAGCGTGTGTATCGGTGTGGTCCAAAGGTAGTACGCCATCTGGTGGCCGAGCATCGACCTCTCGGTACCGGTTTAGTTAAGACTCGGTGCAGTCTGCGCCGGCGCACTTAACATCTTACAGTGACTCCTTAATGTATGCACGCTCTGATTCAATTGTTTACGTGAGCGTGGCATTTACTACGAGTATAGATACGTTACCGTTGAGTTATTTTATCTCATTCTTAACCAATACGCCATTAAATGTACAATAGTTTTAGATCATTTGAATTTTTGTTTCATATTTGACTCATAATTTAAAATTATGATCTTTTATTTTTACGTTTAGTTTAAATGATTCCACAAAATATATTACAGCGGTATAGACTGCCTTTTTGAAAATAGTTTCAATGAAACCAAGCCATTGACGAAACAGATAAATGTATATACTTGAATAGCAGCTGTTGGACAGTAGATAAATGGAATTTAACTATTCATTCAGTAAAAAGCTTATATAAGTGAACTGATGAAAAACCAAAGGTGAACAGGTTTTACTTTAGTATCAAAGAAAAGGCATAAATAAACACAGGCCATAGGTATTCATCATTTGGTGTTGAATGGTATCCATGGTTAGCGACGCGTGATCGTTCCACAGACTTGTTCCCAGTTATTCGCCGACGTCGCTGTTACGAAATCGACTGAGAAAAACTATTTACATAACGTTTTTTACGTTATATCATGATGTAAAAACATATTATCATAAGGTAAATGGATATAGGTAAAAGGATATTTTCATTTCCGACAAAACCGTTCAGAAATAAGAACAAATACGCATCGCCTTGAGAACAAAGATCAATCATATAAGTTATAAAATTAAAGGAAGGACAAGACACCTTGCTTTCATTGGTTTCCCACGATACTCGCGTGCATAGGCTCACATTATTTTGTCTCTTTTCAGGACCAAGTTTCGAATATGTGCGAGAGAGACGAAGAAATCTCGTATCGACGTGTTGCAACCAGAAAGAAAAGCGTCCTGCAGGAACAGGTTTCTGATAAATCAAAAAATTAGGGTCAAGGATTTTGTCTAACCCCTCTACAATCTCAACTGCCTCAGGGAAACTTATATAATCAGTGGTATAGCTCCTTTGAACTTTAATTTAATTGAATGGCGTAAAATAGAAATTGAACAATCAATACGCTCCGTGGCTATAGTCCGCTGAGATGGTGAATACTGCATTGTCCGAGCTAACCTTGAAAGAACTTTGAAACTTGTCAAGTGAGTTACCGGCAACACAATAAACTATGGATCCTAAAGCGGCCATTATGAATCGGAGAGTGCTTATGCATTGTTACAACGAATCGGCCATAGCAGGTAGTGGGCTATTGTAAGATAAATAGCCAGGGGCTGGGGATGACACAACGCAAATCGACGGAATTGATACAAATCTGTTGCTCAAAGTGTTTTGTTAATTCTAACTGCTATTGACTTTACCCTAAAACTTTAGTGTAATCAGAGATTTGAACAGTTTACTGAGTTCGGGGGTGCTTTATCTTCAATTACAGTTCAATCGAATATAATAAATTAGTGTATATATTTTCAATTAAACTGAATAGCAATAACTTTGTGAAATTTAGTCGGTAAGTAATAAATATGAAACTTAATACTAATTATAAGAGAAACTTTACCGATAAGTTAAGACATCGATACCTTTTCACTTTATAATAGCCGGTATATTTACTAAGATTTGCTTCAATGCTTTTCTCAAATTACGTAATTCTTAAACAAACTAACCAACCATGTGAAGGTCCAACTTAACATGAATAGATGTGCTGTTGAATAAAGGTTATCAATACATTTAACATTCATAGCTGGGGCCATTTCTATAGCAGGTAAAGCATCCCTCGTTAGATGAATGTTGCTACAAACCACACGTGCGCACATACAATAAATCACTGCTCCTCACAATGTCATAGTGTAGACAGAATGTTACAACTACACAGATAAATTAGAAAGAGGCAAAAAGTTACCAGCCGTTTTTATTGCTAAATGGCGCAAATGTATAAAATATTGTACTTTCTATTTGTATTTTCTACTCAATATGGAATGAAAGAAATGCGTTGTTTTAACAAATTATAAACTCGCTATATGGACATATAACTAATCAATAAGCACATGATCATTGATATTTCAAATGCATTCCACAATATTCCCAAAGCAATTTTCGTAACGACGTAATTCCAGTTCATAATTTTCCACTTATACAAATTTTAGAATTTAAATCAGCGTGTAAAAGTTTAGTTTTGTTGTTGAAACCGTTTATCTATAGCCTAATTTAACATAATTCATATTCCTACCTGATACCTCTGAGTCATCCTTTTATCGCTCCAGAAACCAGTTCAGAAAAAAGATATGCTAAGTTGACCTGCGCTCCCGCAACAGTATACATACACAAAATATCTTTGTGTGGGTGAAAGCGTTTGTGTGAATATTGCTTTAGAAGCTGCAGGTTTTATGTTAGTGTGCGTTTAACGAGTTGTAACCTGTTCAATGTGGTTGAATGAAGAGTGGCACAGGAGGTAAGCTACTTTCTACCGGTCGCTCGACGAGCGGCCCACGTGACAGCAATGTTTACCGAATTCTACAATATCTACTTTTAAATCTAACAGTCTTGTTTATTAGGTTTTGCAAACGGTTTTAGCGCCGCCGTTTAGAATTTTATCTTACAATTTGCTTTCTACCCACCGCTCTATAATTTTAATATCTGTGTGTGGCTCCATTGTAATATTACATTCGAAAATTATTTAGTTATCAGCGAGGCCGTTAATGCATCACGACACTGACATTTTCAAACTCAGTTTTAAGCGAGTAATTAGACATATCTGTTCATAATATTACTAAATTGGCAAGCATGCATCTTTTTCTTTGATATACTTGTTATACCTATTTTATGTGTACCTCTGTAGAATATTGTACTTAACCTTAACCTTTGTGACTTAAGTATTGGTCATACAATAATATACCAATAGCCTTTTCTAACAAAACAAATCTTGTTTTATACAAAGATTAGGGATACATTCAATGGGTAAATAAACTATAACTTATTTCCTGTTCCGGATAACCCTCGGATTCAGGTTGTAACAAGATTTGAGCACATTCAACATAGAATAATGGCAGTACCCTATTGGACCTTATTTGAAGAAAAGGAACGCGACTCAAAGTTGTCCCCTTTTTGATACATTAGACCTTCCTTTATTTTTCAAGCGTTAACAGTGCCTTCTCTTTCTTCCATTGTGCATTGGTTTGATTTTTATACTATAGTTGTGAGTGAATGGTTTTTATGTTGTGTAATTTAATTATTCAATTAAATTCCTGTTCAATGGCACGCGACATAAAAAGTCTATAATATACAAAACTATATTTATGTTTACGATTTAGCAAATCACAGTAATAAAAAGCTATTCAATTTTTATTGTGACGCGACGGGTCAATAGCTAAATTTAATTTTCATTTTTCACTGGCCACTATTGTATTACGGTAAATCCATTTCTTTCCTTTTTTTTTTACTTGGTGAAATGCTCTTTATGTGTATCCACCCACTCGCCACAAGGGGAGGCGAGAGGGTTATGTCGGGCTCTCCCGAGACTGCGGGCCTACCGACTAAAACCACCACGGTGTGCCAGCTCGCTGCTTTATATGGTGGTGGGTCGCTGGAACTGAAATTACATCAGTGACCCACCCAGCAGTGCCCAATGCAGAGAAGTTGTGCCTGCGGGCGACGACTCCTGAACGACGCCCTAGCCCAATTACGGTAAATCCTATATCAACACATTAACTTGGTCGGGCGTCGCGTCGCATTCGCCTTGATATTTAACATTATACATAATATCGGAATTATTCATTGCAAAATTAATATTAATTATGTCACGACAACCTTCACAAACAATATAGCTATAATGACATCATATGAATTGTATATTATGTATAATGCAAATGAATATTTAAAGTGTTACATCGTGCATTATGTCACAAACTAGTCCTGATTAAATATAAACGCGAAAGTGAATTTGATTGTTTGTTCTTCTTTCCAAGAGGGTCAAGAAAGAAAACAACGTATTTTATATGAATAAATGACGGAAATGGCTATATTGTGTAATAATAATATTAATCAAATATTCTATAGATGGCGCTGCACGATTTTTAAACCCATATTATAAATTTTATATTTTTGTGTCATAAAATTGTTTCTTAGGTTATGGTGATTGAATTAGTCACTTAGCAAAATATATATTAAAGTATAAAAATTGTTTAGAAATAAACTTCTTTTTCATATTAAAGGTACAGTCATAGACAAAAGTCAAACAGAAAATCGAAATAGATAGAGACATGAAAGTACGTAAAAGAACAGCAATGATTCTGCAGAGAGGTGTGAATTCGGCAACGTTCTTAATTCGCACATTGAGTAGAAATTAGTCGAAGGGAGGCAGGAGGCATAGAACACAAAGGGCCGAGTCCACGCCATTAGAGCCTATTGATAGACTTACATAGGGGATGTTTACGATACACCCCAAATGTAAAAGAGAAAATTGTTTTTGACGCGCTCTAACGTATTTTCAATTCATTCGTAAACATTGTATTTTCACTATTTGATGAAGTTTTCAACAATATATATTCTATTTTCTCTTGTGTTGATTCAACAATTCAAAGACAATCAGAAGAAAGTAAATCAAATATAGTTTCATCGATGTTATTTTAAGCGGTATTAAGTTAGTATTTGATCTGTAAATTGGCTTATAGGATAAGCTTGTATTTATTGTAATGTAAGGACATGCATAAGTCTATTCAATTCATCCATGAATTCCATATACCGACACTGTGCCGGCATAATTTAAAACCACCCGACCTACCCTACTTTAATCGAAAATTGAAGCTGGAGAAAATTAATTATTATACTAGCAATTAATGACAGGTTCTTAACTGCGACCTAGCCTAACAGCGAAGAAAACTTTCTTGCAATAATAAATAAATATTACATAACTTTAACGCTTCAAAAGTATCTTGATGATTTCTAAATACACATATTACTATTTAATCGTTCATAAAATGCTTTACAACTACTATACTCAAATTTCAGTCACATTCTACGTATACAAATAGTATACACCGAGGTTCTGAAATATAGTTGTCGGCTCTCGACCCCGACTGGGAGGCAACGACATTATTTATTAAGACCAAAGTCGTGTCACCAACAATAACCCCACTGCAACATGTAAAACAGATTTCTGAATTTTCCTCAACATATTTTGCCGAAGATTTACCGAGTAAATGTTGGTTATTTTCTTATACATTTATTGAACAAAACTTGACCCTTTAATGTTTGTTATTTAATGGCTGTTTACAATAAGTTAATACACGTTTTATACAGTAGGTACTAGCTTTTGCTCGCGGCTTCGCTCGCGTAAAGGTTATTAGTAACAGTCCTTTTTTGTAAATAATATATATAGCCTATGTTACTCGGTGATAATATAGATTCTTAATGGTGAAAGAATTTTGAAAATCGGTTGAGTAGTTCTTGAGTTACAAAAAAATCTAATCTTTCCTATTTATAACATTAGTATAGATTACATCACAGTGTACTTGTTAAGTTTTTGGTTTTATATGAATGCTTTCTATTGCTAGTCTTTATTTAAGGCATCCTATATTATATTATAAATTATTATTATTATTTATTTTTATTTCTCTCTTCACAAAGGTTCACAACAATATGCATAAAACACAGTTGACACAAAACAAATATTTATAGAATTATGAGCCCTTGTAAGAGACTGGAGTCCATACTAGGGAAACCCTGTGTTACGGATCACCAGGCCCTCACTCAGAGCTGTAGGTACGACTATTATACAATGCTAAATATAGTCATTCGAGTACATATAAAATATAATCTACTAGAAGAAAAAATTGTATGTTTATAAAAGAAAAAAAAATATATAAAAAATAAAAAACTAGACAACTGTACGGGCTGTTGTGTATGACTGACTGAGTGCGTGTGTGTGTGTATGTGTGTTTGACTGTATAAATGTGTGTGTGTTTTTGTGTGTGTGAGTATGTGTTTTATAAATCCGTGTTTGAGTTTATTTGATACGCTTTCACGCCTTAACTACTCAACCGATCATCACGAAATTTCGCATACACGCTTATAGGGCAACAGAAAATGATATGGGGTACCTTTCATCCAGAAAAAGTATGGTTACTAATCTAAAGTCTAATATTGTATAACTGTGAATAATATGAATCTACATTATTCTCCAGCAGAAGTCAAAAACGAATAAAGTACCTATTATCGAATCAAAATACTCAAAGAATATCCTCAACATGATCCCGAACTTAATTAATTTGAATCATTCGGGGACCCACCGTGGCTGGCATCGATAAATACCTAACCAGGACATGACAATAGCTCGAAGACTTCTAAGTACCGAGTCCTGTATCGTCATACATTTTAATTTGCGTTTTTAGGTCAAAGCGTTTTAGCAGGTCGGTTACCAATGCAATAACATGAACCATCGACCGCACACGCCTGAACCGATCCTAAATGAAAGTAAATGTATGTAGTGAGATACTGTAGAATAAGAATATATCGTTACTCTAGTTTCATTAACTTATTCTGGTAGAGAACCGATATCTGTAGAAATAGCACATTATATCTGGAAAATAGTAAGGTACAACAAGAAAAAGTGATACTAAATTAAGTACCCGTTTTTATCATGATCATCTCACGCACACTCATAATCATAAGCAAACAGACTTACATGGTCACGCATGCTGAATATCAAAAGATTTTGTTTTTACGCTAATGACAAGATTTTTATATCATAATGTTCATTTTATTATAAATTGTGTCAGGCAATACTTTGCCATACATAACTTACTATTAAGTGTCACAGGACTCAAAGAAGTATTGTATCTGTAAGAAATGTATGAGAAATAACACATTTTAAATATGTTGCAAATTCAAGTACAAACTAGACTAATATGGTTACGCATGCTATAGAATATCGAGAGATTCTGTTGTTATACTCATACATAAAAATATAATATACACAGGTGCCACAAAACCCAACTTCACCAAAGAAATAATCCGTGCGACTTATCAGTTATCACAGAAAGACTTATGACAGATGTTATGACTTATGAGTATGACAGAAGCTTCCAAATATCAACTACAATGTAAGAACCAATAATTTGTCAAAATATCTCTCGATAAACGATAAAGGACTTCACACTGGTGTTCAATAAATAGTAATATTGCATCTAACTTTACTTCTTACACTATCGTGGTGGTGATACGGTCTAATAGGAATGCTACCTGCTATAATACGAACGGAATAATGTAGGTAACAATGTACCCTCATTCCCTCCTTTCTGCGATCCTTTAGGGACGTCCCAGGTAGATGACAAGGCGAGCATGACGTCGTCATTTCGTGGCTATTTTTCCTGCCACCTTTAGTGAAAAAAGAAGTAAAGCTTTCATGCAAATTTGTGTACATAATATACATATAATCATGTTCAGGCATTTGTCGGTCAATGTACCAAAGAATTTGCAATTTCACTTTTATTGATATACTTTTATACATAGTTTAGTAAGATCAGATAGAATTAGTTTAGTAATTATTTAAGGTAATCAAATCGTGTTTTAGATGCTATACTATCAGAAATTCATAATATTAATTAGGTACCTATGTCCAATGTCAGAACGTTCTCTAATTACCTATCAAAATCAAAGTTATGCAAAGATTAGTCTAAAATATAAAATTAATAACATCTTTTCATAAGATTGTACATAATTATAGAAGCGAATAGTTTTTCATTTAAAATATAAATAATGTAAGTTAACATTAATCAAACTATATTTACTCATTTATATAATATTGTCTTATGTTTACGCATTACTCATTTATTATAAAAAATATTGATGTTATTCTTTCTCTTTCATTTAATCAGGCGGTGTGAACTTAAAACCCTCTGTCAATAGCTTTTATTGTTAAAAATAATTGTTCGGAAACAATGAAAATAATTCAAACGGAGACATCGGCTATAATTCTGGGTCCCCTACAATTAATATGGCCATAATTTATAGACGGACGACGCGTTATTGTATCTATAGGGAAACATTATATTCAGTTCACAGCACGAAGCGGGACCATTAAGGATATAAAGCAAAAATATTTTATTTATTGAGCGTAGAATTTTATTAATAATAAATAAATGAACTACATTATAGATAAGGAAGCCAGTATAATGTGAATATTACTAAAAATCACATGAGAAATTAAAGCTTGTGGCGATTCTTTATTTAGTTGAGTATCTTGTCGTTCCGTGAGTGTGTCATTTCATTATGTTTAGAATATATTTATTCGTTTTCATGACATTTCCTGCTATTGAGATAATCTTTGTCTCACGGAGGACTTTACAAACATTGAAGCAATAATGAACACTCAGACTTAATAACTATTTATTGATCCCACAATGTTATGTCTGGGTTGAGGATCGGATCTACATATTTAGAAGAAGTGATAGATCCAAAAGGCATAATATCATATTGTTGATTTTGTACAATAAATAATTATAATTGGATTATTTATCTAAAAACAACTAACGAACAACAAACACATAATATATTTAACGAGTTAGATAATACCACGAAATCATTTTCCTGTCCAGTCAGAGTTACAAAGCTAATTATATTATGCGTGTACTTAATCGTATAAGGAAAACCAGATTGTACTGAAAATGTAACAAAAACAATATACTTTTAATTAAGTCATGTTTGTTATTCCGGGAAACCGATATAACGGCTGCCACAGATATTATATTGTGGTTTTGTACGAATTGTATACAGTTCAGTACATATATGTATATCTAGTTGATGGTTTGTAAGTTTTACATTTATAAGGTGGGTAGTGCTGGACCGCAATGGAATTTTTTCGTGACAACTTGCAACATTTTAAGCGATTCCTTTTTGTCATAAATTGCAACGTCCTACTACGCCCTAATACAAAATATAATTTCTATATCGCATGCTTTGACGAAGAATATAGCAATGCAATGTTTTATTTATATAACAATAATATAATACCTGTGTTTGCAACAAATGAGGCTGAGTTAGAATGTGCAACCAGTGCAACATATTGTTCGGCATTATGTCAAATATTTTCCTCATTGCACTATAATTGTGAACCCACCATTTTTATGTTCACAAGAGCTTAGTTTAGTTGGAAAGGTTACTACGAATACTGTTTAAGACAACTTCAGAAATATGATAACAAACAAATACTCGCAATGTTGTAATAACTGCAAAATGTCATCTGGTTCATACATACTAACAATACTTGCTTTGTTTACTTGTATAAGAGAGGATTTATAGCGTTTAAAACTTATTGATTGGCTTTTAGTAAAAAATTAATTGATAAAATTGATGCGTAGAATATTAATAATATTGTAACCCTATTCGACTATACATTTAAATCACTAGACTAGACATTTAAATCGTTTAAAAGTTGACATAGTCAGAATATTTAATTAACTCCAAAATATATAAAGAACCTTGAAATTATTTAAATAGATAAATTAAATATGGGCTAAGGCATATTAAACCGTTTATTGTAATCGTGATATCGAGACATAACGATGCCCTATCTATCCCATAACAAAGGCAATCAACTTGTAATCGTTGAGTACACAGGAATTAAGAGGTGCAATCTTAAAAAAAAATAATTAGATACTTACCTAGTACGCACAAATAAACTAAAACCAGCTAAATTGTGTTAAAAACTTTATTCAAAATAAAATTACAAAAAATATTATTTTACGTGTAGGTTATCCTAAATTAAAAAAATACGCTTACACTGAACTTGCACATAAATGTTGTTCTATAGACAATTGACAATCGTATTTTAACACGTACCTGTACATTGACGATAGTCAATGTTAATAGAAACGCGTCGCCCTAACGATTCCAATCTGGTACAAGGGCTCTTTACGATACACATAATCGTAACATTTAACCAGGAAAAAAAATAAAAAGAATCAACCGGACATTCCCTTTCCATGTGATTCTCCCACGGTTAAACAAAACCACCCTCGTGGCATTATAGTACCACTACTGGATACCTACATCCTTTTCATGTGAAACTCAAACTTTCACACTGAATCCTCCCTTATTTTATTATCATTTCTATTATCAATAAATACAATTCACATTCAGATCTTATGAACTTGCAACTGGCTTAATTGAAACTGTCATTAAGCTCAACAATGGACATTAATTGCGAATGCATCACAACGATGACTGGCCGGCAAAGCTCATTTCATATTTCGGAGGGGTTTAAAACAAGAATAGCTACTGCAATGCTGCACGTATACGGAAGTGTTGCCAGATTCAGTTAGGGTAAAGTAATAAAGTTCTAGATAAATTAAACTAGTTGCTTTGTTATTGTTTTTTTTTTAATACAATTAAATACTCTTTTCTGTAAGGTTACAATGAACTATATATTTTTAGGGCTTGTTTATAAACTAAAATTTTGTTGTTGGTAATCTAAATGAGTTGTAAAGATTAGAATGTATTAAAAGAATAATAGGTATTTTCATGAAATATCTTTATTGTAATCATTATTTAATTATTTATCACATATTAGAGTAAATTACGAGTAAAAGTGTTGTTATTGAAAATATTGTGAATTTTTAATCACTGCCTTTTGAGGTAGGTAGTGATAAAAAATATACGATATTTTTATGCGAACTGACAAATTATTAATTGAATTAATTCTGACGCAGTATTTCTGCTTTTTTTTACTTATTTATATATATTTAGACAAGGATGCTCTTTGTCTCCACTGATATTTAATATTTTATTGAAGCAGCCGTACAAAATATATTAGAAGAGACCCACGAGGGCGGCATCAGCATAAGTGGCAAACGCATCGTTTTTGTAAGATTTGCGAATGATATTGCAGCACTTGCAAATAGTAGAGATGATCTCAAAAACCTGCTTAATAAAATGAATACAGTTATTTCTTATTTTCATATGAAAATAAACATTAATAAAACTAAAGTCCTCGTGGCATCTAAATTTCCGCATAAAATAATACACCCATCAAAATTTACCATAACCCAATAGAACAAGTAAAACAATTTAAATATCTAGGTAGTGTAATAACAGAAGATACTAGACCATCAGCCGACATAAAAATTAGAATAGCAATTGCAAAACAGATCTTCCACAAAAATAAACATCTGTTCACTTCAAAAATTTGTAAAGATATCCGGAAAAAACTAATTAAGACTTATATCTGGAGCATTGCCCTATACGCTTGCGAAACGTGGACCTTAAGACAGAGAGACCGGAAAAGGTTGGAAGCTTTTTATGCATATGGTGCTGGCGTCGAATGAAGAAAGTGCCCTGGACATAAAAGTTACTAACACAGAAATATTGGCAATAGTAAATGAAAAACGTGAAATTTTGAAACACATAGAGAACAGAAGGGGTAAAATTATAGAATACATAATTCGACATGATAATTTTATCACAAATATAATGGAAGGGAAGATAGAAGCAAAAAGGAAGAGGGAAAGATCAAAAAGAAGGTACACCGATCAACTAAGAGAAGTTGTGAAAGTTGAAACTTATAAGGGACTGAAAGAGATGGCATTGGAAAGATAAAGATGGAGATTGCTACACCGACAAGTGCAAAGCACTTAAGTTTTGGAATGGAATCTATTTAATGTAAAATATTTAATATAGTTCTTGCTTACAATATTTCACCTTCAGTCAGCGGCAAAAAATGTAGTTCAGCTTAGGTGTGTATAACGCTATGTAAATTTATACATAAGTTATTTAAGTTGCTGCTGGCAAATTTTTCCATGATGCAAACAAAGGTCTTGCGCTAATAATTATTTATTCTTTATTACATTTTTTACCTTTTGCAACCCTAAAAAGTTTATATCAACCTAAAGACGTTAGAGGAATCGCCATTGTTGCCTCCAGTGAAACTGTGATTTGACTAGGGAATTAAAAAGTTGACTTAATTGCGCAAAATTTTATGAGAACAAGAATTACTTTTTTAAACTCAATAATTTGAAACTGTTATAAATATTTAAATATCAGATCCCAAGGTAGCGTTAAAAACAGAATGTAACAAAAACTGTCTGATTTAATCAAATTAACAATTCAGCTCTGGACTTTATGTATGAAATAAACCTATGTAACTTTACTAACTATCTCTACTAACTTTTCCCATAGACTTGCACAGCAATCGATTTCGAGCAGCTTGCATCCAACGGTTCTTAAATAGATTACTAATACGTCTACATGTGCCTTTGTCGATACCACAACGCAGCGCCGGCATTACGAAATGTTAATAAAACTAAAACTGCAAATAGCCAGCATCATACCCGTAAACAAAGTAACAACACTAGCTCGGACGAGTTGCCATGTTTTATTCCGTTTTTAAAACGGATCCGTTTCTCGAACCGATGTGATTCGATACTGAATAATGTCTTTTGATACGTCTCGCTTTATGAAGCTCTCGACTCTCCACTATTTTCCCGTTTACGATTTATTTGCCTCGGTATAGCGGAGTTTACCTAGATATTCTTTTCATTTTATTCAGGCATTGAAAGGTTTCGAGAATGTTTATTCTGTTTTATAAAACGAATATTTACTTCACTTTTCGCTTTATAAATATGAAGGGACATAACAGAATTATTATTGATTGTGACTTTATTATATACCTATATTGATTTTTATGTTTTGTACCTTTCATTTCGAAATGTTCTGTGAATATATCTGATTTTATTTAGAACATTGTTAGGTTGTCACCTAATACTAGAATTTTAAAATCTAAAATCACTATATCAATACTGCTAACAAGCGTATAACATAGATATAATAGAACCTAGAACCGTGCCCTTGTGGACATGTCTAGCCTGTTCTAATGACACACATATTATCATCAAACTTTCTAGGTTCAAATAACAATAACTTCACAGGCTGGTATTCCTAAAACAAAGTACAGTGCCCTATATCATTAGCAATCATTACAGCCACGACACTAACAACAGGCTTATTACGTCATACAAACAAATTGCACACGTTATAAGTGGCGTTCGGTACAAGGTGCGGTCTATCACCAATATTAACATAGAAATTTAGACTTTATTATAATAGCATAAGAGTTATGATCGATGAATTTGAGTTAGAACGTAAAGTGCAAGCGTGTGGGTCAGTTGTACCGAGGTCGCTAAACCAAATGTCAGGCAGTCAGGATCCGTGTCATTGTCGCTGAGTTTGACTGTTCTAATCAAACAGACGACTTGCCTTTTTTATGTTCATATCGGACTAACAAAATAGATTAGAACTACAAAACAGTCGTCTATCTTTGTACGCTTTTGGTAATGTTTACACTGAGCGATTAGCGTTTAAATTGCTTACCGCCTAATTAGGAAAGAAAATTATCAACAAACAAACTTTAAAAGGTAAATGAATCATAAATGCTTTATGTTTATGAGCCAAGGCTTGAATACTCATCACAAGATATAATATGCCATCAAAAATCAGAACGCATATTGCATTCTATCTTTAACATTTTGTGTTGGATTTAAAGTTCTAAGTCTTCAAAAGACTTGATTCACGCTGACTCAACGACAAGGGATTTCACTTATTGTATAGCACAAGCTGTATTTGTATCAAACAACATTGACATCGGTCTAGTAATCTCAACATCAAACACTTAGCACCAAAGCCCTCGAGTCGTGCCTTTAAAATAAAATACAAATTCCACAGGCGAATTCATCACTTTAGTTAGAATAGGATTGCTTTATCATAAAATGTGACAGACGCCTCTCCAATTCAATGCCAAAATAAGACCAAACAAATATTGGGAATCATCCATCATGAATATGTTTGCTCCGGGAACACAATAACGGCGATCAATCAATAGAGTGAAATGCAACAACGCGTTCATTTGCCATCAAAAACTTCAAAGTTCAAAGTTCACCATCATTAGATGTTGGGCTGATGCGCGCCTCATGCTGATGCCGACTGACCGTCATTACCAACGATGATAATTTACATAATGGCCTTAGCGAATGACGGTGAAAGATATCGCATACAAGAATTTTCGTTGCTTTTACATTAATAGCTGTGGGCCGTAAAAGAGGAATGTATGACAAAGCAACTACGTATTTTCGAAGTTAATTTCTTTCCTAACAATGTTTCATTCGATGTCTTTGTGCCCGTCTTTTATATGGAATATCTTAGAGTACCCCTGTGCTTGAAGTAATTTAAACGCTATATATGAACAATAGAATTACTAATGGAACATCATCATATCTATATATATGTAATTATGTGATACCTTGATGGCGCAGCGGTAGTAAAAGCAACTGCTGTGCAGTTTTGCTGTTTCAAGTCCCATATCTAAGTCGGACAAAGTGTTCTTGGTTTTTTTAAAAACGTGGGTTGGGGGTTATCAAAATATCTTAGAAAGCACCCCACGCTTTTATACATTAAAATGATTTCTTTTATTAATCACTCGATACTTATATTGAATTATTAACAAATAAAAATTCTACTGTTTAGTTTGTTTTTTTTTTAATAAAGCTAACATTTTTTTTTGTTTTTTTATTTGTCAAAGAATTCTTAGTAGAAGTGCGGTGTCTGGAAGACTTGAATCATGCCCGGTAGACGGAAATAGGCATCCTTTATTACGTAGTATCTTAAGCATATTTGGCGAAATTTTAGTGTAATACAATTATGTCTACCCTTCGGGGGAAATAGGCGTGAGTTTATGTATGTAATAATCATATATATTCCCATCCAGTTGTCCAATACATATTTATTAGTTGTTGTAACTGTAATGTACACGCGACCATTCGAGCAATTAAACGGCTCTATGGCTATCGTGTTACAAAAAGTAAATAATTCTAATTGCTACACTAAAACGCGTGTTGTGAATGTGTGTCACGATCCCATGTCCGTCACCATACTTAGATAACACATGAAAGTGTTTAAATGTTATTGTGCAACACCTATTTGTAGGAGAGAATAATACCAAAAAAAGTTACGTGTGCTCTACCTGTCTCTATTCAGTTGACGCCGCGTTGCGTAACCAATACGATTGCTTTGTTCATCATTATGTTACACGAAAGTAGAACAACGGTATTTTCTTATAATTTAGACGTGACAGCAAATTGGTAGCTTTTAAATCTATATTCGTGTTAAAATGGAAGATATTATTACGTAACGTGTTACCAAATTCTACAGAAAAGTTTTTTATAGCTACCGGATTTCTACCAAGCGAATTTCTAGGACTTGGGCCATTCACCTAACTTTAAGAATAAGTACCGCTAAGGACATATTTCAATGGTTCTGGTCAGGTACAGATTAGCATAATAAATACACGCCATCTTTCTAGAACTCCTTGACTAAGTTACTTCGCGATATTTTCCTTTATTGCTAAGAAGTGCTGACGTAAATGGGGAAAGTATTAGATGATAATTAATCAAGAATGCATGAAAATTGATGTACTAGCTATGAATAGAATTATGCTAATAATACATTTTAAGTAATACAATATTTTATAAAGTTTAAAAATTGTGGTCTCTCATGACTTTATCTACAAGCCAATACTTGCCTTTTTGTGACTGATACCATAGACAAGTGCATTTTATAGGTACGAGAAAAAAAATCAATTACACAAATACTTATTAATTAATCACATTTATAATTTTGTTCATATACATAACATAACACTAAGCTTAGAGAACGAAACTTAAGACAATTTGTAATTAAAATAGTTCAACCTCTGTTAACATTATTGAAACGAAATAGAAATATAAAACTAAATAAACTACAACAAAGAAGTGTCTAGTGACAATTAGTTTAATTACAAAACATTAGCGACGTTCCGTGTTATTAGTATTTTCATGTAAATGTTCTGTTGGCGTGCGAAGTCCAACGACACAACTGAGCTCCAATTAGGCGTGCAATGAAACGAACTGTGCGTGCCTCACACTATACAGAGTTGATGACATTGCCATAAACACATCCACGTAATGCACAAAACTAATAAACACTTTACACATGGGACTGGCCCCTAGTTCGGCAATTTAGTCCAGAGCGCTCTAATGTTCTCATTCCACAAGGGCCTGAATATTAAATCGAATGCTCCGTTATCACTTCATTCGTCGCAGATCTAGAGATGAATCCTTCAATGTAATAATAAGCCACAAAAAGTGACGAAAGATTGATGATTACCTTGATATTATTCAAAGTAAAGTAAGAACGTGTCTCGTAAAATTCGTATTATGAAGATTTAGATTGATGCGTCTGCGTATACGCCGGCATCCTTTCTAAACTTAAAAGACTAGTTCTACTTTTAAAAAGGTTTACAAGGAAATACGGGGTTTTATCCTTACAAGTAATATTAAAATTGATTTATATCATGTCACAGAAAGATTTCTGAAATTAGTTTAAAATCACTCGCGCTCAATCTCTTTGGGACAGTTCTAAATAGTTTTAAAATTACTTCAGATGTTGCTCACTGTTGAACTTTTAAATAACATTAAATAACATTACACTGTTATAGTAAAAAATTGAGGGTTATGTTGTTGTAGCGCATTACTCTCCATTTTTTTGTGATCGGCAAACAACTTAAGACTTTAGTATTCTTTAGCTAGGATTAATTTGCAATAATTAGCAAAATATTCTTTAAAGAAAAATGGATTATTAAAATAAGATTTGTTTTTAGTAAAGTTATTCAAGACACGCGAATATCATAAATAAAAAGTCTAGTTTTCTTAGATTTTGATTAAAAGAGACAACTTCTATACTATGTGAACTAGTGGCGAAAAGCCACTTAAACGCTACGTTCTTTATAAAAATCATAACATGTTTACTGATCTTTATAATACTATTAGTCAGCATGCGATGATGGGAGATATCGCAATCATACTAACATTACCTTGTCATCAACATAAGCGAATACTTTAATTATTTATCTTCACCAACGTCTATGTAGTATATGCAAAGCACATTCACTCTGAAATCGAATTCCATCTGTGAATTCAATTACAGTTGACAAAGCGCTAACTTAACTCGCTTTGACTAGAGGCGTAAGTCGTAACCGTAAGACATTCGACTCTGACACTTTCACCTTGCCGCATGACGTACCTAGCTTGTATCGGTAACGCCTCTACAACATATTCAATCGACTTCCTATAATACTATATTTAATCTATACTTTTATACTAATATAATAAAGAGGAAAGATTTGATTTTCTGTTTGTTTGTTTGTAAGGATTTAAATCAAAAACTAAACAGCCGATTTATAAAATTATTTCTCCATTAGAAAGCTATATTATCACAGAGTAACATAGGCTATTATATACTATATTTTAATTAAAAATAGAACTGTTATTAAAAAAATTTAGTTTAGTCCTGTCACTTTTAGCGATTTCAGAAAACGAAATGTCGTTTGACAGGACTAAACTAAATTTTAGAGATTTTTAGCTAAGATAAGAGAATTTTGTGACAACAGAATTGGCACCAATACCTGGTTTAGTGATAGGTTTAAGAAATCTGTCAAAAAAACATAACCATATAAAAACTTTTTCCTAAAATTTTAATCATAGACAGTTTGGCTATAGTCGTTGTTTTTTTACTGATGTCTGATATCTTAGGGCCTAATCCCAAGATTCTGGTTCGGTGCCTTCTAACACAGCATCATCTTCAGTCCACGTTTTGAATGAGGCTAGTCGTGTAATAAGGTTTGATTTGCAGGCACGATCCAACAAACGATTAGGTAATACAAACTAAGTCAAGGATTTGTAATGTCTGCTATAATTTGTATTGTTCAATCAATTTCTGAAATATTTGCGTCAAATTAGCCCGTATGTATTTAGCGATGTATGTACGACAGAGTTTCACGTTATCTTTGTATGTGAACATAAATAGCACAGAAAATAACAGAAATATACTGGCAGGATTGCCATAGGCTTTTGTATTTACCAGCCATATTCAATTGAAAAAAAGATTTTAACTCTCTACAAGAATACTAATTTAATTATTTTTCGAAAACGCAAATTTAATTGACTACTAGCTTTTGCCCGCGGTTTCGCTCGCGTACCTAAAAGAAGGTTATGTTAGCAACAGTACTTTTTTTAAATTAAACATTTGTTTAAATATATATTAATATTACTATTTACTCGGTGATAACACAGCTTTCCAAGGCGTTATTTTTTTTAATTCGGTTATTTTGTTTTCGAGTTAAATCCTTACAAACAAACATACAAAAATTACATCTTTTTACTTTATAATATTAGTATAGAAGTATAGATTAAGTTTCTTTAATTTTACGTAATCCTGGCCTGACTTCTATGACCGCTTAAATAAATTTATGGTTTTAGTTAGAACCATATTAGAATAATATTCGATATAGTAGAATGGTATATAATACCAATCTATATAGAATATTATCCTTATAAATATATGCTACTAGCTGACTCGCGCAACTTCGTCTGCTCAACATAAGAGAATTTTTCCGTTCTTCCGTCGTAGCGTGATGGTTTATAGCCTATAGCCTTCCTCGATAAATGAGCTATCTAACTCTACGAGAATTTTTCAATTCGAACCAGTAGTTCCTGAGATTAGCGCGTTCAAGCAAACAAACAAACAAACTCTTCAGCTTAATAATATTAGTATAGACATACACTGCATGGATATCGTATTGGTCCGTATCTAGTATACCGTGCCAAAATGCTTGAGATCCGCAGTAGGATGTTTTGAATCTCAATCTTTGTTGTGTCCGTTGTATCGATTTTTGTGAACCCCTTCGTGACACAAGAATTATCACTTATGAAGCAGTTGTCTGCTTAAGGATAAAATAACATTTAGTGCTTCGTATAATCATGTTTTAGCAGTGAAATGTACTAAAGAAACGCGCCTGAACATTATCATTATCAAATATACATAGATGAGCTTTTAACTTAGTGACTGTGGGTGATAGTCCAAATAAACGTTTAATAATAAGATAAATTAATTTTATTTGACAGTGATACGTCGTAATAAGATTATAAACGAACAGTTGAAAAGGGTAAAATAAAGCCTTAATTTAATTTAGAAATGTACTTACTTCAGGCGCTTACATTTTTTTTTGTTTTGTTCACTTGTTTGGCATAAATTACAAAATTCAAATTTTCTATTAACTGAATGTATTTGGGTTGCTTATTATAATTATGACAACAAACAAATGACTAAAGTAGCATAAATTTATGAGAAATAATTTTTTTCATTCTACTAATATTAGTATAATGCTAAATAGTAATATTATAAATGCGGATGTCAGTTTGTTTGTTTGTTACGCTTTCACGCCCTAACTACTCGACCGACCATCATTAAGTTTCGCATACACATTACTAGGAGTACGTTAACTGTTAGAACATAGAGTACCCTACATCCAGAAAAACTATTGTTGCCGAGGTATAGATAACTGCCATACATTAACGCGTTTAAAGTAGTCTAATAAATGATTTCACTAGGTACCTACTGGGTAATTAATTTAGATTATGTTGGCATAATAAATAGAAGTTAATAGCAGTAAACGTACATCCATGTTAGCTTGTAGTATATTTTGCTATCTCTATTAAATAGACTTGCTAAATGAAACATGAGACTTCAATCTCGTTATGATCGACGTCTTGTTCAATACAATACTTGTATCATTGCGCAAGATTGCTCCACTAACGACTGAACGTATTGCAAGAACGTGCATATTAGAATACCTAGTATACAACAGTATATGCACTACCGTCCTATATCGACAGTACATTAACAGATCTCTAACAGATCATTAACAGTGCTTAAGTCAATCGGATGTTCAGCTTACTTGGTAACATTAATATGATCTGTTAATGGCATAGTTGTTTGAGCGTAGTCGGTGGTTGATTGGAGGTTGGGTGATGAAGTTAATCAGCAACTGTCAAATGATGTCATGACATGACGTCGGTGTCAACCTCGATATCAGTGAGTACTCCGTCATCCTACGACTTAACCAGCAAGTTACTTAGCCAACTATCTCAACCAATGTGAGCTATATTGATTGAGTTTGTTTAGGAGTTACAAAACATAATTTTTATGATGCAAACAAAGGCATATATAGCTGCAACCATTAAATTGTAATGTGAGATGTCATAAATACCAAAACAAACGTTAAAGAAGTAATAAAATCTCGACTTTAATTGTACCATAATTACGCCAGTAACATATAAGTCAATGACCATCATATACTCAACGAATCTTTTCTGTATAGTCAATATAGAAAACTTTCTAAACAAAAATGGAAGGAAAACATAAATTCATATATAAAAGATGTATGAAGAAACCATAATCAGACATTAGTGTTTCCATGAAGTTAGAAACCTTCAAGCAGTTTGAATGAACCTAGCACAAGGCCAGTACATAACAAGCGATAGTAGAATCACGATTTTATTATTGAGCATTCATATTTTTGATAACACATCAACGAGAATCGCTAGGATGATAATACATATACTCGTACACTTCATAAAGACAATATGGCAAAGACCTTCACATTAATATATTTTTTGTTCAACTAATAGGAAACATTAAAATCATCATTGTATCCTTAATGAGGTTTACCTAGTAATTATACTTATGTTAATTACCGTTTGAATCAAGGTCCGTTTGTTAAGAAATACAAATAAACTATTACAATTAGGTACTTCGATAATTTTATACGTAACTCTAAATCATGGAAACGGATTAACTACTTCAATAAAAGGCTGTAGTGATAGTAAAAACTCTAAGCTATTTATACTATAAAGATATAAACTTCCTACTTTGAATATTAGAACACGACATATACATCTGAATTCTGAATATTATGGAGTCTTGCAACTAAACATTAAAGATGCCATAAGATTTGTGTGGACAGACGGACAATGCACTCGGAAATTGGATTGCCTCTGGGGCGAGCATCGTCCGAAGTCGGCTCGTAATTGGCCGTTCGACTCGGTCCGGTCACGAGGCGGCCACACAATCTCGAGCTCACTCGATTCACAAACACCAGCGAGCACCGAACACACCCGCTGTTGTGATACAATCGAAGAAATTGAAATTCAATTCGAAAAACGAACAAGTCGAAAGGCCTTTACACATTAACAACAAAATGTACGCTAACCTTGTAAACGTTATTGTTAGCCGGTCGAAGTGAACATTAAGTAAATCCACTTGAAGGCACAAGTTTAGTTTCCAATACCGATGATTTTCTGGCGGCTTTGGCGCGAGGCCCGAGCCATTAGGATATTGGCAGAGTGCCAAGAGCGCTCGAGGTGCAAGTATTTATTTGTAAGCTCAACATTCAAGGAAGTGTGGAATCTTGGAATAGACGCCACGTGGAGTGACGGCTCGCTACAAATAGTCCGCTTCTCTATCCGATGTAATTAATCAACTTTTTGGCAACACTACCCATCATCTTGATAACCTTGATTCTGTACAGATTTTTGGCAAATTATATGAAACGTCAATCGTAATATCTGACTTGAAGGTTTTTTGTAGAAGAGGTTATTATAATTTTAGGTTAAGCTTAGCGTTTTAAATGTACAAAAGTATCACGGATGCGGCGAGAAGGCACATTTCTCGTAACTGCGCGTACGTCGGAATTTCGCAAGCGCCAGCGATATTGACCGACAAACCACCTTTGGAGGACAAAACTGTTTACTATCTACCTCGGTGCAAGCAAATTTCGCTTGCAACATAGTACTACTTCCAATTATGCGAACACTTGGTCGATGTCCAATTTATTTTCTAGTTTACACGACCAAATTTCGGTGAAAACACATCGTTCTATTCTAGATACCTGATCTACAATAGAATGGAGTGTTTATAATTAAACCTCTATAGTTTATCCAAACGTGACATGTTTAGTTAAAACAGCCTTTTAACTAAATATATCCTTATAACTTTATCTATACTGTTAACAATTTTCACAAAGTAGGTACATCTTTTTCTACACAGGACACATCATCAGAACTAGGGAAGGTTGACTTTACATTTGAAATAACTAAATTAAAAAGTCAAATAATCACTTAAATTTTCTTTAAGTTAGCGAGTGATGCACTGACTATTTCTATTATCCAGTGCATAATAACTTAAGCGTGTATGTACATTTTAATAAGTATGTAGGTATATGTTATCTAACCTTAAAGTAATTGTAAATTAAAATCTTATTTGCCCGTTATATCCCATAATATAAGCGAATATATTTTATAAAGGTATCACCGAAATAACAAAAAGAAACATTTTATAAATAAACAATCAAGTACGTTCAAAGTAAAACAAGTTGTACAAAGCAATTATTGTAAACCAGTAATTCCTGATCTAAACGAACATCTGTAATATATTAGAATGCACTTCGTCGTACAATTCCAGTTACACAGCTCATTAACACCAGATGTTCACAATTGACAACGGTGAACTTGTGAGAGCTACTTCCATGAATTACGACAAATGAAACAAACTATACACATGCAGATCCGATTATGAGACCTGAAAAGTTTATATGATGTGCCTTTGGTTGTAATCGCTAGAATTTAGTATAATTACTAAATTCTAGCGATTACAATCTCTTTTCGAGAGATTCGATCCAATTGGAAAGTGGGATAAAAAAGGTAGAAAATATAATACGTAAAACGACAATGAATAAGATGTATCTAACTAGAAAAAGAAGCTGAAATATGTTTGATTGAAATCGAAAATATTCAGAACAAAATTGAGGTTAGGACTATGAGTATGACTACGACCCAGAATATACATTAAATATTCTATACGATTTTTTCGTCGCAGTTCTAAGCAAGAGAATCAATAGATCCTGCTTTCCCCTTCTAGAAAGTAATAATATAAAGGTATGTATCTATAGGCATCCGTAGCCGAAGGCAAACATAGCAAAAGTTTATTATTACACCCAGTGTCGCCAAGTGTATATTAGGTTACACGTTGTATGTATTTCAGGCTACAGGATATACCAGTTATAGCCTATATTTGGCTTTAAATGGCAACATTGGTGATTACGTACATACTGCTACGTCGAATTTTTTATAAAATCCATTTCCAATTCAACCCGGTTCTTTACCATCGTCCGTAATCATAAATCCGAGACTTATGTCGCGTGATCAATGAGGCAGACAGTGACAAGCAGGTGCTAGTCTATTCTATGAACGCACAAAATCAAGCTGATTTTCGAGAATTCGACCGAATTAAATCCTTGACCCATAAAAACTTCTTAACAAGCTTTATAAAAACAAATAATGAGACCTGTAGCCACTGTTTATTTTATTAATGATTTAAAACTAGCCCAAATCATTAAAACCATTAAAAGTACAGTTATTGTAGAAGCATCGTTAAGTGAAAATGTTTTTTAAGAACCGGTCACATAATTAACCGATTGAAAGAGAACAATGATAAATACTGTAAGTTGTAAGTATAGCTACGTGTGTATGTGTACGTATACACATACAAGTGAATATGTGGTAGTGAGTACACAAGATGCATCGGCCCACATCGAAGCGTGCGCGCCACCGACCTACACGGACCTTGTTACTATGTGGGACACTATTACGCACACATATACACTATTCAACAAGAAACTGAGACAGTAAAACTCATTTATATTCGATTGTCGACAACCTACATCAATAATGCTCGATTATTATCATTCTCAAAATAGGATTTCCTAGAGACCAATAAACAGATATTCAATTGTTTACAAATATGACATTTCATTTCATTCCGACGTAGTCTAAACACATTTCGTTAGCAACCTAGAAATCTAAATAATAGCTCTATTTACAAGTCCGTCCATTACTGTTATTTAGTAATTAGGGATTTTGATAACTGGCTATAAATCAATTGTAAAATAGATACACAGAATTTATGGCACGCATAAAGTATACACGGCGATAATGAATAATGCCACTCCGGCCACTCCAGATTTACGACTTACAGAGAGCAGGGAAGAGTTCTGTGAAGCGCGGAATGTAAAAAACTGCTGCTGTGCTCATTCAGAGAGGGATTCAAAAATGACCAAAGAAAATATCGAGACTTCATTGACGTTTAAAATTCTCAGTTAGGTATTTCAAATTGACACGATACCTAAATACTTATTATTTTAGACTTACAAATCTAAAAATGTAAAATGTTTGCGACGCAAAGTGCTTAAAATAAGGCTGCATGCAACGTACTTACAACAGTTGCAGAAAACCTTTGTGTTTTAACAGTCTACTAGTAGAAACGTAAAGGTCATCAAAAACAATTACTAAGCATAATATCTTGAGACTCAGAGAAGTATGTAAACATAACTTCAAGGCTATAGGTATTGTAGTTGTTGAGTTGTAACAAAACAAGCTGTAGAAGGTCTATATATTTGTATGTATATCGTCTATATAAAAGTCAATATTGAGAGATCCTTAGCGCATTTGACGTCTTTACCGATATACTCGTAATTGAAAATCTACATATATATCTTAAAGGATATAGATATAGACATTTATCAAATTTGTAGCTAAGAATTCTGGATATTTGTCGATATGTGAACCAGTCAGTAATAATAATATTTATATCAAATACAAGTACATAATCGATTACACAAGAGCTTTGCTATAACATAGAATGCTTTTATTATATGTACTGTCATGAATATGCTTACCATCTATTTATGACACATGTTATCAGAACATTTCGAGGTATGTTTAAACACATTCTATTTTGGATAACACTTAATTCCTTATCGAAAACGAACAAATGTTGCGAGTTCTAAATACATTTGATACAATTAAGCGGTTTATTCGTACAATCGTATCTCGTAACTGGGACGAATACTGTGCAATCGTAAATCGGTGTAGTTGATTGAAAACAATAGATACAATGTATTAGTTTATCGATCGTTCTCTAATCGATTGTAACAAGTGGTTTAGAACATTTAGAGAACTAAATGTTGCCTTTTATGTAATAGATGTTTCTATTTTGCGGTTTTAATACATTTGTGGTAACACAAAAAATATACATAATGCTTAAATTAAAAACATAAGAAATCCAGTTATATTTTGAATTAGGCAACATAATTACGAGTTTGAGAATAATTTGTTAATAGCCCTTTTAAGTAAATTGTAGGAGTCTCTATAGTAGTAGTTTCAATATACTTTTACTAGAATATATAGTGATGATCTCCATTCCTCGATCTGGGATTTGAATTTCAAATCCCAGGTTGAAATACGTTATAACATACCTATTTGAATAACAAAAAAGAATAAAACGTAAAAAAATACAATGGATTTGATTTTGTTTCTGTCACAAATAGATATGATGTTTTATACATATAATCTCAAAATTAGCATTGATTTTCACACCACATTGTACAATGTTGCTTTAAAAAATATTTTCTTGTTATTTTCGTTTTTAATACTTACTACTACTAATAACAGATGAATTATAACAAATGGTTACAAAAACAGTTGACTCAAAATAAGAAATTAAGTTTTTGTTGTGGATTCGATCCACATTTGTAGGTATAATCTTCAACATCAATATTTGCGTCTATCCAACACGTGGATTATGCTAGACATGTATTCTAGAATATGAAATAAAATAAATCAAATACAAGGCCGAAAACGTGGCGCTAAATAAAGAAGAAAATAATAGTGCTAAGAAGCAACAACCTTGGCTATGTTGTTAAACACGGTTCAAGACAGCGAGGCTTAGCGCGTATGCCACTTTCCACCATGTGCCTGACTCAAAACCTGTTTCTGAGAGCCACAATAACTACTTCTAACTCAATAAACTCGCGCTACTCAACATACTTTTTATACTTTGTCTTCCTAATGCTAATGAACGTGGTATAGGGTATACAAAGTATTATGCCTCGTTTGCGTAAATAAAGAAAATGGGTTTATATAGATGCTTTCATTGTTTCTGTAATATGTTTAGCATAAAAAATACTGAGAAAATGTGTGAAGGTGTTATTTTCTATTAAAACTAGATAGTATGATAGTAGTTAATTACAATATAATTATACGCAATAAAGAAATCGCTTATCCTGTTTCTCATAATGTTCCCACACTGGTAATAGATGTTGGCAGTGCTTGGTGGAACCATACACACAACAAACACAAAGAACATAGGTTATGTGCATAATCATATCATTTTTATGTCGGCGTGAAGTTTGAACAGCAACATGAACATCGTTCATAAGTAACCTCTCAAACCACTACACGCAAATTCAAATTCAAATTATTTATTTCGTTTTAACAATAAATATCCTTAAGTTAGTTTGTGGAGTCTCCTTTTAAGCATTTAATGCCTTTGTTAGGAGGCACCGCTCTTCCATACCGAAAAATTATATATTTAAAATAAAAATTTATGGATAATTAACAATTGACAATGATATAAAATAATGAATTAAGATAATAATAATATTATTTGACATAGCAAATAAATTCGTTACAAAACGCAAATTCATCTAATTGCTGTTATTTATTTATTTAATATTTATATGTCTCTTTAGAAATAGTAGGACTTCGATACGGATATTTGGTTGTTTATTCGATGGTCAGTATAAAAACGAGCAAATTGATTTTGATCTATTTTGCCTATCAACAAATCAAATCATACAGAAAGAATTTAATCTACAAATTACTGCGATGCAAGTACATCAAACACTGTTCCCAGTACCTGGAACTTCCCGGTCTTAGTCAATGATGACTAGGGCTCATTATTTGAATTAATTATAAATGTAATCCTTTAAACTGTTCTAAGTAACACACACGACCTTGTATGTGTAAACAATCTTACATAACGAGGCCACCCCAGTTAGCGGCCATTACAGAACGTTGCATGACCAAAACAATTTCAATTACAAAAAAATACACAACTGCGCACGTCCAATGTGTAACAAATACATATACAATGTGTATACATATTAATATATGTATTTATGTTATGTAATATTTGGTTAACGTTACATTAATATTAAAAAGTATAATAGCTAGTACCTACAGATGTAGTAATGGTTAAAAAATGGAAAGTAAGAAGCCGTTTTTACGGAGCCATTCGACAAAAACAATTATGCAGCATTGAATGGAAAATTTGTAACCTCTTAAAAATATCTGCAGTTGTCCGGATATCGTAATTATTGTCATCTAAGACTGAACTCTAGCGTAGTAAGCAAAAAAATCAATCAAATTAAGAATAAATTTTAAAACGATCTAATCTTTTTGTTTATCATTAGCAACGAGTACAGTCGCAATCATTGCATCATCTCTCTTTAACCTTTAATCAAATTGGATGCGTGGCATTAAGGTAGTCGGATTGACTTTAAAATATATTGTCTAAATCAGTTGACCGGCCAGATATTACAATTAATATTTAAATGTATTTTAAATAATAATTAAACTTACTTAATAATTGTCAAATTATTTTTTTATGTCTCAATTTGGCGAGCTTGGTATATATATATAGGATTTTCACCCATTATTGGAATCTAGCATCATCCGCAAGGACTTCGAACTGTTTGTTTAAATAAGTACCATTCATCAAGTGTTCTGCATGTTTTAGTGTCATTTGTATGTATTACTCCATTAGACTCCATTCCATTTAATCACTTTAAACAATCGTTGAATGTTGTAACCAACCTCTTTCTACCCACTCAAATATCTTCTACGAAAATGTTATATGGACATCAAATTATACTCTTGAGTATCATTTACGTCTATTTATTGCAGCATCCTTATTATCTTCTCGTCTTTATTCAATCAAGAATAAGTTGAAAGTAGTGGGTGTAACTATCTGAAGTTGTACTTTGGTCGAGTATTCGGCAATGTAGGTGAGTTTATTTATATATGGCCGTGGTTATACAAGTCAAATCAAGTCAAAAATAATTTATGTACTTAGATCATAAAGTAACACTTATGAACGTCAAAGATTATTGTCTAGTGAGTTTACTCAAGTAAGTAAATTTATTATTTTCATTTGTGGATGTTAGTTGCTAGGTTCAGGCAAAAGGTTTAGTCTGTGAGAAGATACTTGCCACCTAACCAAACCTTACGTTATGATATTTGTTGTCTCCTTAATGGTTAGGTCACAGTGCCGATGCTAAAGTTCTCCGTTTAAGCAATTCATACTACCTAATTTATATTTATATAAATGCGAAAGCAAAGAATTACTTTTGAAAGTATAGTTATTTTGAACGATCATGCCATTGAGTCCATTTTAATTAAACTTAGCATGGAGATAACTTAAGCCAAGGCGAAAGATACGATTGATTTAAAAAATGCGAGTATAGTAAGAATTAGCTCTTTACAAATTTTATAATTGCGTATAAAATGATGTTACAATGGTCATACTAGAAAACATAACAATCCGTAATAAACATACATTTTAATCTTGTACACGAAAAGGACGTGTTACAATATTGTCAAATGACCTTATGAACTACGGCATTATGCCTGCAGTCAGTAATTTAGATATATATTTTTTGTTCAAATCGTGAGAGCTCACATCAACTCACAAGCGGGTTATGCAGATTTTGCCAAAGTGGTGCAAAACGTGCCTTAACATTTCAATGTCCTTAATTTGCCGTTTGCGACATATTGAATAGAAAAGAGTTCTCAGCTTTCATTTCCAAGGCCATCGTCGACGTTCGCTCCACTTTTCGTCACAACTTTCTGTTCGCGATTTAATGTAAATAAAGTCTTGATTATAAATATAGAAACGCGTAAACGAAGATATGCAATTCATTCTTTTTAAAAAGTCATTTAGTAATTTACGACGAAACCGCAGTTATCAAAATGTTTACGTAATAACAGTTTACAGTCATATACTTTAATTTCATTGTATGTGAGAGGCATTCACTATTATTATACCTCATTCATTTTTACTACTTGTGTAATTAGTTTTGTGTTACATAAAAAAGTGACAGCTTAACAAAAGACTTCAACGCACGCCTTCTTAAGTACACGCGAGATGGGTATACGCTCAAACAATTGCAAGATTTTGACAATTAGGTAGAACTGATGTCGAAGTAAACGTCCACTATATCATAGTATCTCTGATTGATTGTATTATTTACCTGAGAGGGATTGGCTGGAAGGGGAATCGGTGTGCAGGCGGATGCGGCGGCGGTATGATCGGCGCCGGCGGCGGGTGCACCGGCACGGGGTGCGGCAGCGGTGGCGGCGCCGGCGGCAGCGTGCTGTAGGGAGGCGGGGGCACGTTCTCCAGCAGCTCGGGCACGCGGGGCGCTCGAGCGCGCCGCACTCGGCGCCGCCGCGCAGGCTCCTCGGTCTGGCACTCCGCGGTCGCCACGCTCCGCTCCCGCTCCGTCTGCACGGCACTGTTCACATTACCACCGGGCGGCGCATCCTGCACCTGCACTATGTTCACGTTCACACTGGACACGTTCTGTCGGCTCGGCTCGCCCGGAACGCGCACCGATACCGAGTCCGACTTACGCAGCGGGCCGGGCGCGGGCACGGGCAACCGCATCTCGTGGCGGGGTGTGATCGCGCGGTACGACGCGCGCGCATGACGACCGCCGTTTGGCGACTGGGGCGCGCACGTCGCGCCCCCCTCGCCGCGAGCACTCGCCAGCGCGCCATCGGTGCGCGAGCGCGCGAGGGGTGGCGAGCGGCACTCGTACGGCTGCCACAGCAGCGAGGAGAGCGCTTCGGCGGCGGACAGCGGCGGCACCAGCGCGTTCAGCGCGCTCATCTCGTGACCGCACTCCGCTGCCGCGACACTGCCGTCACCCGCCACCCTCCACCGCTTGCACCTGGACACAAATACAGTAAAATAAGTATGCATCAGATACTTCCTGGATTACAGCAAATAATCATGTAGCATCTCTATCAGAACAGTTAAGACATAGATGACCGTCTATCTGGCAATAGCTCTCTGTATCATGTCAGTATCCTCAATATTCTAAAACATAATGTTTTATTAACACATCATTAACCTTTCTGTTAACGGAAATCGGATATTAGAATAAACTTATGCCTATCGATATTTAGTGAGATTTTATTCCAATCCAACTAAGAAGGAAAAAGATCATCATTTCCCAGCACTACATAGTACGGTGAAAAAAAGTTAAAGGCAATTCCATGAGACTCAGAAATATAAACATAACTCCAATCAAAGTCTAAACGCCTTCGCTGGAACCGCATGTAGCAGTTTTACCGGTGTGTTAGCTTTCGCAAACCACAATGGACAAAATATAGCGCTATTGTTCGACAACACAATAACCACCCCGCCTCAGTAGTCACCACACTGTTACATGCTATGGGCGATGATCTCGGAGCATTCATGTAACGCTACATTAATACAACACGTAGATTTAGATGCTATCTATGGGACTTTATCAAGATGTTACGATCTTACCCTTAGTTTTCTCTTATAAAAAAGCAACAATTATGTAACCATCGTAAGATTGCAAATCAACCTTGCTGTGTCAAACAGGTCAAATTAAAAGCTTACGTTAACATTAAAACTACGGAAACAAAGAACACGCTCACTTGAAATTAATATTTGTAGGCCACACAAATTTTTGTCCCGTGTGTGGGGACAAAATCTCTCGACATAATCGATATCAAGTGATATTAAATTACTGTTTCTAAATTATATTGTTGTGGATAGCTTAGTATAGCTTGAGAATGTACTGACAATTCGAGCATAATAAGATCATTTCAATTTGAATAGCTATGGAAAGAGTTCTGCGTCTGTGGCTGCCGAAATTGGTGTATCTTAAGTTTGCTTACGTTGTAGCAGACCCTTTACGATAAACATACACATACCCCGCTAAATAGAAGTCAAGGCTTTTGTTGTATAGATACCATTGTACCACAGACGCATTTCTCGACGTCACGCGTCGTAATACAATACACATGTCTCTTCACACCCGAAAGAAGAATATAGGTGTAACCAAATAAAAAAAATCTACTGTTTAATTCCCGATGTAATAGAGACCAAACCGATTACGGTCTACCGGATACATTACCTGACTGACTATATGTACTTAAAGAAATCACTAAAGCTTGGTCAAAATTGATAAACTTGGACGTTTCAGTGAATCCGGGACCTTGCAATCGTAGTCAAAATCACGATTGATAATCGTATACTAAATATTGTAATACATTTGAAAATATCGTAAAGAAACTTGCATTCTTCAATATTTCTTATTATGTTCTTGAAAGTGCTTAGAATCTGTCAGTGTGAATCTTAGTGTCTGAATTGGCATAATTTTAATATCTAATTAATTTCATTTCATTTAACTCAGTGAATAGGGACACTTTGTTGACACTAGTAAAATTAGAAAACCCCAGCATTTATAAGTTCATTTGGCAATGTTACAGTTATCCATCAAAATTAATCTACAAGGAAAACCTTTTGGAATCAGCCGTTGGTTGCCAACAAGGTGACCCTCTTGGGCCAGTAATTTTTAGTTTAGCTATTCATCCCATCATTAAGTAGCTAAATTCAAAATGTAATATTTGGTATCTAGAAGATGGCACCCTAGGACGAGATGTAGATAAAGAATTACAAGATTTCGCACTTTTAAAAAATAAATTTCAATCAGTAGGTTAGGAACATAATCCAAGCAAATGTGAAATTTTCGTTGGCAATAACATAAATAAATTATCGATATTATCTAAATTCAATTATTTGGCACCTAATATTAAACTTTTAGATTAACCCTCTCTTCGCCTCCTTGGGTCCCCAATTTTAAATGAAGGTTTTGATAGTTTTATAAAAAAGAACATTCAATATTTTTGTAAAACGTCTGACAGGTTATTCAAAATTAATATACTTCAGGATTTTCAATTATTCGATACTGTCTTTTCGTCCCTAAATTTACGCATGCTCTTCATACTTTTCGAAACATTTGACACATTTTACAAAAATTGTTAAAATTATACAGAACACTCTTATTAAAGTTTTAAATGTGGCCATTAATGACCGGGCGTGGCTACAAGCGAGTTCGGCAGTTCGCTTGGGCGGCCTCGGCATTCGAAAAATTACTGATGTACCTAAGTTTACCAGCGTTCCTATCTTCGCTCCATAGCAGGGACGAATTGACCAGGAAAATCTTAGTACATACACTGGGTAATTCTGAAGTGCTGTGCATGACCGAGGCCATAAACGCTTGGAGACTTGCTAGCCCAAGCACTGATTTACCCGAAAACCGACTCTCTCAGAGATAGTGGGATGCGCTGTTATGCAGCATAGTTCGAGAAAATCTTATGCCCGCTTGCTGGCTGTGGGAGAGTGGGAGTTGGGCCTTTGGCTTCAGGCGCTCCCGTCGTCCAACATAGGTACCATGTTGGACGATACGACCTTTCACATTGCTTCTTGTTTGCGCTTAGGTACTCCTTGTGTTTCTTCGCATCGGTGTCTTTGTGGAGAAATCGTCGACAGTTTTGGTCACCATGGCCTGTCATACAGCAGGAGTGCTGGTTGTATATCACGACACGCCAACCTGAATAACATACTCCGTCGGGCTCTTGTCACCGCTGGCGTTCCGGCTCAGCTAGAACCTCACGGCTTAGTACGCGACGATGGCAAGAGACCAGATGGTATGTCATTACTGCCATAGAAAATGGGTAGGCCTTTGGTGTGGGACGCAACTTGTGTCGACACCCTTGCGCCATCACATCTTTCTAGCACAGCGGGTTGTGATGGTGCTGCTGCATCAGTGGAGACGCTCAAACGGCGTAAATATCAAAACCTTATTGGTGAGTACATATTTGAGCCGTTTGGTGTCGAAACGCTGGGGCCACATGGGGTTCAAGTGCTAGGTCTGTTGATAGAGACCTAGCTAAACGACTCATCGATGCTTCGCGTGACCAGAGGGCTGGTATTTTCTTTGCACGAAGAATAAGTATTGTCATTCAACGTGGCAATGCTGCCAGTTTTCTGGGCACGTTGCCAATTGACGACGATGCGGAGGAATAGTATGACGCTTTTTAATTTTGAAGTGTTATTTTTCTTAATATTGTCTTCTGTTTACGCGAATGTTATTCATTGAAATTAAACTACTATATACAGATTATGTCGCGTTGTTTATTTATCACTGTATTACAAAATTTTGAAAATATTTCACTACTACTACTATTGATTTTATTTTACTAATTTATAAGCTAATAAAATTATTTAAACTATTAAATCTATTTATTTTTGGTTTACACTTTCCCCGACGTTTCGGTTGCTTTTCAGCAGCCATGGTCACGGGGAGAAAATAAATAAATTTAATAGTTTAAATAATTTTATTAGCTTATAAATTAGTAAAATAAAATCAATAGTAGTAGTAGTGTAATATTTTCAAAATTTTGTAATACAGTGATAAATAAACAACGCGATAAAATCCGTATATAGTAGTTTAATTTCAATGTTATTTTTCTCTTTAGTTTATATTTCTTGTAAATAATTTGTGTATATATATATTATGTTAATTATTTAATCATGTCACTAAAATAAACATTCAAATAAATTAATTTCTAAATACATTTAAAATTCTATAGTTAACGGTCGATCATGAGGTCCAGGGTGCGATGGCCGAATCCGGCAAAATGTAATTCAATTTCTATTAGTCAAGTAGTCTGGAGATGAGAGCGATTGACGGCAGTAACTGCTGGCTGGCCACATTTAGCAATAATTTTAACAACTTTATAATCCCGATCAATTATCAATCAATTTGAGGACATACCCGAAATATTAGGCATAGATGGAGTTCTGCCTACACCTTAAGGAATATGCAGGCGTGACTAAAAACTATGTGCCTCAACTGTTTAGTATATACATATATTATGAGTTAGCTTATTTTAAGTTTGAGTGTTTACATTTATTTATTTATAACCTTTAATTATAACGGTAGCATACCAATTACAATAATTACAGAGTGAAAAACAACTATTAATTCAAACTTAAATAAACAAAACAACCGTAACCGTATGAATTATATGCGTTATGAAAATAAGTATTACACTGCCATAAAAACATACATACCTGGTCAATAAACAACCTTTAAACTATGTGAAATAAAATTAAAAGTGAACTATTGTTTGTACTTACATAAGGGAATTATAGCAAGAAATTATAGTGACATTCTTATAATTTTAAATACCCAGATATACATTTAAATCATACGGCATATATTCACGCTTGGTACCCGAAAAGGTAGGTAGAGACTAGAGATTTATTTTTTATACGATCCTGGCATTCAGGACTTGCTTTATTCACCTTCTTTTAAGAATGATCCCTCGTCAAAATATATCCTACCTGGTGGAAAATCGCTCAAGAAGACTTGCCTTTTGATATGCGACAATACTCATTCACTTTTGCCTTATTTACTTTTTCAATTATCGTTACTCGCACTTTTGCCATAAACCCAAATCATCTGAATATTATCCTTTTAATTGTCTCTATTTTCGTAGTGTTTTATTTTAAGGCTTCGCTCTCATACCATACTATTTATTCGTCTATCCCTTAAATACACAGTACTATTCTTTTTATTAGATATAATACTTCCAATTATAACTATACTAGTGTTTAATAATGCATATATAAATAAATAATATCTAATTAATATTGGCTTGTAAATCAAATATAACTAATAGAAATAGAGGGAGTTCGTAATAACTGCCTACATAATAACTTATACATAATAATATATATTTAATAGATAATTTATTATTATATACATCATTTCTATATTAAATTACGTGTGTACAATATTGTACAGCTATCCATCTTATCATACAATCTGTAAAAAGAATGTATAAAAGTATGTTTGGAGTTTGGTTCGGTCCGCTGCTTTTACGTAACTTCTTCGCTCCACTTACAATGCTCATGCCGTCTTATCTCCTTGTTACTTTTACCATTTCTTTCAAAAACTTTTATCCTTACTAGCATCATTATTGTTATACTCATTTGTGCTCCTATATTCTTACAAATGTCGTCTCAAAATCTATGTGCACGATTGCGAATAGATTAATGCCGTAGTTAAACCATAACAATTAGAAATTGAAGGAAACACAAAAGTTTAGTATGAACAGGAAAATTATTTAATTATACCAACATGCGTAAGTGGTACGCCCACGCGGATAATAGCTTCGATTATTATAAAAGCTTTCCATTATAAAATAAACGCTTTGATTTTCATTTAAGAAAGTTGTCATTCTTCACACGCGGTGAACTTGCCATTAGAAAATATTTTTGCAGAATGGACATTATCATAAATAATTCCCAGCTTACGTCTGTTTTTTAATCCTTTCGTACAAACTCTTCAAAAGAATAGAGATTTAGTACGACCAACTTTAATTTTATGCAGCAAAGCTCTTATGTAAGAATAAGCCCTAGACAGCAGCGAGGAAACTTTATGAAATTTTAATATCCGAGTTGGAAAAAGATGTGGTGCCTTTAACTCAATAATTCTGACAATATAACATCGTGAACAACGCATGATGCAATTTTTGTACTTACGGAAAAGACAACATAGCTTGTGAATCTACTACAGAAAGAAACACTGTACAAAATTCTATAATGCTATGTATAATGGGTTTCCTTCTTTTCTGGTTACTATAGAGTATTTTAGACAAATGAGCAGATAATTTGACAAATTAACTTATGGAGAGCCTTGCTGACGGCTGTAGGATCGAAAGTACTTTCCAAAAAATATAATCCAAGGACTACAACAATAACGTAATGTCATATTAATAACGAGAGCCAGGTAACTGAAGCACGAACTTTTTGCCGTAGACTTTTTACATTGCGTCCCTTATCTGGAGGTTCCCTTAGAGTCTGATCTTATATCTTATAGTTTTAAAATAATTTATGTATGAATTTTTTAATTGATGCATATTAAAACACTAGAGTTTGCCTGCAGCTGCTTCGCACTTAAAAATTCAAAAACAACGTATAACAGGAGTAAAACATTTTTTGTGTTTATTCAGGATATGGTTTATGTGTGCTATATTGCATCCGTTCAGCGATTTTAGGATGATTAAGATGTACATCTATCTGTCTGTGACTCGATTTACACAATTTAGGAATCAGATTTTATTTGATTCCATTTAGTTTAACCATATGTATAATGCATAGCAACGAAGCTTAACTGACACGGACCATCTCGCGGTTAATACTAGCAATGTTAATAAACTAGATTAAGCAATTACAAATTTTACAGTCTATCGCTCTAGGAAACAGTACTTACACGTACAGAGTGTATATTATACAAATTGAATGTTAATATGAAGAATAACAAATGAACAACTTAGAGACATTAGTTCTACCAAAAACAATATCAGTTGTTGCATTTAATATGTATATGCAATTATAATGAATCGAAATATTCAATAATAATATTATTATAAACCATAATTTATCGACGGTTGAACTTTAAAAGGAGATATCGGCGGTTACGTGCGGCAATATCGCAGGGAGATCAGCTGGGCTCAGCGTTGAGATCCGAGATCCGAGGTGAAACCACACTCATACACTTTCTCCAAGGCCGCGCGGCGCCGGCGCCTCCCACCACTCTAATAACAACATAATGTTCCCAATACGTCTGTTTATATGTTCAAACGATGCCGGAAACCACTTATCTGTTTTTAGATACTGCTACTTCTTAAGGAAGTTTATAACCATCAAATGATGCGAATTAAGATTGCTATCGTTATAAATATGTTACCTAAAAGGAAAGAGTGTACTTACTTGAGATCTTTCTGAAATAGTTGCGTCTTTCATATTAGAAGAACAATACGTTTTGGTGAGAACAATACGCTTAAAGACATGGATACATTGTTAAGAAAGTATCGCCACGGACAAAGAAGAAGTGTTGTACAAAATACACGGATACAGTTATAATGATTATGTCATATGCTATTATTGCACACTAATAATCATAACTTTCGTTTAATCGTTGACACTTAACAAACGTCTTCCGTTTAAGACGTGCCTTATATGATTGTTATGCAACCAATTAAATGGGGATTTATAGCGTGTCTCTTAAACCTTACTAATTAAGTAATTAGATAACAGTTGTACAACAAATTACTTTTTATATGCAGTTATAGTGCTTGATTCTTTTGTGCATCTTACACCTTGTTGGTAAAAGGCCTTAGTAAAAGACTAATTAACGATATGTCAAAATAAAACTTATGTTAAGTGATTTGATTGGTTATTGCTCTATACTTATGTATTAATCAGCCAAAAATAGTTGAAATACGTTTAACCGTTTGTTAAGTTTGTAATTCAAAAACAAAAAACAAAAATAAAATCAATCTAACAAAAAAGATTAGAATTCAGAAAGAACATGAAACCGTCAAAATGGTAGAATAATTTAAAGTATACGTTTTTATAATATAATTTTAAAACACAACATCCGTATTCATAACTTAATGTTTAAACATCGACATACATAACTTTTTAATATAGAAGTAGGTTTTATAATGCAGAGCCTTAATTTTCTAATTAAAGCTTTCCAGCGACGACAGCTTGCTTAATTTAATAATTCATCAATTCTAAATATTGATATCCTTTTCCTTTAATAGTTTTATGTCGATATATAGAGGGGCTAGTATAGATTGTAACAAGAGTTTACAGAACAACGCTAAATAGTAAATAAGGTAATTAACTAAATAGCAGCGATTATAACATCTCGTGCAACATTATAATTTGTATTCAGATTGTCTAAAGATAAGTACTCATCTCCGGTTCAATATTTGATTAAGAATATCGCATGACCGCATCATATAACATACAACCATATACGGATTGCAGTATGTTAAGCTCAGGTTCAACTTTCACACAACGCCATAACTATACGCACGCACGCGCCTGTCAGTTACCAAGACGCAATCATCTAATTTCCTTGTGATTAAAAAGACTGTCTCAGTGTCGTACCGGGTGTGTATGCAACTGCTGTGCTTGTGGTCAGAATCCGAGATCCCACCGATCTCGGATAGGATAAAAAAATATTGGGATTGTCGTTTAGAATTTTTTCGTAGTAGCACTTGGTCTACAAGTTTGCATGAATAACGGCTTTATGCTCGCCACCTATTACGTGGAACGTAAATCCTTAAAAGGCGAATTGTGGGTATAATTTACCCCTGCCCACCCATTCGGTGAGTCCATGTATGTATGTCAGAAAAAGGCTGATCTTAAACTGTTCGGATAATGCATACGCACATAGGCTCACGCCAGTCAGTTGATCGGAGAGCTGAGACCACAAATTTCTCTTTTGTTTCGTTCACTTTCATCTTATTCTTCATAGTACTCTTATCTTTAGTGTTTCTCTACGATATCTCAAGCCAGAGAACAGGTGCCCTTGGTATGGCAGTTTAAAACTCCACCTCGCTACAACCATTTCAACCACTAAATGCAATAAAGGAAGTTTATTAGTCGTGGTATGACGGTCTTAAAAGCCACCTCGCTACTACTATTGCGTCCACGCAATGGCATAATTGCAGGTGCTGTATTCACATGGAAGAAGTATGTTTGCTCTATAGATAGTTATTCCTAGTCTGGGTGCTAACGCTCCGTCCGTTATTTCAATGACTGTTAAGTTAATTCTGATATAAAATATGCCAGTAGAAGTATTATTTGCAAGACGAAAATCAAATCTAGATCTACGCTTTAAGATATGGTACATTAGTTGAGCTGTAATATTTTATTAACAACTTAGTTAAAAAGTTACAATAAAACTTTTTACGTCTCAAATAGACCTTTTCACCTTTTTACCGGAATCATTATTGTCGTTTTCGTATTACCAAAATGATTACTCTTTTTCATTTCAATAATGGACTTAAAGGCAATGATCGGTCAAATGTTACGCTCTCCCTGAAGGTCATTTGACGCCAAGCAAACTTGATTACCGACAGTGCCTTGGCCCTTGCCTCTTGAGTTTCTCCCACTTATAATTACTGACAATAGTACTCCACAAATAATATATGTAAGGTTGCTTCGACTATCATATTATTAATATACTTACTGATTAAACTCATTAAATCTGACGCAAAAATCATAGATAAATATGATTATGTAATTATAGCGCATGTACGTGATCAATGTTAAAAATATTCATTAAAATATTGCTTGATTTTAATATTAATTAAGAAATAATGTTGATACAACTGTTTCCGATAAATTAATTTTCATTTTGCGGGCGTCGATGCGACGTACGCAAGAGTTGGCTTTAACGCGTTATGAAGTAATTTATCAGAAGCCTCGCGAACGTCCGCGTCCGTAATCCATCCTCATAAGCGAAGCGGCGACTGCAGAAGCGCCCACAAACCGGTAACTTAATCCGCGTCAATTTTTCACAAACTCACTGTGTAAAATTTCCAAGAGAGAATCTAATAATTTTTTCGTTGATATCGGATGAATCAACATCAACAAGTGAAATTAAATCAACAGTGTATAGAAGCGAAGCACCGAGGCTTGATGATATTCTACCACTATTATAATCTCTGTTAATCTAACACGTATCCGCGCAAGACTTGAATACAATTGAAACACTTGCCGTACCGCGTGCGTCTGAAAATTTGTATCACAAACATAAATTAACCCACAACAATGTTTGTTTTTGAAATTAATAAAATTCTTTAACAAAACTGAAAATTACCTAAACTCAACAGAATAAACAGCAAATCATAATCAACTCAACTAAAATAACTTAGAAACAACAGAGTGCGTACACAAAGCGAAACTTTGGAAATTAGTACATTTATTTACTTTGCCTTTTTGGCTGTTGATGAATAATAAGAAGAGGCAATTGTGAAAACACTCGAGTTAACATTGTATTCAATATTTTTATAACCCAAAATTACGTAAAGGCTTTAGAAGTTTATGAGAAAACACGAGTGATATAAACACAGAGGCCAAGGAACTTGAGCAACTTTATGTAATGCTTTCTCCAAAACGCATTTGAGAAATAAAATAGAATGCGTTCCCTTTGTAGTGACGCGGACAACAATGGCACGGCGCCGGAACTCTGAATAAAAATGAAAGTGGATTTGCCTGTTATTTTTATAAACCTGACAATCTTGTTTCATTTCGTTGCGTCCTCATTAGCATACGTTGGACCGTACTGTCCGACTCGCGTACGGCTGTACGCTAAACTCTTAACACAATTTACGAAACGCCGCTTTCAACTTAGGAATATATACCAAATGAAATTGCCTACTTTTAGAGGCATCCAGTAATTGGCACTGACTGCTTGTGAAACAATCACGTTGTCCCCCGTTCCTGAAATTATATTAAAAGTTACTTGTTATTGAACTCAATTTATTAATTCCTAGGCTGGGAGCGAACTGAAACACGTTTACATGAGAATATATTCATCATAAAGTAATTCTCTAGCAATTGTAATATTATTAAATCAAAATAGTATGAATCTCGTTTATCTTTAATGCTTTGCAATCGGTACTCAATAACGAAAGTATTTTATATTTTAGATCGATAAATGGAATCCATCGAAATACCCACTACAAAATAAATGTATATTCAAAAATGTGTGTATGCCTGTATTTATGTTCTTGTCACAAAATGAGGTAGTTATAATGAAACAAGGTTGCTAGAAAAAGAAAGGTTATTAACTGTAATAAAATTCTTAAAATACATAAAAGTATATTAAATTACGCTGTGATAGATGGTGCTAAATGTGTTTTAATGATACCTTTTTTATTCAGCTCGCGTCCAATGCCGCAGGCAACAGCTAGTAAATTACAAAGAAAACGATGCCATGTCAATTAAATCGGAAGCCGAACTCCAATGATTTAATTAAAACTGCACCGATATCTAGGTATTCATGTTATTCGTTGTTGATCATAAAAACAAATGGGTTTGACTTTCTTTGCCAAACATTCGGTCAATCGGTCATCCAGTCTAGTACTGAATGTGTTCATGAATAATAGTTTTATACAAGAACATGAAATAAGGTGTGCGTTGTTTGTAGATGGCAAGATGGAAGATGATCTTGGAAACTTCTCAAAGATTTGTGTGCTAATGTATGGGAAAATGGGGCGACGATTTTCCTCCTTTTATTTTTTGCTACTTGACGCCCGCGGCTTTGTTCCTTTGGTAGGCTATAAGTAGACACATTAAGTACTATGAAGAACTTACATAACTCGCTATTTTCTTTTTGTACAAGACAAATCTATAGCACATCTGCGGATACGTAAATTTAGTCAATTTGTAAGCCGTCAATACATTTTTTACTCTTTTATTTTTTATGTTGCTCGTCAAATTTACCACACTCCGCCTGATGGTAAGCAGTCGTGTGGTCTAAGAGCAGTGGCCTCCACACCGTCTTCATAGCAGCTGAGGCGATGTTGAGGTCTCTACTTTGACGGACTGAGATGGTGCTTTTTCACGCCCCGCTTAAAGGACCCAGGATTAAGTGAAGAATGAAACACGTGCCTTGGCAGAGAATCCCATGCCTTGATCGTTCGGCAGAGGTATGAGGACCTAAACTTGTTGGTACACACTCTAGTTGACTGATTTAAAACAAGTAGGTTGTAAATTAATTCGTTTCATTACGAAAAATAATTAAATTACTAATTTCCACAATACTTCAATATTTAGTATACAATGTAAAAGTTTGAACATCATATTTCTCAGCACAGGCAGAGTTTGCCTTACATATAAGGCAGGTTGCCAGCGCATACGCGTTTATTGGCGAGTACCTATTTAATCAAAAAATTCTACACTAGGTACCTACTTATTTAGTTCATGTAATCATTTAAAAATGAAGAAATAATTAAAGAAGGTTTATTAAAAATATTTCTAATTTATTATGGTCAATTAAAGTCTTAAATATTGATGATATTCTAAAATCATGCAGCATCATGTATTTGTATTATTTTATTATTCATACACTAGATTTTGTCTGCTGTTGTGCTTGCGTAATATATGTAAGTGCTGAATAAAAGGTATCTACCCTATGTCCTTTTCTGTTCCCCTAACAACTTGTATGCGAAATTGCATGATGATTGGTTTAGTGATTAAGGCATAAAAGCGTAACAGACAAACGCAAATTCGCATTTATAATATTAGTTAGAATATAATAGAACAATAATAAAAGTATATAAACACATAGAAATTACACATTTTATCGTAAACGAATTCATTTGTAGGTAGGTAGATATTTTACTTATATTTTACCAGAAAATGTGAGCGGCACCGAAAAGTCCGAGTACCTCGCAGTAAATTTATAAAGTAACTTAAAACTTTTGCTGATACCCTATGAAATGTTTCAACATACATATCTTACCAATAAATCTCAACAAAGTTTCGGTCTGACCTAACGTACAAGTTAATACTTCCGTACTATATGAATATAAATGTCTTATAACGAAGATATCATTGCTCCGCTCTGGGTGGTGGAAGATCAATATTGACTGTTATATTTTGCAAGCCCTGTGCAACTAATACGCCGCGCCATTAAATTTTTAATCCACTAGGTACTAGGTAGTGATAGCCTGAAAGTTTGCCTTTCTGGTATCCAGACGTTATTAAGCTTATCCTAATGTAACCTATAACGTATTAAACGTTTCATTCAGTTATTTTTGTCCTTATATGAACAATAATTATAAAATTTGATATACGCGTTATATCAAATTATATAATTAATGTTCATATATGCAGAGTAGTATTTTGTATATTTCTCTTCTATAACTTGTTACAACTTTACTTTTGTAAAAGGAGTTTTCGAGTTTCATTAAAGTTAGCTTGACTGCTTCAAACTTGAAGTTTACACTGATTTATTCATGTTCATGTCAATTGTTGAAATACCATTCTTAATTGAAACCTATTGTGTCTGGCCACCGGTGTGCCGCTACCACTCAAAAGGGGTATAATCATTGAGTAGTATTTGGGTAGAGGTTTTTGTGACTATAACCAACTCCAAAATTCAAGGGCTGGACGTCAGCTTGAGGGACTTGGAACAATAGTTTATGTGGTCATCTCGCCACTGGCAGTGCAAATATTCTGCCATCTGACTGTGTGTTTGGATGTTGTAGATGCCAGTTGTTTTAATTTTTTAAATATTCATCAAATTGTATCTAATGCTATACTACTACTAGTAGTATGTAGTAGTATAACTAATTAATATATCAAAGATACTTAAAGATAGTTTTCCCATTCACATAAAATATACTTTTGCAGTTATTTAATTTGTCTCATATATGTACCTACGTTGAAGGTTGAATAAACAGGCCATGACTTGCAAAAGGTAATTAGATAACATATTTACCTAGAGATAATAAAATATATTAGCTCCTTATTGCAACTACTTCAGAAGAAACAGTGAAAAGTATTAAAATACTGTTAAATAATGTTGATATTCGACAAAAACCTCATATATGAAAAGAGAGATCTATGCCTTCATTCTAAAGCCCAAGCTACACTATAGTGCAAGCTTTTCAATTAGACATTTATATCCAAGCTCGGATTGCAAGCCATATTGAGACTCATGCTAGAAAGTAATTTCTTTAATGGTCGTTTTTGTCGAAATCGATGACTTACGACGTACTATAATAGCACATAAGTTACATGACCATCTCACTTGTTGTATGTTGTGATCTGTCTATTTTAAGACTTCCTAGAATGGTATATTTTTATTTATAGGACTGCCTAGTTTGAAACCCAGCAGAAGTTTGCGCCTATGTTTTTCTTCGACCGTGAGGTCTTTAGTCCGACTAGGTCTACCAGATAAAAAAATAAAAAGTCCGGAGAAATGGCCTGATTTCCTTTGAAAAATCCTCCCTTTTTACAGTTTGAGAATTTTCTCTCATAACAATATTAATCTAGTTTCCATCGCACCCATTATCACAGAACACATTCAAAATAAAATTAATTTATGAATATGTATGTATATTATTGAAAATTCTAAAATCCTGAGATTTCATGAAATTTGCAAAATTCAGCCGCAATCCTGAGGAGAGTCCAAAAATCCTGAAATCTCAGGACAAATCCTGAGATATGGTAACCCTAGGTCCGACTAAGTTTTTTTAAGGTTTTCTTTTGATAAATACTTAGTAGCAGCACATAGCACCAGGTAGACAGCAAATGAATGGCTTTCTACTAGAAGATCAAAACATAGCTGCTGAAATATAGGTGTAATGTAATCATTGTATTGCACTTATTTCACTAGTAATAGGTATACGCTGTATTTCAATAATCATCTTGTCGTATCTTGTTACGACTAGATTTTAATGACACTTATGCTTCTTTGAGAATATATTATATGCTATTCCACTTTGAAAATAATAGTTTAATAATACCTACATTGTTTTAGGAGGCCTGGTGGCCTGGTGATCTGTGTGACAAGGTTTCCTAGTGCAGATCTTTTGTTTTTATTTAAGTATTTTAATGATAGTTTTAAGTTACCTTTGTGGAAGAGAAAATAAATCATTATTATTATTATATAGAAAATACGCACGTTAGTCTATGTATTATACTCTAAAAACGCAATTAAGTAATTTTGATTGAACAATGAAGAAATAGCCGTCAGTAAAGACAGATTTGAGGCCGAGACCACACAACAAACAAAGCAACGGTATTCTCCATTAAAATGTATCAGAATTCATCGTGATTGATCGCAAATTAGCTACATTTAGCAACATAACGCACTGCAACCGCAACACGTAACAGCACCACTGTAGTCTGTAGTAATGGCACTATCAACGTTAACCGCAGAGAGCCAGAGATTACTAGATTCGACGCTGCTATTCCGTTCATTATGAATTATTGCTTTCTGCCCTTCACCGTGCCAAACACGTAGTATGTAACGCTCACGCACTTCTTGATAAAAGCGGTAATCGTAAGCGATGGACCGGTCATTTGTCGGTACACGTTTATTTCTTTTATTGTTTTATGTATGAGTTGGTATATGTCGAAATGCTGATTATACTTGCAAGAATATTGGAATATTGTAGTGTGAGTTTGATGTTCGATCATGTAGGCCGTTGTTCAAACTAAAAAATACTTGTGCTTAGTTCAGCTTGGAACTAAACTAAGCACAAGTATTCTTTTGGTGATGGTGATCCAATTAAAAATTCAAACTTTTCTGACTGCACTGCCTATACGCCGAATGCTGTGATTTCTATACCCACACGGAAGAAAAGAGTTGCAATCCACAAATAGTTGTTTCGAGTCTGGATGTTCTCATACAGTATACAGTGAATAATATATGTAATTGTAAGGCATTAATAGTCTTTAAGATATGTTAGTGCATAACATTTAAATACCAATAGAAATTAGTTAATTTGCTTACCAGGGAGCATCCCACACATAATATAACTGGGATGTCATTAAATTGCAAAAATATGCCTAATAAGTTCGACTCACTACTCACACCTTCCAAAAAGAGTGAATGATTACATATATAAATGGCGAATTAACTCGTATAACTATCGTGTACCTAATAAAACACAGTTGATGAAGATCAAGACACGTTTAGAACAAACAAGAGTGAAACACAATTGGAACACTTCCCCACATTAATCTGCGGCGATTACTCGCAGAACCAATAAATTCATTACGTACACGTCCGTGTTCTAATGAAATAGTACAGTACATAGATACAATAGAATTACAGCAAGCATTATTTCATTACAGCGGTCGCTCCTCGGCTCGTCTAGATCTCGGATGATGCATGCACGCCTGACCAGATTCAATTACTTCGGAATTGATTACCATCTGTCTAAGCCGGGCTACCATCTTCCCACGCGTCCCTTGTACCCAGTCCCGTATTACAAAGCGAGGATTTGATTCAGATTGCTAAATAGGAAGTTAACCTCACTCAATCCGCGATTGATCCGTAATAAACTTCTTTCAATAACGGATCTGTACATAAAAATGTAATCAATGCTGTCAAACCCGAATGAGCCGGGTCAAATCAGTGACAGCAATAACTTAGACGGAATTTCGGCGTTTCCTAGCACCCACCATGCCAATGCGAGCGCAGGTAAAATCCACGCCGAAAAATAACACAATCACATTTTTTCATTCATAATTTATTCAAGCGCATGGGACAGTTGCCATGTCTGCGTACTTGTGTACGCGTTCCGCACACAAGCTTTCGTTTGTTCGGCGTACTCGTAAATAATTTATGTCCAGGATTACTTGTGAAAAAAGTTTGTCACGGACGGTCTCACCTGTCCACCCGAAACTCGGGGGTTCAATAAAATCCGAGTCGTCGCCAACAAGTGAAGCCATCAGCCGCAGGCCGGGGTGCATAAATAATTTAGCCGGGCAATCCGCCGCTTGTTTGCATGCGGATTATCATATTAAACGGATATCAGGGTCGTCGACCGAGCACCCGATACAAATGCAAACAATATCATGCAACATTTATAAAGACAAACAGTGGCCGCCGCAACAGAAGCCGCTCGACGGTACTACATCGAACCGCATTGAATGGTCTTTACAGTATCCCTACCGCTATATCGTGCCGACAGCCGCGTCCAACCCGGTTTTATACCTATAAGACGTTTGAGGTAACATTCAACTTGAATGGAAGCAACGATAAAGTGAATGCGAATATTCTAAACGGACAATATAACACTTTAGAATAACAAATAGGAATTGTACCGAATGCTAGAACTTTTTATGAACAAATTGAAAAGGTAAAACATTTATGTTGATACAGATTAATTAAGGAGAAGATACCCCTGTTTAATAAACAGGTTAATTAATGTATATATATAGCTGTGATACATATTGTCTTAGGGGTGAAGTTTAGAACAATCTTGTGGAATGTTTAATAACATTAAATATTTCAGGGCCTTTTTGATTTTGATAGTCGTTGAGTTGTATATAATTTGTGACAAAAGATCATATTATGATGATTACCTATATGACATATATTTAATTTTTCTTCACAGTCTTATTTAGTAAGTACTAGGACCTAGAGACAATACGTAAGGATCCATCTCTCTGTGATATCTATCTTCTTTTTGTCAACTCTATTGATTAGGGACGAATGTAGTCTGTAAGCAATAACTGAAAGATTCTATAATATAATGAGTGTGTTTGTTTACCATTTAAGACAAGTAGTAAAAATAGACTGAGGAGCGTTAAAGGCATGCCTTAAATGCTTGTACCATACCCATTTATAAGACCCATATACCTAGGCAAATATGAATGGGTCAGTCAAAATAGGAAAACAAAAGTTCATGTTAAGAGTATCCAAAACCACAAGAGTGCGTGAAGTATGTGATCATAATGAAAGAAGCAAAAGAGATATGACAGGATCGTAGCAAGTAGAACTCCGTAATCACTGCTTGCCCATCCGTGTTATATCTAAGCATGTACCTTCACAATTACTTAATGTTTAATTACGATAGCACAACAAGCAACTAAGATACGGCATACCGTTAATAACGTTCTTGTAGACACAAATAGTCTGTGATTTATCGCAGACTATTTGTGTCCCGAGTACCCGATAATAGGTTTTAAGCTATTATCGGGTACTCTCCAGGTTTGCGCAGTCTTTGGTACTAATAATTATTAGAGTCTCCGATAAAATGTCGCTGTGTTGGTGTCTACATAAACGTGAATGAACTACCAACGGTATTTAATAATATATTACGTTTACGCGAATGTTATACATTGATATTAAAATACTTTATATGCATTTTACCGCATAGTTTATTTAAAAACACTATTATTACACAATTTATAAGAGGTCTCCCCGTGACCAGCCTTTGAAAAGCAGCGGAGAACGTGTAAATCTAAAAAGTTTAATAATTAATATAGCTTAATAGTAGTAAAGATTAATAGTAATAGTTTAATAGTCGTAAAATACTGTAATAATAGTTTTTTAAAATAAACAAATATAAAATGTGATAAAATCCGTATAAAGTTTGTAACGTACATACTAAATCTCAATACTAATGTTATTTTTGTGCTTGAACTATACTGGCATATAATAATTATTATAATATTTTGAGTGCACGTATGGCGCAGCGGGCAAGCGGTCGGCCGCCGAAGCTGCTGTACTGACGGGTGAAAATGAATCGATGAAAAATTTATAAACAATGACAAAAGTGATCCCTACGACTCTAGGTGTACCTACTTTGTGTTTGTTAATTGTAAGTATGTATAGACCGCCACGATATAGGAATATATCTTTAATGCGAATGGGAGTTCTCTTTAAAATATATGTAAATAAAAACAGTAACAAGTCCTTAAAATAAAAACACTATTTTGATTTCCAGCTGCTTATAAAACCTTAAACCTTACATTATAGAAAATCCGTAGTACCTAAATAGCAGGTTACATGTAGCTGAATAGACACGTATGTTATTAACACCACACGCTCGCTTAGTTCTTACGAAACTGAGGCCAACTAGTACCAGACTATACCGACCGCACTTATATTACGTTTCTAAACCATTTGCACGTCCACACTTAGGCGTTCCGCAGACGACGGAAATTGGCGGACTAGACAATTTTACAGACTTTATAGAACATTTGGTGGCATACCTATACAACTACGCATACAAAGGACAAGGACAAAATTCCGTTGCTGCTCAGCCGAGTCCGGTGGACATCAACTGACAAAACAAACCGCGACTGCCCGCGCGACGACTGTAACCGAGGGCAGCCGCGGAGGACAACGGATAGAACCGTAATTTTCCTTCCGTTGGAAGAAGACTGTCGTCTGCAGAACGCCTTATACCAACAAAGTACTAAACACAACATATACTACGCCAAAGATATACCCGCTGGGATTTAGAGTAAAAAGGTTACGGATAACTTACAATGTAAAGCGTATGTTATGTAAGAGAAGTCTAATATCGCAGGTACGGTCGCGATATTAATTTTATATTTACCTTTACAGTGTAGCATGAGGTAACGTGTAAACTGGGAATATGTTTTAGTAGACAAACTTTAGCTTACGGAAACTAATATTAAACTCAAGATAATATCAACAATGCTGTCGATACCGATTTAACCGAACTAAATTTAATTTCACATACTTCTTTTGATTCCTTCCAAGTAGATTTAGAATATATTTAAACTGTATTTCGTCGAACTAATTAGAGACGTATAAAACAGTTCTATTTTTAGGTTCGTTATAAGAGCTCCGTGCTACATAATTAAAAACAAATATAATTAAACTTTAACAAGAATGCGAACGTAAGCTCGGGTAGGAACTATAAAAGAAGTATCAATTAAGAATTTTAAATAAAGAATCTTAGATATTATTACTAAGACTATTTATTTGATGTCCATTATCAATGTTTATGTAATGATTTATTTTAGTAATATTTTCTTTTTACGGTCTCCTCCAGATTCTTTCTGAGACTTTAGAAGGCAATCTAAGGCCACCTAGCAAAGGCTTCTGGGGTAATTACTCTAAAGAAAGCTTAGTAAGTTATAAAGGACACCAGGTCGGCCTGTCAAAAAGTATGATGGTCTGCACTTATATTAATTCGTTTTAATTATAAATATTTTATTTTATATTTTCCGTCAAAAACATGTTGAGAGGTTTGTTTTTCAGTTATGCGTAAACTATTGCACTGATATTGAAGGAACTTGGCACACAGATAGACTACATCCAGAATTAAAACATAGAATTCTTCTTATTATTGTCTTCTGTTTACGCGAATGTTATTCATTGAAATTAAACTACTATATACGGATTTTATCGCGTTGTTTATTTATCACTGTATTACAAAATTTTGAAAATATTACTCTACTACTACTATTGATTTTATTTGACTAATTTATAAGCTAATAAAATTATTTAAACTATTAAATCTATTTATTTTTGGTTTACACTTTCCCCGACGTTTCGGGTGCTTTTCAGCAGCCATGGTCACGGGGAGACTAAGATGGTAGTTGTCTCAATGTTCCAGTGTAGTTATTTCAAAGTACCTGAACATAATTTAATTATTGGTGTTTCTATTTACGCAGAATGAGCTCAAAGTATCATGAAGTCTAGCTGTGGTTTGTTTCTTCTTGGGTTTGACTATTTGAAGTACTGGATCCCAAGCTGGTGGTACATTCCAACCATCTTCTCTATTGAAATTGGGATGTTTTTTAATTTCAATAGCCTCGCGAAGCATCCTTGGCAGGAATCGGTGTTCTTTAGCGAGAATCTGTGGCTTGTCAAATCTCAGGTAGTGGTTGGTCCCCTGTTGTACGTGTTCACACACAGCAGACAACACGACGTACCACCAGCTTGGGATCCAGTACTTCAAATAGTCAAACCCAAGAAGAAACAAACCACAGCTAGACTTCATGATACTTTGAGCTCATTCTGCGTAAATAGAAACACCAATAATTAAATTATGTTCAGGTACTTTGAAATAACTACACTGGAATATTGAGACAACTACCATCTTAGTCTCCCCGTGACCATGGCTGCTGAAAAGCACCCGAAACGTCGGGGAAAGTGTAAACCAAAAATAAATAGATTTAATAGTTTAAATAATTTTATTAGCTTATAAATTAGTCAAATAAAATCAATAGTAGTAGTAGAGTAATATTTTCAAAATTTTGTAATACAGTGATAAATAAACAACGCGATAAAATCCGTATATAGTAGTTTAATTTCAATAGAATTCTTCTTCCGAAAATTTTAAAATAATTGGATTTCGCCAAGAGGGCTTCTGGCGTCGAATTGCCAGCACGAGGAAGTTATCTGAATGTCACATGTATATTTGTTCATACAAAAAAACACGTTTGTTGCCTGTTAAACGAGACTACTACAGATAGAAATTGAGTGAGATGTGATGAGAGATAGAGACTGTATGTACGCTATCATTATATTCTCTTATACACCCGCGCAAAAGTTAAGGACACTAAGCGGGCGCTAAACAGTTAAGGACACTTTTCACCGAACCACATTCTCATTTCTCACATATAAAAAAGAATATACTTAAAATTAGCCTTGTTCATAAGCTATGCTAGGCATGAGCCTCTTCTGAAAATTAGTATATTTAGGCCAACGTACAATGGCAGCGCAGTGCGGATTAGAAGATTTCACATACCTAATAATATGTGAGAGAACATTACGAAGACATGCAGGTTAACTCACAATTATTTCCTTTACCGTTAAGCACGCGATGATTAAGAATTTAAGTAATACACACATAACTGCAAGCAATCAGGGATATAAATAAGTTAGATAAGTATATTTCTAGGTATACTAATTCTACCTAATATTATAAACGCGAAAGTGAGTTGGTTTGTTACGCTTACAAACCATAACTACTCAATCGCTTGTCAAAAAATTCACCAAAACATACGGTTAGGGAAACAGAAAAGGACATAGGGTACCTTTCATCCAGAAAAAATCACTGTTACTAAACTAACATAGCCTATATTTACGCAAGCAAAGCTGCCGGCAAAACCTAGGAATAAATGTTTTTTGATGATATTTAAAATTCAATAGAAGTTAAGTCTTATAATTCACTTCGTGACCAGGATACAATTCCATTTCTCAACTTGTAGAACAATACTCCAGGGTAATTACGCACACAAATAATTTTGCTTAACTTCCCCAAGTTGGTATGCCACAACAACATGACAAGATATGAATCAATACTAATAAGTATTATAAAGCTTAAGAGTTTGTTTGTTTGGTTGAACGCGATAACCTCATGAACTACTGGATCAAATTGAAAAATATTTTAGTGTTGGATAGCCTATTTATTGAGGAAGGTTTATAGGCTATATGACATCACGCTACGACTCACGGGGGCCGCGCAGTAACCATAAACGCGGGTGAAACCTCGGGCATAGGTAGTAATATTATAAAGCTGAAGACTTTTTCATAGTTTGTTTGGTTGAACGCGCTTATCTCAGGAACTACTGGTTCAAATTGAAAAATGTTTTAGTGTTGGATAACCCATTTATCGAGTAAGTAAATTAGTATAGGTTACCGCACCGTTAAACAGTTTTTGTTTTTGGATGAAAAGTTTATGTCCTTTTCTGTACACCTGACAACTTATATGCGAAATTTCATGATGGACGGTCGAGTAGGTAGTTTTTATTTTGTTGCCATTGGTGGCAGACGAGCAAGTGGCCCACCTGATGGGAAGTGGTAACCGCTGCTCATGGACTTCAGCAATGTCAGAACACAGCAAAGCCGCTGCCTACCGTGAAAGAAGAATTCTCTTTAAACCTCGTTTAAAGTTAAGATATAAAAGCGTAATAAACAAACAAACTCACATTCGCATTTATAATATTAGAAAGTTAGGGTTGAAACTACAAACAGAAAAAAGATTCTGCATCGTGTTTGAATATGGGCTCTGTGGGTCAAAAGACCCCCGACATATAGAGGTCACAAGATCATAAGGTCAGGGGATATCGATCAGTGTATTAGTGATCGAAGTCCAATGGAGAGGCTTTTGCCCAGCAAATATCCCACTATTACAAAAAGCTGATGTAAAGATAGAAGAAAAAGTCACATGAAGACGAAGAGGTTGAATCCTGGGTTTTTACACCCATCTCGTTAATATTCAACGGCACTAGAGTTAGTAAACAAACACGCGGTCGAAATAATAAAATATTTCGTTACAGAATTATTTTAAAAAACAAACGTTTCAATAATTAAAATTTTGAACTACGGCCCACAAAATCAAAACAATATCGCCGTTCAATTACAGTAGTTTTTGTGACAACTAAAACAAGAAACATAAAATTATTTAGATTTTCTTTAACAATCCTATTACCGTGCAAAAATCTAAATCGTTTTTCACTCGCTTAAATTTAAGTTCTTTCATAAGATTACCTAATTGTTTGAAAGTAAACAAAGAAATTAACAAACAAAAGATTTTATATAACCGATGGTATAAATTCTCGGTTCAGAGAAAAATCGTAGTCTAAATTCATCTATGAGGTAAGTAAGCGTCGGTATAGCTAAAGACGCGCACTAAAGTAGACCCTTTGGGATTTACAACCGACACCCCACACCCCTTCACTCCTAATACTCTACCTTTTCTTTCGTAGAAAAAACAACCGGGGATCCGGTGAAAAAATAGTAAAATCGACTGAACACTTTCCTCCTGTTTATCGTATGAACAAATAGTTGATGCTATAAGTAAAACGGTGGAACGACAGACTTATTTTTTTCTTACTCACTTTATTAACTTAATTGGATTAGTCTGGTCATTTGTTTTTGTTCTCAGTTTATTTACGATATTACTTTTACTGACATTCTTACTTAATTGGATTGTTTCATTGTCCCATTATTTTATTTAGAGCATCAACCGGTTATACAAAACACCTAATACTGCTGTTTCTTTTTTCAATCACTGATAATTATTTTTCTTTTTAATAAAGCAGTTTGATCTACAAAGTTAAACTATGAGTATATATGAATCTAATATATATTATTACTTTCAATTAAGAAGAATAAATGCTTTTCATACCTTTTAACAAAAATGTGTTTAATAACGCAGTATAAAATCAAAATGATTTAGATAGCACCGCAGTTCCGCAAAGTACATTAATTTCTAGCCACAATGCTTCAGTTTTACTCCAGTAAATTACCAAATATTATAACTTAATCATATTACCTGATATTTAACTTGATAACGCTGAATTGAGTTTATGGAAAACTTTTACAAAAGAATAAACGGTAGATTTATATGTCTAAATTCAGTGCAATTCATCATCACAAAACACCTTTCCAATCTAACGTAGCAATAAGCCGATCGAATTACGTAAAAGTACCGTCTGTAGGTGCAATACGCTCCGATGGCTTCGCAAATCCTTTTCGAGGGTACAAAAGATCGCAAGCTCCAAAACCGATAACTGGCTGCGATTTTTATCATTCCTTTTGTGGTAGTATCAGACTTTCAACAAAATGAGTGACGAATAAAGCTTTAGCTATCGTTCGGTGACGCTATCTAAGAACGAATGTTAAAGAATTCTTAGCTTTTATTTTTAGCTTTCCATCCATATTCAGTCTCTCGATCAGGAGATCAGATTTAGTTTATTTATTTCGTAGTTCGAGCATTATTTTCTGGGAACCGGCTTTGATAAATAAATAACAGAATATGTAGTTTTGATGTGTGGATAAAATATAAAGAAGGCAAGTTTTTAGAGATGGCTTTCTATTTACTTTTAAAGCCCACGAATACCGTTAAAATGATTATAATCTGATCAGGTTTACTACAATAATTGGTTATTATTTAAAATTAATGATTTAAATCGATACAACCATAAGAAGTAAAAATTGTTATTGGTAAAATTGCTTTTGTTTTCTATAAATCCTTAGATTTACTTACTTACGAAACCTCAGTTCTGTTTAACAAAAGTACACTGATGTTAGAAAGACACAAACAGGAAAGGCTTATCAGAAATGGAATGGCAGTGTCGATCATTATAATAGCTACCATTTACATGAACAGAAAATCGCGGAAAAATGGTTTGACCGATTATGTATGTAATTATTGTGATGACTGAAATGCATTTGTTCCGCCTTTCAATCCTAAATATCTTAAAACTAGAAATACTTAAATCTTTTCATAATATTTTTAATAGTAACTACCTAGACTGCCTTGGTGGTACACCGGTAGTGAATGCAACTTCTGTGCATTAGGTTTTAAATTTAATGTGTAAAATAATTTAAACAGTCTCTATACTCAATATGAATAAATAAGTACATCATGTCATAATAAAAACAATTCCATGTTTACATTACCAAAATATCATGTGACATTTAGGAAAACAAAAAGTGGACATTGATAAGATCCGGGTAAGCTCGGATTGTTTACATTACCCTTTTCAACAAAAATCCTCTGTGGCCTTTTTATATAAAGACACGTTTTTATCCTAAAGTACATCACTATACATCAACGTTTAAAATTTCTAAGTAGGTACTTATTTTGTACATCAGCGTTAGCCATTGGGCTACCACGTATGTCTAACTTTTCGAAGTTATGTGCGTATTAAATAGATAATTAGCGTTCGCGTTAACGGTGAAGGAAATCATCATGATCATACCTGCATCAGTTCTCCATAATGTTTTCGAAGATGTATTAAGTCTAGCAACCCACACTGGGCCAGCATGTTAGACTATGGTCTCATACTAAGAAAAGGCCCCGTGCCTAAGTGTTGGACAGTATAATACAGGGCTAATATTATAATAATATATTTTATATACATATATATAATATGTGTAGATAAATAGCAGAAGCATAAGAGTTGTTACACTGCGTTTTGCTCCATGAGTACATCCTTACCCTCACATGCATACCAATTCCGTTTCTTTCCTTTTATCCTATCTTTGATTCCTTTCTCGTAAGATACAGTCACCAACATAAGTACGTAACCATAATTATTTGCAACAAGTATTTTGTGAACTGTAAAGTCCTTATTATTGTTCTGTATTTTATATGAACTTTGATTAAATCCACTGCCTTTTAACTGTTTCTATTAATAAAAACTAATACTTATTATAATATTAAAAGACAGGGGCATTTGAAATGTCGTAGCTACTTATGTTTCTAACTGTACCTCTATGTTTTACAAGCGGTCATAGGCTAGGGAAACCGGTTACTATCAGGCGGATCGTAGGCTTATTTACCACCTTACTGTAGTAAAAACGAAAGAGGATCAATACGCTGTTTATAAATAACTATATTTATAAATAAATTTAATTACTTGTAATTTTTGCTTAAAAAGTCCTATACTAATCAAAACTGGTTCTTAAAATTAAAAGCGCCTGTCGTTTAATAAAAGCATAAATATTGCTATCAACAAAATTTGAGGCACTTAATAAAGAGTACGCGAACTAGAAAAATTTAAGTCGTAAAATGACGGAAGGAAATTCTTAATAATGATAAAAATATATCAAATCGTCATTATATCTAATTTACATTTCATTAAACATTTCTCGTAACAGCGAATGAATACTTGTGATGGTTTGTAAAATGAACCCAGAGATCCGAAATTATTTTATTCTTTTGTGACTTAATTCCGTGTAGAAGCAACATTTATTTTGAATTTGAGTAATTCATTGTGAAAATAAGAGGCGAAATGTAATATCTGGTAGACATAAATTATATTTGGGAGGTGCGCAAAATTTTATCAAACATTCAATGATTTATAAATTACATATCGTGCTTTACCCGTGGATAACACACAATTTATTCCTCTCTACAAAAGTTAATTACTCTAGAGATAGGATTTTATATTATTTTATTAATTTTACCTGACTTACGTAAGCAATTTATAAATCTAGTAGGTGTTTTCTGTCTTTCGTTCTGATGGTAAATGTATGCGTAGTTTTATGTTTAACTCTGTGTATGTAATTATGTAGCATAACATAGTATGTATGACTACGTCGTTGTTCCCATGACGTAAGTCTAGACTTATGTTTGCCGGGGATTGTCGCTCTCGAGTTGGATTCCCGGATCCGGAAGAAGAGGTATCGGGATTTTCTATTACACAATTTTAGTACCACCCAGCGTCAAAGAATGTGCCTGTAAGACAGTGATAGACCTTAAAGTTGGTGCCTAAAAACAGGTGTAATAAAATGGTTTGTGTATAACGCAACTTTACCTACCCTTCAATTGTAGTCGGTATATAAAAGCAGGTAGTAACTAACATTTCCTAAACATGTCTACCTATTGTTAACATTAAGATAATTCTAAATAATAATTATAATATATTTACTATAAGGTTGGTCGGCGTTATTAGGCCTAGGGGGAATTAACGTTTATCGATATTTCTCTTACTAAAAGTTTCACAAGTTGTGCGCTGCTTATAAACTTACACAAAATTAAGGAATATTTGTTTGCACTACAGGGCAGGACTTGTTTGATAGATTTGCATATTTACATATGTTATTCTAGAATACAATTTGTAACGGCTGTCCATGTGTGTCCGCGTTCGTTTTTGGGGTCAGGCAAAGTCTTATGGGGATTTTCGGTCAAGAAACTCTCAGTACCAGCACGGAGTCTAGAGATATGCCCAGTAAATGCCAATAGGTTCACATCGCTATACGTCGAACCTGAAATCACAGTCAGCAAAATTGGTTGTAATACACCTCCATCTCCTTCAGGCATAAAAACGTCAGAATATGTTTGTACAGAAATATGTATAGATGCATATTTATCTTAACTCAAATGTGGCTTTGTTTGTTTGTTAAGCTTTTACGCCTTAACTACTCGACGAATCAAAATTATATTTCACATACATGTTAACATAGGACATAGGGTACCATTATATATTATATGGATAGCTAGCATTTTTTATAACTAATTTAACAAGCGTGTGTCGTCGCTCTGTGTCCAAGATTGGCGCATGACAGAATCTGCTTGAATGACACCATTCAAGCAGATTCTGTGAAGAGGCTTTTACCTCAAAAGGAGACCCTTACAACTAATACAATACTAATATACCTACTAAGACACACTAACATTACTAACAAATAAAAATTAGCAGATTACTTAATAATTAGGATTAATCTAAATGTCTGTAAGGGATAAATAAATAAATAAATAAAATGTGCGTGCGTCATATGTGAAAACCCTACTATAAAATGCGTAAAATATAATTCGTTGATCCATTCTTTGCGTGAAAACAGAACAACAAAAATTCGTAGTTATGTGATTTTATACCAGGTATAAGAACGAACATTAACGTATTTTACCCTGGAAAATTATCTCGGAAAATATTTTGCGGAGCTAAAATAATTATTGTAGGTAATTTCATAAAAATACTGCGAACTTCGGTGTTATATCAAACTAGTTTCTACCCGGCCGCGGATTTTCCGTGTATATCCTACGGGAACACGTACCAGGATTAAAGGTAGCCTAAGACCTTCCCTGGAATACAATTTATATCCTTACCTTTTTTACTAAGTTACTTTTGCATTTGTCATAATTATTGTTATGGATAAAGAACCCATGATCTTTATAATCTATACTAATATTATAAAGCTGAAGAGTTTGTTTGTTTGTTTGCTTGAACGCGCTAATCTCAGGAACTACTGGTTCGAATTGAAAAATTCTTTTAGTGTTAGATAGCCCATTTATCGAGGAAGGCTATAGGCTATATAACATCACGCTACGACTAATAGGATCAGAGCAGCAATAAAAAATGTTGCAAGTACGGAAAAATTCTCTTATGTGAAGCAGACGAAATTGCGCGAGTCAGCTAGTTTACAATATAATTAAATATTTATAATATAGGGTAAAGCCAGTTTATTCCCGAAGGTTACACTTGAACCCAGTACTCATGATCGTCCGGAGTGTTATTTTGTTACATACCTTCATTTCGCCATCTACCTTTAAATCCCACGTAATAGGAACAGTTCATTGCCGTCTTATTGGCGTAGTCCCTATATGTATGTGTGATACAATATATAATAATATAACAGCAGCTTCGGTTTGAGGCCTGGACTCCTCTCAGTGTTAAAAAGTTTAGGCTACGGTTTTTAGGACTGTGGTACATCAGACTTGTCGAGTGTGTATTGTGAGACATCTTCAAGAACATTATGGAAAATTCTTCGAAATCCAGATTTCCTTACAAAGTTAGCCTTCATCGTTACAATGAGCTATACTTTACTGTTTAATGCTCATATAATTACACTAAGAAAGGTCCCCATGAATGAGTTTGAGTTATCAGCTATGGTATTCGACTTCTATGTTTAAGAGTTAAAATAAGTACCACGTAAAATTTCTCCTTCTATCTGTAGGATTTGCAGAGTAATTATTTTAAAACCTATAACCTTTAATGCATAAATCGAGACGGTAAGTTACATTGAAACTCTCAGAATTTGACATTTATAGACCGGAGTTCTATCTTAAGCTATAACTTTGAATTTTCTAACCGAGAAAATCACTAGCCTTTTGCCATTCCGCCTGACCTGATAAAGAGTGAGCGCTACGAAGCCAAGCTTATTACGATTGAAAAAGTAAATAAAGATATTTTTAAATCTCAGTAGATACATTTGCATAATTTGATACCAGTTGAAATAAAAATTTCATGTCAGTGAATTTTAAATAACTGGTATTTTTATAGCGAACTTTATTGAAAATATACTGAAATACATTTAATGAAGAAGTTGTCAAGTGCATGTCCGAAATATATATCGAAGGGATCTGTAGCTCTCTTTAAATAATAATGTAGTCAGCATGTTCTTGTTTGGCAAAATGTGGTATATGTGGTATATATAAAATGTGGTATGATATACCCATTTCTATGGTCTATGAGAAAACAGATTAAACACGTTAACTCTCATTTTTAAGTTTGAGTAGCTGGGGTAGAAACAATAAAATCATTTAAGGCCATGGGATGGTTCATTCTTGCCTAAAAGTCCTCCCTAACGACACCCCTCTCGCTGGAGTAGAAAAAGAACTTTTATTGTCCTCTTTTGCTGCAGGTTTTAGTAGCTCCCATTTCGGATTTCGAATTATGGATGTCTGTCTCCACGCCAAATTTAGTGAGAGTTACAAAAATAAAGAACAAAATATAGGTGTTCAGATAGTAGTTAATCGTATAAATGAGTACACAACCCTAAAAAGAAATGGCCAAAATATTTGTGCATAACGTGATTTAATTTTATGACTTTCAGTGTAGTTTATTTAATTAAATTTTACTCCTAGTATAAGAGATTCAATGCCTTATTCTATATTACTTAATCACTGAAAAACATATTTTGACTTATATTAAAAACATAGCCACCTTGCTGGGAATCAATGACACGTACCACGTGTTCATTAAAATCACGTACTCTTTCTAGCACTTTATGCATTTGCATAGACGAATTAACAATTTTATATTCCCCATGGCAACTATCAGTCTGGAAATAATTCGCACGAGAGACTTTACTAAACAAAGAACGTAAAAGCACACAAATTCGGCAGAACCAACCACTATATGCGATTGTATGTTACGTTTCTACATCTAAGCCGGAACACTGCCCCCATTGGCAGGTGAGAACTTAAAGTAATAACATCTTATCTTGAGTGGGGGCCACTCAATACAGACCGGCGACACTTCGACCCAGTGGGATCTTTTGTGTCGAAAAAAAAATGTTTTTAAAGTAATAACATACTTTAAAACATTATTTTAAAGTATGTTAACGCTTTGTCACCTGCCAACGTGACACAAAGGACACCCAAACTCGGAACCAATATTACGGATCACACATCATTTTATCTCGTTCAAAGATCGAACTCACAGCGCTAATCAAACTGGCAATGACAACCACTGTGCTGACAACACCATGAATTTAGCAATAACTAAAGCTTTAATTGTTATGAGGAAACACAAGGGCCGTTTTTCCATACAAACGCAGTCCCCTGTTTCCTTCCTGGATAATGCTAGTAGAGCGATAATATTTTTCCAAAAAATGTATGGCCTCTATTGGCATGTCCCTATGTTTTCCTTTTTTTCATAAATTAATTATTAAAAGAGACATGAGCATTCAAAAATCTCAAAAATTGGCCAGATCTGCCGCCCTGTTCAAACATCCAGAAAACAAATTTGACTAGATTATAAAAAAAAGGAAAACATAGGAACATGGCCAAAGCCTTTTTTAATTTTTAATGGAAAAAGTAGTTATATCCGTCATGTTTTGGAGAAGGAATCAGGGGACTGCGAAACGTTGATTTTGTATACTTTTAATAGGTATTTTGGGTTCAAGATGCAGTTGTCTCTATCGCGCTCTACGAGCACTGCGCGACAGCAATAGGTTTTACAAATACCTATTTTTCAATTCTCTCGCCCTTAGTGTTTCCTCTTAAGTGATAGATACAAAATTTTAATATAAAAGTTAGTGTTCGTCTCGAGTAGAAAGACTTGTGAGAAAGTTCGGTCAGATTGAATTTATCCAGATTTACTGTCTTGTTCGTTCCGGTCCGGTAGTCTGGAGTTTTTAGCACCTGACACGACTTACAAATTGTATTGGCAAGCTTTACTTGTGCCAACTTTAGCGCAGTTCACTCGTGAATTAATTATTAGACACTCGTAAAACTAGTATGAACACGATCGGCTATTTATATGTGTCCGAATACGTATGATTTTTGTTGTGATTGACATTTAAAATCATATCTGTATTATCTTACAGCATTTCATTTACATGAAGTATAAAATGCGCTTTAGTTTGAAATATTTATATTATTAGTTTTATTAATACACTAGAATCTTACAGATCTCCTGACAAGAGCGCAGAAGATCTATTCTTGCATCCAGCAAAATGTTGACTAAGTTTCTTTGTGTGTAAATAAGCACGGTACGTATTATGAACCTGTAGCCAATAAATGACAAATAGCTTAGCCTCCATTTACGCTTACATTTCAATTGTCATGTCTGAGTGAGACAAACATATTTTAAGAAAATTTGTTATATCAGCACACATTAAGCTTACTCCTATTAGGCAGTGCCCTGTGATGAAATGTGGGAATGATACGCCTTGGAGGCATAAACACGATATAATGTTTTCTCATATATAGGTAGACGGCAAACTTATCCGCTTACTTTATTAATTTAGCTTTTCACGAGTATCTTGGCACATCTCCGATTCGGCTTGCAGGCTAATCTATTTACCAGTATTTACTCGGGACGACTGCCGCCTAACCTTTGCAACGCAATTAGTGAGGGTACTGATTACCTGAGGAAACACTAATTTTCCCTTTTTCTGGCCTCTAAATATTCGAAGCATAGGCGTAGCTCCGCAGTACAAGTGAAATTAAAGCTTCAACGTGCTATTTACATGGCAAGCTGAAGGAATATAATATGTACAAAATGAGGCCCGCTTTTGTTTTTAACTATCTCTTAAAATAACAAGGCGTGTTATTTGTGTATCATATTCTCTATAAGTACCAAGAATAACATCCTAAATTTAAAAAATGCACGATTAAAGCTGTCAATTTATATACAGCGTTTTAAAATAAATCGAATTAGATTATTATAAAGAGTTAACTTTCTTTAAAAATATTGCCAAGGTATATTCTTGATTAGGGAATATAAAATAAACATTTATTTAGAGTGGGCTCCAAGTAAATGTTTACCTTATAACTGCCCTGCATGATTTAAATTTAAAGTATTGCCCAATTTTAGACATTTATATTGGCAGGCCAATAAATTCAATTGTTTACATATTATTATGTATATTATACAACAATACCTGTGCCCTACGGTTTCTACCGCAACTACGGGTCGTAGCATGATGTTAGATAGCCTAATATTCCTTAATAAATAAGCGCTATAAACATCGAAAATCCAGGGATTAGCGCGTTCAAACAAACAATCTCTAACCTTGTAATAATAATAATAATTAACGCCTCTGGGACAGTAGTTATCTCATCATGAGACTAACGCGATATCGGAGGGCACAGTACACTTGCTTTTAAACTATCACCTTCGCCTTGTGATATAAACAAAAAATTTATCACCAGGTTAAATTAAAGCGCACAAACCGCAGGGCAGCTTGTGGCGGGCTGAATGTGAATGGCGGTCCTGAATGCCTCAGAGAGTTGGTTAGGGCCTCGTCCCCGGCTTGCCTTTACTGGTTGGCTGGGGTGGAACTTCAAGAGCACCCGTAGGACTCTCAACTCTGGCTTGCCTTGGTCGGCCGGTTAGAGGCAGGCCGCTAGAGCTATATGCTTGGGGGTGGAAGTGTCATTTTCAAGGGCATAACTACGGGGAAACCCGCTCCGGGTCTCCGTTGTCACGAGACCCGTGATGGTGAAACCGGCGCCGCACCGCTCGACACCCCTAGCCACTCGCACTGGTGTTGCCTTCTGCTGCTGGCTTGTATGCCTATAGTTAGTATTAGCTATTCAGAGGGCCCATCTAGTGAGTTGGCGAGTCGCCGTCTGCCCATTGCATTGATGCTATTAGAGTATTCAGGGCACATGCCGTTTTTTATCCATTGTTAGCAATATACCGGTCCACCAAACACCCATACCTATAGCCCATATATTAGAATACATATGTAGCAATAGTCCTACGCCTGCTGCGGCTTGTGCCGCTGTAGGTGTTCCATCCCACCTTTGATTAAAACTCTCGAAGGGCCTCTTCACGTTGGACCCATGTCTCCGTGTAAGCCTCCCAAAGAGCCAGGTATTTTCTAATATAATATTTTAGAAAGTACCTGTGATAAGAGAAACATAATAATAATAATGTCGACATGTGGGATGTGGATTCAGCGATCATTGTACCGATAGTCGTATCAGTCCATGGACTAATTGCCAAGAGTCTCGATCACCATCTGAAGAGGCTCGCGTTAGACGGCTGGATTAAGTCTCTGATGCAGAAGGCCGTATTGCTTGACATGGCACGCATCGTGAGGAGGTTCCTCTCGCTGGAGCCCTAATCACCGGTAGCTTGAACCCAGTTCCCGATACCGGTGGGTTTTCATAGCTTTTAAATTATTAAATGTGTTTTTTTTTAAATTAGGTATATATTTGAAAACATAATTATTATTGAAAAATTAGCTAATAAAGAGAATAGTAATAATTTTATATGTTTAATTGTATTATTTATATAATTATGTATATTTAAAAATGTAAAATATATTGAAAATATTTGAATAAAGAGTATAATAATAAATAATAATAATTTAATTAAATTTTCCAGCCAGTTTAACTAACATAGTGATGTATGCTAGCCAAACTGGCTGGTAAAATGAAATGCATGTTAGAATAAATATTGAAGTTTAATTTTACGGCGCAATACCTAGGTAGCCATCACAAAACAGCTTGCTACTTGCGTGTATTAAATACTAGGCGGTCTATGAGCAAAAGCCCTCTAATACAGCGAACGTAAGGTTTTGTACATAGTTTATGTGATTGGTATGTTTTATTTCATTTACTTAATTTTAATTACTTTTTGATGCAAGCAACGACTTTAAAACCTTAATTTTTCAGCGTTATAAAATCATGTCAGTATTATGTTTTATAAAGCATGATACTATTTGCCAAGTGGACAATTTAATATTGTGAAGTATCATAATTCGAATTTCATTACACTACGCAAGTGGACCCTAGGGCGACATCTACTTTAATACATTCATAAGTTGTGGCCGTACATCCTGGGTGCACATTCATTATGGACGCCATTAACCAAACGACTCTCATATAGCTCGTTATTATTTTCTGCAAAAATATTATTTTTATTCTACCCTCAATATCACCTTACATGACGCTAACGTAATTAGTGGCAGTACTTTAAATTCAGCTTTCATCACGTAGCCACAGTAAAAAAGTCACAAAAATACTAAGTGATCCATTTTATACGTGCACGTACCACGGCCACGCTACCAACCTATGACGTAGGTATAGGTGTACGTATTCGTACGTTGGCTTCGCGTCCCCTGTCTCATCTATTCTGCATTAGGTCAACCAGTTCTCAAGTATCTTGACGTCTAGTAGGGCTTTTACCCTCAATTTCAGTTCGAACGTCGGGATCTTCAATTCTTGGAGTTACTGACCTGGACAAGCTTTTGATAGTTGGACGATTATATGTGCCTGCGATTCGCTGAACCGTGATCAAACTTCAAACGTTCTGTGCCAATACGGTATTGTAAAGTTTTTATTACACTTTGATCCTCATATATTTTTCTTTAAAATCTTATGAAGCGTATATTAGTCGTGTGAGTACATCATTAATTCATTGTGTACTTATTATATTATATCTATCAATATTATAATATTCATATGAATATTTTTTGTGATATTTGTCAATTTTGTATCACATTTAGCCTGTGATTTATAAAATGGTTTATCTAATAATCTTAATTAATTTAAACCTATTAAGTCGCAGCGGCACACCGGCGGACACAATATTTAAATAATGATGTCTGGTATTCTAAGACTTGACTTATTAAACTGTTACAAAATAAACGCATATCAATACAATGTATGTCAAATAAGAGAGTTTAAGGAAACTTGACAGCAGCGCTATTTTTCTTCACGTATTCATATTTAATTTCATTGTTTTATTACTTAATACAAAGTTTGAAATCATTGCTAAGCCAACATTTCAAAAGCCTATATAATAACACATTGATGTACAAGTAATATAATAGTTAGATAAGGTACTAATCTTACTAGACTGTTCTGGCTCATATAAAGATCATAACGATATAATAAAGTTGCCACAATAGACACTACAAAGTTAAGGCTCGTAGACTCTCGGTTTATTTCTTATTCCAAATACATACATTTCTGTTGGCTATTCTAAAACGGTACATGAAAATCGATATGAGAAAAATCTGATTCATGTATGTTGGTACAATTTCAAAGAGTTTTATAAATAATCATGAATCCTCGATGGCGTAGTGGTTAGTGTAACCGACTGCCACGCCTGAGGTCGTGGGTTCGATTCCCGCACAAGTCAGCATTTGTGTACATGAACACGGATGTTTGTCTTGGTCTGGGTGTTTCTATGTATAATATGTATGTATTTACAAAAAAAAAAAAGTGTTTTTATCCATAGTCTAGTATCCATAGTACAAGCTCTGCTTAGTTTGGGCTAGATGGTGTTTTGTGTACATGTGATAGTGGATAGTAGAATAGCAAAGATAAAATATGGCAACGGGTTGTTCAACAACATAATAAAGTTTAATATATTACTATAGTAGGTATATGTTTTACAAATTAATGCAAAGGAACTGCATCTACAACGGATTGAAATAGATAAAATGAAAATAGCAATTTTGACAATTTCGTTAAGAGAGATACATATGTACATACTAGGACTAAAATAAAGCAGCATAAAAATACTAAAATCTATCCGAAATACCAACTGAACTACGTCAATCACAAACGAATGGCAGGTGGCAGCGTCACAAAACGGATGACGGCATCATACAAGTTCAGTCGAGAAGTCCGATCCAGAATATTGTGTCGGAACATTTGACGTCTAAATGTAAGAGGCCTATGTCATACAAAATAACCAGAATAAAGATAAGGAAGCCCCAAAAACGAAAGTGTTCGAATGTTTTAGATTTTGAGGTATCGATTTTGATTTTGGGGTTTGAGAGTTCGATAGTAAATCTGAAAATGAAAATCTGAATGGAATTATTCATTCAGATTAATATGCCAATATTTTTTTCAGCCCATTATTTTTTTAGGTATTGATGCAAATATTTACGATTACAAACATTTATTATATTGATTACTAATGATATTGTGCCATAGTTTTTCTGTTGGAAACGCCGATTAATTAAGATTATTATGAGTTTTTATTTATAGAAAGATTTTCACCATTTCTAGTAGGTACATACAGATTTCGATCAACAACGGTTTAATAAACCACATTATAACATAAAAATAATCACTGTTTAGCTATTCTACTGCTTATGCATTAACAAAGATTAAAACTTTTTGTTTCACGCTTTCAAGGTACCATAATTAGGTTCTTTCATAACCTCGTACACCATTACAAAGTAAATGAAACCGTTTAAAAGGGGGGTATTAACAGCCGGATCAGTTGACGGTACAATTTCGCTAATTTATTCTCGTGTTGGAGGCGCAAAAAGTTTCCCTCGTTAACTAAGGAGACAACTGTAGTAAATCACGCGGCTCAACTCGTATCTCAGACGCGATTACTATCTTCGAATTAGAGAAGTGAAGCATTCTACACTGATTGCAAATCTATTCTGTTTACTTCTTATTTAAGACTGATTAGTAAATATAATTAAAATAATACCAGTTAAAACTAATATTGATTAAAATTGTATGATGATAATGTTTATAAAATATCATCGTGATTCGTGATAATAAATTCTTTTCATAGGTTTATTTAAGTAAACATTACTATTTTTAAGTTTGTATATTATACTTTTGAGTAGTTTTAATAATACTTAGAAGGTATTATATTTAAATATCGTGTAAATCATATTAATTTAAATATAGTGACGTATAAATTTAAAATAGTAAGGTATTATAATAGATATAGACGATAGCCTAGTGGGAAACCGTTGGACTGCCACGCAGAGGTCTCGAGTTTGAACCCAAGGCGCGCATCTCTGACTTTTCGAAGTTATATGCCTATTAAATAATTAATTGTCGCTTGCTTTAACGGTGAAGGAAAACATCGTGAGGAAACCTGCATGTCTGAGTGTTCTCCATAATGTTCTCGATGATATGTGAAGTCTGCCAACCCGCACTAGGCCAGCGTGGTGGACTATAGCCTAATCCTTCTCACACTGAGAAGAGGCCCGTGCCCAGCAGTGGGACAGTTTAATACAGGGCTGATATTATTATATATTATTATATAATAGATACGAGATAGTCGTGGTTTCGAATCGCATCCATTGCACTGACGACATAAAGCAAACATTTGCCTAGCTGGAGGTATATAGAACAATACTAGTAATTCGTAAACCAAAGTGCTAGTGATATTTACAAATCGAGTTCAAGCATTTTTTTTTAAAAACACGTCGTAAGCATTTATTTACTCATCCATTGCACATACTGCAGTCCATAAAAATGTTTGAGAGTCAATTCAGTACATTCTATTGGCGGTTCTATTATATAGAGTAGATCGTAGATTGTCATTTTGTCTAGACCCCAGATCCACAAGAGCGGGCGTTCAAAAGAGGCGATAAGCTTTTAGTGAAAAAAAATCTATAATGGAAGAAGCGATGGAGTGGAAGATACCGAAGCGTCCCGGTCATTGATTAATTCTACAACACGAACGGACTGCCGCGATGCCGTACCTATTTCTGTTTGTATATAATAATCTAATAAAATCGTGAAAGAATATTTGATATTTACACACAGTAGACTGTTATTAGACTTATTAGTTATCGTAAATGTTTAAAATATATATAAAGTTGGTACTTAGTGGAAATGTTCTTATAAGTTACGATTATTATGAAAGAATATATTTTCATTCATTTCCTAGGAGCCAACAAGCAAAAAAAATAAATTTAACGTCTTTAACGAAATAGAAAACGATAACATTTATTGAAACTAGTTTAAATAATTTTATTAGCTTATAAATTAGTAAAAATCAATAGTAGTAATAGTAGTGTAATAGTTTCAAAATTATGTAATACAGTGATAAATAAACAACGCGATAAAATCCGTATATAGTCGTTTAATTTCAATGAATAACATTCGCGTAAACAGAAGACATTATTACGATAACATTTATTTATTTGGGATAGTAAGTACGCGAAACGTGATAAATAAAATTGTATTTATTATAAAGAATATCTAGAACAGAAAGAAAGAAAACATTTATATAGAATAAGAAAATAAGGAGAAAAGCAAAATAATAATAAAAACTTAGAAAGATAAAAACAAAAATTAACACTATAATAAGAGTATTCTACTTTAATCAGGGTCGATTAAGATGAGTTTTTCGATAAATAACTGCCGATTTTTCGCTACATTTAAATAACACATCGCCAGCCGAAAAATCAAACAACGGTCGACACAACTCTATGCTAGAGTCAACGAAGCATTCCATAAGATAAATTAATTTAATAAATGGATTCTGCTAAGTAAGCACAAATATTATCATATTCACTTTGTATCTATATACAACTAATAAACGAAATAAAATAAGCTGTTAAGGCGGTATAAACTAAAATAGATGCTAACATAGTTACGTGAAGTGACAACTTAATAACTTGAGTTAGCCAGCTCGCAACTTATAAATATCCCGAGCAAATCCTTATTTTCTTACTACCCACCACCTAGGTCAGCATAAAAGTTTCTTTAAAAGGAATAACAGACATTTGAAATACAAAGATAACTTCAGTTTGATTGAATCATAAATAGACATCTGGCTGTGTTCAGTTCTGAAGTTGCAAGAGTTCTATTGTAATAACTTTTGTCTCTTTGAAAAGATACTGGGGCTCGGGCAGATCTATTAGAATGTACCACTATTAGCAATAGGATAGTTGAGTATGTTTGATTTTGTATTTTATTTTATATTCAAGAGAAAGTAGTAATCAATAATTAAATTTATTTTGTGAAAACTGTATTTAAATTGGTTTAATAAATACTGTTTTTACTAAATAAATTAAGGGAGTAGTTAATTTTTTTACGTGTGGTTTAGTTGAGCTATATATATTATTATGTATACTTTGTGAGTAAGGCAACAAACATCCTTTCATTATATTCCGACCCAAGGCCATAATCAGCAACGAAATGCATTTTTACTAGGCTCAATGCTATCACCGCACCCTTGTACACGCAATTTAGGCCTTGATTATGTGAACGTATCTACATTATGTTTGTAAACAAGAATATTAAAAGAAACTATTTCGAAAACAGTAACTTGTCTTTCTGCCTTGACTATTACAAAACTGTTACGAAACTGTCTCTATATTTTAAAATATTTTTAAAAACAATTGTGATTGGAGATTGTCTATTTATAAGCGTTTAAAGCCGAAATAATTATATTTACATAATTTTGTCTTTTTTTATTTTTTTTCTTGCGGGAATGCTTTGACGCATACCCCTCCGCGGGGGCGGGCGGAGGGATTATGTCGGACTCGCCGGGGTAAAGAAAGATGTTGAAATGAAAATGGACCTCCCGGAATACCGACTAAACCTACCACGGTGTTCCTCGACAAAACCACTATCGACGGGGCCGCGCGAATCGCTTTCGCATGCGGTCGTGTCCCCGCCGAGGTTACGGCCCGCCGTATGAAACGGCAGGCCGCTATACACAAAGAGACCTACCCAATTTGGCATTTCTAACTCATAAAACCCTACTGTCTCCGCTCTAGAGGGGAGACGGACTCGAAACAGAGGCGCGCGTGGGAACACGCACGCCGCCTCTCGGACCTGGTGCTGAACGGATGGCGGGCAGGCCCACAAAGCCCGTTACCTTCAGGTCAAACCTCAGGGTGGCTGGAGGTCATCTCGCGCCCTCCGGCGCCCGGCTCTGCGGTTGGGGAGAGGGTTTAAGCGCTCTTACTCCCGCTCCGCCGCCTCTTTGATGGATATCACTTCCTCACAGAAGGAGGCGACGGCGTTCCACGACCTCTCACTCCGGACCATAGACTTAACTACGGCCGAGAGCGAGAGGGCAACCGATCCGATTGCCGCAAACAACTCACGGCGCTGCGATGCCCAGGCGGGGCAAACCGCCAAAGTGTGCAGCGCCGTGTCCTCAACAACGTCGCGGCAATCGCCGCAGTGGTGACAACTGGGCGTCTCTTGCAGGCGTATACGACACAGGAACTGGCCAAACAACCGTGGCCAGTCAGTACCTGTGTCAGCCGGATGGTGAGGGCGCTATGCCACCTCTCCAGCCACTCCTCAAACACGGGACTTACCGCCACGATTGTGGCGTGCCCGTCGCTATTTCCCTCGCAAAGGTGCGGTTAAATATGTCCTAGTTTGTATCGTGCATCCTTTTTTTACCGCTACTACCAAATTTGTACCTTATTTATTTTAGAGTTTATTTCAAATTTTGTTTCATTACCGTAACTAAAAAAAAAGTGAGTCAAATTCTCTATCGCAGTCTGTACCATCATAGCATATACAGTGATGCGAATTCTGTTGTAATTTTCACTTAACTAAAATAAGGCAAAGATCTCTAATTTTAGTTAAGAGATTATGTGTAGGGCATTCTGCTGATCCATCAAACTAAATTTAGATTTCGTTTTGTCGATTTTTACCTAATCCCTAGGACCTCTGGGTGGCAGTCCAACGGTTTCCCACTGGGCTAGCGTCTGAAAGTAGAGCAACATATATATTGTTGTTGTTGTGGTGTGTAATAGTACTGTAAAGCAGCATCAGAGATTTTACTAAAGCATAATTGTAGCAGCTAAACGATTCCATTAAATATGTATCAAAATTACACAAAGTAATACAAACTAAAAAAACACCGTTTGAAGTTACCTAGGCATCGTTGCAGCACCTCCGCTTTTCATGATAATTCCCCGTCCAAGTTTCCCTTTATATCAACTTTTTGTTTTATTTTTTCAGTTTAATATCATGCAAAATGAAGGCGAGGCCACGCTACACTGAATGGTCGGTCGGCTCATTGCATCCGACCGTAAATCCGACTGCCTTGTCGGACCGCACACCACAGATAATGTAGTCTACGGCACGGGGTGCGCCACTTACAAAAATATCGACATTATTATATTAAAAAATAAGGGGCCTACCTTTTGGAACTAATCCTGCTCGCACTCCCTTCCCTGTAACATCTGTGTAATCAGGTTCAGCAATGATGGCAAACACCGAGTTTTGGCATTCGTGAACTGTCTTGAGGCAGTTCCTGTCCATTTTTGTGTTAAGTATGATCTAATTAAAATGAAACTCTAGGTTCATGGGGTCCGAGCGCTCGTATTTTGTACAAGGAGATCGCAAAACGCCTGATCGACGTTTCGCGTGATCAGAAGGCTGGTCTTTTCTTGGCTCAAAGAATCAGCATTGCCATTCAACGTGGCAATGCTGCCAGTCTTCTGGACACGTTACCAGTTGACAGCGATGCTACAGAATTCTACGATGCCTAAACCATTTTTATAAATATTTAGTATTATAATTATTTTTGTTTTTGTAATTATGTTATCTTTTTTAATACGTTTGTAAATATATATAATATTAATTCATTAAAATAAAAACAATATTTTATGTAACTAATTGCTTATGTGTGTATGTATATTATAAATTAATCGTTATTAATATTCCATCGTTTGCTATACGAATGCAATTTTAGTTGTCTCATCATCACTTTTTCGCGCGTATTAAGGATTATTTCTTCACACAGACAAAAATGTATGCGATCCATAAAAAGATGCCGGGCGCCTGAGTGTTCTTTGTATTGATTGTTTTAATATTTGTTAACGCCTCCATAATGTAGGAATTATTCCTAGTGTGCCAGTGGTCTCCTATAAAAAGAAAATTAAAGAAGTCGATCTGTCATTAACCAACCTTTTTCGTTATTATGCTGCTTGGATATAGTATCAGAAAAACTGTGTCCATACTAATATGTTATTAGTAGCTCTGTGCCTTGGTCAGCTTTTTTCGGCTGAATGACAACTGATTTCGCTAAGATTTATTTTAAGACCACCATACGATACACAATAAGTATGGTTTAATAGCCATAAAAATATATTGTAACGCGTCAATACGCGTTACAACTAATATGACTGCGAAAACAAATACAGTATTTATTTTCCTTTGATTATATTAGGACACTTCTACAGCTATCCTACATATGCAAATGTAATAGTTACATGTTAAATGAATAATTCGCATAATAATTCCTATAAAATTAAGTTGTTTAAGAAGCAGCGATTGCTCTGTGGGGAGACCAACAGACTGCAATGCAGAGGGCCTCGGGTTCGAACCCACGTCGTGCACCTCTGACTTTTGGAAGTTATATGACTTTTTGAAATTATGTGCGTATTGATTGACAATTATCGCCTGCTCCGTGCCTCGGAGAGTACGTTAAGCCGTCGGTCCCGGCTGCCATGAACATCTATGGCAGTCGTTATTGGGAAGTCAGTGCCCTATAATATCCTGACACTGGTCTAGCCTTAGGGTATCGTCAGCCTTCAGGTTGCGGGGGTCAGGTGGCAGCCGCTCCGTGTAAAAACTGATATCCAGTCAAATCCTGTTAGACCAGAAAAGCCGATCCCAAGTGACTTGGGAATAATAAAGGCTAGGGAGAAGAAAGTTAAGTTGTTTAAAATACTACTTACAATTCGATTGTGTATATTTCACCTATTTTTATGGATTCCGCTTCAGAATTTTAAATAATACAATTCATATGAATATAAGTCCTCAAATCAAATGTAAACTAGCACCTTTTTAAGATGAGATTGATGTAGCCAAATTTTATCCTTATCTACAAAACCGCGCACATCTAAAAGCCTTTATGTCTGTACGAATAACAATGAGTACCTATACATATAGATTGATAGAAGCACGTTAAAATGCGACTGCTTGCCAAGAACTCGGCATGAAGATATCGCATTTCTGCCGATAATCTTCATCTTGGGGCTTTTTGCAAGTATTCATCCATTAGCAGTATAAATACCTTTTCTTTCTTTTTCAGGTACCTATAAACAGCTGTAAGTACTTCTTTTCCACGCAATTACTGTAGTTTAGATTTCTATGGAAATCAATTCAGTCAAAAGAAAGAATAAAAAAATACAAATGCTTTTATAATATTAACTTATTTTACGTGCGACGACGATATTATGATAGAAAATATAATGTAAGTCTTGATTACCTATAGTTGAAACTACTCCCTTTTTGTAATTATTTATCTCATAACTATGTATAAAGTTATTAAAAGTAAATCGTCAAATACAAGTTCAAATTTTAACAGTTACTAATATTGAGTGATTATATAGACTTAAAACATAATAAACAGGCATTTTCTCTTTGAACCTAGAAATCTTTAAAAAATTATGTAGTCTTGTAACACATGTTCCCATAACAAAAGGTGATTCAGTAACTGACATCATTAGAGCCTCCTGTACGAATACTCAGTTCAAACACAAAGAACACTGTCGTTATTCTTGCCATCGTCTCCCGAGTGACAGCCATTCAGTGCGGCACGAGAGTGTCGCGATTTTTATAGCTCTCTTCCGTCAAACACTGGCGCAACTCAAAATGTTTGCTCCCAACGCGCAGAACGCGAAGGCAAGAGCGCCAACCTATTATATTCGAAGACGTCGTCGAACCAATAAAATATAAATATTCAATAGTCATCTAGACTTTAGCGTTCTGCCTAGTGATATTACGATTTTATTTTATATCGCAAACACATCTGAATATATTTCTCGACGTTTCAATAAGTTTTATTAAAAGTGAGATTTCGTAGTAGGTATCTCACCCTTTCTAATATTCTATTTTTTTCGATAAAACTCGCATTCGATATAAATCTTTTAGTACCTAACGACTGGCTTTCGTTCCAAAGATATTTGTAGGTACTAGCATGTTTATTGCTCACTCAACTCTTAAAGTAATAACTCTTAGACGATATACTCGGTAGTATCGAGCGCAGTAATAAATTCATCGCTGTAGAACCCACGTATCGTACATACATGAATATTACGTCAGCAGGAAACTGAATTATGGGAAGGTATGTTCAGGCACTCTCCTGAGCCATTAGCCAATGCAATGAACTAACAACCTTAGATCGGAATAACCCCAAGTTCTGTCACAACGCTTTGTTCGTTACTTAGTGCCAAGTTTCAACTACAATAGATTACAGTTCTTGTAGTTGTTCTTGACTCCACCGCACTGCGATGAGGGCCCCTCCCTCTGCGATTAATTCTGAGTGAAGTGAGAAGATTCATTCTATCGCAACGCAATACTGTTAATTAGTTCGGTGGCCGCGCGGTCAGTTGATAAATGATCCGTTTGATAAATTAGAGAAAAACCGAGTGCAATACATATGGATCGGTTTTATCCCTTCCGCGTTCCCCTACTTTACATTTTAACCCAAATTGAGAGAACACCTAATTCTGAATTCGATTAAATCGAAATAACTTTGGTGGAGCAGTCTTTTATTTACATTTGCCATCGAGATTACAGTAATTTCAATAACGATAAAAACCTCATAAAACCAAGAATATAAACAGCAAAAGTGCTCGTAGCAGTTTTACAATCAAGTCTAAATTAGAGGCTGTACGTTTGAACGCGAGCGAGCCTACAAATCCCTTCGAATGCGGCTTTATTTCGTTCCGTCGCACCAATCAGAGCAATTAACGGACAATAAAAAGAAAAAGTCGCTTTTCCGCTCGACGTGTGGGGTGTGCGGAACTGGGCGGACCGGGAAGGGATCCCTAATTGTTCTCTATTGAGCAGACAGTGCGTATACTTTGTGCATAACTCACTGTAATTATATAATAAGTAAAGCTAGAGCAGTATTTTACTGGTTGTATAAGCGTAAAAGCTTTTTCATAAGTTGTTGCATCGTGTTGACGGCGACAAAGAGGAGATCGTTTGTCACGGAGGTCTACAGAGACATGTTAAATACGTATACATTATTTATTTTGTTTTCATTATCATGTTAGCAATTAAGTGAAGTAGGTAGTGCAGAATATTATCAACTTCAATGCAACTGCAAGCAAGATTAAAACTGCTAACACACGATTATTCTTCTACTATTATGTTTTTCTAAATTAAAACGAAGTAGTTCAAATTAAAAAGAACATTAAAAACCTTTATTAGAATAAGTTTCATAATCTTGATCTTACTTTTATCTTAATACCTTAATAAGCGTTTTAGTATACTGAATAATTTAATTTATTTTATTATTATTTTATTTAAATATGAAATCGTATTTATTCTAAAATAGGCTAAATAAGGTATAGATCCATTTTCTTCAAAATAATAAAAAATATTTTTTAATTTGTATATCTCTTATTCTCAATAGACACTGAGCTTACTCGTACCTATTTATTAAAAACAATTAAATATAACCTATATTAAATTGTGCTATGATTTGTCGTTGTATCAAATATCTAATAATATTTTTACTATGAAATTACCATAATGTAATATTGAAAATTTCGCCAAAACATAGTGATCGATCGTCCTCGGCCGATATTCACAGGCCATTTTCTTTGACGGAGGGGACCGTTTTGAATATAAAACACAGTCACTAATGACGTAAACGATTATTGACAAAATGCTTCGAACGCCCAAAGAAGATAAATCTATTTTATAAATTAAGTTTATGGAAGAATACTTAAATAAAAGTTTTCCCAGGAAAAAGCTTATTTTGACCGCATGGTTTTCGGCTAAATTCGAGCCATCAATTTTACTTTCCACTGTCTTAGAAGGGATAATCCAGGGCGAGTTCACCTGTGCACTTTTTCAACTAACGGTAATTAGTAGCTCGTGTCCATTTTTTACCCTTAGTTCAGCTGCGACTTGGGTCTTTGAAGAAAGACGCAGTAAAAGATAATGAGCTTCAATGTTGAACATGATTTGTCTCAATTCATCATTCAAGTTTCCGCATTGGTGACATCTACTGACTTACTAGTAATTAATGATTGACTATTATTAGTAGTAGTAGCAGTTATTAGTAGTAGTATTGACGCTATCGATTATATAAAAAACGACATAACACATTGTTTAATACATTAAATACTAGGTATTTAAGTGACACGGTGACTAACTAGTTTATAAATTCTTGTACATAAAAGATTACTTTGTGTATTTATCTCGGCAGTCACTGAAACTTGTGTAATAAAAGTTGTTGGCAACTGTTTGACGCGGTTAACCGTTGCGTGCGTATTGCAAACTGCCCGCGTCTCTGAACCACTTAATGAGCTTAATGTTTTTCACAAACTACTCAAAGTGAGTAAGTGACTCACTCGCTCGTTCCCATTGCTAGATATTTCTAATTTACGTAAAGCCAAGGTTTCACTTTACGTTATTTCTAATTACACTACACTCCCCCAGCAAACATTCCACGTTAAACTAAATTATACATTAAATTAATTAGGTTAGAATATTTAAGCGCTTCGAATTAATTATAGTTCAATTTAAAAAGAAAAAGGAAGCGCTTTTTGCCTCTTGGGACGTGTTTAAAAGCTTTCTACGACGCGTAAAAATACTACAAATACAAATTCAAACAAAGACAAAAGCAATAGAAACTGTAAATAAACAGAAGAAGTACATCGATAGCATCTGGTTTCCGTACGTGTCTCTGAATAAAAAGGAAACGACTAATCGAGCGAAGGACGCCGTGGAAAACAAAACACCGACTCTCGAGGCGCATTCGTTGAGAAAAATAAACTGCGGCCCTCTGCGGCCCCAAGACACTTACTGAGACTTACCGCCCGTGCAAATGAAGTGCATACTCTATTTTGCTCAAATGGGTTATTCACTGATGAAAAGCAACATTCATTTAATATTTTGACCGCGTGCCAAGCTAAAAGAGGTGCTAATTATTACCACTGAGCACAGGCTAACCAGCTGTGGTTTATTAATTGAAAGAACCTTCCAACTCGTACAGTCTTATTATAAAACGCGGATTAAATTTAATATACTACAAAATCTCATAAACTTTAGCTATGTAATCTGATTGCTTTTGTTATAGCGTTTGGAGCAACATAATCGAATTTAAGAATCAATACAAAAATAATAACAGATAACCTTAGTCTAGGGATTCGATTCGATTTTTCAATCACTAGAAGAACCTTTACTGGGATTCTGGGAACTTTAGAAATCTGGCCCTTGTTTGTAAAGAAAACACTCAAATTAATATTTCGGGTAAGCATTCCGATTATTAAAAAGTTGGCGATTACAAGGTTGATTAAACAATGAGGTTTTATTTCTATCTACATATAGTATGGACCACATACAAGCTCTACACCAAATTTCAGTTCAATAGGAGCAGTAGTTTAGCCACAGGATAGATATTTAGTTTTTGCTAGACTGCAACGGGTTGTACCTGCCCTAATAGCTGACCGAGAGTCTATGCATAGGTATCTAATGTCATGCACCTTAAAGCGACAAAAATGTAGGAGACGTTGCCGCTCTGATACTTAGTATACATTATTACAGTAGCCAACAATCATGCAAAAGTGAGTCTTAATCTTAGCGCAATAAGAAAGAAAACACAAGCATATGTTATTCTTGTGTTTTCACCACTAGCTTACACCATTAGTTTGTAACACAAACAAGGAAGCAATAAATAAACCCGTGACAACAATGAAACAATGAAAAAAGACAACAATGAAACAATGAAAGACAACAGATGTTTATAAAATATGGTGTTCACGTATTAAATAGATTTAATTTGTTAGATTTGAAGTGATTTTCTATTTTTATCTTTATGGAGTTTTTAACCGTTTCGAATTATTTAAAATAGTCTGTCCATTTTAATGTCCATGGATCATAGCAACCTTGTATAAGGAAGCATATTAATATTTAGACTTATTTTAGGATCGCTATGTATATCTGATAAATAACCCATGCGCCCCAACCACATATCAAAATATCGAATTTTAAATTATATGACAATTTCAATAATTTTATTTCTTTGTTATTTAAATATCGGTACAAAACGAGTTACATTACTATCGTTTTTATCCTTTCAATTAAAGGACATTGATTCTTAGTTATAAAACATGGCCGGCGCATGCGACGATATCCCGTGCGCTCCAAATCTATTGTTAAATTGTGCGATACAAAAAATACCGTATTGTTTGTCTCTTTTTTTTTCAATGCTTGTAACATGCCCGCGGTTGACACATACGCGTTGATACCAACCTCGCGTGAACGAAGCCTCATCCGTCCACAGTACGGTCAATGCAAAAGTCGGTGATGCCACTACTTGGTCACTGGCAGAAGTTGAGGCGTGGACCGTAATCATTGGGTGTCAATTCCTGTACAGGCCGGATATGATACGGGTGTAATCCACAAGCACGTAGCACGCGCCACACTTGCATGTGGTCTACACCGAGAATGGCGGCGGCCCGGCGTGGATTAGTCCCAAAATGCTCTAAGATGTTCTCCTCCAGATCCATGGATATTGTTGATGGCCGGCCTTACTGGCTGGAACCTCGGAATGTACCGGTTTGGTACAAGCAATGCAGCATTTTCCTAAAACATTCTAGCGATGGGAGGCGTCGACGTTCGGATTCTATTCTGCCATCAACAAACAGTTTTCCGTGTAACCGTCGAGCTTCTCGAAGGGTACCTGCAGCCGCGCCAACACAATACATCATATCGTAGTATTCACTATTTGTGTAAGAAGCCATATTTTTTTATTTTGTTTACACTTAACATACACTAAACAAAAGAACATCGCAAAGAGAAATCAAGAGAACGACGATGCAGATCTTTTTAAATCCATTTAATTCAACTTCATAAAGTTTGTACATTAAGTCCGGCAAATACGACCAATACGAGCGCGCGGCAGCACAGCGACTCACGGTGACAGGCCACTCATTCAATTTGAATAGGTAACAGTATCCACATCTGGGGGTACAGTTATAATGGTCAATGACTATTAAGATCGCGAAAGTAAACAAAAACGTGTCGAGTTTAGGGTCTTTTGTAATTCTTAGAAACAAAATACACGTGCATGGATGGTAGTGTTATTTACGTATCGATTAAAATATGCTGATATTTATAAGTCGATAAAAAAGAAAAATCAATATCTTCGTGAAAATAACGTATACAAATTTAATTCTCGCGGTTTTCCATTGTACTATCGACTTGAGCGACGGCTGACCATTTCACAAAAATTTTCGCTTACACATGTTGACTTTAAGTGACTCCGCCCTTAACAAAAAACTCATACAACTGCTATGCAATTTTAACCTTAGGAGTGGTCAACCGTCGCTTAAGTCGATAATACATGGTCTATATTATGTGACCCTTAAATATGACCACACCTTTCTGTTACACTCTGTATATGTATACTAACTGAATATGAGTTCAGTAAAGTGGTATAATAATATAAAATATTTTCTATCATATTCAACCAAGGATAAGCAGCGATAGCCTAGTGGGAAACCGTTAGACTGACACGCATATGTAAGGCCGACTTTTCGAAGTTATGTGCGTATTGAATAAGTAACCACCGCACCCTTTAACGGTAGAGGTAGACGCCGTGAGGAAACCTGCATGTATAAGTTCACACATCATCATAGAAAGAGTTCACATATCCTCGAGAATATTACGGAGATAATATCCTCGAAGATATGTCGAGTCTACCTACCCATACTGAGCCAGCGAGGTGAACTATGACCTAACCCTTCTAACACTGAAAATAAACCCGTGTCCAGCAATTTATATAAAGGTCCGAGGTATTATCATATTATATATTCAACCAGAATTTGATCTACAAAATTAGATTTTAATAAAAATTACAAAATAATTTAGAAATAAGAATTAACATGTCACATTTTATCTGTTGTAAATTATAAAATATTGTAATTAGCTATTCCTACAAGGATATATACCCGATATAAGGATATAACCCGATACTATTATTAAAGATGTAAATGCAGCCTATATTGACTTTATCATTAAATCCTTCGCTATTATACGTAAAATGGCGAAAGATGAAGGTTTGAAGAACAATTGATCAAAACTAGACTTGTATTATAATATATTATAACCTATATATGCTCGAAGACTGGTTTTGATCAATTGTTTTAGGTATATACAGTAAGTCTGATATTTAGTCAATTAGCCAGAATCCAGACTCAATAAAAATAATGTTTGGGCCACGGGGTCCAATCGTTGACCAAGACAATATTACTCCAATATTAGGTACTTAATTTAAATCACTTAACTTTAAGCCCACGTCATAAGAAGTAAACATTTTAGCATTTACTGGATAAAATTTCAGACTCCTAAATACGGTATATTTGTGACATTAAAAACGACAGGAATATCTTTACCTGTGCCATTAAGCTCCTTAGAAATTCGAATTATTAAGAAAATGTAAACGGAAATTAAATAAATACGGCTTAATTACTCGTTTAAGGAAGCTCTCGCTAGGTGGATTTAGCCATTTTCTTCCTGCGCAAATCTTCCCATACCGTTGTCGCTTTATTTTATCTGTAAGAAGACTACTTACCTAAAACCATTTCACCAGTAGTGCAGCTACTATGGGAACATTGGCAATTTGAAAATAAGAGGAATTTGAAAGATCAACCGACGGTTTTTGAAAATCAACGAGTCAAAATCACAGTCTTGTCAAATAAAACAAGTGAGAAACGGCAATGAATTGCCGTACATCTTCGAGTTCGAAAAAATAGTTCAAGTATTATGCAAAGGTCACGTGATACCACGTGACCTTGAGGTCAGAGGTCAAAGATCATAGTCATTTCGGGGTATATCGACTGTTTTGAGTCGAATGGCATTGACCGCGAGTCTCTAGCTCTTACGGTTCTTGAGTTGAAAGTTATATAACAGACAGACGGATGGTCGGACAGACAAAGCTGTTGTATAAGATATTTTTCGAACTCTAAAAAAGTATAAAAGAGCTGCATCCCTGATGCGTCAAGTGCGGTACAGCACAAATGATGCTGGCTGTTATATTAACAGCAGTTTATGACGACACTGGTTATGTTTATATAAACCAGCTGCCAGGATTGTCTCCGAATAATATTAATAGCTGTGCCCGCGGATTCGCCCGCGTTGGTAGTCTTTGTGGATGTTGCGCCGCCCTTGTGGGTCATGGCGTGGTGTTATTTGTAATAATTATGTTCCTATCTGCTTATGTTCTTTAAAAGTCGGAAATAAATATTTCATTATTATTAAATGATTTGATTGTTGGTTGCTAATACAGTTACTAAGTGCAAAATCCCGCCATTGTTTAGTGACGACAGAAATGATATAGGAAACCGGCGTAAAAGTAGAAATAATATTAATGCGTTTTGTTCGGTAAATAAGAAATCTGGGGTAGTCATATACTTCCTTTTACTATTCCTTTTTACCCTATCTTAATCTGCTTTTCTAGGCCAGGAAGACCCGAGTTTAACCTTAGAAAGCCACCATTGGTTTCGGGAACAGTTAACCAAAAAACAGGCCTATTTGGGGAACACACATATATTTGTCCGGTGTGGAAGTCGATCCCACATACCCGATGGTGTGATGCGGTGGAAAGATGAATCAGTTGTGAACTAGAGTTTAAAACATGACCTTATTATTTAATTAGGTCATAGCTATTTTGCACAAGCAGTGCAATGAAAAGGAAGGTAAATTTTAACTCGTAAAAACTATAGTTTCTAAGTATAATTCCTAAGAAGTGAAATTCAATAAGAAATTATTACGAAAACATTTTTACTATAAACTGATTAGTCACCCTAACGTTACTAATTACAATTTTACAAAACATTAAAATTAGATTAATCCAACGTCATGACTAAACATTTCTAATAGCTGTTGCTTTAATTAAATCTACATCAGATGTTATTACTAATGCTTTACAAAACGAATAGGTAGAGAGCTAGATGGTTTGAGTAAAGCTTAGTGTAGACATGGAAAAGATTACGCAAGAAATTATTTGGCAACATAACACTCTAGATTATGCCCGCGGCTTCGCTCGTGTTATGTAAATAAACTCCCTGTAGAACAGTTATTTTTTCTTATACCCTTCTTCTTATTTTCGTGTGGTTAGTGGCCAACCTGTTGTCAAGAGTTGTTCAAGCCGCCCGTAGGCCTCTGACATGGCTTAACGACTGCTGTCAATTTGGCAACAACCGGGACTGACTTTTTACGTGCTTTCCGAAGCACGGAGACGCTCAGATGAAATACCACTAAGCGGTCACCCATCTATAGACTGACCGCACTCAACGTTGCTTAACCTCGCTAATCGTTTACCGATCAGTGAGTGCAACTGGTTATGAGCGCCTCTTGAACCGATGTCCCTGACAACGCATATAATATGTACCTACAAAACTTTATCAGTCAAGTAATTCAGGCGTGAAAGTGTAACAAACAAACAAACAAACTCACATTCGCACTAATAATATAACTAGATTTTGCCAGCGGCTACAATTTCGTAAATAAAGATTAGGTTAAATTAGTAATAGTAGGTACTTTTATCTGGATAAAAGGTACCCTATGTCCTTTTTATTTCCCTGACAACGTGTATGCGAAATTTCATTATGATTGATCAAGTAGTTAAGGCGTGAAAGCACTGCAAACAAACTCACATTCCCATTTATAATATTAGTTACTATAGTTAGGATTTTAAACACATACACGTTTTGTTCTTTACACTCAGGCGTAATATTTCTAACCTTAAAATTTCACATGTGCTCAGAATCGAGGGAAAATTGTGCAGGTCTATTTAAGTACATAGTGGATGCTACATTTGCATCGTTAGTTAAGGATTTATTTCCATTACGAGCATAATAGTATCCAACTAATCGTATTAGCCATGGAATAATTATGAACTTAATGGTTTGCACAGCCAAGAATATGTGTATCAAACATGTGTATTATCAAAGATAACAAATGCGGCAGTTTTATGCGCAAACCTTGCGTTTAACCGCGGAATTATGCAATTTAGTTGACAACATTATGCTGCAAGGTACCAGCGGGTGTGTACGAAGCATAAACATATCACGTTAACGCGATAACGTATAGAACTGTTGGCATATGTTAAGAGGTAGTGATAGTATCGCGGTAAGTCTTTGTGTGTGAGTGATGTACGAGGCCGATTGCCACGAATTCATCAAATGCTCTTGTTTTCACATCCACGAATCGCGTGCACGAATATAAGTTGTTTATCTTGTTATGCGATTTTCGGGACGTTCTATGACTTACGAGTACATTTGTATAAAAATCAGCACACCGATAGTAGGTATAACAGCAACTCTTTGTATATTACTATTTTTTATGGACAGATTAATGCTTTTTCGGTAAACATTTGGCATCGAAAGGCTGTCCTAAAATATATTTTTGTTGAATATTCTATTATATACGATTCTACCGCCTTGTTTGAAAATGCGACTTTAATTTTTTATTAATAAATATTGTTTAATTTCATTAATAATTTTCACGCAAACGTAAGTCTCTTTGTTTCGTAGATACTGTGAATAGATAGATTTCGAAGAGTAAAAGTAGCCTGACACTACATTAATTTTAATGACTGTCTTTATCGAACTAGTAAATACTAAGTCCATCACATAAATTCTAAGACTGAGTTGCGAGTTACAAAGCGACAACTTCAACAATTTTCTCTTTAAATGAAATGTATGAAAACGTTATTATCGTTCTCAAATGCAATGCATCTTCATCCTCATCGCTCAAACTGATGTAAAGCGCGTCTATTATAGATATAGTATACAGTTTGTTAAGCGTACGTATGTATTGCTACTTTCTAGTTACGGAAGCATTGCCAGCTGCCTAAAGCGAACTTAGATTATGTTGATGCGAGCCGTCTTCAGCGTCACCGCACAGCTTTCAAGATGTTAATCGTTCGCCTTTCAAACATACGACGCAGACAAATTTGATTAAACACGCTTTTACACTCTGTACAACGTTCCATTATTAATTAGAGCCGACACGGAATACAGAAAGGGGTGATCCATTGACGAGTGAGCTCGTAAGGGTATTGCTCTTTGAGGAATTCAAGGACTTTGTGCTACATAGCAGTACACAGGACACATGTCCATTGCCCTGAGCACATCGGAGTATTGTGTACGATCGGGTGTTGCGGTAATGGTAAAATATTTCGTGACCACTGGTTAACGAATCGTGTGACTTGAGTCGTCTTATAACCATGAATCTCTAGCATAAGAGTAAAGATATAGCTAATAGATTTTATATTCTGGAAGACCACTTGATTATATGGACCGCATGGATAGTGTAGTAGGCTTAAGAACTCGAATCACTACTATCGCTACGCCGAAAGTAAGGTCTCACAAGGGACAAAATATTGTGTAATTCACAAAGGGTGTTTCGTGCCTGGATGATATTTTTTTGTGTTTGTTATTTGAATCTTTGTAAGGCCCTTACGATACAGAAAATATGCCTAGTGTGCGAAATATCTTAATTTGTTAATAAATTATAATTTTTTATTATTATAAACGCCGCAATCACCTATATACCTAGGAATATTCCATTGCAATCGTTACAATGGGAAAATCCTTCATCACTGCCCCGGTATAACATTTGTAAAATTGGAAACATTATTGCACCTTAACATTTTAGTCCAATAGTATGGCCTCAGAAATATAATTAGAGCCGAGATAGTGCCTTCGGCGCTGTACTAGCTCTATGGAATTGTATAGTAGGTACAAGCACAAAGCTTTTGTAATAAAATATCAGGTGGAACTGTGTCGACGCGCTCGAACGTTAGGTTAACCTGAATATACTATGGCATCGGGTTGCTCAATACAAAATTGAGATAGTGGCTCTGGTCTGTGATTGATGATTTCATTAAATATTTATACTCGCTGAATACCTAAACCTATCTAAGTTACAGTGTTCTAGCTTTAAAAATCGTGAGATATTTCTATAGTGATAATAATGCATTAAAATTACTAACGCAGAAAGAGAGTAGTTTTCCATCGTTACTGTACTATATGAATAGTAACCAAATAGCTGCATTAAACTCATTAAAATAAATCAGAATTAAAATATTTAAGGCGTTTCTTTTAAACGAATATCCTTCAGATGCTTTATATAATTATAGGTAATTGTTGTCAAATTGCGGAGATTCTAAGTATTGTATTGCCAACTTTGAATTACAGTAATGTATTGTATATTTTTTTGTTTTTTAATGTCTCCTGCCGCCATATGAATAATTCCAGTGCCGCACGAGATTTTACAAACATTCAAACAACGGACACAAAGAACACCTAATTTTTGTGGATCACACAAATTTTTGTGTGCTGTATTACTCTACTACAACAGTTTATATTTATATTTATTTATTTATTTATTTATCTTTGGAAGACCAACAGCACATACAACTTTCGAAAACAAACACAATAAGACACATAAGGCCAATTACAGGTCTTCACGAATAACAATATACAAAGTAGCAATTAGTAACCTTTATCTACGTCCTAATGAAAAAGCTAAATAATGTGCTCCAGACCGAATTTCGGTCACGGCGCACGACGGCCAAATTCAACGGAGACTGGCCATCTGCGCAGGAGATATTATAGTGCACAAGCGTGTGCGTAAACACAAGTTGCACTCTCTGTTCCCTAACTCTCATGGTCCGATTGGACGGTAACCCGACACGACCAGAAAGAGATCAGGCGCAGGACCAACAGCTTTACGTGCTTTCCAAGGCACGGGGATGTCTATCACCGCCAACTTCCTAACTCCGAGCTGCTATTGAGATTTCTTAATAGAAAACCCAATAACTTTTTGTTGGCCCGACCCGGGATTTGAACCCAAGACCTCATGCACAGTAGTCGGATTCGATACCGCTGCGCCACGGAGGCAGTTAAAATCTGAATTAAAAAGAGAACGAAATTAAAGAAATGGGAAAGATAGGCAAATGAGTCACCGTAACTATGAAAACAACCTTTAATCCATAGACAATTTCGAAATGGCACTGAGTGCCTCGACTATTTGGGCTATTGAAACAGATCGTGCGAGTAACTGTAGCCAATCGACTCGTCTCTGCACTGCATTGGCGATCAAACATACCCAGTAAGGGGCGTAACTACGGTTTATAAAATCAACTAACTGCCTCTCGCGGCTTTACCAGCATAGAGTTGTTTGATTTGCAGCGCTGCAGAGACGACTTGTGACGCGTTTTGTTATTATATAGTTTTATATACGCCAATCACGCCTGTAAATTCTCAAAAGAGTAAGCAGACGTTACATATGTTACGTAATGGACAGCGCGATGCAATAAAATCTAACGTGGAAAAACCTTTTGAACGGATATAATACAACAGTTATGGTTACCATGGCAGTCTTTTGGTTTACAACACTCATTTGAGATTTCCCTTTTGTTATTCGGGCCCTGAGGGAGTTGATGTTATGATTCTGTCTATCCCAGTCACTGGGCGGACAGTAAAAAACCGTTAATACCTTTTTAGGAAAGGCAGCGGTTTTGTTGCTTTGGTAATGCTACTACAGTATCTAGGGAACATGTCCATGAGCAGCGGTAAGTATTTACTTACTTCACCTACCACAAAAGGAATAAAAAAACGCTTCTTTTATTACAAAAGACAAACGTGCAAACTGTCCCGATCGCTTATAGTATAAATAAAAAAAACAATATCGTTTAAATTATTATTCTACTTAAAGCAGAGTTAATTATAATAATAATAATCTACCACACACACAAAAACCATCTAGCCCAAACTAAGCAGAGCTTGTCCTATGGGTACTAGACAATGGATTAACATACATTTATATACTTTTGTTTTTGTAAATACTTACATATTATACATAGAAACACCCAGACCAGTGCGGTAATCGAATCCTACCTCAGGCGTGGCAGTCGGTTACACTAACCACTATGCCATCGAGGCCGACAATTGAAAGTATCTTGAGGGTTTGAGTAAATAAATGACTACTCCAGATCAGAAGTATATTCCAAGAAACTTCTCTATAGAAATAACAGTGTTTATTTTATATTAAAAACGTCGCAAGTCCTAGGCTCTCACTTCTTTTGCGCCACGATTGTATTTACATAGGACTAGAGCTATTTGTTATTTCTTTGGCATCTTTAAAGTACCTAGGCTAAGACACTTTACACCATATTGAAGTATATAAGTACTAAAGTATATAGTAACTAAAGCTTATATACTTATATACTTGAATATGGTGTAATACGGATTACCTAACTAATATTATAAATTGTTGGTTGTTTATTTGTTTGTTGTGGTTTCTCACTTTACTACTCCACCGATCATCATAAAATTCCGCAAGCACATTGTCAGGGGTACAGAAAAGTTTACTGTTCTCAAGGGAAACAAAAATCTAGTAAAATATATATAAAATTATTTTTATAAACATCGCTAAAAAGCATAAAAATGTTTACGTTCATCCAATACGGACGTAGATAAGAACTACTTGTACATTGACCTAATCCATAGTACCTGTGTCCCTTGACCGTACGCGAGCTACTGTATAAACGGCAAGGCTCGTCGCTTGCGCAATATCAAGATTGATTGTGTATTAGAAAAGTTTAAGTCTTTTGTTTAAATCGGTAGTATAAACAAAAGATAAGTATAAATACATAATTGACGTTTTCAATATAAATGTCCTCCAGACCGAATTTCGGTCACGGCGGCCAGACTCAACGGAGACTGGCCATCTACGCAGGAGATATTATAGTGCACAAGTGTGTGCGCATACGCAAGTGCACTCTCTGTTCCCTAACTCTCATAATCTGATGGGATGGTAATACGACACAACCGGAAAGACTACAGGCGCAGGACCAAGGGCTTTACGTGCTTTCCGAGGCATAGGGATGTAACACCGCCAACTTCCTACTCAACAACAACTCCGGGCTGCTATTGAGAATTCTTTACAGAAAAATCCAATAACTTTTTGTTGGTCCGAACCGTGAATCGAACCCGAGACCGCACAGCCGTCGCATTCACTACCGCTGCGCCACGATGGCAGTTAATTTTTAATATAGCAGGAGATTAAATCGACTCTCTGTTTGGTTTTAGTGAGCATTCCTTTACAGTGCGTATATAAATCAGAGCAAAGTCCAAGTCCAAGGTATGTTCGCTAGTCGATCTAATTCTAACTACACTTGTAAGTGAAATCAACGTGTACAAAGTACTGGTTGTATTAACCTCTTTCCTGAAATGTATACTTTATAACCTTAGTTCCCAAAGTGGTCCAGGTGGACCCTCAGAGGTCCACGGGACGCTCGACGGAGGTCTACCTTGGCGTGATAAAAAAATGGGGGTTCACAATTCGTAAGCGGGGGTGCACGAAAGTTTATTTGCTTTCGATAGTGAAGTACTAAAATGTTGGCTTGACTTCACCTATCAATGTAGGCAGATATTTTAAAAAGCTCAGCGATTGTTACTTGTTTAAACGTCGATGGACGGATATTTTGAGGAATAACATTCGCTGAAGACACGAGAATTTCTGAAAATATCTAACTGCAAGGGGGTCCACCGGAACCAGCAAAATTTTGAAAGTCGTCTATGAGAAAAACGTTTGGAAACCTCTGCTCTATAGCTTGTGTTCAGTAAAGTAGCTTAGAACTATTTACATGTAGAAAATAATGTAGAAATACTGCCAGTTTCTTATATCGATTACAGTACGATTGCGTGTAGTGGTTTAAGTGGTCGCCTCGCCACTGCCATAATGCCGAGTGCTGTGGGTTCGAATCCCACACGGGACAAAAATTAGAGTGCTCCACAAGTGGTTGTTCCGTGTCTGGATGTTCTTTGTGTCCGTTGTTTGAATGTTTGTAAAGACTCCGCGACACAGGATTTATACCAAGCGCGAGAGTTGTCATTAAAAAAAAATATTTCGTGATATTACCTAATGATTTAAGTACCTAATAGAAAGTATCCGCTAGTACCTATACATGTTAAACTAATATTTAACATGTATTTTCTATTTTTCTTCTATAAGATGGGTTTTTAAGATTTGTCTTACCCAGTGTTATTAGTAAACGAAAGAGGTCAGGTTAGGAATTCTCCTAACCTCTTTCCTTTACTAATAACACTGGGTCCATCCCGTCCATCCATTCTTAGTAATATGACAGACTAGATTTTGGCTGCGGTTTCGCTTGCGTTAATGTAGATTTATGCTAATAGAGATATTTTTGTAGGCTATATGTTAGTCTGATGTATAAACAATAATACTGTATATAATACAATATATAATATCAGCCCTGAATTACACTGTCTCACTGCTGGGCACGGTCATTTTCTCAGCGTGAGAACGGTTAGGCAATAGTCCATCACGTTGGCCCAGTGCGAGTTGGCAGACTTCACATATCTTTGAAAACATTATTGAGAACTCTTAGACGTTAAACCAAAGGATAATTCACTATTTAATACGCACATAACTTCTAAAAGTCAAAGATGCGCGCCTTGGTATCTAACTCGAGAACTCTGCGTGGCAGTCCAACGGCTTCCCACTAGGATATCGCTGTTATAATATATAATACTGTAAAGCTTCACCAAAATCCGTTCAGTAATTTTCCGTGAAAGAATAAGAAACATCCACCAATCCATCCATCAACAATAACCATATTAGTAGGATTTATGTTTTTATAATACCATTTTAATAACGGTAGGCCGCTTTTTACATATGAATGCTTTTTGTACGCGAAAGCTTATCACACATGTACACAGTCCATCGATTTTCAGAAAGTATTCAAGCATACATAAAAAATGCGATGCGAGTCATCCATAACACTTATTCATATTATTCCTTTTCAGTCAGACTATTATAACTACGCAATGTATTGTTCGTCGAGTATATTATTCAGTAACTGTTGGTAATAATGATGACAGTGTCAGTGTCGCTACGTGCTACATGACAGACAGCTGAAACATCTGCCGATAATTGAAACGTCAGCATGGACGTCGAGGACGGCGACAAGCACCCTGCGATAAACGAACAAAATGCCCACCATGTCTACTTCAAAATCCCATTATTTTATGACATTTTACAAACGCATTTTAATAGAGTGTTCATGGGTCGCATTATTTATTTTAGGCACAAATTATTGCAAAAATAAAGCCTATTTTGCCTTGTTAGTCCATAGACATAAGTTTGCTCTTACGTTTAGTACCTACTGGTTGATATGGTATGTACTGACATAGCAGTGTGTTATAACGTTGCTTAAGTATTAATATATATAGTTTAACATAATCGACCCTTCGAGGACGAAATGTTGTAAAAGCCATTATGTCGGAATTTAGTTATTGATGTAAACTTATTCAGGTTTTCGAACTGAATCGATCTGTGTGTAAATGGTTTTACTACCCAGAATATACCGCAGCATTAGACATTTATTTTTAAAATAATGGTGTAAATAATACTTAAAAGTGCCTCAAATGCTGTTTACTATATATTTTTATAATTATAGAACATAAATAGCTAAAATAAAGTGCACACCAAAAAAGAGAAAAGTAAATCTGTGTATTTGCTTCTGGCTCTCCTGGAAAATACTATATTACTTTTCACTACATTTCATCCTCGAAGGGTCGTATGCTAAATACCATCAAACTAATAATATTATACTTACATATTTAAGAGAAATATGGTAGAAAGTAAATCCTACAATCGCAGAAGTTGACGTCATCATTACATCCATTCGTTAAAACTTACACTGATGAAAAATTTTACTCAACATACTCAATCTAAAAAGGCACGATTTATACCGCATGCCCATCCATCTTATCCAATGGTTAGATAAGTCGACTCCATGTGTAATTACTACAAGCAAGACCCGGATTAACGATGCCAATCAAAATGTTACAGCCTCCACATAAGAGTCAGTAAGGTTTTGATTACTACAATGAGTGCACCCCCCTGATATAATCCATTAGCCGCCTCTAATGACACGTGTGGCCACCCCAGGCCTCATGGGTGGCATGTCGTATTCCTAGTTGACACAGCAATGAACTTCTTATTGTGTAAACACTTGACATAGTATATGAAGTTTGGTGTTTAAATGAGTAAGGCCGGTACCTATATCAAAAAACAAATCGTTTTACTTAAGGACAGTTAATTTTTCAAATATTTTCATAGCATTATATGTGTTAAAAATTCACAGTTCGTGTTTATTATTGTTGATACAATCAATGCTGTTAGTTACTGTAATGCCAGACATAATTGAAAAACAATAGTGGTGCCAATTCTGTTGTCACAAAATTCTCTTATCTTAGCTAAAAATCTCTAAAATTTAGTTTAGTCCTGTCATACGACATTTCGTATTCTGAAATAGCTACAAGTGACAGGACTAAATTAAATTTTAGAGATTTTTAGCTAAGATAAGAGAATTTTGTGACAACAGAATTGGCACCAGTGTCTGGCTTGTAGATGGCTACAGCTTAAAGCGTTAACACACTTAGCATTGATTCACTAAATCCCCAAAGAAGTAGACAAAGATAAATCATACCTATAATTTTTAAGCTGTGTTTTTAAAGTCCTGCGTAATAGGTGATGAACCTATTGTAGTCCATGTAGACACATTACTCCATTCTCCATTGAATTTAAACACAGGCATATGATACTGGATTATTAAGGCAGACTAGACGCTGGTAATTAAAAAAAAGAATTAGGTATAGACTGAATTTGTTTTAGCCTAAAATAACATCATAAATCTTCAGTGATATTTTATTATAGGTAAGCGGGCCTTTGAGCTAATAAAATAAAGCCATGCGTAAACAAGATTACTTAAATAGATACCAAAATAATGAAACCTTATTTAATATTAAGAGAACCTGCTTTAATATTTTACGACCTTTTATAAAAATTAAACGTCACGTCTTGATAAATCTGTATATTATATAAGGAAAAATATTATCTTTGTTTCTACAGGTTTAATCCACGTATAAAAAACGTGAAGCTAAAATTTCAAGGCCCATTTAGCAGATCCGTGCGCTGGACAGAGATTAACGTACTCTCTGTTTCATTAATAAATCCTCAGTTTATCAAATCCAGAAGCGAACATCCTCTGTCCATGAACGCTTTTAAAAAACAATAACTTCACTATAATATTTCGTTTTCTTAAAAGCTTTGCAAAATAGGGATGTTAAGCCAAATCACAGTGTATTGAAAAACATTATTCTTTGGAACAGATCAATAAAACACTTTCAGTATTTATGTGCATTTGTTCAGTATTACAGTGCTACATCGAGCTGGAATTCGAATTGTCGATTCTGTTTCTGCACGAGTTCACGAGAGGCAAGGCAGAAAAAACAATTACAAGAAAAGCTTTCTGCGACGATATTAAAACAGAACTTGTTAAAAGTTCCCGTCGAGTCTTTTATAGGCTGTCATTTCATCAGATCATCGTTGCGGTCACTGAACATAATTGCAATTAAATCCGACATAATTTATTTTCGGCGTTCATAGTCCCGCGGGCGTCGTTTGAGGATTACTTGTGGCTGCGCGATCAGTGTGCCGTGAACGCGCTAACTTACTGCGATACACTTTTATGGCTAAAGTTTCTTGTGTATTCACAACACGAGTACACGCAAGCATGTTGTCAGCAAACCTAAAGACTATTACTATATGTTGACGCTAGAATGTAGTCTGTGGAAAATCCCTTAAGTGGGCACGGAGCAATCTGCGACAACACTGTTAATTAGTACAAGTAGTGGAGGGCTAGTGGGACCTCAGAAAGTTAATTAAATATTTACTCACTTCAGCCGACAAAAGGACACATTTGGCCACTTGTCGATAGCTAGGTAAAGGGTTAAGATTCGCGTCATTTATTATTTCTATTTCTACGATATAAAGATGTTGGACGATTGACCTGGACTAAAAGAACATTACGGCTAACCTGAGTTACGTCGCCAAATCATTATTAAGTCGTATAATCACAAAAAAAAACTAAATCAAATATAAGCGAATTGCTTAAAAAAATATTTAAATATATGAACGCAAATATTATTGTTCTGTGTGGGGTGATAATTAAGGATTTCTTCTTTATCTGTTACGAAATGCTTTCAGTTAATTTTAAGACTAGACTACGGATGTAACAAAATCACGTGGAAATCTAGAGTAGTTTACAATGTAATTGAAATGGAAAACATAAATATTGTACGAACCACAGAACATAAGAAGTATGGGGCTATAAACGAGAACAGCTATCTATTATCCAATGCAAGGCAATGTAAAGCCTTGTGTTTGAAATAAAATCACACGCATGATCCATACTTCTGTCTATAAACAGAATGTGTACGTATTTACACATACAGGTACCATTCCCCACGATGTACGGAAATATTTAAGGAAAATGGAGTAGAAGCGATTTCTTTGTTCGGCCTGATTCGTTTGTCTTTTGAGTTTTCGCCAGCTCGGAAGGGTATCCCTTGATCATTAGGTAAGCTTGTTATGGAGCGTTTCTCCAAATTCTTTTTTGTTAAAATCTTTTGAAACAATAAATGCGTACATAATTACCTACTTTTTGTTGCTTCTTGGATCATTAATTGCTATTTACGCAGTATTAATAAGATCTATTATTCTTTTTAAATATTCAAGTATTGTTAAAGGTGCCCGTTTTATACAGAACATAGGTCAGGTTTGAGTGCGGGTCACAGAAATTTGTATTTAAACTGGACTAGGGAAGTTACACCACACAACAGTATATAGCAGGCAAACCTTAACGATTAAACTCCTGCGATGAGTAGGCTCAAGGTTTCTCTAGGAGACTCTGTGCTTTATGCAGAGGAATAGTCAAAACTTTACCTTGTACCCATAGCATAGCGATTCCATGATTGCAAAGTCGACAACGCGTAACTGTTAACCATACCAAAAAATAAATAAACTCCTTTGTTTAGGACTACTTACGAAGTTTGCTAATATTAATTACAATCGAAATTATACTTAGTTAATCCATCATAATATTATAAACATATCATAATCATTTATTTATAAACCTCTTCTTACAGCTGTGATAGAAGTACGACATGTCCTACCACATAATATGGTGTAAAAAGTATAATATGTGATTTGTAGTGATCAACAAAATTAATTATGCATTAAAATTTAGCGCTAATTATTTATTATGATCAATTTTTTGCCAGCGGCTTCGCTCGCATAATGAGGCCTAAACAACTCAATATCAATTCTATCAAAGAATCATATCCTACTAATATAATAGTGACAGTTGGTGAAGCTATTTCGATATTTCTTACCCAATCACTCCTAAACAGTTGAACCGATATACATGAAATGTTCTGGCTTAACACATAGAATATGTTTTATCCCCTTATCCGTTCCCATGAGATTCATGCGGATGAAATCGCAGGAGCAGACACTAGTCTCAGACAAAATCTATAAACTCGTTTAGATGCAGTTTTATGAATATTTCTATGAAAAATATAAATTATTCCCTACATAGTTTGACTACACTCTGCATAAGTCAAAAACTCTAAGCTGCGTCTCGGCACTTTCCACGCTAACGAGGAGACATATTATTAAAGTATACTTTTATAAAAAACACGCAATCTCAACCGCACACGTCGGGATTACATTCGAAATGGTTTCAAGAATACATTCCACTTGAAAGTTCATTAAATAATAACGGCATGTACATCCAGCCTCGAGGGAATAGACAGGTGTTTCTAAATGTCACTCGTGTGTTGAACCTTCTCTGAATAATTAAATCATACTTTCTTTCGTGTACCTCGAAAATTCGATGCGATAAAATATTTGAACGCGTACATCTGTTACATTTCGAACAATGTGGGGAAGCAATAAAGAAACTATTCCACTTCCATTCCTTTATCCTCGTAAAGACTTCATCAAATTCCACCAATGAGAGTAAAAAAGTGAGAGAAAACTTTCCTTGGAAACACGAAAGAAACTTGTGTATGCGAAGGTACTTACATATAGGCATTATATACATAGGACTATACGTTATGCTTGTGAAGGTATTGGGTGTATTACTACGGATTCAATAACGTTTGAATACAATATTCTCGCGGGCTCTATGCTTTTATATTTCTTTTGAATTGGGAATCAATTTCATTTTATGATATTTGTTTATGCTCGCAGGTGTTTACGTTTCGATACGTAATTATGTTAATGTAAAAATATGTATATGCGGGGACACAACTCAAAGGAACCTTATATAAATAAAACATACGTACTTATAAGTACCTGAGAAGCATTAAGTATGTTGCGTGTGGTGTATAAAGTATAAATAAGAAACATTTCAGCGATTTGACAGCTACTACTAAATATACGAGTAGATCCTCTTTAATATTTCCACTGCGATCGATGTTTATACTCAGACTATGATCAGATTGTCTATACTTCTAATGGGTGCACCCTATGTTGTAGTACACGTTACGACGTTTTTCACCATAGATTGCCTACTTCCGGATTGTACCAGATAAAGAGCGTTCATAACGCATTAAAAACGCTAAAATTGACGAGCTGATAACAGTAATAAAAAATAGCTGTAAGCTATTCGTGCAAAACACACATTGCTAAAAGATTTTTGTCTTAAACATTGACCTTCTTCGGACTTGAAGATATTATATATTAATATAGGCTCAAAAGGCTTTGTAAGAGATTTGTGGACTGGGACAAGCCGTTTGTCTTAACTGGAGATTGAAATGGCAGTAACATCTCGAGTAAAGCCCATATACTCAAGGAAATTGAAAGGTCCTATGGTCAGTCATACGCGACGAGCCAAGATGATCTAACATCATACCGAGGTCCCAAACGATATCCCGAACATCAGATTTTGTGTGATTAGAATGGCTCTGAAACTGCTTACCCATAAAAGGCTTCAGGTGCATACCGTCGGACGGTGCCAAATCAATCAACGTTATTTCGAAGTGCTGAAGTATGTGTCTGTTGAACATGCGCCTGACAGAATGACATTATTTTTCAAAACTCTTTACCACTACACTGAAAGATGTTTTGTAACTCATAAATTGAAAAGAACTAGGAAACAATATCTGCTGGTTTTAAGGTAAATGCACTACTTACATCATCAGTTTGTCGATGATAGAGTGTGATAGTGGAATTTACAGGAAGATCTTAAAGCAATGCTTCAAATGCTTCCACAGGTGGGCCTAAAAATGAATATGGACAAGAGAAAACTCATATCTTATGAATATTGCATTACCGGCACGGTAGTCATTGTTAGAAACATTATATCCGAAGATGTTGACAGTCAACCTAGGACGATCTGGTTCGATATATCTAATTTCAAGAAGAGGTCAGCCGGAGAATTCAAGTTTCATGATTAGCTTTCAAGCCACTACGTAATATACACACGGCAAACAGTCCTGGTATAAAAAAATAACTAGAATTAAAAATGTCATCATATTTTCTGTTATATGTACATATATATATATGCTATTCAACACTTATATACTGACAACTTCGTTACCAAGTCAGGAGCAGAGCAAAAGCCTGAAAAGTTATCTCTAAAATGCTGTACATATTTAGTACAGTTTGATTCATAATCAGTGCTAGGCGCGTCGGGTCAAAGTGATATTAAGTAATAAATTCGTTGTGGGGAGCGGTCTAAACGCTTTCGAATTACCGAGTGGCGTAATGGCCAAACTTAATATTCACGGAGGGATCACGGGGAGCTGGAATCTATGCGGCTGCGAGACCTACTAGCGTTTTGTGTTTTCACCGATAATTGTATATTAATGCCAATTTTTGGCAAAGTTATAAAATATTTGACGTAGATGCAAGGATAAAGTACAAATTGGGTAACTTTTTGATTTGTTTCGGTTTGGTTTGGGATCGATATGTTTTTGTAAACCTCTTTGCTTTACGTGACTCACGCGTTCTTGTTCTGGTTTATTCGGTGGTGGTCGATGAAAGATAATATAACACTAGACTAGACAATACGCGCGTAGGATGCACAACCAGTTTAAAAATCACGGACCTGGTAGCACAGGTAGTGAAGCAGTGACACCATTGACATCAACGTAAAACGACAAAATACAAGCTCACATAGCGACGGGTCGCCATGTCGCGGCGCAACTGATTTACGCATAGCCAACATGGCACAGTGATTCAGGTTTCATACAAAGGCGGTCATAAATACACAAATCCGTTATAAAAAGTATTTTATTATTTTACACGTTGGAATATATTTAGGTAAACGTAAATAATTAAAATTATTATATATTATATAAGTTTAAAAAATTCTTAACAACATTTAGGTGTAAAAATGTCTCGCAGTAATTTTATTTTAGACGATCGATGTATCTAAAACATTTTATATTGCGAATTTTAATAGTAAAACTGTAAATAATGGTTATTTGTATTAACAATAACCACAAAAGAATAAAATAAAATAGCAAAAATACATAAAATAAGTTTATTTTCTAAATACAAACAACCTAGAAACTATACAAAATATTGGCAAAATTACCTTTAAATACATAACAAATCTAAAACAGCTTTTGACAGTACACTCTTTTTTTTGACAGGTAACTTTCGTAGACCTGTTATGAAGGGATCTTAATGAAGAAGAAGCCTATTAATTAAATCAGTATTGGTCAAAATGCGACTCATTTTTCGCGTGTGATTTCTCCTAAATGATTTGATGTGTTTGTTAGTTGCTTCAGCTGCTTCTTCAGACAGCTCTCCGATTGACAATAAAGCGTGATCAATAACATTAGCACCATGAACTAGGACTTTGTGAACGGAAGCAGGCATGTTATACCACGGATACTCGGCAACTAATTGCCGAGCTGTCTCTAATGCGAACTCTTCGAAGTTCGTCTTATTAATATGTTATATCCCGAATTCAAACATTGAAGTATGATCCAGCAACGATCTAGGAGATCTTTCTTGATCCCAGTAATTTCAGCTGAAATTTCTGAGTTCGAGAAAAACCGTCTGGCGGTATTACCATCGTTTGAGGTCCCGCTTCCGCCACTTTTGGGCTTATCCACTATAAGACCTAATCTTTCTCTAAATTGAGTCTGAATATATGTTTTTTTTGCTGCAACAAGAATTTTGTCATTTTCAGATCTAGCTTGCCATTTTTTAACATCTAACTTGTATGCGACATGAACAAAATATTCAAAGAAGCGTATTAACGCGTGAAGAGGTGATAAACCAAATTCATATTTACTCTCATCGACTTTCTTGTTTAAACATTTGTCAATTTGGTTCATTTCGCTGGGCAAGGCATTACAAATATAACATTTAGACGAGGAAACACTGCTAAGTGCATTACACACTTTGCCATCTACCATAGTAAATTGCAAGCAATGAGTAACGCGGTATTCCTGATCTTCGTTTTTGAAAACAGTTTGCTGTAAGTTACTTATTTTCTCTTTAAAGTATGCTTCTTCCTCAACTGATACTGCAGTCGATTCTTTCAAATATCGAAAGCGTACAGGCCTACAGTATCTAGTTGACGAAGGACGAGGATTTTTCCACAAAACTACGGTATTTTCTCCAGTATCTAATTTCAAAACAAGCTGAAGTGGCACATATGAAGTAAGAAACAAGCTACCGTCTTCAATAGTGGCGTCAAAAAAACACTGTTTATATTCAGAATGCCCTGTACTGCCATCGAAACCCCATTTCCCTATCAAAGCTATCTTATCCTGGGATTCTTTAGGTACCCTATCCAAAACAACCTTTTGAGACTTGAGAATCCGATTGGCTGTATGATCTAATAAACTTTGAAGTTCGACTTCGGCAGATGATTCGCTAACAGTTATATCTGGAGGATAACAGTGTTTTTTCGATTCCACAACAATTTGGTAAGATGGCAAAATGCCTTTTGAAAACTTATTGTTTATAAATTTCTTTACTAATAAATATTGATGTCGAGTTAAGTGAGCTTCGACAATGAGCGATAAAACTTCGTTAGCATCGATTTCAGGAAAAGTTAATAAACTATCATTGCATCGGAAGCACTAAGCAATGAATGTACAAGAGAAGGATCTTGCTTAGACAAATTAGCTAATCTTCTCCTTTTTGTACGTTTACTGGTCTCGTCAAAGTTCATTTTCGGAGGGCCAGACGATGAAGATGTTGATGCTTCAACTTCGTCAAAGTTCAGAGATACACGTACCTTAGTTCGCTCTACATCAATATTTTCAATTTCATGCAGCCAATCTGAACACATTTCTAAGAATTTAGATTTAGTACGATTCGACTTGGCCCAGTAATGAGAAATTCGTTTACATACATTCGTAATTCTAAGGCTTAAAGGTTCTAGGTTAATGTTTTCGATGTAATCAGAAAGGCATGATGTTTCAGTCAAAGTGTTCAGGACATGCTGTGATTTTTCATTTGGTTTACCCACTTTAGAGTACCAAATGTTAAAAATTGACATCCTCGATACAGAACATTTGAAAAATGTACCTGAAACAATATAAAAACTGAACTTAAAAAAATGACTTTATTTTTATTCTATGGGCATACATACTTGACAGCCCACTAACGTAAGAAGAGGCAGGAAGAGGCAGATGAAACTTATAGCCCTTTATAAGGATGTTCTCCTTATTCTAAAAAGATATGCTTCAAGGGCAGCAAAGTACAGCGAAAAGTTGTAGGTCCAAAAGATATAAATATACATCACATTTTTTAAAAAGAAACTACCCTCAATAATAAAATGATACAAAATAATATGTGCATAAAAAAAATAAAAAGTGGTTGATAATAAAAGTACATACCTCGCTCTTGAACATCCATACCTTCACAATACGTAAACACTTGATTTGAAATGGTGACACTCAAAAACAACGTGATTAAGTTTTAATGACTCACACGTAGCGTTAATTAGTATCGCGATGCGCTCACTTCCGCTGCACAAAAGTGAATGATACCTTGACCTAATTACGTTGGTATTTATAGTTTTTTGAAGTATGTGAACTAGCTAATGACTTAATGAGGTGATCTTACTGGAGTAAGACAATGAAATTTTTCAATTTATGGCCTAGGGCGGAATCACAGTGCATGGGTCCTATACTTGAGTCAAATCCAATTTGGAATGTTTGTAAACAAACATGTTTTTTAAATATTATGGCAATTCGGATTCTAAATTACTATACAGTGTGTATATTAAACCCTGTCCGATCCGTTAAGGGCTTGTTTCTCACATAAAAAACATGCAAAGCAAAATAATAAAAAAATCTATATCATCGTAAAACGTCTTCATAATATTTTTAAGTACAGTATTGATCAACATTTTTACCCTTAAATGCTGAAATTTCGCACAGTCTAGCAACACTAATAATTTTGAAAATTAAAAGTATAACTTGGAATTTCTAATTCCAATTAATTTTGAGTTAAAGCTAAGATAAATTAATTGCTTGCTTTTTGTTCAATATCTTGTTCAAAATTGAGTTTATTTTCGTATATAAATATCATCACGGCATTACTGCTGTCGTTCATCGCGAATAATACCTACAAATTGATTATGTAGTGTAGGAAGATATTACAGATTTTCAAAGCTCCTACCAATTTAATTTGGCGGTATTCACTCCCATCACTTTTTTTATGTACTTTATTCGCTTGCTATAAATAGTTACTCATATTGTAAAAAGGAAAGATTTATATTTTATATATTTGTTTGTAATTAATAAACTCAAAAATAACAAAACCGATTTTAAAGTTATTTCACAATTAGAAAGCTACATTAGCCAGAAGTAACGCAGCGTATATAACATCTAAGAGCCCTGGGTGGAGTAATCATAAACGTGGGTGAAACCATTAAATTATGTCCATTTTTGTACAGTATTTGAGCCAAACCCGTGTTAATTCTGATGAAGTATCTACTACACTAACTAGCTGACCCGCGCAACTTCGTCTGTGTCACATAAAATAATTTTCCCCACTTTTGCAACAATTTGTATTTATACTCTGCTCCTATTGGTCGTAGCGTGATGTTATATACCTCCTCGATAAATGGGCTATCCAACACTGAAACAACCAAACAAACAAACAAGTAAACAAAAACAAACAAACCCTTCAGCTAAAGCTGAAGGGTATGCAAAAATATATCAATACTAATATTATAAATAATATTAGTATTGATATATTTTTGATAAGTAACTCAGTCTCTCATTTTTTATTTCTATCACGTCCATAATGATCGTTCATTAAGGTCTACTTTGATTTAGTTTATTAAAAAATATATGCAAAACATATTCGCGACTTGACACTATCAACTCAACTAATAATTAGATAAAAGATTGTCTTTGGAGTTTAGTTACGGCATATTGAAGCAATCTTCTCGTACCTTATATATTTTAAGCTAGATAATTGAGGGAACCAAACATAATTGGATCTCTAATAACATAGGGAATATACAATACGTCTCAAAGCTCTCTAAACAATAATGAGCGCTTTTCATTTGTAGAGGGTTCTACAATAGTTTATAGTTCAGTTATTGCACACTTAAACTCGATTGGAACTTTTTAAACGGTCAGAGAACCATCATTAAAATTTATAAGACTTAAAATTCCTTTTTTCTCACTGAATATAACATAACATCAATACCTAATTGAAATCTTAACTCGTGGCAAATGCCATTGACTTTACGCAAATGTCATTTAGAGAAAGATTAAACCTCTAAATGATAATAAAGAAATGTCTGTTGTGTATTCGATAAATAAAATAACTATAAGAGATCAGTGTAAACATGTTTTAGCCAAGTCGAAGGCTTGTAAACGGCTTAATAAACTAGCAAATGGTACTTTAAGTATTGGATTTTAAAAGAAAATACATAGCAGGGGTGTGTAACTCTGTGAAACCTATAGTACATCTATATTGTACTTACGAGTATGCATGACACGTTTTAATGATCACTGCCACTGTTAAAAACATTTGTGTAATCCACAAATAGATTTTCCGCGCCTGGTCGTTCTTTGTGGCCGTTGTTGTAACATTTGACAGGCATTTTAACTAGTGCGAGAGGTGGTTTGTTGAAATATAAATTCGTTGTACTTGTACGTTCACAAGTAGGAAGGTTTTCGATTAAGGTAGCTACAAGCGGTAGAAAAAATTACTTTGAATAGATGCAACTTATCAAAACCTATAACGGTTGGAATTTCTTACATAGTCGTCAGTATACAAAGTTACGGGTGCCCAAAGTCCTAAAAGGGTTCCATACAATATGTATGACAATCATAACCGCAGTTTCAAATTTCCCATTTATCAAACTATCATATCCGTTTGAAGAGTTGAGATACTTGACATAAATTAACATTTAACAGTCTCCGCTCGACCATGGCTACTCGCAAATATTGTAAAGAACAGTTCAAATGCAAAACATAAAAATAAAACGAAGTAATCAAAATTGAACGTGGTCCGTGCCCAAATCTCTTAAAATAGTTATCTCAACAAGTCATCGTGTAGTCACAACAAAATAATATTTATACATATTTAGTATATATATGCTCCAATATTTGTATAAAATAGATAATGGAAATTATAAATTAAACAGTCATTACAAGGCTTTTATCACAGCACTGAGCATCATTAGGGACATTGTAAACAAATCCCCTTACAAAGTTTGGATAAACGAGATGAAGGGTAGGTACTCTCGCAATTAACATTTAAATATTTTCACAGGAGGTAAGTGAAATTAAATTCATGCTATCTGTATCTACGCGGAGGAGAATACGCTACGTTAATTTCGGCTGTATATACCTGCTTTTATAAAACTGTATCTGTGATTTGTAATTGGTTATAATAATATATTAAGTATGCTTATCTGATTCCGAAACTGTGTGTTTCGTTCATGTCTGCTTGCTTCACACATAAGAACTGAACAGATTTTCATGCAGATTCACCTCACTTCTTAAGCCGCAGTTATAGTAAATCACGTTTCAAAATATGGTCCACATGGATGCTGTCGCTGGGATAATCTAGTACTTTATATAGAGCCTTATAGAAAAATGATTTTGTCAATAAGAGAATTTGTATCTATAATGTTTTCAATTCGTTTCTAGTTTTAATTCATCGTAATAATATTTTTCTACGTACGCTCAATACTTAATTATTTTATGTGGTTCTTATGCGTAATAACAAATAATCTGCCTATTAGTAATATAATAATTAACAAACAGCATTTTCACATTTGCATGCCGCCAGACAAGCGTTTGTACATATAACTATTTTATTTATAACATTGTTAACCATCTTTCTACCAAACAAATAAATATGAATTTATATTTTCAACTTTAGAACAATTAGCCTCCTAAGTCCTAGTCTCCATTCAAAATACACATTTTTTTTAATATACCGTTAATCCGTAGTATAATAAAAAAACAAATCTGCAATAAATTTACGAATGGTTGATACTAATCTTTTCTGTTTTTAAATACCTCTCCCGTACTAGAATTAATTCCTGTAACAGAGGAGACTGTAACTTTACAAACATGCAATCAATAGACTCAAAGAACACCAGTTACACTTGGAAAACTATTTGCAGAACACACAATTACTTTTTCTGTATGTTCTTACCTTCAAACTCGGCGCAGTTTATGACCAGGCCAGCCTTTTGTATCTGTTGTAATGGGTCTACGTCTGTAGCATCTAAGGGATATTAGGAACATAGAAATTACGTATGGGTTCCTCGTTTTTCCTGAATACAAGCACGAGCACCTACAGATTCTTATTGCTGAACTAATTACTAAACTTCGTGACAAGTTAACGAACTTTTACGTTCATAAGTTATTTTGTGACTTAAATGAATATTAAGAAAAATAAATATAAAATAATTATTTTCAGCCATGAATTTACTTTCTCAATACTTGTGCTTGGCGCTGACTGCATATACCCTCAACGTCTTGTATAACATGCCAACATGTGGCTACTACCTTTATAGTAGATGTAGTTATTTGCAAATATAGTAGAACTCGTTTAAGCAGTAGAGGTCTACGACCTAATCAATAAAAGGCCTCTGGCAAGCAATCAAAACACAATAGTTGGAGCGTGATCGGAGCCATGCTACGCGGCTACAACTCGCTACGACCATCAAACGATATCCCCGTTGCATTCCTTTTGTTATCCGCCTATGAGAACAATTCTCTGTTCCGATCCTCCGCGTTTTGCATTATTTTCCTTTTTCAACTAACGAATCGAATGTTTCATTCGTATATCAACGTCTATGTTGATGCGCAATCTGAGATTGTTCGTGATTTTGTATCTTTTATTTTGGTGGTAGATGGCTCGGGTGGAGCTCCGGATATATCTTCTCATTGGTTTAATGGCAGCTAGTATCGCTTAATCAGTAGGGATTTTATATTGTTGAGTTCCAGATTGGATAATAATGGCGCAGTTTTCTTTTAGTAGTGGATAATTACCATAATTAGGGAGATAATAATTAATCATCTGTTAATCAAGAGTTAAATTAATATACCGTATAATTCAACATTTGACTAACATATGATTAAAGAATGATTAATTTGGAAAGTAGTTTGGTGGTTTTGTGTCATTACGAATTTTGACAACTGCAAAATAGATTTAGCTTTAACTTTTATAGAAATTAATTTGCCCTAAGTAAATAAACTATTTCAATTTAAGGAGAGGTAAAAACAGCGGACTCTTTAAAAATGGAATATTGCTGCAACATATACAGGGATATAACACCCTACAGAAGATTGCAGTCAAATTATGTTCGGTTGTCATGCGGTGAGTAGGTAGGTAGTTACCTAAGACCGTGGTAGGTTTAGTCGGTATTCCGGGAGGTACATTGTCTTTTAACATCTTTCTTTTACCCCGGCGAGTCCGACATAATCCCTCCGCCCGCCCCCGCGGAGGGATATGCGTCATAGCATTCCCCCACGTAAAAAAAAAAAAAAAAAAAAAAAAAAGGTAGGTAGTTACCTACCTATTCACCAAGGGGATGAATCTGATCTTTGACCTTTGCGCTGCCAGCACAGCGATTCCTTTTTCGAAGAGTGTCCCCGCGTGTCATTCAATGGTCTATAAATTTCGGTAATCGATTACCATTAAGCAGGCTGAGTTTTTACCACCTCAGTAGTAGCGAGCTTTACCACCCGACTAATAAAAAATAATCTTGAATAGTAACAATCACAATAGCTTCAAAGTCTACCTTTCAAAGTCAGTTTATCGACGTGTTTTATTTGCTCCTGCTTGTTGCTCAATTTCTGAATGTAGGTATTAAATCCCTCGTGGTTTTCCAAAATACTGAATGCACTTTTTTTTTTGTAACAGTGTACCGTTCTCATGCGAAGCATGACCCTTGAGATTGGAGGTAATAGATATCCAACGGTATATCGTCAGTAATTATTCTCCGTTCTTTTTTACCCTACAGTTCTTAAATAGCGTGAAATCCTTTTAATAGATTTTAGATGACAGATTACTTGAATAATTATGTCTCTATGAAGAAAAACTTAAACTAATTAACGAGACCTAAACATCAAGAATGTTAAATGATATGTTACAGAGAATCTAATACAATTTAAATGAACACTTTAAATTTACATACTACGTCAGAGTTTGTGTTTTCCCACGAAAATTACGATATAAGGGATTTTATTACAATTCTATTTTTTGTACGCTGTGGTCTCAAATTTAATTTCAATGTATGCAACACTTGAATTTTTAATTAATATATGCGCCTTAAAATAATTAATTATCCCTCGCTTTATGGGTGAACGTAAACATCATCAGAAGATCTATATGTCTGAGAGCTCTTCATAACGATGTAAAAAAATGTGAAGACTAATTCTTAATTAAATCAATACGCATAAGCTTATCGTAGTATACTATGCCCTTAGTATAGACTACGGCACCAGTCTTATAGTCTATAAGACCTGTGCCTAGCAATAGGACAGTTAATAAACAGGGGTAATAATATATCATGTTTATTACTCATGCGGTCTATACTTGGATCTTGGTTTTGACCAAACCTTTCTGTTACAAGTTCTATCGATCGTGTAGTTCAAAATAATTACATAAATTATTTGTAAACTACTTTTCTGTTCAAATAACCGTCCTAAGTTTTTCACTGCCAACATTTCAGAACAACACAAGTCAAGTTACAAGAAAACGTCTTATTTATTTAACATTCAATTTAAGTATTCAGCTTGCGGAGCCTTTCAAATATTTATTGCTATTAACATTAAATATAGATCCTTTCAATGTCAAAATATATTCATTAATTTATTAAAAATTACACTTTAAGATATTGAGAGTCAATATCAAGTTGTCAATTAAGTTTATTGACAACATTTCAATTCGCTTTCTTTATTTCGTTGGACTTTTAGACGATGTTTATTCTACATATATCTAAACCAATTAGGTAAGTGCCTTTTCAATTCGCAAACGCATAAGTACTCATATGCAAACATGCCTTCGTCATACGGCAAAATACTTTTCATATATATTGTACAAACAATATCCGCGCTGCACGCTTTATTCAATTACCGACGTAAATAAGTTTAACGGCAGCACAGCTTGGGTATATAATACTACATAATGCCGACGTTTACACGCTAACCCGTAGCGCGTTCGCAATATTAATGTCAATTATTAATTATAACGCAAACAATTATCCGACTCCTTAATTTGGAGACCGCGAGGCGGCGCCGGTTCCCGGTCCCGAATTATTGCGCTAAATACGCAGCCCAATTTATCTTGAATCTCGTCAGGTTCGAAATTTAAATTAAAATGTAAATGTTGGGCGGGCTCGCCCTCTCTAATTGCGAACCGAGTCCGTCCGTTGTCAAACTTGTCCTGTTGAGGTTTATGGATTCGTACGTTACACCTCGCGCCACCTCACTATACTACCGATCGACACGTGTATTATTTACTGTGTGCGGATTTCGGGTGTTTCATGGCCGTGACAACTGCGGACGCGTTCTTTTAATTATTCAATTGATTGTCACGCAGAGTGTCGGTAGTGTTTTGTTCTTTATACATTCCAAAATCAAAATACAGACTACATATATACATACGAATAATGTATACTTAACAAAATATAAATTTTCATGCTTTTATGACACGTGTAAGTTTGTATAAAGACAGTATATTTATATATTGAATAGCTTTTAAGTTATGAAGTTTTAGTTATAAACTACGTAGTTTGTAAATTGAGAGCTGCGGAGTAGATAGTTGTGGCATAGTGCGCAGTCTGATACAGTTTCCAAGTTAAAATTCCTTGTCAACTGCGGCGAGCGAAGCAATCCGCGTACTAAATCTGTTTAATTGCTTCGAAATCTCTGGACACAGTTACTGTCGAGAACTCATATGTGAATAACTTACTGCCTTGTTTGCTTTTAATTTAGTTCTCCCGTTTGCGTTTTGATGTGTTAAGGCATTTTGATATTTGATAGAGATCTTTAAAATTTAATCGTCTCTTGTTAAACATAGTTGTTTATCTAGGTACTTTCCTAAATAAAATTGATTATTTGTAAAAATTAAATAGAAATTTGTGGAATGCCTACTTCGCCTTATAGTAGCTACACTAGCGCCCGCCTATGGCTTTACTCGCGAGCTTTATCATTAAAACATAATGATTACTTGAAAATAATGTAGATTTTTATAAGCAAATATTTTAGAATCGTTTCTGTGTTTTGCAATATTATTGGCTATAGCTAGGATATATATTAATAAAAAAATATGCTTAATAAAAACAAATTTTATAGCTTTATAATATGCGTATACCAATTATTTTGCTATAAACACTCATTACATTATATTTACTGCAGTAAATAATATTACAATAATATTGGCATTCAGTTAGTGTTATCATGAAGCATAGGAAACCAAATAATTTATTTGAATGTTAAGCCGATTAAACGAGCTGAATTGTAAACAATTTAATTATATTATGCCGACAGAAGCCAATGAAATGTCCAGCATTTCCACGATTCATAAACTAGTTCATTACGATGAAAATTATATTGAGTATATTAAAAAAGAACTAAAATATTAATGTTAATGTCGTAGATATTTTAATTAAGCCTGAAAAAAAGAAAATTTGTCGTATCTCTTCCTTAATAAGGTCGTTTTAAGGTTGCTAAATAACCTTCAAAATAAACTTGCAAAAGAAACAAATTAGAAACAACAAGTTTAATTAACAAATTTACAAACATATCTCATCATTAAACTTTTTACTGTTTTCGTAAATAACAAAAAGTTTTCAATGCTTCATAAAGTAATCATAACTTATAAATTAATACTTACTTATTTTAGTCATTCCAAATATCAGAAAAACATAACTATCCATTAACGCTTCGGTAAATGTCCATAAACTTTAATCGATCACAGAGTCTATACAAAGAACAATTGATTCACGTTTTATAGTTTTGTTTTATAATTTAGCCCACCCGTGTTATTGTTCATCGAGCTGGATAAACGGGTATGACATCGGGTGGCGGAAGGTATCGGAGTATCGTTCGTGGAGAGCGGGGTAAAGGCGAGAGCTGTCCGCACGTCTGTCCTCGCCGCCGCGCGTATTCGCACTGCCAGCTTTTCCCGAAAGCAACACATGATTTTCTGAAACAACCCCAGGCGTAACTCGGTCGAGAGTGCAAAACCTTCACACAGTGACACGAGGGTGAAACATAATAGCAGTTCGTTAGCATAACTCCGCCCCGACGCAGCATCGGCTGACTTAAGTAAAATATTTGCGTTATTAAATGATTTCAACCCTTCAAATTTCATTGTTTTGTGCCGAATCAGGAATAATTTTGGCGGAGTTTAAAATGTTTAAAATTCGAGGACGTCACAGAATTTCATCATCTGTAAAAATACAGATAAAAATATTAATTTATTCTGCAAGCTGCCAGTGATACTGATGTTTTCACGATTCGTTATTTCTAAAATAATTATACCAACACTTAAAATAGAAACATAAACAAACTAAACATTTGCTGGAATTTGTAATTGGGGATCGACCCTACATTCGCGACACAATATTTGTTCTACTAGTTTACAAGTTTGTCTACAGAATTAACAAGACTATTATTAAAGCCTCTTTTGTACTAGATATTTGTTTTTAAACTTAATTCTTGCTGCATCTCGTTATAACAAGCACGGATCGCTTACGCTACCACTCTATCCGACCCTAGAAAACATGACACATAATATTAAAGGGGTGATCTAGTGGCGAGTAATATGAGGGTCATACGTAAAACAGGTTTTTATAAGTACAGTACAATTCAAATAGTAATATGGACTCGTTAATACGAGTCGACGAGGAAAAGTGTTAGAAACATTTTAACAGAGCTACTCTTTTAGCTTTCAAACTACAAATTATTTTTAACTACAAATCTGTTCCATTTATTTTCCTTGTTTAAAAATATACATACATACCCGTCACTATCACGCCTATATCCAAGAAAAGGTAGAGACAGAAGTATCACATTATGCCTGCTACGGTTTTAGGTGCTACGTAAATGAGGTCGAGCCTCCATAGGTGCAGTTACAAACTTCGCGCTACTAATAATAATAATAATAATAATTTTTATATTTTTAAATGTGTTTTTTTACAATTATATATTTAAAAATGTAATTTTTATTGATAAATAGTAATTAAATAATAATAATAATAATTTGCCGTTTTTCATCCATAGTTAGCAATATACCAGTCCACCAAACACCCATATCTATAGCCCATATATTAGAATCCATACGTAGCAATAGTCCTACGCCTGCTGCGGCTAGTGCCGCTGTAGGTGTTCCATCACACGTTTGATTAAAACTCTCGAAGGGCCTCTTCACGTTGGACCCATGTCTCCGTGTAGGCCTCCCAAAGGGCCAGGTATTTTCTAATATGTTAGAAAGTACCTGTGATAAGAGAAACATAATAATAATAATCAATATCACCATCCCTCATGATAGCAACCTCGTGAAAGCTGAGAAGGAAAAACAATTAAAATACCTGGACTTAGCACACGAGGTCGTAGATATGTGGATGTGGACTCGGCAATCATTGATATATATTATCATAGGATAGTCGTTACGGTGAAGGGTCTAATAGCCAAGAGCCTCAACCAACATCTTAAGAGGCTCGCGTTAGGTGCTTGGGTCAAGGGTCAGATGCAGAAGGCAGTCCTCCTCGGTACGGCACGCATAGTGAGGAGGTTCCTCTCTCTGGACCCTTAACCACCGACAGCTTGGACCTTGTCTCGATGCCGGTGGGCCTTTTTTTATTTATAAATGTAAGTTTTATTGGTTAATAGTGAATAAATGTGAAATAATAATAATTATGATAGTTTTATTGTCTCATAAAAACAAGTAATACATGGATTGAGGTCCTAGACCCACACTAGAATGCCCTGTACTACTGAGTATACCTTGATAGAAAACTCTATTACACTTTGCCAGACCCGGTATTCGTAGATATAGATGATAAGCAGTCAAACAGACTATGCTGAAAAAACTGAATTAACGTTATTGAGCCATAAATCACAAACATTAATATTTATAAGAAAATAAAATTGGTTATAATACTCAATCGAAATTGGATTTTACCGTTAAAGGAAATTCTTTTCCTGTCTACCGAGCACATTGACTCTGTGCTCCAACTGAGAATTTTCTGACAGAAAATGCTAGTATGCGCTAGTTAAATAGATTGTTCTATAAAACATAATGATCGGCTATAAGTAAAAGAACAACCCCTATTCAAGACAAGCGAGTGACTGCAACGGTAAAGGAACAAGTTGGAGGTGCAAAACTAACACAAGACGAATTCAGTTATTTATAACACTTCCTTCAAACTTTGAGGAAACTTCGTCCTATAACATGAGTTTGCCTTCTTACATTTGCATCTCAGGGTACATACAAGTTGTAAGCTTTACAAATAGGGTACTAGTTATATGAATGAACGTGGAAACACTTGAGCCAACTCGGAACGTGATCATTCTCTTATACGCCGCGGGTTAAAATAGAATTTAATGACGCGTGTGGTTTCTCGATAAAAAGTTTGCTCAGCACCTCTTTGTGGAACACCTTCCTTTTTAAAAACGGTTTGATAGTTTAAATCGTTTTGAAAGTTAACATAGTGATTATGCAGTGGTTTAAGTGGTCGCTTCGCTCATGCCAATGCGTCGAGTGTTGTAGGTTCAAACCGCACACGGGCCTGTTTATGAGTTCTCACATAGCTGTTTTAAGTCTGTTATTACAATGCTTTTTAAATCCACTAAGACACGAGGATTACAGTGATGAAAGGAGACTGGCAATTGTCTTTCTAAAATTTATTATTAAAGTATCTGGCATAATTGAATTCTTATCATATTAAGTAGATAATTATGGCATATTGTCAATAAATTATATTACAAAAAAAATTGACTCAGTGAAGTAAAATTTACTACATTCAATTATATCAATATGATTGAACACGCAATGAAACAAATTTTAATCTAACATATCAGATACACACAAAAAAGGAAACCATTAAAATACAGAAATAAATGATTTTTTAATAACGATCCCATTAAAAGGACAACAAATTAGTTACCTTGTTTGTCGTTAAGGAAAATTTAGTCGCCATCATTAATACGTCTCTTTAATTTACCTTAAACAATGTAGGTACGTATTAAAAAAGGATAATTAAAATACAAAAATAGGATAGGAAAATGTTAAAATATGTAAGATCTGTTAATTTTAACTAAATTGTTGTTTTCAAATACAGCCTAGATACCATTATGTGACTTCTTGTTTTGCCTTTTACAACTAAGAATAGCACTTATGATGTTTTACTAAAAAATGTCGAAATCTAAATCTTACAGTTGATTGGTCATGAATACGACATGACAACTATGGTTATAGCAGCGTTTGTAAAGCGGGCGCTTGAAATTAAAATACATAATTATATACAGGCTGTCCGGTAATTAATGGATAACCTTGAAATGTCTTATAGTAGAACAGAAGGCCGTTCAGAAAAATTAAAAAATTAATAATAAAACCTAAAAAAGTAAAAATATTAAAAGATGCAAGCTATATTAGCATAGCATACTTTTGACTGTCTATATATTAGCATAATTAGTGTTTAATAATAGAACAACAAAAAACCGATGGATTTCATTCATTTATGATCGTAGTATACAAGAAAGTTATACATGGTAATTAAAAAAAAACACATCTCAGGTAGTAGTTAGGATAGTTTTTTTTTTCATATTTTATTCTGAACGGCCATCAGTTCCACTATAAGACATTTCCAGGTTATCCATTAATTACCGGACACCCTGTATATATATGTATATTCATATCGCACACTTAATAAAACAGAGACCTATCTTAGTATTTTGAATTAAATAAATTTGAACTCTGTTGCAATTACTCAACACAAATATGATATTATAATTTTATTTATAATAACAAAATTGGCGTTCAAATTACCGAATATAAAACTTCTAGTCACTATTTAATAAATAGTGCGAATTATGTAGTCTCACGCCTAGAATCCCAAAGCGGTAGAAATATATATTACACACCACTTAGCACACAACACATTACTAAGCCAGCTACAGATTTTACTCCCACGTAATAGGTGACATTTATTTCGCCTTCTACTGGCAGTCTAAAACAGACTGCTACTTGAAACTTCCCAACGATAAAACCCAAAACATCCAATAATACGCCTGATTTAAAAAATATTAATCCTTATGCACAGCAATCGCACTTACTACCTCTGCGTCACCATAAATAAATATTAAATCTAATAACCAGAAAAATTCGCTCTCCCCGTACTCCAAATGTATCACTCATTCCCACACTCAAAACGATGAGCACCCTTATCTTCATTTGTATGTAAAGCACATAACTACTTACACTGAACGAGTTTTTTTCACGAAGTGGTAACTGCAATTTTCAAAACACGTAGACATATTTTAAAGTTTAAAGTGTATTCAAATCACGGTGTAGGTGGGACCACAGCTAAGTAAATTGTGTACGTGCTTGGCCCAGTGCCGAATAGGTCAACCGCAAAGGATGCATACCACTACACACATAATCTAGGCACAAGTACGTAATACTGTTACCGACTAAAATCGTATTCAGTATTCAAGTATTGTATCGGCGCTCCGCTATTTTTTACTGGATTACCAAACTCCAAGCGTTTTCAATTAAAGGTAGGAGAGTATTAGTCATAGTGTATTCAGTTACTTATACGATTACAGAATGAAAATAGTTAAATCAAAATAGTTTAACAAGCACTTTAAAGCGGTTAACAATTAGATTAATTTGGGTGTTGTTTGGATCCGTTGTTTTAATGTTTGTCAAGGGCCTTGCGGCACTGGAATTATTAATAAGTCTAATTAAAGACATTTAAAGACAGACTCACGGTCTGTCTTTAAATGTCTTTAAAAAATAAGGAATAATAAAAGTTACGTCTTTTGGACATGTTAAACTATATATATTGCCAGGTAGACATACGACTTTTTCGTTTGATAAATCTAACAATTTTTGAATGGCACTTCCATTCAAAAATTGTTAGATTTATGGCACGGCAGTGTTATCTACAGGCTTTTACATTTATTTACCTCTCCCGTTCCTTTCCTTTCAACCCCGTAACAACCAAATGATAGTCCTGGTATTGCAAGAAGTCATAGACTACGGTGACTGCTTAGCATCAGGAATAGGCCCGTACGAAATGTAACATTTTATTTAAAAACAACAACTTTAGCAAATTAATGAAGGAACCAACTCCTTCACGTGTCGGGCCAATCAAACTAAAGCGAGCAAAATGTTTACAAAGAAAGTCGTCTAATACTATCCTGTAATAGGATGAGAGCAAAACTCTTTGTAGGAAGGTGCCTTACAAACATATAAATACTGTAAAAGCCAATAATAGAGCGCATTCTTCAAACAAATACTTGTTACTTGTAGATTGCAGAATATTTCAGTCCGTGCAGGAATCTAACTCACAGCAGTTTCAATAAATTGATTAAATAATAATCCTACTAACCAACATCCCAAGATTGTAAATAGTTTATTAGAAGTGTAATTAAAATTAAACTAATGTTTAAGTATTTTCCCAATAAAATCCGTAAACAGCAATTTAATTTCAATGTATAACATTCGCGTAAACATAAGACAATATTGAGAAGTGTAATTATTATCGTTTTGATTCTGATGATATACATTTTTTTTATTCGTCTTGAACTTGACCCATAATGCGAAACTGGATGGAGTGTGGATAATCCTATATTCAGTAGAAGTGTTATGTGGAGTCCAGGTCAACATAACAAGGCTTTGGCAAAACCACTACTGTTAAAATTTTGTAATGTCCGCAGTTTACATACCTTTTCATGAAGGTTAGTTTAACAGTAAAGTAGAAAATCCAATTACAGCACAGGTGGTTCTCCGCTTACTTACGTAATTTTACTGAGACTCTAGCAGATCGATTGGGAAAATACCACTACCTTATAGAAGATGGCAACCAAATAACCATTGGTGGCGGTTACTTGGTCGAGTTTCCAAGTAACAGACCAGCTCTTTAACCAGGAGCAGTGCAGTTTAGCTACTAACTGCACTACTCCTAGTTAAAGAGCTGGTAGCGTAGGTTGTGTTATATTTTATCGTTGCGCTAGAATCTTGTAATTCGTTTTTTTTTAAGGATTTGCTACGTTTTAGTTTTACTCCTGGTAATGAAAGCATCCATAGGATATGAAAACCGCTTACCATATGACGGCTGGCTTGTCAACTTTTTGTAGCCAACAAGTGTAAGGAAACTCCAGAATCAGTTCTCAAGTATTTATTTCCTTTAATAATTATTGTAACATAATCATAATTTATATTAATAGTTTACATAGTTACACAATATGAAAAGCATATATGCATACCTGATTTAATTCAATATCCGCCACTTAATATACTTTTACTTCACAAACTTATCCAATCACCACTCAACGCACGACTGCCCATTATCGTTTCGCGCGTTAGTTTTATACTAACGAGCGTAGTGGGCAGTCGAGCAATATCAGTGTTGCCAACAGAAAATAACTGATACAATTAAACATATTCAAATAATGCTTCTACATCGCTACACTTTACTAAATATTTCTATAAAATAATTATATTCTACCTATAATTGCTAACACAAGCAACTAACTTATTTGCAAGCACGAAAAGTAAAACATTTCTTTGCATGTGTTTTTCTCATATGCTATTTTATGAAATATTTTAATTTTCATAATTATTTTAGCAATTGTTGTAGTTATCAATTACTCTAATTTTGCATCTCAGCATATCTTTAGAAAGATAACTAGGCTTATTCGTATTGCCTTCAAATATAAAGTATGATATATTCTAATATTGCATTTAAAATGAGAAACATGAGTGAGAAGGTATCTAAATCGTTGGCGATAAGCCAGCAAGTGCCACTTAAACAATATTGCTTACCTGGAGAAAATCCACTATGAACTTATTACTTGACTACATGTACCAATAGTCTACTTAAAGATATATAGTATAATGTTGCCTAACATGACCAATTATGATATTTAGATTCTACTTTTGGTACAAATTCTTCGATTTCAATCTGCTTTGATTAATACATAATATAATATAGCGTCACGTCAGCGTGATATTTTTGCAACTTTAGCCTCTGAAGTAAGAATTATAATATTACTAGATAAGATTTTTGAGAATTCCGTTATTATTTTGTCCTATAATAATATCAGCCCTATATTAAATTGTCCCACTGCTGGGCACGGGCCTCTTCTCTGTGTGAGAAGGGTTAGGCCATCGTCCACCACGCTGGCCCAATGCGGGTTGGCAGACTTCACATGTCTTCGAGAACATTATGGAGAACTCTGAGGAAACATGTCCGACATGCAGGTTTTCTCACGATGCTTTTTTTTTTCACCGTTAAAGTAAACGATAATTAACTATTTAATTCGCACATAACTTCGAAAAGTCAGAGGTGCGCGCCTTGAGATTGAACTCGATACCTCTCCGTGGCAAGCCAACGGTTTTCCATAAGGCTATCACTCCTTTTTCTCTTACTTTTATTTAAATAATACCTTTTAGCTTTTAAGTAATTTTGATCCAGTTCATAGCAATTAATATTATTTGTTTAAAATCGATTAAATAATTTGTACCGAATAAAAAGACAAAATAGCGAGATACATTTCTCATATTTAATTATTCCGTTGCAAATGCTTCGCGTTTTAATTATTCTTGTGATTATTTATTGGTACATTAAAATATACAGCTTCATTAATATGTTCCTTCCGATTTCTTTTCGTCACAACTATATTAAAATGTAAACTCGAGGATATTCTGTAAAACTCGTAGGCTTTGTAACAACCATTATTGTCACTGTTTATACGAGCGACAGTTACATATATGTATGTTTTTACTAAACACATATTTTTATCGTGTATTTTCCTCGCCGAATTGACAATAAAATGAACATAATGACATACATTTGATTTAACATAATATGTAAATAACAAGCACGAGACCATGGAATATACATCTAAGCAATGGAAGTGATAATTAAATTGGTATATAACCAAATGAAAATAGCAATCTCGTTTTCTTTTAGACAATTATAATTATCTTGATTTTATAATAGGAGCCCTTACTGTTAATGCTATACCCTATTTATATATTCCTTATCATCTCGGATAGCGCGGTGCTTTCAGTGATTGTCTTGCCACTGCCACCGCGCCAAGTGTTGTGGGTTTGATATCCACACATAACAAATTGATTGATGCTCTATATACAGGGTACCCGGTAATTAATGGATAACCTTGAAATGTCTTATAGTAGAACTGAAGGTCGTTCAGAAAAAATTAAAAAAGAAACAAAAATAAAATTTAAAAATATATATATTAGCATAGCATACTTTTGACTGTCTATCTATTAGCATAATTAGTGTTTAATAATAAAACAACAAAAAACCGATGGATTTCATTCATTTATGGTCGTAGTATACAAGAAAGTTATACATGGTAATTAAAAAAACACATATCTCAGGTAGTAGTTAGGATAGATTTTTATTCATATATTTTTCTGAACATCAGTTCCACTATAAGACATTTCCAGGTTATCCATTAATTACCGGACTAGGATTACTTTCGAATTAATATTTTGATAAGTATGCAAACTTTTTATATTAAACTAAATGAAAATGTCGAGAATGTCCATTAATCATAAAAAATCAAAATTTAGAAATAGAACTGCAGTAAAAGATAAGATTATAGTCGGGAAAATAAAATTTATGCATAGTCTCAAATTCGTGTGTTATTAGAGTAAAGTTTGAAATTAATTACTTTTGTTCTTTTTTTTCATTTGCGATTTAAATTATTCTTACGAATAGTATTGATTATTAGTCTTTTAAACTCAACAAAAGTTTTGTAACCATAAAGATTGATACTTCGTCCGAACAAGCCGCTCAAATTGTGGCATTGGTGCGGGAAGGCTTGGATCAACGAACGATTGCCAGAAATTTAAATTTAAACCAGTCTACGGTTTCTAGAGTATACCGAAGGTTTGTAGAGACAGGTTCTTATAAAAAGAGACCCGGTACCGGCAGAACTCGAGCATCCACCCGTCGTGACGACTGACTTATTATTTCAACTTCCCTACGAAATGGTTTCCCCACGTCAGTAAACATAACAAAACAGAGCTGAATGAAGTGCGTGAAGTAAACGTGAGTGCACCAACAATAAGAAGGAGGCTTAAGGAAGCGGCAATCACCTCGTTTAGACCAGCAAATGATCCAAAGCTGTCTGCAGCTCACAGACAAGCTCGTTTAGGATTTGCGCGTGAATATCTTAATTGGACTGAAAAGCAATGGGCCTCCGTATTGTTCACCGATGAGTGTAGGACATGTTTAAATGGTGTAGATGGTCGCAGAAGAGTCTATCGCTGACGTGGGGAGAGATATGCTCAAAGTTGCATTGAGGAGCGTGTTCCTTTTGGAGGCGGTTCGCGTTTGGCGTGGGTGGCATTTCGATGATCGGGCGAACGGACCTTGTGTTCATCGACATGGTTAGACAAAACGGTAGAATAGGTGGTACGACGGCACAACGCTATATAACAGAGGTTTTAGAAGCTCACGTGGTACCTTACATAGAATTTATGCAAAATTTTTACTCTAATGCAAGATAATGCCCGACTGCACGCCGCTGCACAAGTTCGACAATATTGCGAAGACGTTGGGATACGTACCATGAATTGGCCAGCACGCAACCCGGATCTTAATCCCATTGAGCATGTTTGGGACAGTTTAATAAAGCTGTATGTATGCGAGAAATCCTGTGCCTACAACAGTGGCAGCACTAAGAACAGCGATTTCACAAGAATGGAACAATATTCCGCAAGACCGTTTAATAACCCTAATCAAATCTATGCGGAACCGATTAGAATCTGTAATAAGGGCACGTGGAGGCAATACACCTTATTAAAAGAAAAAAAAACCTGTACCTCAACTTTTTTTAAATTGTAAAATGTATTTTTCAGTAAACCAATCAAAATAAATTTTTGTTACAATTATCATATTTGTTAAAAATAATGAATGATCCTTTCCAGTATACAAACATACATACTTAAGGATATGATACTACGCTGTTATGAAGTTAATGAACCAAACTATAGTTTTCAATTTAAATTTGTATAAAAAGTTTGAATACTTGGTTAAAATGTTTATTTCAAAGGCAATCTTGAACTTTGATCCAGTTTATCAGTCCGTCACAGTCAGTGTAGTTATTCCAGGTGTGGGTATTCGTTGTGTCGTATTTGAAGGTTTTTAAAGTGCCTCGAGACACAGGAATAATTCTTAGTGCGGGAAGTGTCATTTAAAAAAAGAAATGTAGGCAGTTGAATATACTTATTATTTACTATTATATTTTATTTACTATCATCATATAATAAAGGCATATAATACGATAATATACTATTATTATTATCATATAATACTATGTGCTTAATATTTATCCTACGTTTAAACGAGTATTACATATTGAAATTAAACAAATTTGTACAGATTTAATCGCGGCTTATTTATGAATATTTTATTATTAATTTAATATTTATATAAAGTTTCAACCTTACTAAAAACTACGAAAATGTCAAAGTATAAATGTGTTTGTTTGTTTTTTACGCTTTTACGTCTTAATTACTTGACTGATCATTATGCAATTTCGCAAACACGTTATCAGGAGAACAAAAAAGAACATAGGGTACCTTTCCGCCAGAAAAAGTACTGTTTCTAAAATTTTTTTTGACTTCTTTTTTATTTGACCCTGTAAAATCCTTTATGCATACCCCCTCCCCCCAAGAGGGGGGGAGGGAAGTGTGAGACTCTCCGCCCCTGATGGGGGTCGGTATATACACTAAAAACCTGGGGTGAGCAGTCCCTCCGCCGACGGGGTAGGGCGAGATGGGGTCGCGTTAGCAATCACCATCCCGCCCCGGCGGTTGGCCCGGCTGATGGTAACCGGGCCTCAGCACCTGTGGAGGGGTACCTTGCTCACCAAGGCCACCCCTCAGACGTGTGGGGCCGTGCAAGCCGGTAGAGAGTCCCCCGACTCTGTACCAGTGACCCCACTACACGGGAGCGAGGAGGAGGCGATTTGCCCGCCTTCCGTCTGCGCCGGAGAGGGTCATCGAGGCGATTGTTCTCCCTGACCCTCTCCGCGGCCTCCTTCTGCGCCATGACAGTCTTACCTTAGGAGACCACTGCCTGCCACGACCTCTCGCCGCCGAGCATGGCGTTGATCACGCTCGGCAGCGAGAGATCCCCGCCTATTACGGCCGAAATCGTGTGCCGCTGCGGCCGCCCCCCAGTTTGTTTGTTTGTTTGGTTGAACGCGCTAATCTCGGGAGCTACTGGTTCGAATTGAAAAATTATTTTAGTGTTGGATAGCCCATTTATCGAGGAAGGCTATAGGCTATATAACATCACGCTGCGACTAATAGGAACGGAGCAGCAATGAAAAATGTTGCAAAAACGGTGTAAATTTTCTTATATGAAGCGGACGATGTTGCGCGGGTCAGCTAATTATATATAAGTATCTACTTTAAAAACGTAAGTACTCGGTAATTAAAGCGTATAACATGGTTTACTAGCTGAGCAGACAGTATTTTACCACATATTATAATTATAATACTCTAGGCTTTACATACATGTACTGCATCATATTACAACCTTCTATTACACCTAATTAAAAAATAACATAGGAGTTGCCTCCATTAAATTTTTGAAAATAAATAAGTTATTCAAAATTGTTGGAATTTCTCCAGCGCTTAAAAAAGTCTTGGGTTGAAAAGTCATAAATTATTAGCATGGTTCCATTTCAATATAGCCAGCATCTAGTGTTACTACCAATAGCTATATGATTTATTAAAATGTTTTGACATATGAACTAATTATCTTTTTACAGAGGACTACGGCATTGACAAGATTTTCTTTTGAAAAGGCTAAAGATAAGAAGTCGTTAGAGCGTGGGATTTAAAAATATGATAACATTCTAAGGTAAGTGTGTCTACCCCAAATAGTTATATTTATCTGGCAATTATTTTATTTCAGCTACCAATTCGGCGAATGCATTAAATTTATAATTGTTAAACTGGCCTATTTAAATAGTTAATTATTTTAACTGGTATTTACTTTATTCTAGTTACCAATTCGCCGAATACATTAAATATATTATTCTTAAACAAATTAAAACACCTCAAATAAATGGTATTCGTTTCTATGAAAACGAGTACAACCTCGAAAATATATTTTGAGTCTTGTTATTCATTTTCTTAAGTAAGTATTAATAATTAGGTACTCAAGTCGTGACCGTGAGAGGATGTTCTAAATAAAGCATATGATGATATGATGATGCAAAGATAAATTCGCAAACATATAGATCACACTTGCACTTGCATTGCCAAAGGCTTATCATACACAGTTGTTTATTCCAGCACCTATTTGATCATCATCATTTTAATATTAGATACCTCCTGCATCTTGAATGGTTCTTTCGCGATGCTTAGGTACCATGTAAAAAAATACTAGCGTATTGCCGTCTTACGACAAAAAACAAAAAACAATTGCTACTGAGAATTATTTAAAAGAAAAGATTACTTAAACTAAAAAACTAATCTGAGACTTCAAGAGCTTCTAATATTAGATAGTACTAAATTACGCTACATGTACCAATAAAACAGTAATTTTTTAAATAACAAAAACGTTCTGCTCAAACTCACTTCAATCGAATCTCGACCTTACAATCTTCTAAGTACTTTGACTTGAACGTCGCGTGCAATACATCCAACTACAATAACATTTACCGCAAAACTTTCTCGGTAACCAATCAACGTAAGAGACAACAATCATAGAAAGGAAACAACAAGAAAGTCATCATGAGAAACAGCATCTCTGTCACCCAATACATTACACTTAATCCTGACAATGAAGGATCAAACCACTTGACCCCCGACACGTCATACTTGTTTATAGCTCTTCTTTTGTTTTCTTTCAATTCTGTAATTGTATGACTTGTAATTACTTTTTCCTGTCAGCCAGTGTTTAAAAGGACTCGTTTAAATATGGAAACATCATTGTATTTTCTCTTCTTTTACTAGTAACTTGATATTTTAAAACTGCGTGGGCTCTTTGTATAAATTTTGTATTTCCATGCATAATGTATGGAAAAGCCGACGCAATTTTAATAAACATTGGATGACAGAGAAAACTACTAAATATCAGGCTAAATAATGGGTGCCGAAGACACAAAATCATTACTTATTTTATTAGCTTACTCGTCATTTTGAATCTTGGGTATGTGTAAGTATTCGTAATTCAATAATTTGCTATTTTGCATCAGCTGTAGGTACAATTATGATTTTCTGAAAAACTTGTGGAATATGTTGGTAGCCTTTGCTATAAATAGAGGTGTATTACATTAATATATAGTTAACATTTTAATCTTATAGCGAATAGTAGACGGTATTTTACCTTTACCCCTGAGGTGCGAATCTATTGCATATATACTTGGTTCTATACGAACATTATAAATATATCCACCTCGAAGGATGTAATGTTATTTACAAGTTATGAGTCTAGAATTATAAAGAAAATAAAATAGCATGAGAAATTTAATACCACCTTACAAAATATTAATGAAGGAATTTGGTTGCTGTGTTCTACATCACTTATGATTCTCAGCAATCAAATTAATATATAACACGGTAAAAATATAGGCAAATGTATTCAAATGTATCCTAAATAATATAAAATATTATTGCCAGTTTATTCTAGTTAAATTAATAGTAAAAATGTTTTAGCATATACACGCTTTTGCTGTTTGAATGCCAGATCCAGTTGTGCGGCAGGTGTTCTTTGGTTGGGTTTGTGTGCGTTTAAACTAAACTATTTTGTTGCAATTGACTGTTATATTAAAATATAAAAAATATGCACGTTGCGCACGCGTAGCGTGTATGAGGACAGGCGAGCAAGATAAAAAAATGCATTAACATATACGCGCTTTTATTAAAATTACAAGTAAATAAATGTTACTTTATGTATACTGACGTAAACATTTATTTACACGTCATTTCACAGAACAACTATTTTAAAACTAACCATTATTTTTCTATTTCATGTTGTGTCAATTTGAAACATGAGGAATGCAAGAGATTCAGAGACAAATGGCAATAAGATACTCGTAAATTATTTAGGTTCTTATTACAAATGCAATTCACTAAACACAACTAAGCACTGATACATGTTAGATTACCCGAACATAAAAGAGAAATAAAACGGCTGCTTTGAACATCTACTATTTTTACTAAGCAAAATATTGGCGCATATTTGGCGGTATTAACCTACATTGAGTAATATTGCCTAAATACTACATTCATAAATAACAAACCAATTACATTACTATAAATTCTACGATTAAAGTGCTTTATTGAGTATTAGTGGCACACGTACATACGTACGTAGCTAATACTACGTGGCTTCAATCCGTGCACGAATGAATGAATTCATACAACTCCATCTATACCTCGGAGAGCGAGTTAATCTGCCGTAGTGAAAAATTTTAACGACTGGTCTAACCTCAGTTTGACCTAGATTCCTACTAATTAGGCAAGCGGAGGGGAGGTAAAACGGCAGTTGCATCGTGCAAAATGCTAGTGAGCAAGCCACCGTATCGGGTTAGACTGAAAGTACCTTAGGTATAATACATATACTGAAATAAACGATAAGTTTCCCTCTAGCGTCTAATAATAGAAATTGTATGAATGCTTATAGCCTTGAACTGTTTACCCTTTAGCATATGTGGCTCTAGTTTATCATACTAATAAACTGCTTAGGATATTTATTGACTTCACGGATGACGTAGTGACTTGATAGGTCGCCTCGCTACTGCCTCTGAGTGTTGTGAGTTCGATCGTTCGAGTTGTCTTATATAAAAAAAAACTAACTGATCCGCGCAACTTCGACTGCTTCATATAAGAGAATTTTCCCCGTTTTTGCAACATTTTTCATTGCTATTCCGCTCCTATTGGTCGTAGTGTAATGTTATATAGCTTATAGCCTTCCTCGATAAATGTGCTATCCAACACTAACTAATATATTTTCAATTCGAACCAGTAGTTTCTGAGATTCATCGCATTCAACGAAACAAACAAACTCTTCAGCTTTATAATATTAGTATAGAATAAAAAATATATATAGCACCAGCTTATGCGCGCGACTTTGCTTGGAAACACTCTTTTTTTCTGGATGAAATGTTATCTCTTTTCCTGTACCCCTGACAAAGTGTATGTGAAATTTTATGATTATCGGTCGTGTAGTTAAAGTGTCAAAGCGTAACAAACAAACAAACACACATTCCCATTTATAATATTAGTTAGGATACTTAAGAATATAAATGTTAAAGTTTGTAAAGGTGTTCAGTCGTTGGAATATTTGTTACTCAATAATGTGTAAACTGTAGAACGAATTTAGATGGAACTTGCTCCCAGATATCCTGGATTAATACATAGGCTAAATACTAGGGTGCTTTATCCCTATATGCGTTACCTTGAGATTTATGCGGTCAAACCCGAAAATAGAAACTCGTGAAATATTATAGTCGATATTAGGAAGACGGAAAAGTAACATAGGTACCTACGTAATTTTAAATTAATTTATGAATATTGAGATGATTACAAATTCAAAGTCAAAGTCAAAAATTATTTATTCATTTAGGTCACAAAGTTACCACCAACCATTGCAAAAATCGTGTTAAATTTATAAATCTTTTGCCTTCAAGCAATGATGATAAACTTAGTTATGTCATCGTCTCCTTGAGGGAGTCAGCTGGAAAACTGAATATAATAGAAAAATTATTAAAAACTAAAAAGGAACATAATTATTTTACAGTAAGACAAGTACTGGCTGCTTCGGTGGCGCAACGGTAACGAATGCGTATTCTGTGCAGAAGCTCTCGGGTACTATTCCCAGGTCAGGCAAAAGGCTATTGGGACTTTCTATCATGAAAATAGATGACTATGAGCTCGCCTCCCATTATGTGGGATCTAAACCCACAGTCTTTTATTATTTATTTTTTATACAACTAAGGTGGCAAACAAGCATACGGCCCACCTGATGGTATGTGGTCACCGTAACCTATAGACGCCTGCAACACCAGAGGCATCACTTGCCAATCCTTTAGGAAATGAAGTGGGAAAGAGGGTGATTGGGCGGGTGACCGTTGGAAATGTAAGTGTATCCTTTTAGGGGTATAAGCGGGCGACAAGAGCTTTTTACATGCACGATATATAATAATAAATAATATCAGCCCTGTATTAAACTGTCCCACTGCTGGGCACGGGCCTCTTTCTGTGTGAGAAGGGTAGGCCATAGTCCACCACGCTGGCCCAGTGCCGGTTGGCAAACTTCACATATCTTTGAGAACATTATTGAGAACTCTTAGACATGCAGGTTTCCTCACGATGTTTTCCTTCACCGTTAAAGCAAGCGATAATTAATTATTTTTACGCACATGACATTGAAAAGTCAGAGATGCGCGCCTTGAGATCGAACTCGAGACCTCTGTGTGGCAGTCCAACGGTTTCCCACTAATTTTAAGCTATCGCTGCTGTTAATAATTATGTAATTAAGAATAAATTGTTGGTTGACTATTATGGATCTTTTTAAATAACTCAGTGGTAAACTAAATAATCTAACCCTTTCAAAGCTTATTTAAAAGTTTTCTAATAAAATACTGTAAAATATACCAGTAAATGAATACAAAATACAATAGCTCGTATTGTCAAACGAGTATAATGTTGTAATTCAAGTATCATGAAACTCGCTATACGTATATCATGATCTATGAAGTTCCCTAACGTTACCCTAGAGTTGAAGATGAATATCACAAAACTTGCCGGCTAAACTTGATCACAAGTTGGAAACAAATAGGTACGTATGTATCTACTAACGAGCGCACTTTCTAAGACTTCTTGTTTCGTGTCGTTGCCATCGTGACGTATGTACCTGCCCAACTAACACCCCCCTGCATTCGCCATGTGCTCGGGAGAAACTACAGTATACATATTACCTTTTCAATCTGAATTGACGTGTAAATTATTTACTCGAAAAAGAAAATGTTGCGTTTCTTCCTATCCTTACCAATATTATAAATGCGAAAGTGAGTTTGTTTGTATGTTTATCTGTTTTTTTTTTACGCTTTCACGCCTAAACTACTCGACCGATTATCATGAAATTTCGGATATACGTTACGTCACGTCAGGGATACAGAATAATACAACGGGTACCTTTCATCCAGAAAAAAGAACTGCCCCTGACCTAACCTAACCTACATTTATGCGAGCGAAACCGCTGCCAAAATCTAGTCTAGTTATAAATACGAATGTGAGTTTGTTTGTTTGTTACGCTTTCACGCCTTAACTACTTGACCGATCATCATGAACTTTCGCATACACGGTGTAACATGTACAGTAAAGGATATGGGGTACCTTTCATCCAAATAAAGAAAGTACCGTTCCTGAGGGATAGCAATCTACTGACAAAATCTAGATTAATGCGGGCACAGCCGTATTACTTAAATAATATTGAGGGCTATCATTTCATTAAATAAACTACTTACTAATTTGTTATACTCTTGAGAGCAATGGTAGCGAATGCGACGCCTGTGTTCTGATTCCCGGTCAGCCAATGTGGTAATGCGTGTTTTTGTCTAGAAATTCTCAGTAGCAGAACGGAGTCTGGAATTGTGTTCGATACAATAATAGGCATAGGATTTTTTTTTTAAATATATATTATTATTATTATTTTTTATATTATACCACATACACACAACACCATCTAGCCCAAACTAAGCAGAGCTTGTACTATGGGTACTAGACAATGGATAAACATACATATATACTTTTTTTTTTGTAAATATATACATATTATACATATAAACACCCAGATCAAGACAAACCTCCATGTTCATGCACACAAATGTTTGACTTGTGCGGGAATCGAACCCGCGACCTCAGGCGTAGCAGTCGGTTACAGTAACCACTACGCCATCGAGCGAATCATTAGTGAAATATGGGTTTAATACCTGCCTACTCCTTCGGAGATAAAGGTATGAGGCAAAGTATGTATTGAGATTAGCGATAGCCTTGTAGGTAAATCATCCACGTGAAAGTCGCGAGTTCAATTCCACAGCACACGCCTTTGCTTTAACTGAAACCTGCTTTTTGCTACCTGAGCAGTCTCTGTAATGTTATAACAGATATTTAAAGACTATGTATCTGCACTGGCAGCGTAGTATACTATGGCCTTAGCCTGGTCACATCTGAGAAGGGCAAAAGGAATCCAGCGGTCTATACGGTCATGTTTGTATAACCAGAACTGATATTGAAAAGTAATATTTCATTACTTTTATCTACGACTAACCAAAAAACCCCCAATTAAATAAACTGCAATAACTAAAAAGCATATTCCTAAAAGTGCTTTTGATTTAAATGTGTAACATTAAATGTATGAAAAGGCTAATGACATTCAGTCTGTACATACAGAATTACGTATTAATTAAAAGCATATAAAGAATTTAGTGCTTCAGTACTTATTTTCTGTCGGCATAAACAAAACTGCCTGTGTATCTGTATAAAATTCAGTGTAGCAGAATAAATATTGGCAAATCAAATGTTCTATATTGAAAGCCGAAAGCCAATAATAATTTTACTGTCTCTGTTTGGAAATGCAATGTAGCGATATTAAAATTTTGTTCAACATTGCGTTTAAATAAAATCTCTGTGAAATATTTCTGCTACTATATTAAATCTGTAAACTCCGGAAAGCGTACCATTATGATGCGTAAATATTTGATGAAAATAATGATTATTTACATTGGCCAATTATCAATATTCGCTATTAATATTTGAATCACAAATAACAAAATGTAGCCCTATACAATTTCGCGTGAACCAATCAGACTTATTTGCATACTCGAATAATAGAAACAAAAATGACAAGATATTTACGTGGAATATAGTCTGATTGTATAAAAAGAAAAGTCATTAGTATGAATGTTCGGAGTGAGATATTCAAGTGAGGTTATTAACAAAGACAATAACCGTGGTGAGACTTAGTATGAAAATAAAGTTTTCAGCTTTGTCGTCGCGGTGTCCCGGTTTATTTCAACGCGAGCGTGAGGCGTCGACAACGGAGACGTTCTCTTTTTATAGCGAGACGTTTCATCAAGATTATTTTCTTTTCAAGACGCTCTCGATGTCCCGACACTTCAATGGACGCTATCAATTCTCGAGACGAGACACCAAGACCTCCTAGACGGAATCGACCTTAGCAGTTATAATGCCACATATACTATTGGCGAGCATTATTGTTTACCCTACTTCTGATCGCCAACCTGCAACAGCACAGTCACATCCATTAGCACAAATAGAAAACGTATCTAATTGAATTAAAATGGGTGTAGATCCACTTAGATTGTCCGGGCGAGCTATAAACAATGGAAACTTTAGACAAGTTTGAATGTATTGTGGGTGTGATTTTGTCAACAGGAAAATGGCGGACCCGACTGTCGCTTTCGGATATTTATGACTGCGACTCGACAAATTTTGCATCCTTTTATTTTCAGTACCGGACTAACCGAACGTGAAGGTAAATATAACGAGTAAATAAACACACGTGCGAATGCAATGCTTGGGCATGTACCTCGCGCGAGATAATGGATTGGCAAAATGAAATTGTTCATTAAACTGACATTAATCACTATCTATCCTGTATAAATATGAATAATTATTCATATTATTTCCTCACGTCGCCGCGTCGTTACAATATTAAATTATGTATTATTTTAATACGTCATAGTAACAACGGGGTACCTATTAGCATATGCGACTAGATATTTAAAAGCATACTCATATTTTACAATAAGCTATAGAAACATGAGTAATAAGTTAACCTATTCATATGTCTATATATCTTTACAAACTCATTTGATATTATATAGTTTAAGCTGTATGCGTTCATGTCTACAATTAAGTGAAGACGCAGAAAAGTAAACTTTAATTCTGAGAATAAACATCGCATTACACGACTGCATTATAAGTATTATAACTTGCAGTGATAAGTGTCATTCAGTGTTCTGAGAAATAAAGTTGACATGTATCTACACTGAAAAATTACTATTATTTTATTACCAACGATACAAAAGTTAAGTATGTCTTCTGGTCGTATATACAAAGGAAGTAGATAAAGACTTTAAGCAATTATTTATTTATTTTGTATAAATACCGTTTGCTTTGTACTACTTTGGAAATACCTATTGGTTGTGTCATGTCACCTAAAGGTAGAGACAGACTTTGCGAGGCATGCGCCGCGAACAGCGCACAACAAATGCCTCGCAAGATGTGTACCTTCATATTCGTGGCCAGGCATGTGCTACGCACGTGCGAGGGCGAGCCAACGTATGTCGGCAAACGCTTCTAGATCAAAGCGCCTCAGTGCGAGCGTTGTTGTGGACGTAGTCGCGCATGCACTCTACGAGGTGTGCGCCGCGTACTATATCCACGCACGCCTCGACTGAGAAAATGAAACTGCGTTTGCTCGGGCCAAACAGCGCATGCTCGGACCGATCCAACCCACACAGCAGCAGTGCTCTTATTTTCCCGTGATTTTTCACGTCTATAAGATCCTAAAGCATAGTTTTTTTTTCAATACAGGGACGGGCAATTTTACTTCATTCGAAATTAAACGCCATATGTCTTCTCTTTTGTTTTTATTGTAATAATAAAAATGTTTTGGATCCCATAATAATCGGTAACTTTTACATAATGCAACTGCTTTTCGTAAAATTTCTTTCTCGTCCATATTGCGCGCGAAAATCACAGCGAGGCGCGAAAATCACAACCGTTCAAATGCAACGCACTGTTCGCAATGAGCCGACACACGCTGGCTCGCCTCGCACGTGCGCAGCCTGTGCGTAGCACATGCCTCGCCACAAACATAAAGACAGACAAACGAGCCATTTGCTCGTACGCGATAGCTCAACCCGAGCATATGCTGGTATATATTTTCGACACGCACTTCTCAAGCAGAGGCATTCGTTGTGAGCCTTGCGCAGCGCATGCCTCGCAAAGTCTGTCTCCCCCTTAATAATTCACGTGGCAACTTTGCCGCTAGCTCAAAACTACGACATCGTATAGTAGTTAATCTCAACATGGAACTCTTTAATACAAGAGATGCTATGTAAAATTAAAATAAACTTTATACAAGTAAGTATACCAATAATGTAACATTACAAAAATATTTTGCTCAGCTAGCCCTTACTCACAAGTGCTCCACGCGGTCCCTGAATTACTACAAATCCCAATTCTCTTCGGTCTATTGCAATTCTAATAGAGTGCGTAAAAGCCGAGTGTGTTCGATCTTAGTACATTAGTATTCTGCAGTCGAATCCGTCTCTGTGTGAGGTAGTAACCTTTGTAGGAGCGGCGAACCTCTATTAACCAACAAATAGCGAAACATAATTCCTGACTCATACTACGTATCGTGCCGTTACTTGAGAATTCTAATTCCTATTTCGTAGCTATTGTTACCTTCTAACCGTGAGTTAGTCGTTACGTAAAATCTTATAGGATTTAAGTGTATAGAGAGAGCAATGATATTCTTTGAGTCCTTTGTTTGAATATTCTTTAAGCCCTCCGCAATACAGGAGTATGTCCAAGAGCGGAGGTAGTCTCTTAAAAAAGGAAATAAAGATTAATGATTGTGATAAGCTTTCTATAAATTGTAATTGTGATTTGATTTGATCTTGAGTTCAGCAGCACGGAGTCCAGAAAAGAGAATTGTAAACGTGCGCCTTCTACTACATGAGTCCTTAATTAAACAACCATATATTGCGAGTTCATTTCCAGGCATGAAACTTTATTAGTATGTACATATATTCTCAAAGGTTAGGTGTGGGGAGCTAGTATCGCGCCTGCATCTCCGAATAGGTAAGCAGAGACATATTACACCCAAATACAGTGGTTTCCTTCTCACGTTATACATCAATCTTATTGCCTTACACCGTACATTTTCAGAGACCGTGCTACTGAGAATTTCTGGACCGAAAAACCCAACAACTCTTAACCCGGCCCAGGTATCGAACGCAAGACATTATACACAGCAGTCGAAAATACTACCACTACGGTCTACTTAAAATGTCAAAGGTAGAGCACTTTAACTAACCTAACCTCATATGGAGTATGCAAGCGTTGTATTGATCGATCGATGACCCACACATATTCAGTGACAATGAATTGGTATCGAATAGCGTCGACCTGAGTATTTGATGTCAACAATACCATATTAGTACTGAAGCGTTTGATAATACGTGTTTATACCGAGTCTATAAATGGTACGCTATTTGCCTTAGGCGATGTGTTAACTGTTATTCCTAAATTGACTATTATATTAAACCCATATCATTAATGACCAAATCCAATTGGATTCGATCATTGAATTTGTATTGTTTTAATTATATGATAATGTTAAATCAAGCCAGTATTAATACATATTTTGTCAACTATGTTTCAGTGAAAATAAAAGTGATTCGTCAAACACATTGTCTTCTTTCCGCTGAGCACATTGCAGACTCCTTCTAACCTGTTTGTACTGTGAATTTCTGACAATACAGCCTGTCTCAGGAATACAACCTTTACGCAATAATAATATCTACCAATCAGACTACACCATAAATAAATGTGAAAGAGAAAGGGTATAAGACTTACGTCTATAGTACTGTGACTTCACGGACATATCGGTTTGAGTGATCGCCTTGCCATTGCCAGTGCGCTGAGTAATGTGGGTTCGATCCCCATCCAGGCCAAAAATTGAGTTATACACAAATAATTGTTTCTAGTATTGGTGTATTTTGTGCCCGTTGTTTTAATGTTTGTAAATGCGCATTAGTATTTTCAGTTTGTACATATGCTTGAAATATGCCCCAATAGGGTAGCAAACAAAATAAAGTGATATATGAATTACTTATAGTCACAGATCGTAACTACCTGCACTCATACAATAAACCCCGAATATATCGAGCAGTGTCTGCTCGATATATATTACAACTTTATATATTTTTTTAATGTATGTCCGATGACTCATAAAAAAAACTACTACTGTACTGCTACTGTTGCGCGTCCGTGATCCCTACAGGCAGTAGGAGTCAAGAAAACACGTTGTGATAAGTCGCGAAAAAAATACCAAAGATTTTTGATTCCCCCGTTAGGGGTCACGGACGCGCAACAAACGAAACGTCCATGACTCCACGCTAGGAGTCAAGGACGTTTCAGATGTAGTCATTTTTTATACTAATGGCCAGTCCTACATTTGACAAGTAAAAGTTATCCGAAAGATAAATCGCATGCTGTTGCACTCATGTTAGGTTAAAGAAGAGAGACGGCGATAATTTTATCTTATAGATAAATGCTATCTGGAGGTGATAGGACAAGCTCTAAGAAACGTAAAAGTTTAGTGGTTATTAATTTTATTGGTATCGTTTCATACATTACGGCTTTAATTATTTGTTGTATTGCTTCAGGTTTTATATAATTATATTATATGCAATAGATCTACGTATATTATTATATAGTGCTATTTTATACCACGCGACACAGGAATTATTTCTAAAGGCCTTTAAAAAAATAATATGAAGAAAAATATATATATCTGCAATTATCACCTCAAAGTTAAAGCATGTATTCAATTTATACGATAGAGTAGGAAAGTGGAAACTTTTGCAAATACATTGTATATATTTTTGTGCGTCGATACAAAATGTTTACGTTTTGATTTGATTGCATATATTATTATTAATATATTTTGCATGTATTTGCTGTTAATAAGATACGCATAAGCCCTTTTTAAGTAGAACTTTGGTTTATTAACAGTTTGGACCCTTTCAGTACGGTACACTAAAAGTATTAATTATATTTGTTCTTCATCTTTTCGCACTAGTTGCTAACACGAGAAGGCAACCAAGAATAAGTTTACTCACTTTCCATAGTAAAACTTTACGTACGAGCTTATTAATTTCCGTCGTTGTCACTACAAAGTGAAACTTTATCAACATTTAACTCAACAGAGCCAAACGTGAAAACTCGCTCACGTTATGAGTATGACACTAAGTGAAGTTGTTCGTGGTGGTATTTGAGATCATGTGTTTATGAAGATGCAATATCAAAACATTATATTAATTAAACTTCCTCACGGTAACATATATTTGTAAATTTAACAATAACTAAACGCATTTTTTGAGTATCTTATGTATGCACTAAAGGTAATTATCGCCTGCTTTAACAGGAGTATAGTGTTCCATGCAATGTTCTCGAAGTTGTGTGACATCTGCCGAGCCGTGTTGCTGTCGCCTGCAGGCCAACGTGATAGACTATGGCCTAACTTTCCGACGTATGCAGTAATGGTATAGTTTACACTGGGTGTTTCTTAGTATAGTGAAAACCTCTCAGGGGTGATTATACTTGTTATAAGAACAACTTCTGTTCAGGACATTGTCGAAGTCGCGAAAAAAAATCAGTTGTTCCATACTTTTTATCGAATTCAAAGTCCAATTTTGTACGGAACAACTGTTTTTTACCGCGATTTCGGAAATGTCCCAGAACAAAAATTGTTCACAATAACAAGTATAATGTCCCCCTGAGAGGTTTTCACTATACTAAGAAACATCCTGTATGTATAGTATATACCACAGTTAAGATGATTGATCACCATATTACCTATCATGAACATTAAGACAAATATACTGTTTCTACCACGATTATTGACTGCACAGATGGTGGTGTAGTGGTTTCAGTGGTCACCTCGCCGCTACCACTGCGCCGTGTGTTGTGGGTTCGGATCCCACTCGGGACAAAAATTTGTGTGGTCCACAAATAATTGTTTCCAGTCTGGGTGTCCTTTGTTTGAACGTTTGTTATGTCCCCTGCAACACAGGAATTATTCCTAGTGCTGGACAAGTCTTAAAAAAAGGACGGGTCGTGGGTCGGGGGGCGGGGAATTTTGTAACCGTTTATGCATTGTTTGGATGTATGGATGTTTCGATGAAACTTGGTATGTAGATAGCTGGAGACCTGGATTCACATATAGGCTACTTTTTATCTCGATATTCTTACGAGATCGGGACTTACGCGGGTGAAACCGCGAGCTAAAACTAATATTTGTATAAACATTAGATACTATGCGTTTGGGCAACGTCCCCATAGTAAAACGATATCATCTTGCCAAAATATCTCAATTGAGCAAGATTTCATTTTTGTTGATGGGTGGCGATGATTCCGCCCATGGTCCTTTACGAGTTAAATCACAATTAAGTTATTTGTTGGCGTAAAAGTAGTTTTATTTTAATGTGTAATATTTACGTTGATGTATAAAAACAATCACATTATCAAGGATATCTTAACGCCAATAAGCACAGTTCTGACCAAACGACATTACACAACCTACATATGTAACGCATGCGATATTGCGGTATTATTCCAAAACACATAAACTCCTTTTATGGAAATCGGATAAAAGTAACCGACCTTTAATATTTGTTGTTTTCCCTTTTATACAGTAAGCCAGCTTGAGCCAGAATACACAGAAGTTGTATTAAAGTTATCACAGCACACATATCAACTTGGAAAAGGATCGTCACCGTATCGCCTATCGCCTAGCCGTCAAACAGGCATCAACCTATACGTAACCAAAGCAGATCAACAGCTCCGGTACGTCGACTCGGCTACGACTAGGCGACGCGACGACGCCGCGCTCACTTAAATCATATTAATATGGATATTTTCTCACTTCTTCAATAATCCCTTTCCATCGTTATTTTTTATTTTAATCTAACCTACAAATTCAATAAAATACGCGCGCAACACGACTATTAGTTGTCTTGTGAATGACAGCATGTTCGGCAACAGTAGTGCACGGAGAGACCTAAGCGCGGGGACGACAAGCCGTAAGCGCGAGAACGACGAGCCGTAAGCAAGGAACAGGAATTAAAGACAAAATGATAGAAAAAAATAGGAGGAATAGACATGTCAGCCGTGACCCGTGACTCTTACAAGTAGCAAGTATAACTATTCCTACACAAGTTGCATTTGACTCACTTATGCGGACTGTCACCAAGTAACTGACATCGCGCTTACATTACTCGTGAATATCGCAAAGACATCATACATACATCAGAGATTACCCATATTTACGTTACCCGTCTCCCACGATAAAGAAAACGTAACAACAAAAAAACAAACAAATGGATGCTTCTACTCATTGTTATGAAGCCTACCAACAACAAAATAGAAGAGGTAAAACTACAGAATTTTAAACATTCGAGTAGCTCAGTGGTAACCGCCAGGTAATTGGCCATCAAGTAGGGCACAGGCACAAGTTTGCATTCCATGGCAGAGGCAACGTTCGAAAACAATCCCACGCTCCAATACACATTGATAAACTTAGTGGCTCGGTCCAATTCCCAAATATAGCCGCCTGGACACCAAAAACTTCCCTGGCCGCAATATTACCTGTTTAGATTACTGTTAACTTCAAACTTCTTATTTTTGCATTTGGGTATGTTAAGTACAATGTTATGTTATTCAATAAATAGTTTTTACCTGCGAATTCTTTCGCGCTTATTGATGTCTACATAATGGATTATACTTATTTGCTTAAACAACTTTTTTAAACTTTTCAGTAATGCGTTAATCTATCTAACAATTGACAATAGACTCCACTATGCCATACAGTGGTAATTTATAGTTGTAATCTGGCCACTGATAGAGTGCTGGGTTCGAACTCTACACTAGTCACAAAATATGTTTGATCTATACATGAATGTTCAGAGTTTGGGTATTCTTTGCGCCCACTGTTCAGCGCATCGCAGCAATTATTTCTAATTTGTCCGTTGTCTTTATTAAAGCTATTTTTAAACAACCATAGTTATAACGACCACCAATGTACGTATATTTATATACAGCAAGCGCAATATATAAATAATGTACACGCCAATGATATTAACAAAATAAATTACTATGTATAATTCGCATTGAAAAAATTAGACGGAAAAATGCGACGGGTGTGTTTTGTTTGAAACAAGTCAGAACGAACGCTAAAACATAGTGCCAGCGAAGCGGCGTAAGCGACGCATTTCATAAGGCACATTGGCGCGCAGTACAAAGAACAATTACATCGCTTACCGGTAGATTTAGGGCACAGTTCCCAGTTCTCGACACAACACATTCGCGCGGCGATACCGTGAACTAATGGCCAAGACCAGCGCACGTGTGTTTTCACTCTGTGTTGTGTTTTTAAACAAAGACACTTGAACACAAAAGAAAAGATCAATGTTAGAATAACGGTCCGGGATAAGATGGATGGCAATTTGTTTTATGTTAGCAAAGCTACATTAATTTCAATTTAAGTTAATTTCTTTGCCGTTATAAAAGCTTTGACAAATTTATTCTGGTTTGCAATTATAGGTCATGGGTTTGCACGTGTAATTGCAATCAATGTTAATCAATTTCAGACATACAATACCATATAATAAAATGTTCATTTGCTTTGCTTTGCTTTATTTATAACTTTTATCATGAAAGTGTTACAGCGTCAAAATACAAGCATTGATATTAGAAAAATTGTAGGTATGTGTCCTAATTTAATAGTCAGGTAAGACATTAAAAAATCACGAGTGCATGAATTCATAGTATATCTACAATTAATATTTGGAACGTAATATTTAGATGTTATTGGAAGGTATATCCATTTATTGGCGTACTTTGCGCATAAAAAAAATATCTACATAGGCACGATGTTCCTACGGCCCGACCGGTTTTGTTTAATTTCTAACATACTCATTATCTTCCTCATCAAATTACTTTAGAACGCAGGATAGATTTTCCATAATGAATTTTCCATAATTTCATAAATGGTTCCACAAACAATGCAATTACGCTCAAAATTACTTTAATACGTAAACCGAAGCTTTGTCGATAAATCTAATGAACTGCGCTAATGTGAGCGCATTAAAGTGCATAATAAGTAGGTGCTTGAGCTGCATGATAATTGAAATACTAATGTTAGCTAATATCGCGTGGAGAATACTCAATATCCATGAACATTAAAACGTATAGAATTTATTATCAGAAGAACTTCAAGCGCAGATACGGTGGTAGCCATTTCGCTTAATGTGAAAGGAATAATAATTAATTATATATCATTACTAACAGAATTCATATAATGTAAGGTACTTTAAAAAAATTATGTTATTCATTTAACCTCACGTCTATGTAGCATTTTGATTGTTATTATTACCACAACAAATTGCATAGTATATATTGTAGTGGCATAAGCATCTGCCAAAATGTCGAACTTATTTACTTCATTATCGTTTCGGGGTGACTTCACACTCAAATATGGTTAAATAAAACATAAAAAAATTGATCTTTGCTATACTAAGGTAAAAGAATGTCGTCGCGCCTATAGCGGCGCCTCCTTGTTTGTATAAAAACAATACTTTTGTTTCAAATGATTAGAAGCAATTTGGGTTACAAGATAAAAGAATGTTTCTTATTTATTGTTCCAGCAAAGCTAAAATGCTTGTATTAGGATTGGGTTCACGTCAGTATTGCAGTGAATGGGATTTGAATTAACAATCTTTCCGTCTCAAGTCCAGTGACTTTTACTTTGGTCTACTGCCTCTTTTACTTGATTAAAACAATACTACACGTATTTGCAATTTCAATAATTATCAATTACTTGCTTTAAGATTATATAATAGTCAACCAGGAAAAGCGAGGGTTCGCCATTCTATTACCTATCACAATCGTATAGTGAAAACTAATTTATATTAACGAGAAGCAATCGTGTATCTCTGTTCGAACAAACCACATCATTGCCATGATGGATAGATGCATCTCTCATAGGCAATACATTATTCAAAGACGTAATAAATCAACTTTGTACATCCCTGAAGATTTGCGATTATTCTCTCTTTCTAAATCCGAAATCCATTATGCGGAATTCTCGAGACGACGAGGGTGGTTCCACCGCGAAGGTATGGTAAGCATATGTGGTAATGTGGCTTAACGACGTGACTTTTAACATATATACAACTTAATAAAAACAAGAGATTCTTTTTGTATAAAAGGATCCTCAGACAATTTTTGAAGTTGATGCAAAACGTGCTTGTTTGTAAGACCGCTAGAGTACAAGGTTTATTTTAGAGTATTAAAATGGGTTACTTTAGTGTCTTAAAATTGTCTTCTAGAAATAGGTTTGCATAGTCGATATCAGTAGACATTAACTTTACCTATTTCTAGAAGATATTTTCATATTATTGCAGAGCATACTTTCCATTCTTTGAAGCTACATAGCAAAAATCGACCGTCACCATCACGTTATTTTTGGATATCGCAATGGCATATATACCAACCATATAGCAGTGTATATAGATATAATAGTCGGTAATATGAATAATAAAACCCTTAACATAAAGATTTAGAAAAGAGTTACCAGAAAATACAACAAAAGAGTTAGAAATCAATTAAAACGACAATCAATAATTGCTTAAAAATACCTCACTAACAAAATAGAACAGCTTTATTTCTCACTAATTGCACTACTGATATAAAACTATTTCTAGTACAAATGTCAAACTTAATTAGAGATGTAACAAGAGCTCTACTATTGTTTAATTTTAGTAACCCTACATATGAACCTGAAGCAAATTCACATCCGTAATTATAGAAAAAGCAAATTAAAATCGCATCGAAGTCCTCCAGAATATGCACTGGACGGTCTCTAGTACCCATAGTATCGACTACCAGCCCTCCCAAAGCTTCTATTTAATGTTTAAACTAACCTAATATTCGAATACTATCCTCTACTACAGTGCTAAGTTCCTAGCGATGCAAAATAAATGGTGCTTTCACCATTGTTATTACTGCCATTTACCTCGAGGCGTAGTCTGAATCGCGCAATGAACTTCTATGAACGACTCTTTGTTATTCCAATAGGTAATAATACGAGCTTATATACGAATTACGTGATCGGCGAAGAGAATGCTGTGTTCACGATGTAGTATAACTCAATTGATGATTAAGTAATATTGTGAAATCGTTTGTTTATAATATATAATTAGGCACAATCTTCAATACATCCGTAATTAATTTAGAAAGATGAGTGCTCTTAAATATTAATTTTCTTCTGCTTAGATCTATTATGCCCAATCGGTTATCTAGTCTAACCAGACAGAATCTCACACTTGTGTACCCTATATTAAGGAGTAGATATGTACCCTTCACCTCCATTTCGCCAGCATATTTTACGTCTCACGTAATATACAAGGCAAGCATATTGCTTTCTCTAGGCTTGAGTCTAGGTTACTAAGAATTGCCGAACAGAAATATCCAGTTAAGTATATGTTGCAGGTCTCGGGAGCACACAATCTTACACAAACATAATCGCTTATTTAGGCTATGAAACCGACGAAGCAGTATAATATAGTATCTTTGTTTAAGTACTTTTAACAACTTTCATCAGCTATATGAACAGCTTATACTTTGCGACGGCGTTTACTTACATAATATATTAAAATGACGGAAGTACCCAAACGTAAAATATATAGTCTCATATTCTGCGCATTGAAAGAAATGAGTATGACTACTAAAATCACAGGGCCTAATGATGTCAATAGTTTATTCAAAGTTATCAAATGAATATAAAAATAAATTTACTTACATAGTCATATTAATATGCAATAGGTGCTTTTGGTATGAATAGGGTACGTCTATATGAAAATTGTTGTCACCGAGAATTGTCACCAAATATATCCGACAGCAATGGCGCTATGCTTATATTCAGCTTAAACCACTAACACAGTGACCTGTTTAGAAAATACATGTCTCATAGCTTGTCTGCTACTTGCTTCTCCGCCATGCTTACGGAAGCATCAGCGCACGAGGTGCTGTAATTTTTGTCTTTCGGATTAAAAAGCTTTTGTTCTGTAGCTTCAAGCAAATATATCTGTCTCTTTATTACATTTTCCCAGCTAAACCTATAAACCGATTTTGTAAAATTAGTTATAGCGACCAGTGAAATCCTGTGGAAAAACGATAAGAAGCTAATAATATCATGGTTGTAGCCACTAGATGCTAGTTTAATATAGATTGAAGCAATATTCCAGATAAACTAATTCCTTTATTTTTATTAAATATTCAATAAAATGAACTTTGTTATGTTTTAATAAAAGATATTTAAATATTATTGTGTACCGCCATTAATTATTGAATTAGTATTTCAAAACAAAACATAATCACTTGTTATAACCAGTTCTATGTCGTAATTTTACATTTGTTATTGGCATGTTACTAAACATTTGTGAATAATTTTGCATAATAGAAATAAAACTATTGAAAACTAGCGTATACAATAACATGAAACATAAATACCTATGTAATTTATATTTTAGTTCTGTTTCTAGACCAATTTTTGTATATATATAGAACAGCGTTACCCGAAAGTGTAATTCTCGATACATACCAATTAGGTCATTATTTGGCAAATGAATAGATACGACGAGCGTGCCCGTCTCTGTTGTCACAACATTTCGAGATATTTATCAATACTAAACGTTATAAAGCATCCTGAAGGTTAATTAATACGCATACACGATGTCCTTTGATTCAAAATATATAGAATATCAGATTCCATCAGCTACTTAAGAGATACAGTACAGCGTCCTTGATAAATACTGACTTCTGTCCTTAGCTGGCGTGGCATTTATAACAACATTGCCTATGTTACTCACACATTGATACGACCCTAATGCTATATACGCACTTGACTTTTCGAGGTTATGTGCGTAATAGGTAGTTAATAATTATTAACTTTAACAGTGTAGGAAATGCTGCATGTCTGAAAGTTACCCATAATAGTCTTAAAAATGTGTGATGTCTGCCAACTCATACTTGTTTAGGGTGAAAGCGTGAAGGACTATCATGGCCTAACTATTTTCATACTGGGAAGACGCCCGTGACTAGCGCTGGAAAAGTTAATAAACAAAGCTAAGCTCGTAGCAATTCTGCCTCACATTGATGCGATGATCTTTATGTCTATAACCGAGATCACGACATTAATATCGGTGTACCGAATTGTCCTGCATTCAGTACGTGTAAACACAAAACTTTATAGAGCATCGTACGAGGGGAAACAATAAAATTCACGGATCGCTGGCACACTTGTACCGGGGCGGGGGCAACGTTTGGATCTCGATCGCAGCGATAAATCTGACACTAAGCCAACCTATCTCCGCCACTTCCGATAGTGCTGTGTCGATCTTGAACTAACGTAATGCTGACAATGACCCCCGCTGGTTTAACTGCTGTATCTCTTGTTATGTAAACATAACATTGTTTACGTAATAATATAATCCGTCTATACATAATCATCCTATTCCTTGAAATTTGTTTAAGTGCCAATCAGTGGGATTACTTATAAACAAGAGTATTTATTTGAATTTTTGTACCTCATTTATGCCACAAATAAACCAAATAAAATACGGTAGCTATCTTTATGTGCATGTACCTCAACATACTTATGTATACATAATTATAGTAAGTGCCATTGATTTAATAAAATTACCTGATGTGTATGTGTGCCTTAGAGCACTATCTTAAATCAATTTTAACATTATGGGCCGCTAGAGGATAATAAAACCAAATCACCGGGACCGATTTTATACGGTTTTATGCCTTGAGAGGGTATTTTATACGGCGAATAGACTAATGTAGTAATTAAGCTACTTATTATAGTTTTAAAGTTTTGGTCGGCTTTAATAGGCTTTATATTTCGTAATATTGTAATTGTACTTAAAATAATTGAGGCACCAGGTAGAGGATTTATAATTACATGATGTTTGGCTTAATTCACACTAATGGCATTCCTTACTCGCCAGGGCTTAATATGGGTACCCTACACAATTTTATTCTGTTCCAGGCTTAATGTCTGAACAAAAAAAAATCAGAGACGTTTATTAATACGTTGATAAATTGTTGTAATAGTTGATTAATACGTTAAAACGTTGACCGACCTGAATATTAAACGTGGTACTCAATCTAACTTAAACTTACGCCACAGAACTAACGAAACAATAAAAATATGTAGTTACAGTTTCTTTATGCCAATATATTTTGATTTATTTCATCGGTTTGTTAGTAGTACCCCGACTTCCGGGCCACGTGTGTTGTGTTGTGTGTCCCGTAATGAAACGGCACATGTGAGATAGTGCAAGTAACCACACATGCTCCCCTTTTACCCGCGACACTATTATTATTAATGGCATGTACTGAGATAAGTCTTACATACTGGTAGTGCACACAGTACCGTATTATCCTTTATTATACAGAATATACAAAACCTTTTTATTTCGCAAACGATAATAAATTAAAATTCCTTGGCGAGTAAGAAAACTGGTAACTAGAACGAAAAGTAAAAAGAAGCAATAATAGTATAAACATGTTTATAAGCTACTTGATTATGCCCGCGGCTTTACTCGCATATTTATGGGATACTAATCTAACCTAACTTATATTTATAGGTTAGATTAGATTAGTATCAGTACTTTATTCCTGATGGAAAGTACCCTATGTCCTTTTCTGTTCCCCTGACAACGTGTATGCGAAATCTCATGATGATCGGCCGAGTAGTTTTTGCGTGAAAGCGTAACAAACAAACTCACATTTACATTTATAATATTAGTTAGGATTACGATACAGGAAGGTCTTATTTAATAACCGTTTGCTTGTAGAGCTAAACTAATTCTCGTAATCATGGCGTAGTATTATTGAACTTCGAGGTTAACCTCGAATGCTGCGATGTCGCGGTAAAATCGAAGGATTGCATCATTTGTCATACCTCAACATTGACGTTAAGCCATTGGCTTTTTATAGTATGTAACGCCTCCGTGAGGAGGTGTCCCATATAATTTGTGTAGCTATCCTTGCAAATTAAAAATATTTAGCTATGAAACTTGGCTACATCTCGGGTTTTTTTTTTAATATCCTACTTAGGTGTTTTCTCCAATGAAAGTTGTATTACTTATTCTATTTGTAAAAAGGAAAATTCCAGAAATGTTCCTGTGTCGCAGAAATATTTAAAATATTAAAAAAATCAGACACAAGGAACACTCAGACTCGTAACAACTATTTGTGGATTTCACATATTTTTGTCCCATAGGGATCGAAGCCACAACACTTGGCGCAGTGACAATGGCGAAGCCTAAACCACTATGCCATTAGTCTAGTTATTTCGAAACGCATATCATTATTCTTTATTTTCTATTATTCTAACATTATTCTACTTCCCTTCGGATATCCAAATGCAGGAAACAAAACAAAGAATGCATAGATAGTCGTAAGCCTCATTTACACAAGAAAATTTTCTCACAAGCTGCGAGAAAATCGTATGCGATTATGTAGGTAATGCAAAAAGTTGCAATACATTCCGGTTATTTACATTTTGATAAAAGCTCATAGATATCATTAAGGAAATGACCAACTGCAAGTTATCGAGGCAAAACTCGCTCCTACGGAATGTTACACTACAGGTGACATTATTTTTTTGTCTTTGCCAAGAAATACATAGGTATCTTCGCGGTAGGCTCTACAAACATTTATCTACAGAATATACCACGGGGAGTGCTCAAAGTGCTCTGAAGAGTTATTCCACCTTATCCCGCCCTCCCCTTTCTTATCCAGAACAATGCGTGCTGGGCTCAGATGCCATCCTTACACGGTGGAGTCGACTAGAGTGCGTACCAACAAGTTTGGGTCCTCATACCTCTGCCGAACGATCAAGGCATGGAATTCTCTGCCAAGGCACGTGTTTCCTTTTTCCTTCAATCCTGGGTCCTTTAAGCGGGGCGTGAAAGCACCTTCTCAGGCCGTCAAAGTAGAGACCTCAACATCGCCTCGGCTGCTATGAGGACGACGTGGAGGCCACTGCTCTTAGACCACACGACTGCTTACCATCAGGCGGAGTGTGGTCATTTTGAGGAGCAAAAAAAGAATTAGGGTCGGTACATACCTGACGGAAAATGCGTCGCGTATTATCGGTCGCGTAACGCCTGAACAGACAAATATATAATAAAACATTCAACCTTTCACACTCAACCGATAATGCGTTAGTGCGTCGAGCGTACAGCGTCTGTTCCGTTTCCGTCAACGCATTGTCGGTGTACGCAAGAGCGGCAAAGTCGCGCTTCGTATATTTTGACAGATCACACAACACAACCGCTCTGTAGATGCTGAACGCAGAAACTGACTACGCGCGTAATGTGGCAGGTCTAATTGGACCGAATAGACGCGACCGAAGATACGCTCGACGCATTTTCCGTCAGATATGTACCGACCCTTAAACAAAAATACAACGGACACAAAGAAGACCCAAACTCGGAACAATAATTTGTGGATCACACAAATGATTGTCCCGTGTGGAGATCGAACTCACAACACTCCGCGCGCCGGCAGTGGCGAGACGGCCACTTAAATATCTACACCATCCGTGCAGTCACTTACATGTATGATAAGATTGATAAGCATTGCTTAGGCGAAAATAGCAAGCGTCGTTTCGAGACTCGAACAAATCACTCTGTAGTGATTTTGATTGGTTACCCGTCGCAAAATGTTTAACATGTTGTATAAGTTTAGTACATGAGGTGGTTTAGAAACGAATCCTTTAGGATTATCTTAGGTTTGGTTTACATTACACGTTTTCTTACATAGCAATATACTGCTGCCTGCGATCTGAAGTCGGTTCTTTAAAGATAAGTCTAGAATATATACAGGGTGATTTTGAAATCGTGTAATTCCTTTTAACCACGCATTCTACTGGTGATATAGAATAACCCTGACCATATTTTTATTTAATTAGATTTATTTTTTTTGAAAAATTATTATTCCGTTTTTTTCGTGAAATGGTGTCAGATAGTCATATGTTAACCAACCGAGGCAATTTTAATTTTTTACTAATTAAAATAAAAAAACATATTAATAATTAATGTCGTAAATAATAACGGGCGGTCCTTCTTATTGCCCCTTATTATTTACGACATCAGTTATTGTTATGTTATTATTTTTAAATTAGTAAAATATTAAGATTGTGTCAGGTGGTTAAAATATGACTATTTGAAATCATTTCATGAAAAAATCTGTACTCTAATTTTACCGAAATCATTATTCTAATTAAGAAAAAATATGGTCAGGGTTATTCTATATCACCAGTAGAATGCGTGGTTAAAAGGAATTACACGATTTCAAAATCATCCTGTATAATGCCATCGACTGACATGAACATCAAATACATAGCCACTAGCCACAAATATTCCAATAACTCGTCAAATCTTGTTGTTTGGTACATAAATTAAGTACTTAACATACGGTGTATTGAAATATTCAACACTATACAGGTGTCCGGTAATTAATGGATAACCTGGAAATGTCTTATAGTGGAACTGATGGCCGTTCAGAAAAAATGAAAAAAAGACCTATATGTATAGGTTATGCTTACACTAGACTGAAACTGTCTATACACGACAAGGGTAGTTACTGTGATGCTCTAAAGAGCTCATAACGATTGCATTTGGCCATCGTTCATCTACATATTGAGCCATCGTTCATCTACATATTGAGCCATCGTTCATCTACATATTTAGCCATCGTTCATCTACATATTTCATAATATACCACGGATGGCGTAGTGGTTTAAGTTGTCGCCTCGCCACTGACGCCGCTACTATTGTTGCGGGTTCGATCCCCAGACAAGACCAATCTGTGTGATCCACAGATAACTGTACCGAATCTAGGTGTTCTTGGCGCCGTTGTCTGAATGTTTGTAAAGTCCCCCGCGACACAGAAATTATTACTATACTCCATTTGGTTAGGTACTTAACTAAAGGTAAACAATCTTGATGTGACATTTTACACAAACACTTACTAAACAAATAAACTACTGCTTAAACTAATGGTTCAATTGATTTAGTAATCGTTATTGTTGTATTTACATTGATCTTTAGCAGCATTTTATTTTTAAACTGAGTTTTAAGATAAAAAGACACATTAAGATTGTTTACCTTTAGTTAAGTACCTAACCAAATGGAGTACTTATAGCGCGGGAGATGTATTTAAAAAAAACTTTGGTATTCGAATTACATTTCTAATAGCACTTTAACTCTAAGTGAGCATTAAATTAGCTAAACTAAGTAGTTTCGTAGCAGAGTCGTTTATGCTTCTGTACCAAGTAGGTATTATTAGTACATTTGTTTCAACTGTCCCTGACTTAATAGCCGTTATAAAGGCGAAAACCCGCGCGGACTTTATATTTCCAATGTTATTGGTATTTATGCATGCTCGTTGGTCGACACTACGATCGTATTTCAATTTCCGATTAATTTTACAAAGGCGAATACCGCACTCATTTGCTCGGTGCAACGGAACAAAAGAAAATAGGTATAAATAAAGCATGTCTTTATGGAAACAGGAGCAACATGACATAAATAGTAATACATGTTCATTATTCGTATCGTCATATTTTCGAGAAATGGCTCACGTTAGTGTTCATAACAGCCAGAAACGGCAGTTTCTCTCTTTCTTCTAAATACCTGTTTGGCAGGGAAGACGCCCCGATTGTGATCATCTCCGCCAAACAGGTTGCTCCACTTGCTTTGATTAGTTGCTTGTCAGTAAAATTGTGTAAATTCTATAAATTATCTATTTTAGTTATTTTACTTTTAGTTATTGTAACTACTTCTTTTGGCTCTTTATCAACCATGTTAGACTAGTAGACGATACCATTGACATAAGGATACATATATGCTTTTTAAGTTTTTATACCTATAAAACCCAACAAGAGTTTAAGTCTAGAACAGAATCTATGATCTAAACACCGCTTGCCACAATTGCTTTTCGTTTACGTAACTAAACTAATAAAATTTAATTTCACTTTAAAAAAACATATTCCGAATAATATTAAAATAGGAGTCCAAATCACAGGGTAGTGTCGTTGAAAATTTTTGATTGTGTAACTTTGACATTAATATTAAGTTTTTGTTTTTTACTAACCTATGGAAAAAAAGGTTTATCATCATCAGAATCATCAAATTGACATACACCAAAAATACGACCACATTTTTGAAGTCGTTTAAAAATATGCATCGCCGTCATCGGCACTCAGATTATAATAAAAATATAGATCAAAAGTGTTCCGTCACCGCTCTTGGTAAATTGTGGGAAGAGAAGCAAACAAATATTGTTGGCGCGAAAATGGGTCGCTTTCCAATTGACAACGCATGATTAATGGGCTCCCAAGTTCGCATAAATCACGCGGATGTTGCGGTATCAAACCTGAGGAGATATTACAGACATTTTCGTCGTCCCCTAAATGGAAAGCGCTCCACAAATAGAGACACATTATGCTAAGTAATTTTGTGTTTATTCAATTAAGAGACTCAATATAAGTCGCTAGGTTTTTACCTATGGATTTGTTATATGAGTTTGAAAGATCTATCACAGGAACCTTGCATTTTTCACTATCTACCTTGTAAACTATATCTATGCAAATCACGTCGATTCGGTTGCTGCGTGAAGGAAGGTAACATTAACAAATATACTTTCACTTTTAAATTCAGGTTACTACAGCTAAAGATTTTTCCTAAAATACACCGTGATTTTGTTTGAAGTGTGGTGTTAATATTCAGTAGTAAAATGCAATAGAAAGTGACAATAGTTGAATGGTAAGGAGAGATTTTGGTCTTAACCTTAGCCATCGTTATATCTCCTTGATCCTAATTTCTAAAATAAGCATTTAGCTAACTGAATTATAGTTAACTCAATCCCAATTGCAATTTAGCAGCACCATTTAAGTCCTTAAAAGGCAATATATCTGTTATTTTGTACATATAGAGAGCAGAGGACTTCATATAGTTGTCATAAAGATGATGATTTAACTACAAGTTTATCCATAGAGGAAGCAGCCGAATCTAGCATGTACTGCATCAAAGTTCCAAAATCATACATTTATCTTTGTGTAGGTACCTATACAGAAAACGGGTATTAACGCCATCATGGTAGGTATACACATACTGTGGTCACAAACAGACGTCAATCGTTTCAAAAAGGTACGATCGCGTAAATTCCCATTTCTGTTACATAAATCGTGCAACGTGGAAATATAAGATAATTATACATTTCTGTACTTTAGGTCGATACATTAAGTATACATATATTTTACATCAATCTAATTTATCTATCATCGTATGTATTTTTTGTATATCGCAGTTCCTATGTAATTTATATTTGTAGGTTGATTAATTCGGGTAAAGCCTTTCTCATACATTTTGTATTTACACACAGCCAGCAAGATATTGCTAGTGCCATGTTACCGAGCTCTAAAATAATAAGCAAGCACGTTATTATATTATAGGTACCTACATTAAAACTTTAGTAAGTACACTTTATGAAAAAGGAAATGAAGTATTGATTCACAACGTTATATTCTTGTTTTATTAGCGACAGCGTGAACTTAACCGCATAGAACTAGGATCACTTTTTGAGTAGGGCAAATTGTTCCAATTATTCTGGCTTTCTGTACGAAAATTTACAACAGCAAAACCAATTCTGTGATTAAATCCTGCAGAAGACAAAATAACCTAATGATGTAGAATTAGCTTTTGCTCGCGGCTTCGCTCGCGTAAAAGTAGGATAGATTATGTTAGTTATAGTACTTTTAAAATAATGCCTATGTTTCTCGGTGATAATAAAGCTTTCTAATGGTCAAAGAATTTTTAATATCGGTTAAGTAGTTTTTGATTTAAACACTTACAAAAAAACAAAAAATCAAATCTTTCCTCTTTATAATATTATTATAGATAGACTCGTACTTTGAGAAATTTAGTTATCATGTTTTCTTCTTAACTTGACGCAGATATATTTGTGATAAACTCTGTTTTGTCCCTTTCGTCAACGAGGCAAAATATATGATCACTAACACTGTATCAACGCTAATATAACAACACGTCACAATACAGGAACATAGTCATAAAATGAGCACCTCTGTCGGTCATATTATTGGATTGATCCGAACTACAAAGGTCCAATTACGAGGGGATGGCGCGGACTACAAGGTCATTCAGCCGGCTGGCTGTCCGCTCAGTAATGACTCCACCCGGATTTACCGTCCTTATACTGTAAAATCAAGGACTGTGTTTTCCTTGACATGACTGTATGTTGAGGATTAGCCTTTATATGTAAACAAAAATAAACAATGACTGGTTTTAAGAAATGTTTCTTATTAGATACGTAATTCTAGTGAAGTATTGACGGGTCATTATGACTGAAATTATGGTTTATGGTAACTAGCCTTTGTTAGCGACTGTGTCCTGGCGGGCTACAATTTGTCTCTGACGTAATTACGTGAATCATACTATGCACGATATTAAGATTTTAAGTTGAACCCAAACTACCTACACTTTAAGACCGCATCAAAATCTGTTTAGGCCTGGTTCCTATATTAAGAAACAAGTCGTTTTAGCTACGGACAATTAAATTATGACATAATTTTATAAATCGACTCGTTTCCTGATATAGGAACCAGGCTAATAAAAATTAAATTATATAGATTTAATTTTTATTTTTATTGTATTGTAAGGTTCGCCAACAAAGTTTACATTTTAAACGTACGAAATGAACTAACATAAGTAAATATATTATTAAATGCAAATCCAATTATAGGCAAAATCGACATGCATTAAGATTGCACTATCAATCAGGTACTATACACAACATTAAAATATAATACAAAAAGAAAACAACTTAATTAAACGATTACAACTGTTGCGACTATTTATACGTGATGTTGGAAGTTAGAACAAACACATAAAATATTTAAAGCTATTGTTTTCAAAATATCTGTATTATACAGACATCCTTCCAGCTATTTTCTCATAGTTTTTAGTATAGAAAGATTTTCTTTATGATTTATTCAAAATATTTTTTTCAATTAGTGTATATTAATTTATTAATTAACATACAAAACAGGATTACTAGTAGTAATGTTTAGATACGAGTAACAGATTTTTATACACTCAATTCATTTTAACTAGATACTCGCATTGTTTGTAGTGGTCATCTTGCCTGTTTAACTGTGGCGAGCGTTGGTGTTGTTGTGTGTGATCTTCGCACGATATAGAAAAGTATGTTACTCCGAGTATTCTTTGTTTTCATAGAGCTTTCTGCCGTCTGCGTCACGAGCACTATTTAAAGTATGTTTGTTATCTTTTAACAGCTATAAATAATATATTAGGTATATGTATTATTGCGAAATTGACTTCAATAACATCAAGTAAATTACTTTTGCCATTTATTAATTACTAATTTCAACAAAGTAAAAGCAAGATGTATATTAATAGAATTATTAAAGTGCTATAGTGACGTTTGATCTTATTTAAAATATCTAGCTTATAAGATTAAACTGTAATTTAATAAATTTCTGTATAATTAATGAAATGTGCGTTGTGAACAGATTTGTATGAATTGATTTTCTAAACACATACAATTATAATTGATTTGAAATAGAGCACTTAACAATGGTTACAAATAACATTTTAATAAACATCATGATAAAAGAATACATTACATTCCCGCTAATGAATCCAATTATCGTGTTCGGAAAAGAAATGTTCCTTTTGTAAACTTTAAGGCACACTTTCATCGCTCCGAATGTTTGATAAACACATTAAGTGGCCACAAATACATTGACAAGACGTTTGTTCGAAGTAAACGCCTCCGTAGCTAACAGTGAAATGTCTCAGACCGACCGTATACACCTCATCGATCAGGCTTGATCCGTCCGGCAGATCCAGTAATACAATAGTTATTTTACAGGAATCTTCTCTTTCTCTCAATTAGTAGTATAAGAAAGACTGCATTTGGAATACTTTCATTTATATTTATTTTACTACAGTATCTTCCTTCAAAGCGACCTATAGTTATAAAGTGTAATAAAATCAAGTATTACATAACTTAGTACTAAAAGCATTAGACTTCAAACCGAAAGCAAGTGAATTCGATCACTAGCCTGTGTAAGCGTATCTGTATGTCCAGTATATATCTAATAAAATCTTACCGACAAAACCTGATGATAGAATAGTAGACCACCGAACAACAGCGCTTATCAGATTAGAAAACCCTTTCTTATATAGTTGGCACCACATGTACTCTACAGATTTAACTAGATAGGTTATCCACCGAACCGGGCCGGCTTATACTAATAATATGTATACGACCTCTTATTTACATCTCCATCGTTTCTCCGGCACGCTCCATTGTCCATTGTGTCCACAAAGAATTCATTCATTTGTGCGAAATGAAGACCGTTGCAATGTGTCGATATATCATCCATCTATTGTCTATTTCTGGGCAAGCGCTCGTTCCTTTTAACCACAAACGAACTCCGTTTATCTTCCATTCATTATTATTACGTTACAAAAATACTTCGGAAATATAAAATGACAGTAATAGATGTTCGCGGTATTGTGCAAACTAAAGGTAATATTTCAATCATTGTACGTGACCAATCGGAACCACGGCCTCTGTTAATTATGCGTGGGACGACGTGATTATACCTATAATTGAATGCGCAATGATTACAGATCAAACGGTATAAGGTTTCTCTGTAATTGAATATTGTCACAATTGGAGATATCCTTGTATCTATTATACGTACACGTATGGAGTAACGCGATAAGGGTAAGGTCTCCACTGTTGTCAGCCGATTGGTGATGACAAACTACCAAGGTATATTGTAATTCTTCAATATACGCGAATGCCACATTTATAAATTATTTCACTGGATTTAGAGACGTTAGAATACGCGCTAATAAACTTACAAATTATAAAATAAAATACGTCAATATATTGAGACCTGATATTTTTTATATTAGCCTGTTGTTAATTATTTGTTTACGCCACCTTAATGAACCATTATCTACCTACTAAAAACATTTTAACAGTAAAACGCAATAAAACTTTGTCTAACCTCGTAATCGAACCCAGGACCACAAGAATATATGCAAAATATAAGTCCAAACTTATTTGCGACTATACCAACAGGATTGTCTTTAAATCATAAAGAAGTAAGCATATATATAAAGAAATATAAATCAGTATATATTATACACATATAATTATCATACATACAACATTTAGGTATATGCGTATTATATGCATGCATCACAGTGAACCGTGAAGTAGTAAAAGATAACCTAATATTCATAACAGAGGCACCGTGACTCTACGAGTACAAGGTTGGCTTAGGGTCAATTGCTAATCAACTCAAGAAACGGCTGAACGGCTATGCAGCCACTAATGACCAATTATACCATTTAACTCTTGACCAAAACACTTATATTCAAACTCTTTGTTAAACTCGGATCTTTGTCCCAAATTCGCTTCAATAAGATCATATTGTTAGGATGATTGTTTTTTCGTCGGACTATAATATGCTTTATAAGTATAAAATGATTAAGGAACATTTTTAGAACGGTAAAGGAAAACAATCGTGAGGAAACTTGCATGTCCGAGAGTTCACCATAATGTTCACGAATACATGACGTGATGTCTACCAACCCGCACTGGACCAGCTTGGTGGATTATGGCCTAACTCTTCTCCACTGAGGAGAGGCCCGTGCCCAGCAGTGAGATTGTTTAATATAGGACTGATATCATTATGATTATTTATTCTTAGATTCTAGAGATATAGCCAGATACATCTTTTCATATTAATATTTGTCTGATTTACTCTAACATTACAATGACTCACGCCTGTGTATCACGATATAAGGCTATTTATTATACTTATGGCATTACTTCCACATTTCCCCGGCTATACTTTTAGGACCTTAATAATAGAGAACGAACCTCGTGCATTTAACAGAACAAATTCCCAAACACAACTCCAAGTTTAAAAAAACTTAGGAGAAAATCCCAATAACTTTTTACTCGACAATCAAATCTAAATTCAAGTCTAACGATCTTAAGGAAATATTTTTATATTTATTCCGCGGAAGCAACGAGGCAATGTTTTGATTTAAAACTAAATTTTAGAATCTACATTATAAAGTTGTATTTACTAGTAATCAAAATTATGAGTAATCGATGAAACCTTGGTGCTAATGAAATCGTAAAGATGAATTTCAAAGCTAGGTATCTATAAATACAGCAATTAGCAATAAATATATAATATCAGTCGCTTTGCTACGATGCCTGTTTTTAATATCTTATTAATTAGCATTAGAAAAGTCCAATGTCCGTATGACTTACTACAAAGTCAAGCTAATAGAGTGTTATTAAAATAAGTAGTACGAGAACCACTTTAAAAATGTATGGCTACAGAAAAACATAAACAACAGCAAAATAATATATTTTAAGTAATGAATGGCATGTTAAAGATATTCTGAACACGTTTGTAACGGTAATAAAACAAAAAATACTACCTTAAAACAAAGTTTTATTCGGCATTCTTGTACGATTTCGTATTGAACGCATTAAATGTTAGCAAACAATAAGTTACAATAACAATCATACGAAATCGTAGGTATGTTAAATAAGTATAACTAAATAGATAACCTATGATGACTTTGAATCATTAAAATATAATTTATATGATTAATTGATTATATTATCATAATTATAACATTGTATATTTTATTACATATTAGTTAAACATCACTGGCTAATCGGGAAGAAAAACATCTTGCATCTGTTGGTATCGGTTTTGATTGGCAGTCTATACCTATTATTTGTAGGTATTATTATAAACATTTAACTTTTAGGTATTCTTTTCATCAGATCAATGCAATTTAAATTTGTAAGAGTAATATAATGTTTTTTTTTAATATTGTTATTACTTATTAGTTACCTGTTTTTGTTTGCCTCACTTTGAATAAAATTGTGGTGAAGCTCTTTAATTGGCTTAAATTATTGTATATGCAACCGGTTTTAGGCTAATTGCGTATTTGTGCATTTGCATTGCATTGAATTGTTCCTAATTTTACTATAAAACAGCAATTTTGTTACCATATATATACCTATTTAAATAAATAAATTCTAGTACACGTTTATTTCTTTAGTCACCCAGTATATTTATAATTAAGTAATCAACCAGTCTTTACATAAATATTATTGTTCAAATTGCAACATGCACTGGAAGGTTTTTTATAATGTTTTCCTTTACTGATAAGTAAGTACTGGAGTACACCTGCATTAGCATTAGTTATTAAATAAGGTTGTTTATAATACTGTTGCGTTACCTGGTTGCAATTCCAACTAGTGTTTATATCCAATTACTGTTTATTATGACACACAGCAGCTTTTATATGCGAATATTTATATTTTTAAGATCACGTTTGTATTCTGAGCAAATTACAGCTATCATGGCCGATAATAGAATTATAGGGTAAGTAGGATTTAATGCAAAGTAAAGCTTTGGGAGCAAATTGTCAGTAAACGGCAATAAGCTCGCTCGCCATTGTTTGGGATGTAATACAATAAGTAATATATGAAAATAAAAATCAAATCCGAACTTAAATTATAAACGCGAATCTGAGTTTGTTTGCTGGTTCTATTCGCTGTCATACCTTAACTACCTAATCCACCGGTTATCATGTAATTTTGAATACATGTTGTCAGGGATACAGAACAGGGCATAGGGTAGATACCTTTCATCCGAAATAAGTAATGTTTTTGAGGGATTGCAATTTATGGACAAAATCTAAGCAAAGCTGCGGGCAAAATCTAGTTATAAATAAAATCGAAATAGGTAATAATTATTTATCATTGGTACCTACGGCAGCCTTTACATTTTTGCCTACCAATTTATATACTTCTAGACATATGTATATACCTATACATAATATGTAAATGTAGGTAATTTTAATAGTACGTAAAGCGACTTTCCTTTCAATGATTGATAATAATTCAAAAACTGTTAATATTCTAAGCGATATTTCACTCCTAGAAGATAAATATCTTTCACGTGTATTAGAGATGGACAAAAGCGATAGACAATTTAAAAATAGCTTAATGAAAAACCTTTATAAAGCGAAAGCGTTCGCTGATAACAAGGCAATCAAAGAGCCACCGCCGAATAACAATAGGTATTTTTTATTAAAGAGTTAGTTTAGTATTTAGGCTGTTGTGGACGTGCTTGGTAGGCTTCACGCTTTCGTCAAGTGGTCGTCGTCGTGACTCGGTCATTATGCCGTCCCACATCGCCACACACATTTCCTTACACAATTTAAGTAGCATTTTACCTTCGTATCCCACATTAATGCCTAAAGTTAACATATTTATAATTACTTTATGCAGTTTTACAATGAGAACGTAACGGAATGGAATCATAATGAACCTTATGGATTGAGCCTATTGTTCTTATAATACCATACTAAAGCAATATCCTTGACATTTAAATTGTACTCTGAGTCAACTTAGGTTATAGTAAAAGTTGAAAAAGGGCGAGGTCGTGTCGGCATCGCGCGATCTATCGAAGGTACTGTCAACACAGGCCGAGTTAGATGTATAATGATCAGTCAACACGTCAATTGTCGGTTCATGGTTGAAGCAAACCAGTCGTGGTACTTGACAGCTAGGGCCTGAGCTCTTTCTGCATACTCGGGTACCTCGCAGTCGGTACCTCCAGCGTAGGCGTCACGCGCCAGTCACCGTTGAGTCGTCCGTGTGTACGACCGCTCGGCGCGCGCGCATGTCTCTACCACCGAATTCGAATTTCTAATCGTGACGCAAAAGACAGTGTTGTGACTTGTGCTAATTCGTGACAGTGTATCGATACCATCTATGTTACCAATACCGATACGGAATCAGTAATTATAAAATGACGTGAAGTGACAGATATGTGATTGTTCAATACTGCTATGGAAGACGTTTACATTTTTATGGTAAGGAAGTGCGTTTTTATATTTTTTTATGGGTTCGTTGACATTGTTAGTCGGCACATTATATTTGCATTGCACTTTTCGCTGTAATAAAGAACGCATTGTGTAAGATTACAGAGATAAAAATAAACATTATATTTAAGTTATGCCATATCAAAACGCTATCAGAAGAATGATGAAACAGCATGTTTCATATAATTTAATGAAATAAGCGGTTAATATACAAAACAAAGATTTGTTGTCCACGTTAAATTAATTCACTATAGAACAAGAATCATTCATAATAATTACATTAATCATAATAATAATTAAATATAAACCGAGCAAAACAAACACTGCTCTATTAATTTCTGTAGCGTTAGAAACTGCACGGCTAAGGTGCAGTAGGTACATATCTGGTTTCGTAATTATTTTATTAAACAAACGTTATTGAAACTTGTAATAAGTAGAGTGAATCAGCACAAAGTCGCAACATCGAGAGTCGTCTCACCTCTCGCACATAGACTATTGCCATATGGACTCAATGCATATTAATGCGCACCGCATAATAACTCCTTACTTCCAACAATGTGGTTACGACACTTCCTGGTACGAGACACGCTCCGTCTACAGGAAACAACACGATAAAGGAACATAGCCAATTTCATTCAAACACAAAAGCTCGCTCAAAACGAACCGTGAAGAAATAATTCCACAAAAGATATAATTTATAGTTTTCATTCTAAACTAAATAAACATTGTTAAAAGAATAAGTCACAAACCAAACTTGCTCAGTCACATAGAAACAATTATTAAGTAATGTCGCAGAAAACAATTTGACCAAACAAGGACACATATGTTTCCAGACAAACATGACGCTCTAGTCATACTTGATATTGTTGAATTCCGTCATCAATATTCATTTTATGCCATGGCCTTGTTGATTTAATATTTACTCATCTGACTGTTACAAAGTAAAACTCTATAAAATAAATCTTAAAAGCCGTAACATTGATAAAATAATATAATGTCTGATTACGTTAAAACGACTTATGAATACGTAAAATTAAGAAAAAACTGCGGCAGGCAGACATTATTTCAAGCAGTACCAGCTCAAATGCTAGACTCAATCAATCCAACAGTTGAAGATCAAAAAATGTACATTCTTCGCAATCCCGTGCATCGCGAGATCCAAGCCATTAATCCAATATCAAAAAATGAATCAAATACGCCAAAATTGGAAACTCATGAACAGGTTATAAATCATGAAGAAGGTGGGTGGCCAAGAGAAGTTCAGCCATTCAATGAAGAGCATACACTACGACATCGACGGCGAGTTATGCACGAAGAAAATTATTGTGATGCTATTTTCCATTTAGTACCATCGATGATGCACTATGTAGACCAAAACAATGCCATAGAAATGTACCAAACATACTTTACTAATATGCAACCTCAAGAGCCCATAGCAAACTATAGCATCCGCATTGCAAACGTGTTTCGCGATAAATTCCAGAGACCAGTATCATGTGCAAAATTCACAAATGAAAAAAATGCTAAACTAGCAGTTTCTTATTGCTATAAAACTTGTATGCCCGAGCCCCAGTTAAACGTCTCAAACAATTGTTATTTATGGGATGTCCACAAGCAAACAGAACCAATACTCGAAATAAAACCTGATTATCCTTGCTGGCAACTAGCATGCTCTCCCGTGACACCCGAATTGTTAATATGTGGACTTGAAAATGGTACTGTTAACGTATTTGATATTCGAGTTGGTGAAAAAGCAGTGTCTAGTAGTTTTGTTTATAACTCGCATCGAGAATCAATTACCTCATTACGTTACATATATTCTCGGACACACACTGACTTTTTTAGCGGCTCATCAGATGGCCAGTGTTTATGGTGGGATTTAAGAAATCTATCGAAGCCTCTTGATCAATTACCTATGTCAATAAAGAAGTCACATTCAGACCAACCAAACTTAAGCAATGCAGAAGGTGTTAGTTTCTTAGAATACGATTATGGTATCCCTACAAAGTTCCTTTGTGGAACGGAGTCTGGTTTGGTCATTAACATTAACCGCATGGGTAAAAGCTATACAGAAAAGTTAGTTTCGTACTGGAATGCTCATAATGGACCAGTGCAAGCCGTTGAACGAAGTACATGCACCTTCAGGGTGTTTCTTACGTGTGGAGATTATACAGTACGGATATGGAGCGAAGAGGTCCGCACGGAACCTATAATCGTCTTTGAACCATATAAAAGTTTAGTAACAGATGCCTGCTGGGCTCCGCTTAGATACTCCAGTTTCATGGTGATATGTGCGGGTGGATTCTTTTACTGTTGGGATTTGCTTCGTAAGTACAACGAACCGATTATGAGTCTCAATATATCTAAACATGCGCTTACGAAGATGACTCCTCATAAGGATGGCGAATCAGTGGCGATTGGCGACAGCCAAGGATCTTTGTATCTTTTGCAGCTGTCCGAAACTTTAGCCATACCAGGCAATCACGAGAAGTTACTCATGCAACAAACCTACGAAAGAGAAACAAGGCGGGAACACATTTTGGATAACCGTTTAAAGGAAATACGTTTAAAAGCGAGAAATGAAGAGGAACAGGCAGTTCTTGATATTCCAGTCTCTGTTGTTGATGAAGAAGAATTAGATCTAGCTACCGAAGAAGAATACTTCAGAGTGGTGCAAGAAGAAATCAAAAATCTGGACATTAGTTCCGAGCAAAGTGTGGATCAGATTTAGTTCCGTCTCTCAATGATACTTTATCATATTTTAGTTTTAACTTTATATGTTGTTAAAATATATAATTATTATTAAACATATTTTTGATATGTATTTGTTTACGATTCCGTATCTGCAGTATTTATTGGAACTCTTATAACCTTTACATATCTCTATCATAGTAATAAACCTGCATTGATCCTGATCCTGAATCCTGAACGTGAACGAAGGTATACTAGAATTTGCCCGCAGCTTTGCTCGTTTTAATGTAGATTTTGTCAATAAATTTCTATTCCTCGGAAACAATCCTTTTTCTACATGAAAGTGTATTTTTCTGTACTATTACGCATATGCCAAATTTTATAATGATCAGTTAAGTAAGTGAGGTAAGGCGTAAAAGCATAACAAACAAACAAACTCGCATTCGGGTTATACTATAAGTCATGGTTAATGTATTCACATTATTTATTTCAATGTTTTATATTATACCAAATACTAGGACTATGTGAACTGTAAATTTCACTTTTCTTGTACTACCTTTCTTATACAGCACATATGAAGGCTTAAAAATGAAAGAATCAGAAAAATAGAGAGCGTAAACATAAACCCTACTAAAATACCTGCGCCGGTAAAACTGTTTCAATGCCCAACAAAAACTAGTTAAAGTTATAAATAGTAAGTAAGCAACAAGAGCGACGGTCCCGGATGTTTCATGCGGTCGAGAAGCCCGCATGTCTCCCCGGGCAGATCCGGCGAGTCGGCTCTAAGGGCCATGACCGCCGATTTATACAAAACGACTAATCTAACATGAGCTGCCAGAATTCAATAGAGATCCCTTCTTCGCTCACATCAGATGAATTAATGAGAGAAGCGTGGGAGGCCTCATTTGAGTGGTGGCGTAAATTACTAGTGCCTCGTGGGTTGCGTGAATACAAAAGTGCGTCACCGGCAACTTTCACCGCGGCTAGGTATGGCTCCGGCCACAGTCGCACGCGCATGCACTGTATGCGCCAGCCCGGTTTACTATATAACTATCCTATTTATTCCTATTTACTTTTAAAATGAAAGTTACAAATAAGCTTTATGAATAGGTAATTATGGAAAACATTCCTTATAATATTATAAATTCGAATTTAAGTTTCTTTCTTTATTTGTTACGTTTTTTTGCCTTAACTATTTAGCGGGTCATCATGACATTTTGCATACATGTTGTCAGGGGTACATAAAAGCACTGTGCCCGAGGGACAACAATTATTGTCAAAATCTATATTATCACGAACAAGTGTGCTTGCTAGTTGATATTTGTTCTATAATTTAACATAACAAAAATCTTATCATCGACACATTTATTCACCCTTTTGACTTAGTATCACCTTCTTACTAACCTTGTACGTGTATGTAAACGTAACCATGTCAAAAGACCAATACACATCTGTATTTACTTTAAACGGTAAATAAATAACTACATGCGTACCGTGTTAATTCTATTCGCAACGTACTAACCAGTTCTGTCCATGTCGCATGTTAAATTTGGATTCTAAGCAATTAGCGGGTTAGTTTCAAAACCGCATTATAAAATAATTTAAGTCACTAATTACCAATTAGTTAATATATGAGTACGAAAGAACGCGTTGAACTAATTTCTATAAAATAAATCAAGCAGCCGGATTTACAAGGTATGTTGAGTTCATAAGCGAGTACTTTAAGCCAATGTAGGTTAATGTCTACTACTCCAGATGGAGTACTAAGAGTAAACTACACATCTAAATAATAATTACTGTGCGGCGCCTACTAATGTTATGTTGCATCTCGAATTAATCATCAAATATATTTAATACGTAGTTTTATTAAAAGCTTTTAATAGCTATAATGTATTAACCGAGCTCAAAAAGGAAATAAACTGGGTTAATTTTTAATGAGCAATATTTGCCATGAAAGTTAATTTTAATTTATGATTTTAAGATACACTTTCAAAATCATTTTATGACTTATGTAGATAATCAAAATCACAGTTCACCTCTACATGATTTATAAAGGCACAATGTACCCAAATTTCAATTCCAATAAAATTCTCACGCATATGTATATTAATGTAAAAATATTTTTTTACATAACAAAAATATTATTTTTGTATATATTGTATTTAAATAGAAATTGATTTATACGACAACTATAAAACCTGATAACTATAGACAAAAATAGGCATTAGTTTATATCCATTAATTATTATCAAGTATCGACACATAATTTTACTGCCACATAAGTCGTACTCTCAGAGGACAGAACTAGGCAATGAAATCATATATACATAATAATATGTATGGAAGAGAGCCAGAGGGACTGATGCTCTAGCTAGTATAGCACATTATATATGAATTATTATTACTGCAATTGCCTTAGCAGGTTTGCCTCTTAGTACACTTTACTAGTATAATATTAATGGCGAAAGAATTGAGGAAAGGATATATCCTTTCCTCAAAGTAAAGTAAAGTTCCAGTACTCCAACAATTTGCAACAAGTATGAAAAATATCCAAACGTGCATGTCTGTCTTTTGCATACGTATTTGATCATAAGAACGCAGATCGATTTGAACGTAATGCTACTGTCAGAAATAACTCTTACGCTGGCCTGCTAAAAATGTTACTGTAATGTTTTCTATATTTTCTATTAACGTAAATTGCCTTGCTAGTTCCTAGGAACTAAAAAGTTACAGCCAGACCAGTACTAACAAAGTATAAACAGACTATAAAACCTATTTAATGGCCGATATTTGTTCCGTGTGGAAATCGAACCCACTCGCGGCGCAATTCGTTTTCACTGCTACAAAGTTTACGAGGTGACCACTCTCCCAATACTACCGTTCGGTCCATTAAAACTTTAACTAAAAACGATTCCAATAAAAGCATATCGTTCTAAAATTAACTGTTAGTTTGTATACAGTAATTCAAATACCGAACGTGTTCTGCCTGTCGTTGACGCATTTTGTTGGAGTAGGTATCTATGAAGTTCATGATCAAATTGTATGTAATCGTTACTGAACTTTAACAATCTTCGTTAAGATGACCCAATTACGGTACGAGTAACTATTGATATATCTACTCTAATTAAAGTAGAAGCTTGTCGCAATCCTTTTAAACCTTTACAAGATCAGAAATCGGATCACTACCTAACATCCAAGATATTGTGTAACTTACATAGGTATATCCGTAATAATCATCTCCTATTAAAGTTGTAGGTATATATGTATAAATATGTGTGTGTATATATATAAATATGTGTGTGTGTATTACTTACGTAATGTATCCTGACTCAATTTGGCTAACCTAACCTAATACCTGTATACCTAAACGTAGTAAGCTAACTCGCATAGAACAACCAGTTACACCGCGCCATGTTTGAGACCAATAGTAACACCTAAGCATTTCATAACCACAGTTTACTCGCCGTAATTATTCGGTACAACAAAATGGTAGTACACAAAAGCTTCCACTGGGAGTGTTAGAGGCACAATCATTGTTTATTTGAGTACGCAAATGTCAGGGAAACAATCTGAATACAGAACTTATTTGTCCCGGTAGGTGCTGATATTATTTTTGTTAGTTACTCTATTACTTAAAAGTATTATAATTTATAACAGATGTTGTAAACAGTTTTGCTGCCGAAATAATATTTAACAGCACAAATGGCGCAGTAATTCAACTGTTTTCTACGCTGACATCTAACATCCTTAATGATTCGATTACTAAACAGTAAAATTTGCTGCATTTCATGAATAGTACTAGATTTCTGCAATGTGAACACCGGGAACATAAGTAATTGGGTAACAGCTCATAGATATTTTAAAAAAGGAGATAAGAATTATCTGGACGACACGAAGAAAAGTATAAATTGTGAAGCCCGGGGAATTGGTTTTAGGTAAATTTTTTTAATGATAGGAAATTTATCCAGCTGTAATTATAACATTCCTTAACCTAGACACAGCAACAATATCAGCTAATTCAACATAGATCTGCCGAGATTTGTTCTCAACTTCACTGTGACCTACGAGTAAAACCCTGACCATTAATTCTTTATAGTTCTAAGCAATTCGTAAAAGTCAAGCAACAGAAAGGGTATAACAGTAAATAGGTAATGGGCCGTCAACCTTTACCCAAGTACTAACAGCAACTTTGTTAGCTTTTAACCCAGTATATTTGCGCCTGCGCTAAACGTGATTTAGTTATTACCAAGCTTTAGTGGTGTTTCTGGTTCTGCTTAGTCTGTTGGATACCGAGCGTAGTTTCGAAAGCTATAAACAGTTCATTTGTTTACTATATGAGAAATCGCCAGCCTGATAGTTACGCAGAATATTCGCAAATTTATGTAAAGGCTATAAATTTAATCTAAAGGCACCATGGATTATATATATTGCTTAAACTTAGTTTATAAATAAGGTTGAAAATATATTTTACATAATATGCATGCGCTGCTCGTATTGTGCAAGTTCAGAGGTAAACTGCAGTCGAATAAATGTATTTAAAGTTTTATTATGTCCACGATATCTACACAAGGCTAGATATGATCATATTTCATCTCATAGATCCACCTTAAAATGGTTACCCATTCGTCAACGCCGTAGTTTGCGTGCCTTTATAACATTGTTTATAGCATTTGATGAGGTTAGAATTAACTTATTACCTATTTAACCTGCCTTTTCCAATACCTGTGTTCCAATCATGATAGAAATCTTCGTTCTACTAATAACCTCCTCCTACTTTGTCCCTCCCATACATCTGGTTGCCTGCATTCTTCCTTCCTTGTCCAGTCCGTTATACTATGGAATGCTCTCCCTCACGAAGTCAGGATGGCCACAAACTGTTACACTTTCAAGGTAAAACTGCGTGCTCTCCTCCTCGACAGTTTATCGGATTCATCTCATCAGTAATATGATACGTATGTATATTACCTATGTATGTATGCATGTATCTTTATATATGTATATAGATACATATAAATATTTGTATTATATTTAATTTAGATTATATAATATGTTTATTGGTATTTATATAATTATTATGTAATAATTATATAATTACTATTGTGATATTCTTTAGTAAGTATATCTATATGTATGTTTCGCGTTACTGTATGCACCTACTTCTTTTTATCTCTGCGTCATTCTAAGGTCGACTAGTAGATAATGCCCTGGGCATTAAGCCCGCCATTGTACTATTTCGTGCATAAAGTATTAAAATAAAATAAAATAAATAAAAATAAATGTGTAAAGTAGAATAACAATAAATATGTTTGCATTATTTGGTCTTAATACCAGATACGTTCTACGTTTTATCGAATTATTATCATGTGAGTTGCCGTTACTTATTATAAGCCGAAGCTCATTTTTACTATCCTGAATTTAATGTAATGCATTCTTGTTTTGTCACAAAAGAGAAAAGTCCCTTTACAATAAGAAACTATAATTATTGTCGTGGTGCAAGCTTGTTTATATGGTCAAAAAATACCCGTAGGTACTTCAGGAATATTAAGTTTGTCAAGTTTTCACTTCCACAAACACCCTTCGGTGATCGACATCAGCATCCCAATTATTGAGGAACCATAGGTTATCCAATCAAGCGACTCAAACCCCGCCGTAGCCTAGCCGAGCATATTAACTATGCCCAAAATAGATTGCACCTCTGTTTCACATCCTGATGCGAACCCTCGACAATAAATACCTATACTCCCATAAGTCATTCATATCATAACTCATAACTTAATTTCTACCGGATGTATTTTAATACATATTTCATCTTACACACAAAGATTTTAGTGTACAATTCACAAACATAGCTGTAGGCAAATGCTAATTTAAATACAAGTTCCGTGAGGTAGAGTTACATACAACAGTACAGTACAAAAACTACAAGAATGGCTCGCACGTTCGTGACTTACCAAACACATTACGTTACATCAGCTTGTTGCCATCTGGTCTCGTACTTCTGCTGTAATCTTTATTGCTTAGACAATATGGAATATAATGTATTATGATTTTATTATCCATATCTACATGGGTGTGTTTAAATTATGTGTGCGAACTTCAGGGCTGTATCAATTTATCAAGGATATCCTTGACATATAACTTGGAAAAAGCATGGGCGTGAAATGTTCTAGGGATATTTATAGGCTAAATGTTAAGGATTAATAATTGATTTGAATTATTATCTTATAACATCCTGTGGAAATTCGTGCATGAAACAAAATATTACTAGATTTGAAAGACAATATTTCAATTTAGAAATTATGAAGCTCCTTACAATAGACAATACAGATGTTATGTATTAAATTTGTTTGTATTATGCCATTTTTACATAGGAATAGGAGAAGCGTTCGATGTGAACTATTTATAGATTATAGGTATATTCGTGAAAATATATTAACGAATCAAATTTAATGCTAAAGCTTATTCATTAAAGATACTTGGATCTAAAATACTACGCCGAGGTCATGACCTATTACGTATGTATAAAATGATTGCAATTTAATAACACCGTATGCAAAATTAACCCCACATAATCGCCAGTTAACTCTTGTTTAAGTAGCAGCAAAGATAAACTTACGTTTACAACCATCCTCGTTAGAACCTGTATAAACAAACCTACTCATATTACATAGGTAAGCTGTCTCAGAGTTACGACAAGGACAAGACTTATCATATCACTCACATAAATATTAAGCACGTGGTGCGTAGGTGTGCGAAGTATTCAGTGGCGTTTATCGAATGCCAATGCCAACTAATTTGCAAACCCGTCAGTACTGTTATACCGAGACTGGACGACGAGACCGTGTGACCCACATCAAGAACAAATTAAGGATTTTTTTGTTAAACAGGACAGCGGACGATAGGTCATTAAGGCTATAAATAATAAGATACAAAAAAAGAATAGTGACTCAGATGACGAACTTGTTGTTCCACAATATTTATTTCTCTGTACAAGTTATTCATTTTGGAATACAATCTTGCGACGATTGCTTATACTGTATAGAAAAGTACTTTAACTTTAGACCTTATAGTATAGAGCAATTAAAACAACAATAACTTTCAACACCACAAAAAGCCTTGGAACGTGTTAAGGCGGAAACATACTTACGTGTCGTGGCGTGTCGTGACGCGCCAGAAGCATATCGGTTTCATACATTTAATATGGTTAGGGGCATATTTGCATGTCGTGTCGTGTCGCGATGCGTTCTGTCGTGGCGTCGACTGCTCGCCACCGATTGCGCCAGAGCGGTGGTGGGGGTTATGACGCGACACGACACTACAGGCAAATGTGTTTCTATACCGCGCGTGACTCGTGGCGCTAACATCTAGCGGACACGTTTTATCTTATTATATTTGCAGCATATTTCTGAAAAATTACTGACGAGCTTATCGAACTTGTACGTCATCGAAAAGTTTTATGTGACACAAAGTGTCTCCTTCAATCAGCGAATGGACTTCCTCATATTGTGCTTTGTTCATTCTAAAGTACTGATGAAATTTCTATTCATCACTCTCTAATTCTTTAACAAGACGATGAAATTCACCCTTATTTTTATTTTATCTCCCTCTGTTTATAGGGTCAACCCAGTACCTTCTTTTCTTTTTATAGCCCTCTAAAAGATTAATAATTGCTAACAAAAATTCAAGGTCTTCATCAAAATCGCTATCCGAAACAGAAGAAAACATTATGTACGTTTAAACGCTGCGAAGGTTCGATAAGTACTATTCAGAAATAACGCCAGAGCACGCCACGACACGACACATTAGTGTGCACACTCACCGACACGACAGTAAGCAACACGACACGCCACGACACGTAAGTATGTTTCCGCCTTTACGCCTGTTAGAGAACCGAAAAAAAAACGAAAAGGTAACTCCAGATTTCGTGAATCGGCCTTGGGATTCCCACCCAACAGAATTGTTAGCGGACGGATACCTAAAAATAAGTATGATATTTTAAAGTTTGGGACCATATGGACAGATTTTGATAATTTACTGACTAACAAGAACCATATCGACGGTTCCCCGGCTATTTGATCTAAGCGACATATTTTGCATAAATGAGTTATATACCTACATATTTGGAATCGGTGAATTTTTCTGCGTCGTTTGAACTGAGTTTCAATTTTTATGACCACTTTTATGGCATTTGTACTCCTCAGTAACTTTGCCCTCATTTTGCCGTCACAAAGGTTGACATCACGGATTAGTTGCCTCCGTTCTGCGATATGGTGTCTTTTTTTGGGGACAATCAACAAATTAGGGAATTAGTGTTTAGAAGATATGTATACGATCAATGTGTGGATTAAAAACAACCGACAGTTGCATTCCTTACTTTAAAAAGTTAAGAATACTATCTCTAACTTCATTGTACACCTTTGAAACTGTCCTATTTGTTAAAAACAATCCACATCTATTCCAAAAAGTAGCCACAATAAAGAGAAACCCAATACGTTCTCAATACATCAATACTTTGTGTCATGTGAATTGTAAAACAGCATTATTAAATATAAGTTTGTTTGGTACTGTTCCACAAGTATATTATAGAATAGGTACCTAATGAAATAGTATAATAATAGAAACGTGTTATTATTATAAACTAGACGAGTTCTTAAATGATAAATTTGATTGACTGCATTGATATTATAATTTAAATTGACATTTTGAGTATTACTGTTAAATTATTATCTATTATTTTTATTATGATTTTCTTTTGTAATTTTGGTTATGACAGTTTAATAACTTTTTATATGTCAATATTCGCAAAGCATAGCGCACTAAATATTTTGTATCCAAGATCTTTATATGTAAATACCTATGTTTGACAAATAAATGATTATAATTATGATTATGAGCTAATTCTGACTTTTCTTGATTAGTTGGTTGAATTATTTTGCCCACGATGGTTTGACTACGTAATGCGCATTAACTCAATTAGCCTTCAGCTGAAATACTGAATTGTGTCGTTTGAGTTAATTTACTTTACACCAAAATGATGAAATCAGACTCCTGAATCATTTTGCATATTTATTTTTTACGGAATTGGAAGCAAGCCAGCAGAAGGATCGCCTGATGGTAAGCGATTACCGCCGCCCATGCACACCCGTACCCCCAAAGGAGTCACAAGTGCCTTGCCGGCCTTTTAAAATGGAGTGCGCTCTTTTCTTGAAGGTTTGAAGGTCGTATTGGTCCGTAAATACCACAGGCGACAGTCCATTTCACAGTTTTGTTGTGCGAGGCAAAAAAAATCTGGAGAAACGCCCAGTTGTGGACTGCTAACCATCTAAATTGTTGAATGTAACATGCTGGGGATGGAAATCCTGTCGCGTAAGACGATGGCAAAAAGACGCGGCAGTCCAAACAATTGTTTCGAGCACTCACCATAGTAAAAGTAGTGGGAGATGCATAGCGAAGCTATATCTTTACGCAGCGCCAAGTGTCTAGCCGATTTGAAAAATCCTGGCAGTCGACGATTCGAGTCGCACTCCATTGAATGCGGACCAGAGGGAGAAGGTGGTACTGGGGTGCCCCTGCCCAAAGATGAGAACAGTATTCCATGTGAGGCCAAATCTATTGAGCAAGCCAAGCTTTTTCGAAGCTAATTTAGCCATACCCTCTAAATGGCCGCGGAACTGAACTTCGCTTGATATGTCGACACCAAGAATTCCAATATTGGCTGAGGCAGTTATGTGGATGATCTCAAAACGAGGATATACCAACGGCAGTTTTTTATTTGCAGTGAACGCGCATCTTTGTTTCTTTGTAGGGTTAAATGAGACCAAATTAAACCTGCCCCAATCCGAGACTTTCTTCAAAGAGGTCTCAATTTCAAACACAAGTTTGTTTCGGCTCTCAATGACGTTTTCCCGAGAGATGTTACTGCGGCCGGTGTAGAGAGCATCGCTCGTGCTGTCTTTCGCATAACAATGAATTCTGCTAATTTGCAACATGTCATTGATAAGGAGAAGAAATAGGCACGAACCATAGCACACAGCCTTGCGAGACACCAGCATTTACAGACATGGATTTAGAGCATTCACCATGCTTCTGTCTGCTAAAAAGGTAGTGACCCATTTGCATAATCTCTCGGGAAGCCCATATGAAGGAAGCTTCGAAAGAAGCGCTTAGTGCCAGACACGATCGAAGGTCTTCGCTATGTTCAAACTAACCGCCAAGGGTTCCCCCTTTGTCTCGATCGCCTGTGCCCAACGATGTGCCAGATATACTAGAAGATCACCAGCCGCTCGATCCTTACGCAAGCCATACTACTGGTCACTAAGCAGCGAAGCAATGCTGTCTTCCATGATATCGGGCCTACGCCAGAAGAGTAAGAGAGCCGAAATAGTCGCATGAAGATCGGCGCCAACCCTCGAGCGCACATCTTAAACACAATACGAGGGATTCCATCAGGCCCAGTCGACTTATGAATATCAAGGGATAGAAGTGCTAAGCGCACAGTTGGTAGAACCGGATATCCGACATACAACCTTCTAACCGCGGTATGGTAAGCGGTTCTTGTCCCCCGTCATCCAAAGTCAAGTTGGACGCAAAGAGTTTGTCCAGAAGATCCGCTTTCTCTTTTGCGTCGTGGGCCAACGAATAATTTACCATGTGTAGTGGTGGAAAGGATGGTTTGCAAAAATTTCCTTCGATAGCTTTGGCAAGAGACCAGAATGCACGAGTTCCCGAAGGAAGACTCAAGACGACTCAAGAGACTCAAGCCTCTCGCCAATTCTACCGATGTGCTCCGACTTCGCCCTTGCATGTCTCTTTTGAAGGAACTGGAGGCAAAGTTATACTCCGTTTTTTTGCATGCATCCAAAACGAAGTACTTCCTCGCTTGGGTCATTTAGATTTGGCCTTTTTAATTTCCATGCAATTTAGTAGTTTTACTCGTAGACGAGATCATTATGTTCCCAAACAAATGGTCGCAACCACGTACATGCTCGCAAATAAATGCTGGCCGTGAGATGACGATCCTTCAGAGGCAAAATTAATGTGATTTTTTTAGTCAGTTTATTTAATTTTAATTTTGAAAGTATTGAGACTGAAATAGTTAAGGTGAACTTTAATAAGGATTTTAAGTAGGTATGTTTGAATCTCATAATATTAACAACTTTTCATAAAGAAATGGTTCTGCTAATCGCTAAGAATAAAACTTTTATAAATATTACTTTTTATTAAAGATTGTTTCAAACCATTTTAGTTTTATTTTAAAATTATCACTAATTATCAAATTATCCATGGTTAGGTCCATTAGGGTTGTATTAGAACTGTGACCTAAGAACCTATCATCTCTAATGTATGATAGCAAAAGTCTATTTTACATATTAAGTAGGGTTGAGCACCGATCGCCGTCTGTATGAAGTTGCACTAGGCTGGTTCAATGTTAACATCGCCCTCCTGAGGAAACCTCAGAGGGCGATGGCGATCAGGGTGTCGCGGGCGTACCGCACCGTCTCCTTTGAGGCGGCGTGCATCCTGGCGGCATCGCCGCCCTGGGATTTGGAGGCGGAGGTCCAAGCGTCGGTGTATCACTGGCGCGTGGACCTCCGGCTCCATGGTGAGGAACCCACTCACGGGGCGGTGGAGACGCGAAGGTCCCAGGCTCGACTGGTCCTCGAGGCCAAGTGGGGGGAAAGGCTGGCCCAGCCCCGCTACGGGGTGAGGACTGTCGAGGCTGTCCGTCCGGTGCTAAGGCAATGGACGGACAGACGGCGCGGACCGCTCACCTACCGGCTTACTCAGGTGCTCTCCGGACACGGCTGTTTCGGAGAGTACCTGTGCAAGATAGCCGGTAGGGAGCCGACAACCAGGTGTCACCACTGCGAGGAGTGCGACCGGGACACGGCGCAGCACACGCTGGAGGAGTGTCCGGCGTGGGCCGAGGAGCGCTGTGCCCTGGTCGCCGTGATTGGCCCCGACCTCTCGTTGCCGACCGTCGTATCCATGATGGTCGGCGACGACAGGTGCTGGGGTGCAATGAGGTCCTTCTGCGAGGCTGTCATCTCGCAGAAGGAGGCGGCGGAGCGGGGGCGTGAGGAAGATCCTTACGCCCCGGACATCCGCCGCCGGAGGAGGGGGCGCAGGAGACGCGCTTATGTCGCTCTCCTGCCCCCCACCTAAGGGTTCTGGGTGGCAAGGCCTCAGGGGACCCTGCCACCCGTGAGTAAGAACCCACAGAGGGCGCGCGCGGTGTTCCCGCGCGCCTTCTAACGTCGAAAGGGGAGAGCGGTGAAATTGCTCTCCCCCGGGGACGAGAGGAGGTCGGGTCCGATGGACCCGGCCGGCACCCACACGGGGGGGCCTGCTATGGATGAATCTCTTCAGACTCCCAACTGGCCCCCCCCATTGGGTGAGAGAGGGAACACCCCAGGTTTTTTTAGTGGGTATACCAGCAGTAGGCTGGTGAGTCCCACACGCCCCGCCGGTGGTGCATCAAGCATTTTTTCCTGGGTATCAAAAAAAAAAAAAAAAAAAGGCTGGTTCAATGTTACATGCTGCTTCGACTCATTTGACTTGGGTAATTCATTGTGAGGTTTGTTGTAGGTATATGCCATTTTGTCTTGGTTTATTCAATATTAAATAAACATTTGAACTAATTTACTTTCAATCACTATTCAATTCATAGGCATTTGGGCCATTTTGCTTTACTCCATAAAATAAAGCACATAACTTATATTGAATTAAGCGACATTTATTTTAGAAAATATTACTCATATATTCGCAATATTAACTCAGCAAGATGCAGTATGTATTTATGGATATAGTGTATTAAGTTTACTAAAATCCACTCAATAAATTTTCTTATTGTTTTTCCCAAAAACAAAACTTTAAACCTCTCTCCTGTAACTTTTTCAAAATGTCTCTTTTACACACAGCTCATATAGCCGGGGAACTGTCGATATTTAGATATGCAAATTAGAAACGAAATTCCAGAACGGTGAGGTAAAGAAACCACGCCAACGAGATATTCCACCAAAAAATCAGAAAGCAGAGTTACAATTGAGAACATCAATAATAATATTTTAAGAGATTAGGCAACAATACTGATGCTGGCGCGAAGAATGCCTAAATTTGACGATCTACAGACATAAAGCGGCTATATTCTATTTATAACCACAAAAGGGAGACTCGACGAGCCTACACATAAAACCGGTTGACGTCAAAATCACTCACAAATTGCTATAGATGTAGTCATTGCGGACGTTGGACGTTACATATTACACATCATAGTGAAAGTTCTGCGTGCGTCGCATCTATTCCGTGCACATTACATATTGTATTTAAAAACGTAAGCCACGCGTTAAAAACGTTATTTCTATCGACATTAGAGACCTTAAAGTTATTACTATGACTTCAGTTTTCACGATTTATTTTATAGTCGGTCCGTAGAACCGATTTCATAACAAATAAACTATATCTGAGAGTTTTGTGTTACATATACAGTCACAAAATTAAAATTCAAACAACATAACGCGAGTGTGCTTTTCAAAAATGGCGTCTTTATTGCAGTGTTAGGTCGACACGTGCCCACGTAGAACATTTTTGTGCTTATGCTAAAATGTTAAATTATATAATACAATGCTTTAAGTGCTACTCATGATATGTGTAATCTTTCATGAAACCACTCATTCTGAACATAAAACTGACTCGATAGTAAGAAGTTTTTTAACTAGTTAACTATTAAAAACGGATTAATAAGTCGAACACAGAACAGAAGAAAATATCTTGCATTATAGATAGGTATGTTTTTAATATGTACTATGGTCAGGACCAAATTTTTGTCCAAAACTAACTTTTCACAATGTCAGATACATTAGAGAATAAATTGCGCACATAATGTGCATGAAAATAATTAAGAATTTTTGCTTAAATACAATAGAATATCTTTTAAACTGTAATTCTATAAAAAAACAGAATTAATTGCATATATCGCTATATAAAAAAATATAATCATACTAGGTGTCTTTCACCGCCATGTAAAATAGACGTGTCCTGGTCTGACTCCTCAAGAATACTTTCGCCATTGTTTTTTTGTAATCGAAGATAGCCTTTGTGTTTTAAATTCTCAGGATATGTTGTCAATAGCGGACTTATTAAACATATAAAGATTTAATTGCATAGCTCTTATACTTTAGATTTTATAGATATCTAAAAAACCCTGATTTCGTCACTCACTCACTGATGATCATCAAAATTCTTAGGGTATTTCTTAATGTCCTAGAAAGCTGAAATTTTGTATGTACACAAACAACAAAAAAATTATAAAACTTAACTTTTATCCCCCAACCCCTTAAACTTAAGGGGATAGAAGTTTGTATGAGACTGCCGCAATTTTCTTCTTTCCTTCTTTCTACTATTTAAAATAATAATAAAATGTTGGTACGATTCAAAAAACAAGTATTTAAGATTTATGTACGTTACGTTCGGTTTTTATTTTTTGTACAGGCTTTAAATGTACTTTCAAAGTAGGTGAAATAGAAAAATTAAAACATGTCGGTGGGTGTATATCCCTCGCCGTATAGATCCAACTCAGACGGCCGATTTAATCTATAAAAACGATATAATACAATTGCTTTATATATTCTCTGAGTCACGGCGAAAATTTAAATATTCAATTACCATTCAAAAAATCATCCACTTTTAAAAAAAATATTATATCCCACGTAAAAATTTAACCCAACAACACTTGCCACACGTTAGTGGTATGATGACCGCTCAGTCAGCAAGATATTATTTACCTTCAAGAACGGAGTATACTATTGCTGAGTTTTTGACCTCTATTACAGATGACTCTGTTTTTAATTACAAATATATAATAAAGATAGTCGGTAGTTAGGAAAACATACACTGGACCGCAAAGAAAAAGGATTGGTTAGAAAATCTTCAATATCTTCAAAAGTACCTGACCTAGCTTTATGAAATAAAGACTAAATTAAAAAATATTTCAATATGCTTAAATAAATAAGCTTTTTATTTTTAATAAATGTAAAATAAATAAAAACCATATATTTGCCATTATTTTCGTAAATGTAGATTGGTTACAGATGTGCCGTTTTTAGTACTTCGTGTTGCCGCCGCGAGCTCGCAATAATGCTGTTATGCAATTTGGCATACTTTCTACTAGGTTTTTGAGGTGATACTGCGGAATATTCTGCCATTCCTCTATTAGCTTCTTTCTTTTCACATAGCGTGATTGGCGGCGGATTCTGCTGACGTACACGTCGTCCCAGTTGGTCCCATGCATGCTAAATGGGGTTTAAGTCGGGGCTGCGTACTAGCCACTCCATGTGTGTGATACCGACTTCTTGAAAATAGGCAAACACTATCTGATATGTATGTGGGCGGGCATTGTCTTGCATAAAAACGGCATTCTCGCCTATGTCCACCACAAAATAGACCAACGTAGTTATTCAGAATTTCAGTGACATATCTTTCTGCTGTTGCTTTCTGTTAAAGTTCCATTTTCTATCACCACTAGCTCAGTGCAACTTTCGGAAGAAATCCCAGCCCACACGTGAACAGAGCCTCCGCCGTATGATACTTTTTCTTCTATACAGGCTTGGTTATAGCGCTTTCCCGATCTTCTGTACACTCTTTTTCTCCCGTCGTGCTTGTATAAACAGAAGCTAGACATGTCTGAAAACATAACTCTTGACCAGTCATTCAAAGTCCAATTCTTGTGTTCTCTACCATAACTCAACTTTGAGTTTCTGTGGTGTAGTGTTAATGGCTTTAAATTTGCTTTAGTCAGACGCCGCCTTACGATACCCATACTCAGATTGTTTCCTCTAGCTCGTATATGATGATTCTTTACTTCAACAGCCAAGAAAGCGATTTCTCACAATTGCTGACACCATATAGCGATCCTCCCGAACCGTCGTGCATCTTGTTCGGCCTGTTCCTGGTCTTCGAAGATTGGATTCAGTTTCATAGAAACGCTGGAGTACTCGCTGAACTGTAGAAAGAGTCACACCAACAGTTCTCGCTGTATTTCGCTGACTGTGCCCATCTTCAAGCATTGTCAGGATCCTGATAGATTCTTCAGGGGTTAACGACATGATGACTTCAGTATAATAAAATTTATAAGGCAGAGACATCATATTTATAACTATTTTTATTGCAAAACTAAACAAACGCGAAACAATTGATTTGATTTTTTTGGTACTTAATTCAAAAATGACCATTATTTTACATTTTCAGTTTTATACAGTAAATAAAAAAATAAATAAAGATGTTTTATATATTATTTTATGTGGCATTAAATATTCTTTAATTTAGTCTTTATTTCATAAAGCTAGGTGAGATACTTTTGAAAATATTGAAGATTTTCTAACCGACCCTTTTTCAAAATAAATAAAATTATTATTATTAATATCAACAGCTATTCTCTCAATATAACAATTGAAAATATAGTTTTGATGTAGTGACTAAGACAGTCTGGTACTAAAATGTACATTTTGTAATATCGAAACTTTTCTAAGTAACTGTCTAGTTGCTAACAAATAATTCAGATTGTTTGTTTAGGTAAGAGGAGATATTGTTTTAATACCTTTGACGCGTTATTATAGGGCTATATAACAATGGCAACAAAATATAACAAAAAAGGATTTTAGATTATAAGTTTTGGTAACGATTGCTGCCTATATCTCTGGGTGCATGCGGTAGACGTGTCTGGCTTAGTCCCACTTCAGCCTGGCGGATTTAGCAAGTCAGCTATAAGAGCTTTGGACCGCAGAGTATTATTAACACAATAATTGCCTCTTGTCTGAGCATAGTAGAACAGTACACTTATGTAACGTCTTTATCCACAGTGAGATGACGATGAGTGGTGTGCGATGAGGAGCGCGGGTCTGGTGGCGCTCGCGGTACTGGCGGCGGTGAACGCTGCGTGCGCGCAGCTGCGGCCCGCCGACGCGCCGCCCGCCATCAACGACACACGTGAGTGAGTCATGGACTTTACATTATTATACTGAAACTGTGGATGATTTTTTTAAGACTTCTCCCGCACTAGGAATAATTCCTGTCCCGCAGGGAACTTTACAAACATTAAAAACAACGTACCTACACAAATAACACCCAGACTCGGAACAACCATTTTAGGGTCACACGAAGTTTTATCCCGAGTGTGTTTCGAGTCCACAATACTCGGCACAATGGCAGTGGAGAGGCGACCACTTAAACCATTACGCCATCCGTACAGTCAAAACAGGAGTTCCAGCTTAACCTCTTACCCAGGCAATTCCTCTTTTCAGTTCCGTAGCCGAAAGATACCAATCCTACATTGACGTCTACGGACTATACAAATATAAACGGATATGGACCGAATATAGCTAAACGTCTTTTTAGTTAGCGGTCTGCAGTATTATCTACTAAGCCTCCGCTATCCGTTCGGTCCGCGTCCGTCTGTCTGTAAGCAGGCTGTATCTCATAAACCGTAATAGTTAGAGAGTTGAAATTTTGGAGTGTGTATTTTTTTTGCTGCTATAACAACAAAGAATAATAAAGTACATAATGTGCGTTTGTGAGTCGAACTCACACTTGTTCGGATTATTTTAACTTCTTCCGCGCTATGAATAATTTCCGTTTAGCGCGAGCCTTTACAACTATTCAAACAAGAGACACAAATAATATCCAAATTCGAAACAACTATTTGTGGAACACACAAATTTATGTCTCGTTTGGGAATCGAACCCGCAATACTCGCCGCTGAGCTCGTATTCACTATCTGTGCAATCATACATAATTGATAAGTTAAATAGTCAGACTATGTCTTAAACTAAACATCAGTTGCTTCAGTAAATGTGTACGCTTTTAATTGAGTAATTATTGGCTTTCGTGACTCTATTCAAGTAAACCCACAAATCTGGGCGACACAGCAGAAACATAATGCGATATTATTAAAACAAAATAAAGAGCAACCAACCAATGTCAATAAATTAAAAACAAAAACATCTCAGATACGGCACGCCACGCGGGCGCCTACTAATCATTTATTTAGTAACTTAGCAATTAATTATTTCTACACGTGTTCTCGTGATAAAATTATGTAACGTATCGACAAGGTTTCACAAGATCTATTAAATAGTAAATAGTGCGTTGGTGAATGTGTGGTGGAATCCTAGGTGAGTTTCTTTGTTTCGTTTGTTACGAATCCATGCCTTAACCGATCATCATGACATTTTGCACACAATTTGTCAGGGTTATAGAATAGGACATAGAGTACCTTTCATTCATAAAAACGTACTGTTACTAACCTAACCTAACCGACATTTAAGCGAGCGAAGCCGCGGTCAAAACCAAGTTATAAATATTACCTTTGGTAAAGACTCCCTGTCCAATAAAAACCTCTGCTTTTAATCCAGTCATCGTCAACGTAGATAATAGTTTCCACACGTAAAGTACTCTTGCAAGAATTAACTCTGCAAATTCTAAATTACAATCGTGTGCGAAGCACTTGTGGGCAATACGGGTATACCCCTTCGGTATGTTGAAATACGGGTATGATGTTTTAGACGCCAGTATTTAGGTACAGCGAGTTTGAAATAACACTTAAACATTATCCGAGACCTGGTAGGTACAGCAATTTTGAAATAGGTAGGAGTAGCCTTTTTCGTCGGCCTACACAAACCTAAATTAAAATATGTAGGGACGTAAAACTCGACCTTTATAATTATTCATGAGTCTAAAATCTCGCTTAACTGGTTAAGGTGAACTATAATTCACTATGCATACTAATAAATGTTAATTGTTCACAACCCTTATAAAAATGGAGGCAGATTGTTTTAACCTATTCCTCAACCATATTTTAAAGAGTCGGTGGATCCATTATACGTAATAACTAATAATATTAATCCTGATTTTAGACTTTTCTACTGGTTAGTGCCTTTTATAACGGGCAACTGTAGTCAGCAACGCTTGCAAAATGCGGCATGACAGTCGTTAAACATTTTCGAGAACATGATGGTGAACTCTTAGGCACGCTGGTTGCCTTAAGATATTTTTATTTGACCTGGCCGACTAAACGAGCAGTTTTAAGTTATATGTAATTTTAAAAAGACAGAGTTGCAGAGGCTCTATGTCCAAACTTTTAACTTGGTTATCGGTGCTCTGAATTAATAATTACTTTATATACACCTATAAAACTTACACCTTAAAATATTTAAGTAAAGTACTCAGTTCTTAGTAAAATAATACTGAAATGAAATCGATGCCAATAATGTGGTCTTAACGTTAGGCGTCGTTTCTCAAGCTTTATTATTTAATATACATATTGTTATTTTTTATAATAAGTTATACATTTACGGATTATAACTATGTAAAATACTTAGGTACTTGTCTAAAATCAGTAACATATTACGTTATTTCCAAATGCTCCTTACACTTAATTTGTAGTAAAATTTAGTTATTTACGATCAACTCATAATCAATATAAACCAAAAATAAAATATGGTCAAGTGTGAGACTGAAGCCTCAAAACTTCTGAGAAGCTAAAAGTATGTTGAATTCTGAACGTATAACTAAGTAGGTTTATAATCGGTATTTGCTGGTTTCAATTGAAATTATTTTTCCTATAATCTTTACGTAAACTTCTAACAACTCCTATTATTTTAGCTTTGCTAACTTTGGAGACACGAGTAATGGTATTTTTCTATACACTTTACTAGAGATTGAAAACTATCCAGTAAAAGATATAAATTTAGTAATATATTTATAGGCTAAAAACAATTTCTATTTGCTATAAAGTTGAATGTTTTGAATCTATTTTAAATTTCAAATCAATAGCACCAGTAATTGCTGAGATAAGTAACTATGACAGACAGACGGACGAGCGAACAAATCAAGCCGCTCAATAAGGATTTTGTTACTGTCTAATGATTCTTTCTACTTTTGTTCTGACATGTTTAATCGCACGTCAAGTAGTTGATCAATCATAACTCCATAACTGACTTGTCTGAACATGCCAATTACTTTGAGAAAGTCTGGCCTACAATAAATCTACATATTATATAGATGTTACAAGAATAAATTTATAGTAAATACAAAAGGCCTGATAATTATCATTCCTTGTGTCTTCGTCTGCCGTTTTTTGTAGCAAATTCGAAGAATTGTTCTTATAAAAAACATACCAGAATATGTTTAACATAATGGCTAAGGTTTTCCAAATTGTTATTAGTTTAAACTTTAGCCCTTTTCTAATCAAGAACATCAAAACATATTTTTTTTAAAGGCCGTCGATTTCATTTTAGCTGCGTTGCATGCAAGCGATTTAGGCGAAGACGATATAACGATAATATTTGCTGTTCTTTTATAATAAAAATAAAGCGTTATGCAAGTTTCTACACCTCTCTTTTTAATACTTGAGTTAACAGACAAAGCAGTGACTAATCTAATAGTAAATCCCGCTGTTGGGGATGTCTGTATCCTCTCGATATTGAAGAAGCAATACCAAGGGAACACCACACAAAACCGCTACCATGAAAGAAAAAAAAGGAACGGTTTTCTGCACTTAAGTTGGTACATATACATATTGCTTGGCGGCGAAATAGCTTTCAGCATGTCTTGATACGACACAACTACGCTCATGGATATTAATGATAAGCAATGAATCACCATGCAGGATAAATTACGCATGAAAGTAATAAAAAGAAAAACTAGTTTATTTTAATAAAATTTTGCAGACGCAGAAGAAGTAATGTAGAGAGAAAGCGTAATAGATCCCTCAGTACCACAGCATTTTAGCTACAAAGGACATTCGAAACTGCTTTAATATTATACAATTAAAATATTGTGCAATTTGCATAATTTAAGCTTCAGTGATTTTGGTGTTCGTGATAGATCAGTCAGTAAATAAGCCTAGGTTTAAATATACCCACATAACCCTTTTACAGTCTACTGCTATTCATAAACCTCAACCAATTTGCGTACTTATTTAAAACACAGGTTGATAAAATAAAGTTAAAGAAAATCTAATAACCATAAATTACCAAAGTACCTATAAAGAATAAAACGTTATAAATTTGAAAGAAACAAAGATTTACAAATAAATAAAAACATACGATTTCACCAGGAAACTACTAATTACCATTTACACACATTTGCGCCTATTGCACATAGCTTTCACTTAAACCTACTTAGAATGTTAATTATTGTAAAAATACTTAAGGAAATAATGTATTGATTGCTTTTACAGGAAATTGGCGTGACATTACCGCACGCAACGTACATAACTATGAATATAATAAGTAGGCGTAATATAAATATTATAAAGATAGAAAGCATATTATTATTAGAGAAGCGTTTTCCAAGTAATCCAAATCTTAACTAATCCTACTAATATTATAAATGTGAAAGTTTGTGAGGATGGATAGATGGATGTTTGTTACTTTTTCACACAAAAACTACCGTACTGATTGCGATAAAACTTGGTATGTAGATAGCGGGTGACCTGGATTAACACATAGGCCACACTTTTTATCCCGATATTCGCACGACGTCGGGACTTACGCGGGTGAAACCACGGGGCGTAGCTAGTATTATAAATGCGAATGTCAGTTTGTATGTTTATTTGTTTGTTACGCTTTCACGCGTTAACTACACAACCGATCGAATCAGGGGAATTAAAAAGGACATAGAATATGTACCTTCATCCAGGAAAAAGTACCTAGGTACCTACTGTTACTAACATAACCTTTTTATTACGTGGGCGAATGCATTAGCGCATACCTCTCCGCAGGGGCGGCCGGAGGGGTTATGTCGGTCTTACCATTATATCGGTAATACCGACTAAACCCACCATGGTGTTTCTCGACATAACCGCAATCGGCGAGGCCGCGCGAATCACTTTCACATGCAATCGCGACCCCGCCGAGGTTTCGGCCCGCTGTATGAGACGACAGGCCACTACACGAAAAGACCTACCCTATGGTAATTTTTAACCCGACTGTCCCTTTGCGGTGGGACGGACACACAACACAGAGGACTCGGACGAGCAGACCCACGAAGTCCACCACCCCCAGGTCAAACCTCATGGTGGCTGGAGGTCATCTCGCGCCTTCCGGCGCCCGGTTCTGCGGTTAGGGAGAGGGTTCAAGTACTTCCTCTCCCGCTCCGCCGCCTCCTTGATGGAAATTACTTCCTCAGAGAAGGAGGCGATGGCGTTTCACGACCTCTCGCTCCGGACCATGGACTGAACCACGGCCGGGAGCAAAAGGGCAACCCTACAGACTGCCACAATCAACTCACGGCGCTGCGATGCCCAGGCAGGGTAATTCGCCAGAGTGTGCAGCGCCGTGTCCTCAACAACGTCGCGGTAGTTACCTCAGTGTTGACATCCGGGCGTCTCCTGCCGGCCTATGCGACACAGGACCTGGCCAAAACAACCGTGTCCCGTCATTACCTGTGTGAGCTGGAAGGTGAGGGCGCCATGCCGCCTCTCTAGCCACTCCTCAAATACGGGACTTTACTTGTTACTAACATAACCTAACCTACAATAATGCGATCTAAACTAAGTACTAAAATGTGGTACTAAATCTAGCAATACGTATATTAAGGTATAAATGTCTTATAGCAAATACATTACATATGAAGAACACGATTTAAGTGATATTTGACCTTATAGTATGTTACATGTGCCAAGATACCAAATTTGGTTTGTAATTTCTTGATACTTCAACATTTGAACACTATAAGTTTTTATTGAGATATAGACAGACCTCTAAACGTACAAACACATGTTAAATCAAGTTGTTCAAAATGCATACCTTTATTTGTTTGTCATATAGATAAAAGATTCAAACCTTTATTTTTACGACTATTAATAAATTGTGATGTATTATGAATTATTATGACCCAGTATGTAAACCCTGATCGTGGACCCCTTGACTAAAGAGTAACTATCAATGTTATAAAAATCATATTAATGATCATAAAAATGACCATAAAAATCATAAAGATGAACTGATACGTTATACCTCTCTAAGGAGCTGTTATTATATGCAAATACGTCCAAAAATGCGCGAATAAAAACATTGTCGGTCACTATAGCGTATTGGTTAGTGTAACCGACTGCTACGTCTGGAGTCGCGGGTTCGATTCCCGCACAAGTCAAACATTTGTGTGCATGGACATGGATGTTTGACTTGGTCTGAGTGTTTCTATGTATAATACGTATGTATTTACAAAAAGAAGTATATATGTATGTTTATCCATTGTCTAGTACTCATAGAACAAGCTCTGCTTAGTATGGGCTAGATGGTGTCGTGTGTATGTGATAGAATAATATTATTATTATTTCAAGCTAATTAATGTTAATTACAAGCAAATATAGTAAATATTTTCACAGCAAGAGGAAGGGCTCTTTGAAGGCTTTATCTTCGGCACCAACTTATAGCGACAATAATGACATCAGAGAATGATGTGGAAACTGTAAGACATTAATAACTTTCTAAACATTGTGATTGTGATGCAAACAGTCGATGAGAACTAAAGCACTGCAAGAAATACACAAGATTTCTACTTTCTATCGTTCATGATCAAATGTTTACCTTTTTGTATGGCATCATGTTATTTGATCAAAAGTCACGTCTTCCTTGCTTAAAAAGGCTTGAGACGATCAAACAGCTCGCTATAAACACGTACAACATTTGTTTGAATCAATCATTATTGATGGTGTAATACAGTGATATGATAAGTTTAGCCAATTACGTGTATTTGATTTTGCTGTATTCATTTTATGCATTGCGTTATACGCCGTCAATCGAACATCAAAGTATTTGATCAAACATATCACGTTTTATTTAAACCCTTTGGTCATTGTTTGGCTACATTGATCCTGCACGAGTTTAGTTAAGTATATGACCTTATTACCAAAACGCTGTATGTTACGTGTTCGATATGTAACAAAGTCAGTGTTTTGTAAGAGGTTGTAAGCATTAGTATTAGTAGATTCAAATTCAATTAATCATTCAGCTGTCAAATATAGGTAAACGTTTCCTAATGGTTAGGCAGTTGATTGTACGGCAGTTGGTTGTATAACAGATTTTATTTAAATCTTAACTATAGTATTATAAAAGCGAATGTGGTATGATCATTTGTTTGTTTTATTACGTTTTCACGCCTTAACTATTCGACTGATCATCATGAAATTTCGCATACACGATGTCAGGGGTACAGAAAGGACATAGGGTACTTTTTTATATAGAAAAAGGTACCTACTGATACTAACCTAACTTACATTTACGCGAACCAAGCTGCGGGTAAAACTAGTTCAAAATAAAACCTTAACATTCGCTTTTTAAAATGTATCGACGCTCTGTAGCAAAAACAAGCACAATACCAATCGTTTAATGCATCGAAACTTTGATATTTAGTATTATTTATAAATTGCATTTGCAGTCATTGTATTAATAAAAATATGTTCTCTTATTCGTTGTTTCTAAAACGCGTGTGAGTTCTACTTGTATTAAAACCATTTATATCACACGTCTCATACGTAATGTAAATAAACAGACACGGTGTAACAGCTTTTAATGTCAACTCGAAACTTGGAGGCAAAGCTGTCAAAGTTGATCGTAAAGTAAACAAAGCAAGCAAGTCTACTCATGCGGCCAGTCCCGTTAATTGAACAGCAGCTCACTAATCGCATATTGCCCGCGCTTTCCCTTCGGAATGGAAAGTATCAAATCAATGAAGTTGAATATTAATTGATTTTCAAAGTCATTGCTTCATATACCAGAACATACTTTCATATAAGCAGTACAGTAACTGTAAACATAATGCCAAGAACAAATTCTAACGCTTGCCATCCGCTGACGACCTTTGTTTTATTCGTTTTGAACAATAACGACTGTATGTTACGCAGTATTTTAGCAAACTGCTCGTGAAGATGACATAATATGTAAATTAATGTGTTATGGGTCTATTGCTTTTTCGATGTAACAAAAAATAATTAACTGTGTTGCATAAGCGCCGCATTTTAGGTGGATTATGCGATTTTTGGAACATAAAGCTTGCGGGTCACCTATTGGTATAAATTACGAACATAAATGACTTAGTCAGGCGGTAGGAGAGGTGAAATTTTACATTCAACCAGTCTCTGCGTTTGTGGGGAGTAATCGAATAACCGGCGTGCATCGGCCATGCATACATTACGCCCAAATGTGGTACCATTTATTAGCATAGATATTTGAAATATTCCAATGTTAGCATTCACGTACATCGGCCGTCGTACGGGTCCATTATATTCATGTTTATAGGACCAGTTGTGTTTATCCAAAAATTAATGGTATGGACTATAGGGTTACTTAGTAACCAGACTATCTTACGTAGATAGATTTTTGAAGTTAGATTCATATTTCCTGAAATATAAAATATGTATTAGGTAATATGTATATTTAAGTTCATGTAATTAATGCAAAGGGGCTAAAAATGCCAGCAAAACATTTACTTACAACCTATGCTTACAACTGTAAGCTGTTCCCGCCGCTATGATTATAAATCACGATTTCACTTTTATTGATCTAGATTTACTTAAGCTTTAATGAATACTTTCGCGACATTAGATTTAGAAGTACATTTATCTAACGATAAACTAAAACGTGGATATCAATGAGGAACATTGGTTATTTACTATATAAGGCCTTGACAATGTGTCGGAATATGATACAGATTTCTAAATGGAATACTGAATATACTTTACAGCGGTAATGAATGCGATACTGCTCTGCATGAGGTATTGGGGAAAGTGTAGTCAGGTTATATAGTATAGTACGGAGTTCGGAATTGTACCCGGTCTAGCAATAGGCCTGTCTCAAATCATAGTTGGCTAAACATGGATACACCTCTGCCTACTGCTTCGAGGATAAAAGTGTGATTCAAGCATACATACATAGGAATGTATATAATAAATAAACAATTGTATTTTACTGTCGGGTTTATGTACAATATTATTTAATAAATAACATTATTATCATTTGCATTCTTTATAAATTGATTACGTAGCTTATATTTAATTTCCTTATAGGCTATTCTTCTCGTTTGAGCTAAACTATTAAAAATACATGTTTCCTACATAAAGCACAATTTTATAGAATATTTTTAATGAAAATAAAACCTGCAATAAATATTCAAATCAAGCTGTTTAAAGAGCAGATTTATACGGCTATTACAATTTCAACGCGTCCTAAAAAGCTAGCGCAAAAAGCTTTCTCATCTTGTTACAACATGTCCAAGGAAATTTCAGGTAAAACTAAAATATTCTGCCTTAAAAGTTGTTACGCGGGTATTTTAGTGAAAGCCTGAAAAATTGCCACCGTATATACTGAGACTAGTACCTACACCACTAACTGCCGATTTCCAATTTTCGCTGTCCGATATTTTTCAACGTTACCTTGAGTAACTTGCTCAGAATTTAGTTTTTCGTCTAGTGGCCAGGTTAACCGTAAACGTAGTTAGCTTCTACGGTTTACTAGCCCGCTACCGCATTTTATAATATCTTATCTGATAGAACTGTATAAAAATAATACAGCTACACATATAATAAAATCGTAAACACATTTTGTTTGTTTCGCTGTGTTTGTGCACGCGAGTCTCCGCAACGGCTCGGTCAATTGGACACTGTTTTGGTGATATTTTATAATAATCTTAGGTTATATTTGATTTAAATCGGTTAACATATTAATTAGTAATTCAAAATGCGTTAGGAAATGTTAATAATTTATGTTTACGCGTAAAACAGGCGTACCTAGTTTATTACAAATACATACCAACGTTTAATTATTAAAACAGAATATTATTATTTTGGTTCTCTCTGGGATTTCCATAACAATATTTACTAATAGTATCATAGGTTTAAAAATAGAATTGATATGTCAAAAAAGTCTCTGCTCTCGTTATGATTTCCGATCTGATACTCTAAATAATACCTCAATACTCAATACTGTTATGATCGATTGCTTTACGAACAGTCAGCGACACCAGGCGATAAACATTTTAGATAATTTAAAGTAAACCATACACAATAATGGTAATTCCTCATATTTTATTACACTAACGTTTAAAGGATAACTATGTCAATCACAATTAATTACTATATAAGAATAATAAGTACATTTTAAAACATAAAATGCTGTTACGATTTAATTTAATATTAAGCTACTTATGTCGCTGACTGTACAATATTACTTTGTTGTCTACAGGCTGTGGAGCGGAATGCGTGCACTGCGCGGCAGACGGATGCGTCAAGTGCGCAAGGTTGCTGGTGTGGCCAGGAGGCACTTGCGCGCACGACTGTCCGTCTGGCACCAGGGAAGCTTGGGCTCACGATGACCATCTTATGGGACGAGTATGCTACCCCGTGCAGACGTACAATGAGGTACTTATGCTCTAATTCCTAGATTGTAATATATGGCTAACATTTTCCTTGTATGTACAATATTAAATGTGGATTTCGCCTTGTAAAAATATTGATTATTCAACCAGCAGTAGAAAGACTTTACTTTTTACGATTACTACCTCATAGGTAAGATGTAAAGTGGCAACCAAAAATACCATTTAATAAAAGAATTGAGGAAATATTTTTACTGGTCATTTTGTTCAATTCTTCAAAAACTAAAATAAATATAAAATAACATGAGTGCACCTGCATGATGGTCATATTCCACTTCTTACGTCCAAATAATTTATTTATTACTTTACCTCCAAACAATTTAATCATTTCGATACGAGTTAGCATGACAGGATAAAGTTTCTAAAACCTGTACTCGATTAGTAATTACAGTCTTTTGGGCATCCGATGATAAATCAATTGGTTAAGCTGTTTGTCATAGTCATCAAGAAACATTTAAAATCAGTATTTTAAATCTACGTAATACTGCCTGTAGCAACAAACAAATACAATTCAAGTTCTAAACGTGATAAATTCAAAAAGAATTTGGGTAACGGTCAAGCCTGGTCATTTCCGCATGCTCTTTTAAGTCCGAAATAACAAAACATAATTGGTGTTATGCGATAGGAATTAATGTTACGCAGTCTGCATAAATACATCCACGTAATGTATTAGCCCAATTTCACAAATGCCAGAACATCAAAGTTGAACATCTTGTAGATTAGAATTATGATGCAATAGCTTTGATGCGCGCCTCGGATGTGGTACATTCTAAATCGTTAAGGCCCGATCCACACTACACAGTCCACCGCCACAGTGTTTTTTTTCAATATCTGTCCGTGTCACAAAAACGACACGAAGTTACTAAAACTAATGGGACCAATATATGCAGGATATATTTAATTATATTCAATCTAAAAAGGTTTAATTTGCATTACGAAAATTTAAACATTAGTGGTTACAAGTAAGGTGAGTCATGCGCGTTCAGAAGGTAAGTCAGGAGATATTACTAAATAATTTAAAAACAGAAAATACTAACCAGTAACAGAGTACTATACCGAGCTATACCTAGACGATGCCATCCATAGATATGGAACCAAAAAATCTCTTCCAGGGTAAGTAGTAGGTGTTTTAAGTGTTTCCATGTGCGCTTAACCTAAATAGAGAGACCCTCCTTCTAATGTATTTTTGAACAAATTTACCGATTCGTACAAATTAATCATAATTGGTTTTAAATACTATTTTTAAGACTACTGTGACTGGTGAGCAACGTTACTTTTGATGGCAGTACCCCGTGACCACGGTCGTTCGTTGAGAATGGTTACGGATCTAGATGGGATTCAGAGCAGTGCACAAATTATTTCATGGTATTCCGTTCGCTGATACGGCGTGGTGGAAACTACTTTTGGTCGACGACGATTTGCTCGATGAAGCAAAAACATTCTTATGCATTGATTTAGGTGCAATTTCATGGCAATCCACTGTCAAATTTTGGAGCTAATAAATAAAACACCACATTCCCTGGGTTTATCATACATATTCGTTATGTAAAAGTGAATCATACCCATAATTCGCTAACAATGATTAGGTCCCCGAAATAGAAGTTTGAGCTACTATTTATTACCTGACAGAAAAACAATCTGGGCATTAAACCCTAGATCTCATGATCTGCAGCTGCGCAAGCCCATATGCCTACGGTATTGATTAGGTAAAGGGCTATACGCGACGATTCAAGTTAAAAATGCTGGCCAATACCGAGTTCCTTTGTTGTTGGGTGATCCCAGCAACAAAAGAACTCGGTATTCAGTCAGTAATCATACTGACTTAATCATTTAGTGTTCTCTTCAATTCTTTGCTAGCTGCCGGGTTTGTCTTCTAACACAAGTACATAATATGCATTTTTAGGTCAAATAATATATAATTGTCTAACAGATTATCTTCAGTATCAACATACAATCTGGAAATGTGCCTGACAATAGGCTTTACGCTTTTAATCTTGAAATACCTATTACGGAGAAACTAAAAATCGTTGGTGAAACGTGCAGGAGATACCTTTACTACCTATATTGATTCTTCGAAGTTTATTTGACCGATTCGAAAGCGCGTAGCGAGCGCTGCTATAACATGGATTTATCTCTGCAGTCGTAAATCACAATCATGATTTTGATCCACGCAGTTTTATGACAGACATAGAACAGATGGAAATCAAAATGCTCTTTATTTAATAGTTATTGTGCATTTAACTTAATGGAATTACAGGGCATACAACGCTTTCTCCGTAATTCTAACTGAGGCATGTTATTGCAATCACGAAGTGTTTCCATGTGCGCTTAAACTAAATAGAGATACCCTTCTTCTCAAGGATTTAATATTTTATTTTATGAACCTGCGTCAGTGGTATATATATTTTTTATATGTATATTTTTTATTTTTTGTGATATTTGTGACTGTTTTTGTAATATACCGTGATTAAAATAAGTAAAACTACCCACCATATATTATTTTACGTCAGATTTTTAGATATTATATATATAGAAAAAAAAACATTTTTAAAAAGTATCAAAGTATATGATTAGAATATAAAATCAATTATTGAATACTTTTTAATACTTAAATCGATTACTTTATCTTCACCTCGTAGGTAATGAATGAATTATCGATTGATGAAGATTGCAATAAATAAATATAAAATCTCCACCGAACCCTTCCATAAAGTACAAGCGCAATATTATAATATATTCAATAAATTGTACAGCAAACATATGTTGCGCACTTAAATGCCTCAACATACAATGTCATAGATGTTATTAAATAAATAAACTATTGCCCCAGCTGTGTTACAAGTCTCGTTCAACAACTCAGTGTGACGTCACTGTGGAAAACATACTCAACTTGTATAGAAACGGCTTTTACACACTACGTTGATAAAGGAAATTAAGTAAAACAAATTGAATTTACTGTTTTGCACTTTAAATCATACGTAATAAGCACCTATTCGCTAATATAGTGAATAAATAAGAAGTGTCATAGCCTAGGTTTCAGAATAAGGCAAAGACTACATGTTTAGCACTAAAGATTGACAAAGACAAAAAATTATAGATCCACAAACAGTTGTTCCGATTCTAGGTGCTCTTTGTGTCCGCTGTTCAAATTAGAGAAAACCTCAATAGCAATTTGTCTGAAATATTCACGATCTTATTAGTGTTTGAAGTGGCACTTATTCAAAGAGGTAAACATTAATAATTAATACTGCGACTTATATTTACGAATTAAATAGCTTAGAAAATACATGCACATTACAAGAATGACAATTAAGTTACTATAATAAAAAAATATTATCATATACTAGGCCATAAGTTCAATATGAAAGACGCCTTAAGTGTACTAGTCGGCACTTAACCAAGCCGGCATATTACAGCTTCGTTTCCAAATGAGTTGGTTTGTCACGGTGCGTGAAATTACTACCGACGTAATGTCATATTTTCAACTAAATTAGTCATTTCATTGTTCTATTGATGGTGTATTGTTAAGCATTGCGCGCGCGCCGATGCACTCATGGATATATGGGTTAGAAAATTCAGATCCGGAAGTATGATTGAAGATGAGAACTATGATTTCTTTTTTATTACGCCTAGCCAAAGATTTAAGAGTTATTATATAACGAAGGGTTATTATTTAATTAAAGAGGGTTAACCATCATCATCATCATCATCTCAGCCGAAAGACGTCCACTGCTGGACATAGGTGTCCCCAAGGTCTTCCACACAGAAAGGTCTTGGGTCACCCGCATCCAACCGCTCCCCGCGACCTTTACCAAGTCGTCGGTCCTTCTTGTAGGACTCCAGAACCTTTCTGCCCCAACAGCCATCGGTTCTGCGCGCTATGTGCCCTGCCCACTGCCATTTCAGCTTGGCTATCCGGAGAGCTATGTATGTCGGCAACTTTAGTTTTCCTGCGGATCTCCTCATTTCCGAATAAGTAAACATTATTCGTTTCATTGCTTTTACTCAATATATTGATTTTTTTTTCTTTAATTTTTATTTTTTTAACGTGGGTGAATGCTTTGACGCATACTTCTCCGCAGGGCGACGAAGAGGTTATGTCGGACTCACCGGGGAAAGATGGTGAGTGACATCCTGGTATACCGACTAAACCTACCACGGTATTCCTCGACATAACCGCAATCGGCGGGTCCGCGCGAATCGCTTTCACATGCAATCGCGACCCCGCCGAGGTTTCGGCCCGCCGCATAAAAACGGCAGGCCACTACACAAATTTACAACCACTAATTTTACTGTCCCCCTGAGGGCGGGACGGATACACGATACAGAGGCGCGCGTGGGAACACGCACGCCGCCTCTCGGACCTGGTGCTGATCGGGTGGCGGGCAGGCCCACGAAGCCCACCACACTCAACATCTTGACAACATCAAGACCAACCAACCCATGATTGCAATAAAAAACGTTTAACTATCCAAAATGTTTTGTATAAGTGAATGCCGAATTACCTAATTTGTAGTATGTGTATTAAAAAACAATACAAAGGTGGCCTTTCAAAAAATTGTCTGCTATTTTTCATGTGAATGACCAGTATTTTAACGAAAATGTCTCTTTGTAGCAAACATTTACTACTCGTAATTGATTGCAAAATACCTCTTTTGAAATATGACATATTATGTGCGTAGTTAAACAAAAATCTCTTCAAAAGATTTTTATTATTTATTTCTGTTTAATTAACAGAAATTTCTCAAAACTACAATATAAATACAAAAACCGTAACACGCTAACTTCTCATTTAATGTGACTAACTTACGGTATTTACTTAAATCTTTGCCAGTGATTGCGATCAACTCAAAATAGAAACCATAAACCATTTTAATCGGTCCATTTCTGCCCACTACCGAAAATAGCTCTCCCTTTTATTACGCCACTTCTAGCGGTGCTTTGCCGGTCTGACCAATTCATTGCCCTCCTGAGAGTCTGCAGATATCATCTAACCATAGAGTGAGGTTGAGATCTTTCCTTCCCCTCCCCCTAAACTATACCAATCTCTTTAACTATTAAAGCTTTACAACAAACATATGACTCGCGTTGTCATCAAGAGTTACTATAGCTTTAGCTATTAGAAGATAAGTAAATGACAATAGACACTTTCTAGTTATAAGATGTAAACTTAACCAAATAAATGATTTCCATACCGTAATTAAGTTCGAGAAGTAGTTCTTCTCGAACTTAATTACGGAATGGAAAGAAAAATTATATAGCAAATAACATAATTATTCAGCATTAGATATTGTTTGCTACTTCTTGTTGAGGTGGTTAGAGTCACGAGCATCCCAGCGATATTCTTTAGTATAAAAATTGTTATAAGATGTCAACATATTATTGAAACAAATACATAATTATACGTACTGTTTGCGTCATTATATGTATATGTCTTAACTCACTGCCTCCGTGGTGCAGCGGTAGTGGATGCGACTGCTGTGCATGAGGTCTCGGGTTCGAATCTCGGGTCGCGCGAACAAAAAGGTATTGGGTCTTTCTGTAAAGAAATCTCAATAGCAGCCCGGTGTTAGGAAGTTGGCGGTGTTAGACATCTCTCTCCGGTCGTGTCGGATTACCGTCTCATCGGATCATGACAGTTGGAGAGCACTTGTGTTCGCGCACATGCTTGTGCACTATAATATCTCCTGCACCAGTCTCCGTTAAGATTGGCCGCCGTGACCGAAATTCGGTCTGGAGGACATTATTATTATTATTTCGTCCTATATCAGCTAATCGAACTGCAGCAAAGCAATTGATATAGCTTCCTGAAGTCACTAACATAATTAAAAAATAAGTTGCTCCTATTAGTCAGCTATTCAATATACTTAACATGTTCCGTAATAAATCATAAATAAGTACATATCTATTGCTCAACCAATACAGCTTTATGCATTGCATATAAGGTTTGAGTTTTATATTATTTTAAACCTCAGCAGATGTAACTATATAATTGATTTTTACACTTTGTTTAAGATAAAACGCCGCCGCGCCGCATGTGTGGTTTTGGTTAATATGAGTCATTGCACTAAAATAATTAAACCACTTATTTTTTTTTATATTATGACCTGGTCATTGTCAAGAGAAGCTTGTGTCCACGGTGGATGAAAGCTTCTCTTGACAAGCTTCCTAGAGCAAGTTTATAACAAGTCGGACACCGAAAGAGAAAAAGAAAAAGTTCTAAGATTTTATCAATTTGCACCGCTTATACATATACCGAAGCATAACTAAGTTTATTTGTAATAGAAATTAGCTGATTTTTAACACGCTTTTATTAGCTTCATACGTATATTAGTATGTATGTAACGAAAACTTTGAACATGATTTTGATCCCCTTCAAAACGTCGGATTAACTCGAAATTTGGCATACTCATCAAGGACCAATGACAATACAATAATTTAGAAAAAATAATTTAAATATTAAAAATAAATAATAGTTCAAAATTTTAGTTTTTGTAGACTATTATTTATTTCAAAATGATGTTAGTTAGAGACATACATTTATTTTCCCGTATCTAATCTTTGCATAAGCTTCAATTAATCATATTTATTTAAGATTATCTGCTTCACATACTTTGGAGATAAGAGAGAATCGTATTGTTTCTGTCAATTTTGACAGATAAAATAAAACAAAATATATTATCATTAGATTTTGCCCGCGGCTTCGCTCGCGTAAATGTAGGTTAGGTTATGTTAGTAGTGGAAGTTTTGCCTAAAAGTTAAGTCTTGTCGTGTGGCCTGCCGTTTCATACGGCGGGCCGGAACCTCGGCGGGGTCGCGGCCCCGTCGATTGCGGTTTTGTCGAGAAACACCCTGGTAGGTTTAGTCGGTATTCCGGGAGGTCCATTATCATCATTTCAACATCTTTCTTTTACGCCGGTGAGTCCGACATAATCCCTTCGCCCGACCCCGCGAAGGTGTATGCGTCAAAGCATTCCCCAAAGAAAAAACAGAAACGTAAAATCGTGGAACACCATCGCCTCCTTTTGTGAGAAAGTAATTTTCATCAAGGAGGCAGTGGAGCGGGCGAGAGAGCGCTTAAACCCTCTGCCCAACCGCAGGACCGAGCGTCGGAGGACGCGAGATCTTCGGACATCACTTCCGGAGGTTGGCCCCCAAACTCATGAGTGCGGCCGCCGCTCTTTCGCGGCTGCTCCCTAACTTAGGGGAGCCAGACGCCTCCAGCCGGAGGCTCTATAGTGGGATCGTCCGGTCCATGGCGTTATACGGCGCCCCGGTCTGGGCGCCCTCTATGATGTCACACAATGGGGCAATATTACATCCGCCGCAACGCGCGATGACCGTCAGGATCATAAGAGGTTACCACACGATCTCCTTCGAAGCGGCGAACCTCTTTGCCGGCACTCCTACCTTTTTTTTTTTTTTTTTTTTTTTTTTGATTCCCAGGAAAAATGCTTCATGCACTACCCGCCGGCTAGGGGACGGCACCGGCGGGGCGTGTGGGACTCCCAGCAAGAAGACGCGCTGGTATACCCACTAAAAAACCTGGGGTGTTCCCTCTCTCACCCAATGGGGGGGGGCCAGTTGGGAACTTAAAAGATTCAACCATAGCAGGCCCCCCCGTGTGGGTGCCGGCCGGGTCATTTTTTTTTCGGACCCGACCACCTCTCGTCCCCAGGGGAGAGCCTGACTGCTCTCCCCTTTCGACATCAGAAAGGCGCGCGGGAACACCGCGCGCGCCCTCTCGGGGCTTTTAGTTTACGGGTGGCAGGGTCCCCTGAGGCCCCGCCACCCGGAGCCCCTAGCTGGGGGGCAGGAGGGCGACATAAGCGCGTCTCCTGCGCCCCCTCCTCCGGCGGCGGACGTCCGGGGCGTAAGGATCGTCCTCACGCCCCCGCTCCGCCGCCTCCTTCTGCGAGATGACAGTCTCGCAGAAGGAACTCATTGCGCCCCAGCACCTGTCGTCGCCAACCATCTTAGATATGACGGTCGGCAACGAGAGGTCGGGGCCAATCACGGTGACCAGGGCACAGCGCTCCTCAACCCACGCCGGACACTCCTCCAGCGTGTGCTGCGCCGTGTCCCGGTCGCACACCTCACAATGGTGACATCTGGTTGTCGGCTCCCTACCGGCTATCTTGCAGAGGTACTCTCCGAAACACCCGTGTCCGGAGAGCACCTGAGTAAGCCGGTAGGTGAGCGGTCCGCGCCGTCTGTCCGCCCATTCTCTTAGTACTGGACGGACAGCCTCGACTGTCCTCACCCCGTAGCGGGGCTGGGCCAGTCGCTCATTCCACCTGGCCTCCAGGACCAGTCGAGCCTGGGACCTTCGCGTCTCCACCGCCCTGTGCGTGGGCTCCTCGCCATGGAGGCGGAGGTCAGCGCGCCAGTAATACACTGACGCTTGGACCTCCGCCTCCAAATCCCAGGGCGGCGATGCCGCCAAAACGCACGCCGCCTCATAGGAGACGGTGCGGTACGCCCGCGACACCCTGACCGCCATCGCCCTCTGAGGTCTCCTTAGGAGGGCGACGTTTCGGCGATTCAGGGCGCCAGCCCAAATGGGCGACCCATAAAGGGCCATCGACCGCACCACCCCCAAATAGAGGCGGCGGCAGATGACACTCGGCCCCCCGATATTCGGCAGCAGAGAGCTAAGCGCTCCCGCCGCCGACATCAGCCGGGGGGCCAGGTGGCTAAAATGGACGCGAAAGTTCCAGCGGCCGTCGAGGTGGAGCCCCAAGTATTTCATAGTCGGCTCCACCCCGATGCGGACCCCTCCAACAATGATGTGGGCATCTGGTGGCGGCGCCCGCCGAGGCCCGTGAAATAGAAGGGCCTCGGACTTTTCCAGCGCCACCTCCAGTCCCAACATCCTAATCCTGCCGACAACCAGAGCCACTCCAGCCGTGGCAAGACGGGCAGCTGCTCCGTAGTCCTCTCCCCGGGCCGTAACCAGCGTGTCGTCGGCGTAACAAGTTACGCCGACGCCCGGGGGCAGGGCGCCCCGCAGCACCCAGTCGTAACCGATGCCGGCACTCCTACCTGGGATCGGGAAGCGAGAGCCCTCGCGTCTTTACAATAATGGCGCGAGGAGGCGCTGACCCGCGGCCTGCGCCCTCTACCACGCGAAATCGAGGTGCAGCGATGCGCACTACGTCAGATCCTGATGGCGGGCTGGAGAGCACGACTAGTGCAACCAAGCGCACGCCGCGAGAGCGTCGGTAAGACCCATCATGAAGGAGTGGCTGGAGAGACGACATGGTGCCCTATCATATCGGCTGACACAGGTACTGTCGGGGCACGGGTGTTTCAGGAAGTACCTGTGTCGTATCGGAAGAGAAGAGAAGTCCCGGTGCCATCACTGTGGGGACTGCCTCGAGGACACAGCACTGCATACGTTGGATGAGTGCCGGCCTTTTTTTTTTTTTTGATACCCATGAAAAAATGCTTGATGCACTACCCGCCGGCTAGGGGACGGCACCGGCGGGGCGTATGGGACTCACCAGCCGAGTGCTGGTATACCCACTAAAAAAACCTGGGGTGTTCCCTCTCTCACCCAATGGGGGGGCCAGTTGGGAGTCTAAAAAGATTCATCCATAGCAGGCCCCCCCGTGTGGGTGCCGGCCGGGTCAATTGGACCCGACCTCCTCTCGTCCCCGGGGGAGAGCATTTCACTGCTCTCCCCTTTCGACGTAAGCAGGCGCGCGGGAACACCGCGCGCGCCCTCTATTTGTTCTTACTCACGGGTGGCAGGGTCCCCTGAGGCCAGACCCAGAACCCTTAGGTGGAGGGCAGGAGAGCGACATAAGCGCGTCTCCTGCGCCCCCTCCTCCGGCGGCGGATGTCCGGGGCGTAAGGATCTCCCTCACGCCCCCGCTCCGCCGCCTCCTTCTGCGAGATGACAGCCTCGCAGAAGGACCTCATTCCGCCCCAGCACCTGTCGTCGCCGACCATCATGGATACGACGGTCGGCAACGAGAGGTCGGGGCCAATCACGGCGACCAGGGCACAGCGCTCCTCGGCCCACGCCGGACACTCCTCCAGCGTGTGCTGCGCCGTGTCCCGATCGCACTCCTCGCAGTGGTGACACCTGGTTGTCGGCTCCCTACCGGCTATCTTGCACAGGTACTCTCCGAAACAACCGTGTCCGGAGAGCACCTGAGTACGCCGGTAGGTGAGCGGTCCGCGCCGTCTGTCCGTCCATTGCCTTAGCACCGGACGGACAGCCTCGACCGTCCTCACCCCGTAGCGGGGCTGGGCCAGTCGCTCCTCCCACTTGGCCTCGAGGACCAGTCGAGCCTGGGACCTTCGCGTCTCCACCGCCCCGTGAGTGGGTTCCTCACCATGGAGCCGGAGGTCCACGCGCCAGTGATACACCGACGCTTGGACCTCCGCCTCCAAATCCCAGGGCGGTGATGCCGCCAGGACGCACGCCGCCTCAAAGGAGACAGTGCGGTACGCCCGCGACACCCTGATCGCCATCGCCCTCTGAGGTCTCTTCAGGAGGGGGATGAGTGCCAGCCTGGCCCAGCCTGGGCGGAAGAGCGCCGTGACCTCATCGCGGCTGTCGGGGTGGAACGTCTCTCGCTACCGGCCATAGTAGAGTCTGGTCGCGAGCGAGAGCGCATGGATAACCACCGCATCCTACTTCGAGGTAGTAATGTTCGCTAAGGAGGTGGCGGAAAGAAAAGGGAGGCGAAAACCAGCCTCCCGGCCCGCAGTTGACGCACCGGGCACCGAAAGGCGCTAAACAATCTCCGGCCTACATGAACGCTGGCCTGGGGCGACAAACTAGGGCAGTCTGACGTCCATGCAGAAGCAGGCCCGAGACGGCGGCGCGTAGTGTTCCACGCGCGCCTCTTAATGAAGTCTTACTAAAAATGTGACGAGACGGCCACGACCAAGTGGCGGCCGAAATCTGCTGGAGCTTCAGGATGAATGCGCGAGTGAATCCTCCGGCGACAGATTGCGAGAAGAAACACTGTGGTAGGTTTAATCGGTAGGACCGGGATTTTGCCATCTTTTCCCGGGTGAGCCCGATATAACCCCTCCGCTGCCCTTGCGTTATTTTGTGCCTTTCCCACACGTTAAAAAAAAGGAACTCTATATCATTTTCTGTTCCCCCACCAACGTGTAGTGTATGCAAAATTCCATGATGATCGGTCTAAAAGTTAAGGCGTGAAAGCGTAACAAACAAACAAACTCACATTCGCATTTATAATTTTTGTGAGGATTATGATTAGGATAACGTGCAAATGAAGCCCTTCATATGGTACCCACATATTTGATGTAGTAATCCTAGTGTTGATTTTTAAAACCTATTTTAATCTCTTTTTACAAAAAAGCTTAAGTAAACATGTTGCGTAATATTTTCGTTTGCAATAAAGAGTACGAGCATTTTTCATAACTATTCCATATTAGAATCCATAGCGTTAGTAGTTCGTTAAATCAAAATAAACAGCTGTGGCAGATGGTCAGCGAGACAAACAAAGTAGCATTATAAGAGTTCCGTATGTACCATTTTCATACGGAACTCTAAAAACTGAGTCGATTTAGTTAATGTTAATAAAAAAAACAGAACGCTGTCATTGCTTTAAATGAAATCTTTACTGACATAGCTACGTAATTTCATTATAGTAGGAGGGAAAATGTATTTTGCTCTAATACATTGTTTGTTAAAGCCGTATGCTAAGGCGGGGCTTAGCATCTAAGAATTGTAGCTTAGATGTGTTGTGCAAATGTAACAACTAATTATAGGACCGGATTATGTAATGCACGTCGAAAAACTAAGTTTTTTGCGACTATGAAGTTTATATAGACAAAGTGGTTACCTACATCATTTTGTCCCAGAAATTTAAAACTTCAAACGCATTATGTCCCAAGAGAAGCGACGTAATAGAAACAAACTAGTATTTTAGAAAATAGTTTGCCATTCAATTTCTGCTGAAGTGTGTCAGGTCTTTCAACAGGTTCTTTTGAATTTGTTCAAGTCCTAACATAATGATGTGTAGAATAATGAGATCTTCGTGTAAGAATGCAGGCGGTACTTCAATAGTATTCGTACAAAATGTCTTATGTATCGAGCTTTCGCTGTTGTTTCCTAGGTTAAAGCAACCAAACCAGATAGCTGATGATTAAAATTTACATATACATACATATGTATTATACCTAATATTTATTTTTTATGAAGATTCAGTGTTTAATTTTTGTCAGCTGCACAAATTGTTTTGCTTTAGTTGTGGGTTCAATCCCGCCAAGGGACAACAATTTGTGTGATTTATAATTAGTTGTTCTTAGTCTCGGTCTACTTTGTGTTCGTTGTCTGAATGTTAGTAAAGTCCACCGCGACACAGAAATCATACCTAGTGTGGGAGTTGTCTTTAAAAAAACTATATAAAACTATTTCCTTAGATAATAGTTGGTGGAGCATGCGGCGTGGCGGCGTGCATCGCGCTGGTGGCCATAGGAGCTGCGTACGCACGATGCAGAAGCAAACGTGCGCAGCCACAGCCGTTACCGCAACCGAACCAGGATGACGACACGCGACTGAGAGAGTTCCACAAACAATTAGACTGCTTACGAGTGAGTATCTACCACGAATTCACTAAATACAATTATTAATGCGGCCAGTCTTCTGGGCACTTGCTCAGTCGATAGCAATGCTGAGAATTTTACGACGCTGCCAAACCAGCAATTTTTTTTAAATTCATAGTCATATATTTTGTTGCCGTTCCTTTTTATTTTGTTTTACTGATAAGTACTTGCTTTTTTACATGTAAATAAAACATACTATTATTATTAAAACTATTGTTATGTTACAAGTCCTAACTAATATGTGAATGAATGTGAGTTTGATTGTTACGCTTTCACACTTGAACTACTCGACCAATCATCATGTAATTTCGCATATACGTTGTCAGCCGAACAGAAAAGAAGAAACCTTTTATCCAGATACTGTTAGCTCGCATTTATGTAGGTTAGGTTAGTACAACCTGACCTACATAAATGCGAGCGAATTTGCGAGAAAAATCTAGTAATATTTATAAATAGGTTTCTGACTCCACAAGTAGGTATTTGCTTTGTGCAAATACTTGTGGAGTCAGAACAGTGAACATAACTATAAAACATTAGATAGTAGTAAGTCTATTATAAACCATAATTATTAATAATAATAATATTCTATCACATACACACAACACCATCTAGCCCAAACTAAGCAGAGCTTGTACCTACTATGGGTACTAGACAATGGATAAACATACATACATAATTCCTTCTTCTTTGTAAATACATACATATTATACATAGAAACACCCAGACCAAGACAAAGATCCATGTTATGCACACAAATGTTTGACTTGTGCGGGAATCGAACCCGCGACCTCAGACGTAGCAGTCCATTACACTAACCACTATGCCATCGAGGCCAACAATTATTAAGTGATACTAGGTAAGAATAGTAATATTAGATAAGAATTCCCTACCAAGTTAACATTATTTTGTATTACGTTATGATACTTATGATATTCTAAACATGTTGAAATTCTATTCCTAATACGGAGCTTCCGAACCGAACATTGCATAAGGTTTTAATAGAACCACTGCTCATAAAACATGATGAATGTTGCTACTTATCGAAACGTTAAGAAATCCAATAGATTATGAGATTTTCGAAGCCCACGCAGGATCTCACGACATGGCATAACTGCTACCTACTTACTTTCTTATAACATTTTGCGACACGCTCCAGTTTAGTATTATTAGTTACTAGATTATGGTCGCCGCTTCGCTCGCTCGCTCGATAATAGATTTCATTAATAAGCTTCTGTCCCTCAAAAACAGTACTTTTTTCCTAAGTAAAAGGTACCTGATGTCCTCTTCTGTGGCCCTGACAACGTGTAAGCGAAATTTCAAGATGATCAGTCGAGTAGTTAAGGCGTGAAAGCGTAACCAACAAACAAATAACCTCACATTCGCATTTACAATATTAGTAAGGATTTACTTAAGTCGCCGATGATAAAACTCTTAATATGTTACAGCCACATGCGTACACTCTACTGGCGATTCTGAATCATACGAGGCATCAAGTAAGGGAACTCTACCAGCTTGGCAACAACGACGCTGCTATGGCTTACAGGTACAACTTCTTAATCTTCTTATGAACTACTACGTGGCTTATCGCAGCGAAAGCCTTATGGGAGATCGTTGGACAGCCACGCAGAGGTCTCAAGTTTGATCCCAAGGCACGCATCTATGACTTTTTTTTTTATATTACTATAGTGGCAAACAGACATACGATCCACCTGATGGTAAATGGTTACCGTAGCCTATTTGACTTTTCGAAGTTATGTGCGTATTATATAATTAATTATCGATCGCTTTAACGGTGAAGGAAATCATCGTGAGGAAACCTACATGTCTGAAAGATATGTGAACTCTGCACTCTCGCAATGGGCCAGCGTGGCCTAACCCTTCTCAGACTGAAAGCAGGCCCGTGCCCAAAAGTAAGACAGTTTATACACGAGGCTGATATTATATACTACGTGACCTAGTAAAAACTAGGCCTAAAAGTAACGTGTAACACATAAGTGTATATTTATCTCACGAACATTATTGCTGAAATCCAAGCTAAATACGCAAGAACCAATGACCCCAAATAAACAGATTGCAAGCGTGTTCTAATAACACAGTAAACATGTCGTGTTGACAGGCTGCCTACAAAAACGCGCTTCAAACAGTGTTGAGTCACTGCAGCGATGTTTGTTTACATTAACCAGTTAAGATAGGTAATATAGTTAGGTGAGTAGATACACTGTACGGTTCGATCCATATGAGGATAGTCAAGGTTGATGGATATTTGGCGTGTGTCGACAAGTTTTCGTGCCCCAACGAATACGATCGAAGCCAACGATCCCAAATATCCATTTAAATGTCATCTGGACCAGGCTTAAAGATCTAAGCCAAATTAATTTGCTTTAAAATTCGTTGTGATCCTAAATTGACTTGATTATATTACTTAAAAACTTGGCGTTTATAACCAAGGGCCCGGGTCTATCTTTCTGTCATATGTTCAAACTAAACTCTTACTTCAATTTCTATCTATATTTAATAGATTAGGGGAAAAGGAAAGTATATTATAAAATTAAATTTCTGATGCGGTGTAAAAATTAAATTGAACATCTTTGACAACCTTGTTCTCTTAATACACGCCCGTAAAGAAAATTATACAGTTGTTCATGTGTATATAACTCTATAATATTTCAAGGATATAAAATTAAAATAATTCTAAATCTGCTAATAACTCTTATATTTGTCAGAAATTAATGTTATCATGTTCATCTCTTTATAGTGTGATGTACACTAGAATTGGCACCAACAATATCATTTTAAAAATATCTAATCTATTGGCACGTAAGGCATATAAATCTTTATTGATTAAAATCAATGAATCAAATTAAGAGACAAAAGTGCTAGAACGCAATGACTTTTGTCATCGGCTCAATATTTCATTATTAATCATTATTATATATTTACAAAAATTTGCGTTCGTTTGATGCACGTATACAACACAGTTTAAAATCTGTTTCCTAAAGTTCAAGAACAAAGCTCTTAAAAAGATTATATATTAAGCTGCAGATATAACTAGTAAAATATTTCAAAATTATGCAGGCTGCAAAACTAAATCTGATTTTATTTGGACTCTACTAGAAAGAAGCTTCACCAGTTCATAATATTACTTTTGTTACAGTTGCATTTTGAGCGATTTGGCCAAGTTGCTCATATTGTTGAACAAGCAGCAAGTGCCTGTCGTACCAGACGAGTGGCCAAGACTTGCTAGTTGGGCAGAAAGGTAATATTTGATTACTTTTCCCGTAGCCAATTAACTTGTTCATTAAAGTAACCTTTACCAATTCACGTTGGTTTTTATACTAATTCCTAACCCCTGAATTAATTTATTTCAGAATCCTAAAACGCTACAGTCGTACGAACGTAAACACGCAACAAGAAGGTCGGCTAGTTAATTTCCTCCCAGCCCCACCGAGCCAGGGCTCCGATTCGGAAACAACACAGCAATCGTTCTCCACATTCAAACCTCCTTCGTACTCCCCCACATCCTATGACAGTAATATCATAGACAAGGAGATGGAATGCGAGTGGAGCGACGCTGGCCGGCCGCCAAGCTACTCACAAGTAGAGAGAGAAAGGGAGACCATCGTCCTCTCCGACCCGTGGGAGAGAAGACCGATTGTGAGAAGAGAAAGCGTCTGGTTAGAAGACGAATTCTTTGAAATGACGAGGCGGCCGCAAGACGAACTAACCACTGAACTTTAATCGTAGTAAAACAGTGTAATATTAATTTTATAAGTATTTGGTTCACCATTCCAAGTCTGACAAGTACAAAATACAAGATTACTAATATTTAGATGTTAATATTTTGTAAATTTGTAGTGGTGCTTTCAAACTTGTTTTATCTATGTATTTACTTTGTATTTTCTTAGTTGTTTGTATAAAATACATACCTAAGTAACATACTTATTCTGTAAATCTTCACCTTATCAAATAGAACTCTTGTTAATAATTGATTATATTATAAAGCTCTTGCTCGTTCTAAGTCTTCGTAGATAAAATAATGTTATAATAATTGACATTTATTTGTAGACCTACTCACTAATGGGTTTGTTTCTCTTAAACACAACGTCCTTTGTGATCGCAAGGACCTAAAACGAAGCTAAGCAACTGTATACTATGCTTATGCATAAATAATGTTATTTTTAGACATATTAAAACCAAAGTAGAATGTATAATAGTTATCTAGTCTTATGAAAGAAATTCAAAATGTTTTCTATCTTAATGTATCTCTGCAATATGTTTCTAAGTAAATTTATGATATTTGTATACTTATCTAGGTATAAATCATAAGAAACATATGTTATTTATTTTGTACCACCTGATAAAACCAATGTAAAAAAGTAGAACTATCTAGAGGTAGACTCAATTACAAACTCTCGACTGAAATAAGGAATAATTATGATTATATCTACAGTACAAGTTTCCATAGCTCTGGATTACTTTGATATCGAATGAATATCGGGTTTCTATACATTTTCCAACACCGTTCTTAGCAGTTGGTTTGTTAAACTAATTAAAATAATATATAGATAGTCACGCCGAGGATCATCGTTCGTAATCCAAAGGTCTGCAAACTCGCACTTAGTAGGTACACTATTCTCCACCGCCTTTTACCTAGTAAAAGGCTATTATGTCTACCTATATCTCGTAAGTGTAAATAATAGAAATATTAACATTGTGAACTAAGCAATACAGACTAAGTGCCTAAACATTGTTATAGAAAAGCAACGAAAATATACCTATTTGTTACAATAGGCTAGAATACGTTTATTTTATGTTTGTTAAAATAATAAAGATGTCTATATTTTTGTTTATGATTAATTTTATAAGCCCTTAACGTAATTCGTGCTCTTCTTAAAACAGGGACTTAACTCTACATTTGGCAGTTAGGCAATTTGAACTCTTACCTTTACACTATTACAGTTCAAATTGCCTAAATTGCAAATTTCGAGTCTTGTCTCCGTTTTATCAAGAGAGCGGTATATTGTGTAGCATATTATGCTGCGTAGATAACAACGTATTGAACGAACGACGATAATCGTATTCCATACATAATAAGAGTCATAAAAATGCATATCGAATTGAAAGTGAAATCAAATCATAATTAGTTATGCAGTAGTTGGACGCAGCGCGACGCCCTCGTGCCTCGTGTATCGAATATAATGTTAGGTAATACATACACTCACGCCTGTTCCCTGAAGGAGTACCTATGTATAGACTACGTATTTACATTTGCTATGAACTTGAATATTAATGTGAGTATATTGGGCAGTATGATTTTCGTCAAACGGAATCAAACTAAGAGGTCACCTCGGCAAAACTCATAGTGAGGTATCTAACTAAATACATAGGTCGTTAATATATCACTGCCATATTATTATAAAGGTTACTATACTTACTACTGTACGTTATTTGAAGACCTCTCTCTCTGAGTCTCCCCGTGACCATGGCTGCTGAAAAGCAACCGAAACGTCGGTGAAAACGTAAACCTAAATATAAATAAATTTAATAGTTTAAATAATTTTATTAACTTATTAATTAGTAAAATTCAATAGTAGTAGTAGTAGTGTAATAGTTTCAAAATTATGTAATACAGTGATAAATAAACAACGCGATAAAATCCGTGTATACAGGGTGATTTTGAAATCGTGTAATTCCTTTTAACCACGCATTCTACTGGTGATATAGAATAACCCTGACCATATTTTTTCTTAATTAAAATAATGGTTTCGGCAAAATTAGAGTACAGATTTTTTTCATGAAATGATTTCATATAGTCATATTTTAACCACCTGACACAATCTTAATATTTTTTTAATTTAAAATAATAACATAACAATAACTGATGTCGTAAATAATAAGGGGCAATAAAAAGGACCGCCCGTTATTATTTACGACATTAATTATTAATATGATTTTTTATTTTAATTAGTAAAAAATTAAAATTGCCTCGGTTGGTTAACATGACTATCTGACACCATTTCACGAAAAAAACGGAATAATAATTTTTCAAAAAAATTAATCTAATTAAATAAAAATATGGTCAGGGTTATTCTATATCACCAGTAGAATGCGTGGTTAAAAGGAATTACACGATTTCAAAATCACCCTGTATAGTAGTTTAATTTCAATGGACATATATTAACTAAGTTTTCCGCTTATAATTGATAATAGATTTTCTCAATCAGCCACTTTTTCAAATAATAGGTACCCGTATAAAATAACACATAGCTGATGTAAAATACTAACGCTCGTTAAGTCTGCTGTGTGTGAACATGTGCAACAGGGGACCAGCCACTATCTGAGATTTGACAAACCACAGATTCTCGCTAAAGAACATCGACTCCTACCAAGGATGCTTCGCGAGGCTATTGAAATCAAAAAACATCCTAATTTCAATAGAGAAGATGGTTGGAATGTACCACCAGCTTGGGATCCAGTAATTCAAATAGTCAAACCCAAGAAGAAGCAAACCACAGCTATACTTCATGATAATTTTAGCTCATTCTGCGTAAATAGAAACATCAATGTTCGGGTACTTTGAAATAACTACACTGGAACCAATGTTCTTGTTTCAAAAGATCCCATCTTAGACCCATCTTAGTCTCCCCGTGACCATGGCTGCTGAAAAGCAACTGAAACATCGTTGAAAGTGTAAAATTAAATCTAAATAGTTGAATAATTTAAATAGCTTAAATTTAAGTAAACAGTAACTAGTAAAAGTGTTTAACAATAGTAGTTTAAAGTTTCAAAATGATGTAATAATAGTGTTTTATAAAAAATAAACAACGCGATAAAATTCGTATAAAGTTTGTTTAATTTTAATGTATAACATTCGCGTAATCATAAGACAATATTAAATAACAATAATTATATTCAGAGTGAAACATATTCATAGGATCGTCACTTTTAGTAGAGACACCTTCTCTCCAGTTTTCAACATACGAAAGTATTTCTAAAAACACTGAGTCGTTTGAAAACGTTTCCCTTACATTAGATTTTGGTTTTAAGCAAGATTTATTTCTTAGTGCTAGTCTTATTTTTTCTTTGATTTATCCTGTTTTTTTCAATCCTATTTCAAATAATAAATATTTCATTAAAATGAAGGTTTTAAAGATTTTCATTTCATTTGTAGACTTTTTGTAATTATCAAATTATTGCAATATACAATTATTTTAATTAGTAATAATATATTTTGCAGATTGAGCTACATGTTGTCTAATATACTTGATTGCTGGTCTCCAGTTAGAAATATTTCCAAACAAAATCGAAATTATGGTTACCCTGCACGAACATTGTTTGAGATCACATTACTTTTGAAATTACACGCGTTGAAAACTGTTCTGAGGGTAAAACGATATGTCATTCTAATAAGGTTAATATGTCGAATAAATGGATGTTCACATCGAAATCCTAGCAGTTATCAATAACGAGATATCAACCTACGAAGTAATGTTTCGACCGCGCGGCCAAGTACTTTTTATTTTGGACTGATTTCGTCTGTTTAACTAAACTTTGGTAGTATTTATTGCTTTCGTTAGTTTTGACAAATTAGGACCTTTCTTCTTGTAACAGAACTTGTGAATGAAATCTTAAAATTTAAAGAAATAATCAAAACTAAAGAAACTGCTAGTGCACTATTGCGCGGCCATAACTTCCAAGGTGAAGAATTCGTAAAATGTTGATCTAAGGCTTGTAATTCTTTTTACGACAATTTTTGACAATTTCAGTCTTCAATTGACAAAAAGAATTAGATCTCTAACCCAAGCAGTTGCTGAGATCTCCATGGCCGCGCAATCGTCGGTGTTACGTTCGCGCGGCCAACTTTAAACCACTATAATTCTTTATATCTACTGCGACAAATTTTTAGTTTGTTCCCTTCGATATTGACAAATTCCGAAAATGTTCTGCCGAAGTTTTTTCTGTTTGTATAACTTGGCGGAGCAATCGTAACGCACACAAATTCAGGCGATTTGATTCTAAACCCAACCCTAGATTGCAAATAGGTATAAGTGATGTTGAAACTTAAAAACTAGGGGAGGTCCCGGTAAAACCGGGTAATGTATTGGTGGTATTTGCATTGAATAAATGAATATCGAATTATGTTGTACCTACATTTTATGTACCTAAACACTTATTTGCACATTGCTGTACTTTTACCTGAAGTCGTTATCGCATCCAAAGGCCATACTTTATGGAGTTGCACTGTAATCGAACATTCTCTATCCTTCCTATTCCGGACCTTTTGTAGTTGAAAGTCAATTGCGTAAATAACATTGGTTACTTTTTAGTATCGTGTGAATCCATTACGGTAATACGCCGTGCGTTTACGAATCGGTTTGCTAAATATGGCTTGTCAAATGTCGTTTAAGGAAAACAAAACCGTATGGCAGTACTACTCTTTAAAAACGTTGATGTATTTCGACAGCTGAACACGCGGTGAGATGTCTAATTCGCACTCAGGTCATTTCGAATGCGCTAGTGGCGCCTCATTGTCGAGCGCGACAGTAAGATGTACTTCGATGTACCTACTTCATCGTGTGATAGAATGGTGAGATAAGAAGTACATATCACATATGTATAATTATTGTATGTATTGTATTTTTCTGTGGAATTCCCGTTGCGACTGTAGAGATTCGTCACTATTGAAATTAAATCCAGTTTAAGAATGTTTGTTTTTATGAAGTGTGCTTAATTGTCTGAGGCGCGGGACATATACAAGAGGTGTCGGGCTAGGGCGAAGCGCGGGCGAGGTGCGGACGCGGCGCCAGAACAGGCGCGCTAACGGTGTCGGAAAGGCGAGGCGCGGGCGAACACATGGGATGCATCTGGGGCATTCTAGTGATTGATTTTATCACAACATGACGTCTTCTTAGTCAGATAACGAGGATCTGCAGAGATTTGGAGAACCTACAAAAGATCAGAAGATATGTGGTCCACCCTGTGTGGCAAGCAGGCCAGGAGCATATAGTCCAGGCCACTACTAACTGCGGGTGCGCTGAGGGCGAGGAAGCGGCGCACGCGCCTCGCCCGCGCGTCGCCCGCGCCGCGCCCCCGCCTCGCTATCTCAGTATGTTTCGCGCCCCACCTCTTTTATACATTTTGTATGAAATATAAAAAAGTGGCGCCGCGACCGCGCCTCACCTCCGCCCTACGGAGCACAGTGTAAAGACTCCGGAGTCTGAAACTGTCTCCGGGAAACAGCTTCTCATACTGAGAATTCTTTGGCAGAATAACCCAATAAAACTTGCCTGACCCAAAAATCGAACCCGTGACCTCATGTACAGCTTTTGCATTGACCATCGTCCTGCGTCACTGATATTAATTGTATAAATAATTGCATAGTTCGAAAATATTCTAAAGGCTGCGCGCACACATGTATACTGTTTTACGAATTTGTTCTGCTGATATGGTATTCCGTGGCATATGAAACATATGCGAGTGCCCACACACATAGGTGAAAATCGAAAACAGTGTTACTCCGTAGCATATAAACTCGATATCGAGATTCCTTCAGGCGCGGGATAAATACAAGAGGCGTAGGGCGGAGGTGAGGCACGGTCGCGGCGCCACTTTTTTTATATTTCATACAAAATGTATAAAAGAGGTGGGGCGCGAAACATACTGAGATAGCGAGGCGGGGGCGCGGCGCGGGCGAGGTGCGGGCGAGGCGCGGGCGCCGCTTCCTCGCCCTCAGCGCACCCGCAGTTAGTAGTGGCCTGGACTATATGCTCCTGGCCTGCTTGCCACACAGGATGGACCGCATATCTTCTGATCTTTTGTAGGTTCTCCAAATGCTTGCAGATCCTCGTCATCTGACTAAGAAAACGTCATGTTGTGATAAAATCAATCACTAGAATGCCCCAGATGCATCCCCTGTGTTCGCCCGCGCCTCGCCTTTCCGACACCGTTAGCCGTTACAAATTAATATTTAGGTAAATATAACATCTATTGAAATACTAACTTAATCTCAAGGTTACTGTGTAAACGCGATGTTAATAAATTATAAATTAAGGTTTATCCGTTGTTTCAGACAATTTCTCAACTTTAGATTCGTGACTATAATTCCAAATAAAAATGCTTTTAGAGGAAAAGCGTTTTTCAGACTCTCTTCCACGCATGGAATTAATAATAAGTAGATAGCAATTATACCTATACACAAGTACCTATTCATTAGTTGCATGCTATAATCTATACTGTAGTCGGGTTTTAGAGACTATATTATGCCTTAACTTTGTCAAACTAAAAAAGAGGCCCTTGACGCGCTAAGCTGCTCTTAAACTTCCAAACAATTGATCATTTAAAATTTATTATTATTACTTTATATTACACAATAATATACTGCTGAGACAATATCGAGACCTATTTTACAGCCGGTTTCTATAAAGCGAAGATGACGTATGTAAACAGCTGGAATTTGCTGACTAAATAAGCAACAGCCAATAATTTCACTAGTCATAAGTTTTATTTTTACACTGTGGCTTATCAAAGTCAAAGCCAAAGTAAAATTATTTATTCATGTAGGTCACAAAGTAACACTTATAAACGTCAAAATATATGGGTTAGTCAGTTTACTAAGTTACTGAAGCTACATTTAGGTTAGTTGCTAGGTTCAGGCAAAGGGTTGCGCCTATGGGAAGAAACCTGCAAGAAACTCATGGCCACTCTTTTAAATCGCCAATTAAATATAATTTCAGTATTTTACAACTCAGATTAACAAGGTGTTGCAGCCATTATGCCATATACTACTGACTATTAAAAAAAACTAAAGATAAAAACAATAATAACTTAATAATGTTATAGAGATGAAATAATTTGGCCTAAGGTATATGTTCCAATATAAATCTAAAATAGGCAGTAGGATGGCATGATGGCGCATACACTTATACTTTGTGACAATGCAAAGGCATTCCGTGACTAAATGCTGTTGTGCATTTATATTCTTCAATATTAATCAAATTAAGAAACAAGTTACTTGTTAACATCACAAATAATCACGAGGTACCTCTACATTACTAAATTGACATAAAAGTAATACAGATGTTTAAATCATGTATGCAACAAGCAACAAGTTCCATGAGATTTGTCATTTAAGTAGTCGTTGACTGAATAATAACCCTTCCAAATAATTTGTATTTTAACGGCGCTTTTACTCTATCGCTTAGGTAGGAACCAACTAAGTCAAGTGCAGTATCTCTGATGCCCGAGTTTTCGCAACAGCGTATGATGGTCAACGCAGTCAAAGGCTTTAGAGAGATCACAGAATACGCCAATGACATTTTGCGAATTTTCCCAGGCACTGAAAATATGTCTTAAAAGCGTAACACCCGCATCTATCGTAAAACGACCTTTCCTAAAACCATATTGATAAATTGCATGAAATAAATTGTTTACACTCATGTAGCTCTCTAATTGCTGTAATATAATATTCTGAAATATTTTACTAATAGCAGGTAATATTGAAATTAGCCTAAAATTACTAGTCACTTTTGCATCCAGTTTTAAATAATACCTTTATTTAAAACTGGATGCAAAAGTGACTAGTAATTTTACTACATATCATAAAATTTGGAAAAATGCCCACATCAATGCATCCGTTGAATATTGCGGCTAGGTGTGGCGCTATATTAACAATAATACTTGAAACTAATTTTACAGAAATACCCCAGAAGTCGGCTAATATTTTGAATTGAGCGACTTAAATACTTTTATTATATCATACGGATGTACACATTCAAAACTAAATTGTGTCTTGCACTCTTCCACGCTGCCCCTAACCAAGTATTCTGCTCGAACTGGGCAAGACCTAAAGGTACTAGTTGTATTTAAAGATATTTTTGTGAAGTAGTTATTGAATGTATCGGCTACTTCCAAATTATTTGAAATTACGCTATTATTTACATTCAGTTCAAATTTATTATCACGCACCTTGCTGCGACCTGTTTTATTGTTAATAATGTTCCATGTAGTTTTAATTTTATTATTAGAATTTTAAATTTTAGTTTTTATGTAAATGGACTTGGCAGTGGCACAAGTCTTTTTAAATAATTTTGAATAACTTTTAACATATTATTGAATAAAATTTGGATCGAAATTGTATTGTTTCATACCATATAATTCGTATAGTTTTGCTCTACTTCTATATATCCCAGATGTTGCCCAATCACAAAACTTAATCTTATTATTCTGACTAACCGTCGTTGATAATTTTAACCAATTTTCTCTGAGTACGTTCAATATCATCAATATGTACCTGGGCTGGGCTTTCTTAAACCTTTCGTTGATCTCAAAACAAAGCCTTGGAGTTGGTTGGCATTGTTTATATATTATATGGCTATAATGAGCACGAAATGAAAGTTTGTCGTCAAAAAGATGCCTAAGTCTTTTACAATTTGTGTTCGATTTAGTATTTGACCTTCAATATTATAGTCCTAAATAAGTTTATTACGTTCACGGCTAAACGATATAATATAACACTTATTAACATTTAAGAACATCAAATTGTCTTTACACCACTCAGATATTGCATTAACATCCTGCTGAAGGATTAAACAATCATCCCTTTTAGAGATTAACGTAAATACTTTTAAATCATCAGCATACAAGAGGCAGTTACAAGACAAGTGCTAATTTAAATCATTGATAAATACAATAAAAAGCAGAGGTCCAAGATGAGAGCCTTCAGCCTTCCAGCACTCCGGGTGTTACTGCAGTAGCTGAGGAAACAAAGTCTTTTAATGCAACTAACTGAGTTCTGTTCTCGAGATAAGAGCAAATCCATCGACATAAGGTTCCGAGGATACCGTAAGAAGCCATTTTACGACAGAACAAGAGGTGACTGACCTTGTCGAAGGCCTTGGAAAAGTCGGTATATACAAAGTCAACTTGACCACCGACGGCAAATGTCTGACAAAGATAATTTGTATACACTAATAGGTTGGTGATTGTAGACTTGCCCTGAACAAAGCCATGCTGTTTGTCTGGGAGAATTGGTTTGGTATGACTGTATAGGTGATTATAAACTAGGGACTCAAATATTTTAGCGAAATATGGTAAAATGCTTATAGGCCGATAATTCTCACAATTAAACTTATCACCTTAAATATTCACTCTTATATATGGGGATGATATGTGCTGTTTTCCAACATTTAGGGAAGTAGCCGCTAGTCAAAGATTTATTAAAAATAATACACAAAGGAACTGATAATTCCTTTCCAAAACACTTAACAAAAGAGGGAGGTAAAAGATCAGGGCCAGGACCCTTATTTACGTCTAATTCTTTTATATTATTTAATATATCACTCTTCTCAATTGAAATGTGAGACATTGAATTCAAAAAGCTTTCGCATGCATAGTCTGATTGGCTATGATTGATGGTATTAGAATTTCTTTCAAATACCAAAGCAAAATAACGTGAAAAGAGATCACAAATCTCCTGACCATCGGACGATGAAGTTCTTTCATAGTATTAGGCACTGTTACTTGACCTTTCCGACTATTGACAAACCTCCAAAAAGATTTAATGTTCTTCTTAAAGGAACCTTCAGTGTCTGAGACATATTTGTCATAGCAAATTTTAGAGAGATTTGCATCTTTCTCGAAGTAAAGAAAAGACAGTTAAAAGTTGAAGTTGAAGTTGAGGACTATCACGCAAGTAAGGAAGAACACTAACCCAGACATCCTCCATATCGCTGTCCTATGATGCCTGACGGATTACATGCTTGATCATATGATCAAGTGTATGTATATACAGGTGACTGGTTAAACATTGTACATACTTATGGACATGACAATTTATGGTCAGACGTAACGTATAAAACATTTAAAAAATTAAGTCTATGTAACCTGCAAAGTAAACCTTTATGAAAATTTGTATGAAATATGCATAAAATGTGGACACCGCGCGTCGCACAAAGCTGTCGAGCGTACAGCGCTACAAAAAAAAATCGGATGAACTTTGATAAGAAAAGAACGGTCGGGGGTGCAAATTCGGGAGAGCGTGGAGTGTGGTAGCGGGAGGCGGAGCCGAAGATTTTGTTTAGCTTTGGTATATGCGCAAGAATGTCCGCACATTAAGTTTTTATTGGATAACTAGATAAAATTTTAAGTAGCTATGTTTTTTAGATATTTGGGTCCAGAATCGAGATACTGAATACCCTCCTTCAATATGTCCAGTCTTTTACCAATCAGCCTGTATATACCTACATGTCGCATGCAAGTCAAGTTACGTAAATGAGGCTTTGGAGGTTGAGGATAGTGATGGGTATAGTAACACGTAGACTCCAGATTTCAAAATGTATATATTTGAGTTTTGAGTATAGTACACAAAATATTGCGTTATCCAATAAAAACTTATAAAATATTTACACAGAAATGTAACCAATAGCAAGTCTTACATTCGTCGAATCAGAAATGAGTTTAGTTTACGCTAACTGCCGTGCGCGGCGCTAACGTCGAAGTGTCGTGCGTGTGCGGTTCAAGGCTGCATACACAAGAAACCTAGCCGAAAACCAAATACATGAAGCTGTGAAAAGAGGGTACCTCTCGGCTTGTAAACGACAATCATAATAGTTCTCTTGAACAATATATTTTATTAGTTAGCTTTGGTGAATGACTACGCAGTTAAATATAAGTGCAAGAAGGCAGTATAATACATAAATAGATTCGCAACTAAGATAAACCACCACGAATGGGATGACAAAAAACCTTTTATATAAAATGAAAATGTTTGTCAGGCTATTTCAGCTAAAGTCACACGCCTTAAGAAAATGCATATTTACGGATTGTAAATTTTTGTGAACTGCCAGGTGTAAATAGTGCTATTTCCTGGTCAACCAGCGTAAAGAACTGTCAAAATTAAATTGACAATTATTTTATCTAAGTTGGTTCAGTTGGTACTTGGTAGCATTAGTTATAAACTGTCAAATCTCTAATAGAGGACGTATTGTTGTTCTATTTAAGTCCCATAAATCGTACATAATTAATTAAATATTATATGGTTTTATTCTCATGAAGTCGGCAATTCTATATAGAAGTGAATTATTTACTATATTTTTCATAATTCCACAATTTTATGACGCTTTCAACATTTTATCTAGGAAAATGTAACGCAGAACTGTACATAACGGTAAACACATAAATAATACCTTTATTTTCATTACTTAAATTCTATAATCCAAGTACGATATATTTAAGGTGACCTTTCACGCACTTATTCAACTTTGAACTGCAAGGCTCGTGATCTGAGCCCAAAATTAATTTTGAAATTTCATAACAAGTGATTTGTTGACTTACAGCTGATCAAACATTCTTTGTTCGAAGTTTTGACCGCTTATTAGTTATGGTAATAATCTTCCGATTTCAGATGTATTTAAACACACATTGAAAACACTTACTGAAATTCTGCATTAAATAACCTTAGGCCAATGGTGAGTACAGTTAGTCACCTACTTATCACTAGTGATATGCTTTTTTATTACTCCTGGATACTGTGACACGGCTTTGTTATCTATTTCTCATTAAAAGAATATCTCACCTCTCAATATTAAAATAACATATTATACCATCAGTATTTTTGTATCAATGAAAGTCAGTTAGAAAACAAATTACATATAAATGTTGCTGTAAACAGCTTTTTAATGCAATAAGTTAATTCTAAATTTCTTCTTAATATTACATTGCTTATCCCCTACCCATAGTATGTTGCATTGATAATAATTGAGGAGGTAGGTCTGCTTGTTGCTGCTTATTAAAGTATCTTGTTATAACTAGTTTGGTTTGCCACTAAACTTGTTCATTTACAGATAAATTAGATCTCAATCTGTGTATTGTTTAGGTCAGTACAGTTTAGACTAATAGAGGAGTAGGCCATACGCATAGCAATATAAGATAAGATTTTTAAGATATTTATTTGCCAAAAATATATACAGAGGTTTCCTTACAATAGACTTTAAAATGTACTTATGTATTAAAATTACCAAAACATAATTTGTAGATTAAGAAAAAATTGCTCATGAACTCCACACTAGGTCAGGCCTGTCTCGTGGAGTCCTAAGTTACCAGTACTAAGTTAAAAAAAATTTACAGTTTAAACAAGTTAGTATTAGATAAGAAGGCATAGAAAATTGAGTAAATAATATAGGTAGTGCACAAGTGTGTATCTGCATGAATTTGTGTGTGTGTGTGTGT